>ML685779.1:25041106-25055215 GCA_007922175.1 Pelusios castaneus
GCCTATACACATTGTTTGCCTGAATGTCCTGCTACAGGAAAGCGACGTGATAGGCTGAACACTGCCTGCTGACAGTCCAGTTGCCAGGTAAAAAGTTAAGCAGCACATGGGCATCACAGCCATTTTACTTTACTTAATATGCAGAAGCAAGAAGACAACTGGGTGGACCTGCTCACAAAGTGGGCAGGCCCTGGCCCACCTGGGCCCACCTGTAGCTGTGCCTCTGAAATGCACCAGCCATGGGCAACACAAGCACCTCTTTCAAGGCTTGCACAGGCCCTACTCTTTCTCTACAATTAGATATAAGTATGCTTCAACCTCCAAGCCTTTCGAGCACTCCCTGAAGTCTCCAGTCCCTTTTCCACTGATCTCTTGCAGCATTCATAGATCCACTGCTTCTAAAGTACCAGTTCCATGTATCCGCTCCCACCCACCCCAGTTCCATGTCTCCCCCTCACCCCCAAGCTTACCAGCTTCATGTCAGATCAGTGCTCTGTGCGCTGTGTAGCATTTAGATGTGTGTATAGTGAAAACAACTAAAAAGTGTGTTTAATAAAAGACAGCATTTCAAGGGTATGTCTACACTTCCAAAGTTAGTTTGAATTAATTAATTCGAGCTAACTAATTTGAAGGAATTTTAGTTAGTTCGAATGAACTTAATTCGAACTAGCAGGGCCCCACTAGAATGCTAGTTCGAACTAAGCAAGTGCCATGCATGGCACTTGCTTAGTTCGAATTAGTCAGTTGCATTAAGATCAATGTGCCGGTTAGTTCGAACTAAGCAGTTAGTTCGAACTAATATGGCCACATATTAGTAACAAGGTTTTACTAATTCAAACTAACTTCCTTAATTCGACTTAAGGAACTGCTTAAATCGAATTAAGGAAACTCAAGTGTAGACACAGAGTAAATTAAGTTGATTTTAGCCTGCTTAAGTCGACTTAATTTACAAGTGTAGACACACCCCATGTGACAGCAAGTAGAGACACTGGATGCAAATAGTTACATTTAATGAATTAACTACATCCATATGTCTTACTGAGCAAAGCTCACTGAAAATCATTCGACCAGGCTTGGCTGTGCTCTTCCATTCCTGAGGTGAGTAATACTGTCAGCTTGCCCCCTTATTGAAAGAATCTAGGTGCCTGTTGCATCCCTAGATGTCAGAACAACACAGCTTCAGTATTTATAAATGAGATGCCCCCTGATGGTTGTATCTTTCCTATATACTCCTTTCTTGTAGATTTTGCATTCTCTTAAGGCATCTCTAGCTCAGTGTACAAACAGGCATATACTGGGGGACACAATGACCGGACAGAGAGATGAGCATCTGTCACCTTTTATCTGAAAGGAATCTGCTGAAACATGTTGCTTCTTGGTTACCTGCCTTGAGAATATTGTCAGTCGACACACTACTCCTTAATTATCTGTACACACATTTTGCAGTGATTATGATGACCATTTGGCTACTGGTAAATATATTCAACTCAGGGAGTCCCTGTAAATCTCTGCACCCTCTGCGTGCCCTTTGCCAGGTGACACCATGAGGGAAAGTGGATTTGGATTAGTGATGCAGATTGCAAGGAAAAGCCTTATTGTCAGTGCTTGTGTGTGTGTGGTCTGTACTCAGTCTAGCAACTGTGCAAATATCCACATGCATAGTTAAATGCACGAAACAAAAAGGGAATAAATGCTCCAACGCTGGCTCCAACTCCATGATCCACTCTGGAATGGGGTCCTCAGTGAAAATGTTTTGAGAATATATTGGAGTTATAGAAAATATTCAAACCTAAAGAGCAAAGAGCATTTGATAGCTTATATTAGCCACCATTGTGCAAGAAGCAGGTATCAACATTTTCAGGGAGTTCTTCTATAGAAGTTGGTATATAATATTTATTTACAATCTTTTTTCCCCCTGCCTCCTGTTCAAAGATGGATGTGTGATTAGGGTTACCAGATACCAAAGCATGGAAAGGAGGACAGGGAAGTACGAAAAGGAGGCCATGGAGAAAATGTAGTATTAATATAACTGTCATTACCATATTATGTCATGGAAAATGGGTAATGATTAATGAATGCATGGCAGCCTGAAAAAAATGGAGAACAAGTTGAACAACAGAAATATTCTTATGGAGCACAGTAACTGCCGGACGGAGGACATGAAGGTAAAAAGGAGGACGTCTTCGTTTTGCCTGACATCTGGTAACCCTATGTGTGATGCAGATGAGTTAATAGAAGCTTTCTGTCACTGTGATGAAGGTTCAGGTCATCATATGCAGAAGTAGTATTTTTTTAGCAGAAGAGTTGCTGCCGTTGCTGTTGTGGCTGCCTTAGGCAGGGAATCTGAAGCCAAAAAGGGGGTTTTCAGCTGTTTGAGGATGTTGTTTTCTCCTCCCCCCATGTAAAAACAAGCCTGGATTTGCTACTGTGGTTTGTGTGCTTCTGCTAAAAGTCTAGGCCATGATTTTCAAAATTAGGGTTGTAAAGTTAGGCTCCTAAAGCCATATGTAGGCAGCTCCATGAGTGGTCTGACTTTAAAAAAATGCTGCAAAGTCAGTAACTTCCATCAAAGAAAATCACAAAAAAAACCCAATTAAGATGGTTTTACAGAGTGTTTAAGGGGTTATTATTGCTGGGCTAAACTCAAATGCTGCTTACCTTACTCACTTCAAAGGGACTGCTCCTGGGAGCAAGGCAAAAAGGCGTTAGCCAACACAAATACAGAAGGAGAAGCAGGGCCCAGTTCAGCACAATTGTTTCCCTTATATAGCCTTTTACCCCTACGTAAAGAGGTTTTAAAACATTTCCAAATCCCTGATGCTCCATTTTATAAGCTTCCAAAGGCAGAGACTGTAACCTGATTCTATGTTACCTGCCCCTTTTATGCACGTTTACACCAATACAAACTGAGTTAAATGCTGCCATTCTGATGTGGAAGTGTCTTCAATCCACTTTGTACAGGTGCAAATGGCTACACAGGGTGCGAGCAAATAGATTCAGGACTCTAGTCTCTGCCTTTAGGATCTTATAGAGTAATCAGGGACAAGACATGGAGTATGAGGATCTGATATACAGACCATTGTTAGCTAGGTTGAACCCATAAGATCTGAACAAAGGGGACCTCTTCTCCTGACCACTTGGATGGGAATGGGCAATTGCTCTGCATCCTACCTACCTACTTTCCTAAATGGTCTCACCCAGAGAATTTTCATTCCATTGGTATTGTCTGCCCGATAAATTAAGCTCACTTCCTTCTGCTCTGATCAGGGTATCAAATGGAACAAGGCAAAACGAAATGTTATTCAAAAAAACAAAAAAGGAAATTTAAAACAACTGAAATGCCTTCTCATTAAGCTGATTGGACCAGGATGAATTCAAGACAGGAAATAAAGGTTGGGGCATGTGCTGTATAAATGCCCCATGGCCATTTTATCTAACCTACTCCAAAAACTTACCTAGAAAGCTAAGCTAGAAAGGATGATAGTTTAACTGGAGGCTTCTGCAATTGGGTAGGTAGTGAATAAAATCGAAATGCCATGTAATTACTGCTTGTACCAAGCATCTGCATGTGTACCCAGGCTATAGGATTGGTGGGGAACTATTCATTTCTGTATAGGTTGGAGCAGCTAAAGGGGAAGAGCAGAAATTCTCAAACACCACAAAAACCTGCAGGACCCTTTGCAGTGTTTGGGAAGCATAGGATAATATACTGAAAAGTGTGGATTCTGTTCATCTCTGCAGAAGGGTTGAGCTTGGCACAAGCCTTGGGGGGGGGGTAAAGGGGGGGGAATATACTTTCCCAATCCCTGAGCTGCTGGGAGCCACTCTAACAGTCAGGGCCAGATTAACACAGGGGCTATAGGGGCTGCAGCTCTGGGTCCTGCCCTGAAGGGGCGGCCAGGCTGGAGGCCTTATAGCCTCTGCTGATCCAGCCCTGCGGGGCTGGCAAGTGGCACTGGGTGGGGCGGGGCCCTTGGTCCATAGGCTGCAGCCATCCGTGACGCTCCCACCCTGCCCCCGGTTGTTCTGCCCCCAGGGGTGGGGTGGGCCAGCACATGACTGCAGCGCTGAGACTTTAGATATTGCCTTTAGAAGCACTATTGGGCCACTGCGCCGGGGCACCTGTGGTCAGGCTGGTGTGGCTCTGGTGGGCTGTGCCGGAGGCTGCCCCATGTGCCAGCAACCCCCATCTTCTGATGCAGAACAACCTGCTTGGGGGTGGGGCAGTTGTGGCCTCTGACCATAGGGCCCCAGCCCACCCCACTCCCTGGCCTCCATGGTGGGGGGCCTGGGCCCAGGCAGGGGCACTCGAGGGCCCCAGGGCCCCTTTATCCAGCTCTAGTTACAGTCTGTGGTTGCCATAATTAGGGTTCTAGCAGTAATGTCTCAACTACCCATTCTGTAGCCAGAGCTAGAGCTAGTCACATTTTCTTTTTTAAATTGGAAAATGGCTTATTTCCATTCCTCCCTCAGAAAAAACAACTCAAAACACTTCTATGTTGGGGGTGTGTGTGGTAATTTTAATGTTTTCAGATTTTAACTTCCTCCCTGCTGCTTCTTCCTCTTTTAATGGAAAAATAGAACAAGAAGGGGGATGGAAAGGAAAATCCCAAACCTAAAAGTTTAAAAAAAGAAAAATGAAAAAGCAGGGTTCTTTGCAGACCCCAAAATGAAAATAATGAAGAAAATTTCCAAAATGCTTTTTCCTATTTTTTAACCAGCTGCAGTACGACTTGCCCTTGACGTGTCCCTTGTGTGCTTCTCTGCCTGGGAGACTCAAGCTGGCTCTCGGCGCCTTTCAAGGAGGCCTCCTGAACCTGGACATTGCATCTGCTGGACAGCAATGTCAGGAAGAACTGGCCAGAGCACAGGGATGAATTCCCTGCTACCACTGCCTTCCCATGGCTAGAATTTCAGATCTGTTTAGGCTGTGTCTAAACTAAACACACAAGTTATACGGCTTTCACTAGAACGGTATCATTAAAGTGGTGCAGTCCACCCCCACAGGGATGCAGTTACACACTATAAACGTGCTTGTACAGCTTGTTCCTGCACACGAAGGAGAATAAGCTCTATTGGAATAAGGCCCTTTTATCATGATAGAACTGCGTCTGCGCGAGGGTTGTACCAATATAACGATACCATTTTAAAAATCCACACCCCCTAATAAAACAGTTAGCCTGGTCCCAGGACTGTGTGGTGCAGTGTAAAATCAGAATGGGAGTGTTCTTCCACCGGGTTTGCACTGCGTGACCAGGCGCGGAGCAAAGCAGTGGAAGACAGACTGATACGATCTCTTATGTATTTTAGTACTAAGCTGAGTAACTGATGACTGAAGACTTTGTGGCTTTACAGTTATTGTCACAACATATTCACTACTACTATATTACGCGTCATAATGGATGGTACTCCCCCTTTTTAGGTCATTGACTGCTCCTTTTCATTTCTACAGTGACTTCTCATAATTACTCTGGCTTTGCGTTTGAGGTTGCCTCTTGGTTCCCTTGGAAGGAACCTGAGACCACTACCGTCAGCTAAAGGAGTTGTCTTTCAAAAGCTGGATTGGCTTGTGCATCTAGAACTGAAACAGGGTCTTAATCTCAGCCCCAGAGCAGTCTGTCTGTCTGAGCCTGGTATAATTGTGTGTTACATGAGCCTATTGCACTTCTCAAGGTGAGTGTAGTTATCCCAGGTAAGGTCAGAATCAGATCTGGTGAAGCAGAAATTGTATTGATATGTTGGGGGCTGGGCAATCACATCACCTCAGAGAAGCTATTGGGCATGACAGCCGCCTTCCATTCATGTAAATGAGGGAACAATTAAAAGCCCCTTTGTTTGGTGATAATTGAAACAATGGAAAATCACCACCCAAGGAGTAGACAGTATGCAAGCCTGGGCAGTGGCTGGGCTACACAGTAGTCCTAACCCTTGGCATAACATTGTTGTGTACTCCTAGGCTGTAGACCCTAATCCAAAACCTCATAAAGCCTCAGAACGAAAAGATTTCCATGGACTGATGTGCATTTTGGATCAGCTCCTTAAACAGTCCCACCCCAGAAGTGACTACATTTCAGCTGAGCTTTCTTGGGAGAAAGTTCCCCATCTTCAAAGCGTCTGACGAAGTGGGATTTTCTCCCACGAAAGCTCATGCGATAAATAAATTTTTTAGTCTTTAAAAGTGCCACAGGACCCCTTGTTTGTTTTGCTGACCTAGACTAACAAGGCTACCCCTTTGGAACTTGTCTACCTTTCAGCTGTGATTCTATCACTATTACCTTTCACAGGCTTTTCCTGTAAGGCATTGTAGGAGCTTTTAAATACCTGACACAAATCACCTTAGAGGAAGATGGATTCACTCACCGGTTGTGAGTGAAGTCATTCCTAGCATAATAAGAAGAATTCATTACTGGCAGAGAACGTTGGATTTATTTTTCATTTTTGTGAAAATTTTTTACTGGGAAATGGCTTTTCAATTGAAATAAATTTTTGCTTTGATGAAAATATTCTGTTTTCTCAGTGAAAAACCAAAACCCGAAAGACTTTTGGGTCTCAAGGACACACACATTTTAAAATTTTCCATTTATTTCTCTTCATTTCTCTTCCTTATATCTATAGGGAAACAAAACTGTAAACCAAATACATTTTCTTTAGTTGAAAAGACTGAAAAAATTAGGTAAAAATCTTCAAATGAAACAAATGCTTCTCGTTTGAAAAGTTTCTCATCTTATGACCAGGGTAAAATTTCCAAAGGGCCCAAGTGACTTACGAACCTAAGTATCTACATGGGCTGGCTATGGTCCCAGCACACATTTAGACACAAATGTTCAAGCATATGTGTCTCCGTTTGGGCCTCTAAATCCCAGTTTAGTCCCTGATTTAAAAAGATATTTAAAGGTATTTAAACATGTGCCTAGTTTTAAGCACATACATAGTCCCATTTGCTTAAGAATCTCACTAAATCAGGGCCATAGGTATCTAAGTAAAACTGGCTTGATTCACTTCAGTAGAAGAGATAGGTTCTTGGCAGAAAGTACCTCTGAAAGTCACACTACTACGATGTATTAACTGCCTATGGTCTTTACTGAAATTTTAATATCGCTTCTCTAGTTATTGAAATTCTATTGTAATTCATTGGATTAAAATAGTGCTATTACTCTTAGTACTTTATTTTAACTGCATATTGTGCAAGGCACTTAGAAAGCTTCAGCAGGTGGGAACCATAAAAATAATAAATAATAATATTAAATTGCTAGGTAGAAGTGTTGCTAAATCTCCATGCTTGGTCCCTGATGGGAACGGAAATGCTTTTCATAGCTAAACAATGACCTATTTAACTGGTTAAAAGCTCTACTGACCATCAAAGGGAATCCCAGGCCCAGCCTCTCCTCTTCACCCACAACTATAGTGATGAGACACAAGGCCTTCAAAGTATGCCAGGAGGTTGCAACGTGTGGGTAAAAATAGGAGGGAATCCTAAGAGTCAGTTAATATTGACCTTTTCTGTATGTCACAAGAGCCATCTCCTCTGTGATGTGCATTACAGAATGGAATTGAGTGGAGAGTGTATTGCTTGTTTTATTTTAGGAAATGTCCCTTTTTTTTCCACCTTCACAGTATGGCTGTGGGAATTTTGCTCCAAATCCCCTTCTCCCCCGAAAAGTAATCTGCGAAAAATTTCTGCTCCAAAGAATTTGTTTCTAAATCAACGAGGCCATGAAAAACAAAGGGTATATCTGAATGTGATTTACAACCTTAAATAAAACAAATTCTATTCAGCATGAGCTGTAAGGAAAACCAAAGCGATATAGAGAATAAATTCAGTCACATGATTTTGTGACGTGGCAAGAAAAATGTACAGAATAGAAGATAAACATTCTGAAAGATATATTCCATCTTTAGAAGTTATCATGCAAATATACATATATGCCTAGAAGAACAATAAAGGATCTAAACAGGAAAATCAAGATGTAGAAATCTTAATTGTTTAATAACTATCATCATTAATTTCATTGCATGTAAATTATATAATGTGTGCCTAGTTTCCATTACAGTCATAATGAAATCATTTGTGAAAATTAATCATCCAAGATGGAACAACACAGAGTAGGGAGAGAAATCTACCTGGAATTGTAATTAAACATAAGTTAATGATTATTGTGTTGTTGAATCCACTGATTATATCAGCATTATTTTTCCCTTTTTGCTAGTATGCTCCATGTAAGAAGACCAAACATAATGGTAGGTGTAAGGTATGAAGTCAATGTGAAAAAACACTCTCTTCTCCTAAATGATCACCAAAAGAACCCGAAAACACAATGGTTAGAAACTGGTGTGGCAAAGTCAGCCCAGATGGCTTTAGGATGCTGAAAGTACTGTTCCCAGCAGGCAGAGGAGAGACAGCTGCAGGGCAATTAGGGACACCTGGGCCCTATTAAGGGCTGTTCCTGGCCCAATAAAAGACCCACCTCCACCAGCTCACAGTGCGGGAGTTTAGAGGAGGTTGGAGGTGGTGAGGTGAAGAAAAAAAAAAAAAAAAATAATAATCAGATAGGGTCAGGGGAAGGGGAAGAGGTGAGGCAAGGCCTGAGAGGCTTTGCCTTGGCTGCTGCAGCAGGGGCAGCAGAAAACTCACCTTCCCCTAGGACTGCAGCTTACGACCTCCCCAGAGGGAGAGCCTGGCCCCAGCCATGCCGATACCCTGCCCAAGGCTGCCTCCCTAGGGGAGGACTGAGTCAAGGTCAGTGGAGCCACAGCGCTGGCAGAGAGAAGTGGGCTCGCCAGGGGAGCTGACTTACCGCAGGCCCTGCTACCCCAGGGGATCGGACATTAGGCAACATGAGCTGGGGAGTACTCTGCCACACTGGGTATTCACGTATGCGTGGAGACAAGATGGCCTGTTTTTCATGATTAATAAGGACTTGTCTACATGGAGAAGCTGATTACAATAGGTGTTCCAGAATAACTCCTTGGAATAAACCCTTTATTATAGAATAAAAATTATTGTATTCCAGATTAAGGAATGCACCTTCCAAAGCCCAGTAATTATTCTGCAATAATAAAATCATTTCAATTCCAGAATAGAGTGTACAAAAGAGAAACTACTTTGGAGCACTTATTGTGGAGTACTGTATGTTGCAGTGGCTATGCTGAACAATTTCCCTGTGTAGGCAAGCCCTAAGGATCCTTTATACCACTTTAGCAGCCATAAGGGTCTTAAAATGGGTGTCAATGTAATTTATTTCTCCTTTAAGGCCCCTGTTATGCTGTGAGAGCTATATAAAGGGGGCTTTGTGTGCAGAGGTGGCTTTTGGGGTAGGCAAAGCAGATGCACGCCTAGGGCCCCGAGTGATAAGCCTCGGTCAGCAGCAGGATGGGGAGCTGGCCCCTGTGGCCACGGCTGGCATTGGGCAGCTGGGGCCAGCGGCAGGGTAGGAAGGAAGAGGCAGGGCTGGCATCTGGGAGCTGGGGCTGGAGGGGGAGCCAGGGCGGCAGGAAGCTGGGGCTACAGGGAGGGCTGGCATCAGGGAGCCAGGGCCATAGAGGGGTGCCCCTGTGTACCTATGGCAGCCCCACGATGAGCCGTTGCCTTCGGCCCCAATCACCAAAGGCCACCTCTGTTTGTGTGAATGAGAACAGGACTAAGCAAATTTAAGTCAAAGAATGATGTGAACTCTGGAAAACATGTCATATAGTATGAGATTTATTTAGTTTTTCAAAGAGAAGGATTAAAAAGTGAGAAATGTAGAACTGGAAGGGACCTTGAGATATCGTTAAGTCCAGCCCCCCTACTCCCAGGCAAGTTCTCATAGGACCTCACTACCTGTCCTACACCCTCCCAGTGTGAAAGCAAACCACTGATAACCACACTGATACGTACAGTGTTTCAGTCAGTTGTGCACCTGTTTTATAATAATTTAATCTAAATCACATTTCCTTAGGTCATCCCTGAGAGGTGGCTGTCCAGCCCGTTCTTACAGCCCTCCAATGATGGGCATTTCCCAGCCTCCTTTGGAAGCTTACTCCAGATTTTAATAGCCCTTATAGTTAGAAAGCTTTTCCTAATATCTAATCTTAATTCCCTTGTTGCAGATTAAACCCTCCTTCGCTGAACAGAGAAAACGATTGATTGCTGTCCTCTTCACAGCATATTTGAAAACTGTCTGGTTCCCCTCCCCCATGTCTTCTTTTCTCAAGACTAAACAAGCTCAGTCTTTTTTAACCTTTCCTCATGGATCAAGTTTTCTAACTTTTTATCATTTTTGTTGCTCTCCGTTTGTCGTTCTTGCACCAGACTGTCTCATCTTTCCTAAAATGTGGCACCCAGCGCTGGACACACTATTCCAGCTCAGGCCTCAACAGTCCTGAGAAGAGCAGGACAGTTACCTCCTGAATTTTACATATGATACTTCTGTTAATACAGCCCAGAATGATGTTTTCCCCCCTTTGTTTTGGCAACTGCATCATATTGTTGACTCATATTCCATTTTTGATTCGCTATAACATGAGAATCCTTTACAGCAACACCACCTAGACTAGGGGTGGGCAACCTTTGCTGACCCCTGCTGGCCCTTCCTCCCTGGCTGTCAGCCAGTGCCAGTGGGCTCCTCTGCTGAAAACATGTAATAGCTGCCTGAAAATTTGGTGGCAACCACGGCTGCAGTGGGGGTGGGGCACTTCTCAGGCATGCCATGAAAAGAAGCCACCCAGAGCAGCTCCTTTTGTCCATGTTCCTGGGGACAGGGGTCCCCAGGCATGCCATGAAAAGAAACGGCTCCTCTCTGGGTTCCCTAAGCATGCTGCAGAAAGAAGCTGCCCGGAGTGGCTCCTTTTGGCGATGGCATGCTGTGGAGAGGAGTTGCTCTGGGCAGCTTCTTTCCATGCATGTGGGGCCAAGGGCATGGCGGGAATGCCCTGCACCACAGCCACACCCAAGAGTGGCTTTTGGTGGCAGAAGTGGCAATTTCTGTGGTGCAGCAAAGGATGCCATGTGCCATTTTGAATGGGCCCGCATGCCACTGATGGCACACATGCCAGGGGTTGCCTATCCCTGTCCTAGACAATCTGTTCTCCCTTTTGTAGTTGTGTAACTGATATTTCCTTCCTAAGTGAAGTACTTTGCACTTGTCTTTAGTGAATTTCATCTTGTTTAATTCAAACCATTTCTCTAATTTGTCCAGGTTGTTTTTTAATTCCCCAGGCTTTATAAGCATATTCTCACTCCATAACCAAGCCATTCATAGAATCATAGAATCATAGGGTTGGAAGGGACCTCACGAGGTCATCTAGTCCAACCCCCTGCTAAAAAGCAGGACCACTCCCCCTAAATCATCCCAGCCAGGGTTTTGTCTAACCGAGCCTTAAAGATGGAGAATCTACCACCTCCCTAGATAGCCCATTCCAATGCTTCACCACCCTCCTAGTGAGAAAGTTTTTCCTAATGTCCAACCTTGACCTCCCCAGCTGTAATTTGAAACCATTGCTCCTTGTTCTGTCCTCTGTTACCCTCGAGAACAGCCTAGCTCCCTCCTCTTTGGAGCACCCCTTCAAGTAGTTGAAGGTTGCTATCAAATCCCCCCTCAGTCTTCTCTTCTGTAGACTAAATAAGCCGAGTTCCTTCAGTCTCTCCTCATAAGTATATATTCAAAATATATATATTGAATAGTAGCAGACCCAGGACCCTTGTAAGCAGACCCATGGTGCAGGTGCAGGGTGTGGAGCAAACCACAGTGTGTGGGCCCCCCACTCAGCTCCAGGCCATATCCTGGCTCTCTGGAGCCTGGGGCCAAGCCTGCATTTGGCCCCCCTCAGCCCTTACGCACACCACACCACTCAGGGCAGGAGAGGTCCCTGGTTCCCACAAGATGGCATCACCTCCCAGCTGCTCCAGTGAGGGGAAGTCTGTACCTGAGGGATGGGAGAACATACTACTTACCTCCTACTGTGCAAGGCAGTGAAGACCAGCTCTGGTCAGGTCCCCCCCCTCCCCCTCCACACTTACATGCTCCAAAGATTTTGGATGGGGTATCCATGAGAACAGTTTAAAATATGTCGATTGAGATACTCTAGTTCAGACACAAATGCTTGGGCTCATTGAGGGAGTCATTGGGTAAAATCCCTTTGTTAGGCAGGAGGTCAGACTAGATAACCATCATACTCCCTTCTGGACTTAATCTGTGAACATTAGATTTGCAGATGTGATTATTACTATCTGAATTCTGTTGAGGCAGTGCCAGGAACCTGCTCTGCACTTATCAGACAAGAAGGGTGGATGATACCCTGAGGGGATCTTAGACAAGTCAACACACACACAAACACAGCCTTATGATTGCACTTGATGTTTGCATTAGGAGTTTAGGCTTCTATTTACAGTTCTCCCTCCCCCTACCATAAATGACCTTAATGACTTTTCAACAATTTCTCCCCCTTGATTTACAGACAAAAAGGACCAACAAAGAGATGAGTCTTCCAAGTGAAGAAAATGCAAAGACGCAGAGTAAAGAGGTAGTTAGACAACCTAGTCTTGTGTAAGAAGTGGTATTTTTCTTTTTTTTAAAGGTATAAACCATGTCACTCTTTCTGAAGTAGTTGTTTAAAAATTACATACTAGATGAAAAGCAGACACACAGAAAAGCTATTAAAAGAAAACAAAGATAGTAAGAAACATCAAAATGCAATAAAAGCATGCTCTTTGATATTGTGTGGGCTTAAAAACAATAATGAAAAGACTAGCGTGCAAAATTCTCTCACTTTTGGAGAAAGATCTAAGGAATCTTTCACTCTTCTTTGAAATGAGAGCTGTAACATTATGGGGGTCTCTTCTCTACCGCCCCTTCTCAAAAAATAAATATGTGGGGAAAAAAACCCTCCTTTAATGTCACCCTTTAAATAGAGGGTCTTTTATTTTATGGCCATATAAAGTGAACTTTAAACAAGCTACTTCAAAGACACATCTAGGCTAGTGCTTTGAAGAAATCATTGTTCACAGATATTACAGATTATCCAAATGCTTCTTTGCATTAAATATTACTTAACTGCCAGCACAATATTAATTGAGAGGATTTCAGTTTATTATGCACTGAGCATGTCTGATCAAGTTTTCACATATCACACAAGCTCTTAATTGTGGAGGATGAAAAATATTCAGAGCAGAATTTTCTGTCATGCTCTAGTTAATGGAATTTTAATGGCTAATAACCCATCTGATTTTGCTATGGAATTATCCCCTTTCTTTTCTGGTCATGATTAGTGTACTGCCAAATTATTTCAAACTTTTCCCCAATACAGTTTTAGGTTGCAATTAGAAACTAGTCTTGTGACTTCTTGTCAGGATCATCCCTTATTTCTGCCAGCCCTGAAACTAGACAATATGAATTAGATTCTTCCCATTATATGTTGGAATAATTGTAAAATACCATATTTGACTTTTCATTGAAAGACACAGACAGTAATACAGTTTTTTTCTGTATTACTTTCTGACGTAGCTAAATATGGTTAAAGTACTGAATTAAATAGAAAGATTTAGCTCCCAGAAACTAAGGAAATAATCCCCCCCCCCCCACAAATCCTTGCTTCTTTCATCACAATTTACTCAGGTAGCCCATCCCAGCAGACACTCAATTAATAGAGCCCCAGAAAGGATATGGCCGTAACAGACAATTGGAAGGGCCAAAGACTGAGGCGGACAATCAGGGCCAGGCAGGCCCATATAAGAAGGGTGGCCAGCAGTGGGGAGGGTTAGTCACCCTTATTCACTCCCAGAGAGAAGGCTGTTTGGTCTGCAGGGTGAGGCAGACCAGTTCCCTGGGATAGAGCAGTGGCAGGCTCCAGGGAAGGAGCAGCTGTAAGCCCTGAAGTAAGGGCTGGGGGTGGCCTGCAACTCTTGCTATGTCTACACGATCACAGTATAGCGCAGCTTCTGAACTGCGCTTTAAGAAGCAGGTGATGTTTATCGCGCTGGAGCGCGTACACACGTCGCTTCTTGTTCTGGAGCAGGATTTTTCTCTGGAATGCGCATTAGCGCACTGCATTCTGGGCACGTATCCCAGCGTTCCATTTTCCCTGAGCCCGGGAACGGACCTGGGTGACCGGCTCGGATTCGAGCCGGCCACC
>ML685779.1:25055615-25090217 GCA_007922175.1 Pelusios castaneus
CCCCACCGGACAGCTCCCCAAAATACTCAATTTCACTGCTCAGCAGAGCAGTGAAATTGACATATTTGACAGCTCCTGTGTCCCAGAGTGGCATGGATTGGCACTCTGGGACATTTCCGGAGGCCAATCAATGCGTGGTAAAGGTTCACACGAGCACAAACGTGCAACAGATGATCCGCAACAGCTGTTACCACTCTTGTGGGAGTGGTTGTTGGAATGCGCAGCTTAGTGCGCAGCAACAACATTTCACGTGTGTTCAGTTTGCTTGTTAATGCGCGGTAATGTTTTTTAATGCGGATTACAGTGCTCGTGTAGGCAAGCCCTCTGGCTCCAAGGTAGGAGTAACCACTTGGCCCGGGAGTGAAGACAGACAAAGTTGGCAGAGCTGACCTTGCATGGAGAACAGCTGAGCCCTGAAGTAAGAGCCTGAGTTTAGATTGTTGGGGCCCCTGAGGCAAGTAGCCAAGGATTGCTGAAGCCAACCCCCTGGAAGGGGATCATAGAATCATAGGGAGGGAAGGGACCTCACGAGGTCATCTAGTCCAACCCCCTGCTAAAAAGCAGGACCACTCCCACTAAATCACCCCAGCCAGGGTTTTGTCTAACCGGGCCTTAAAAATCTCCAAAGATGGAGATTATACTACCTCCCTAGGTAGCCCATTCCAATGCTTCACCACCCTCCTAGTGAGAAAGTTTTTCCTAATATCCAACCTTGACCTCCCCAGCTGTAATTTGAAACCATTGCTCCTTGTTCTGTCCTCTGTTACCCTTGAGAACAGCCTAGCTCCCTCCTCTTTGGAGCACCCCTTCAAGTAGTTGAAGGTTGCTATCAAATCTCCTCTCAGCCTTCTCTTCTGCAGACTAAATAAGCCTAGTTCCTTCAGTCTCTCCTCATAAGTCATGTGCCTCAGCCCCTTAATCATTTTTGTTGCCCTCCGCTGGACTCTTTCTAATTTGAAGGGCTGTGCAGAGATGCAGATGTGGGTCCAGGAACAGAAAAAAGATGGGCAACATGCCTCCAGAGATGCATAGTGACCACCTGAGCAATTCCCCAAGAGGAGGCAGGCACCACGGTGGTGAGGAGGGGCCTTGTCACAAGGCCTTTCCCTCCAGTTGCACTTCCCAGCTGTGCCAGAGCTGAAAGCAGGGAGCCTGTCTCTCCTGTGCCTTCAATGATCCTGTTGTTGGGAAGTGGAAACTGAGGCCATTGAGATTCTGTCCTTTCCTAACATCTTAGTGCCTGCTTATGCACCCTTAAAAATGTTCTGTTAATATATTTTTCTGTATATAATATGTGCAATCGTTTGTTATTAGCCCATACAACTATTCACGGTGACTAACTCGTTAGGGAATTTATGTATGTGAATACTCTCTGCAGCTGAGGACTGCGATCCATGCATCTGAGTCCTGTCAATGGGTTTCTGAAGCAGAAAGATCTGAATTCTATTACTGAACCTCCATGACAGCTCTAAGGGACCTACATGTCAAGGACAGCCACGATGTTCCTAGATCTCGTATAACTTTTTACATACAATCCATATTATATCTAGGTCATCCCTGGGAGAATTTAAGGCCACCTCCAATTCCCCTCAGAGTCATTTAGAATCCTTCCATTGACTAATAGCAGTGAACTCAGGCAGCTTTGAATGGCCTAAGAAGAATAGCTGTGGGTTGTTTTTTTTCCCATTTGTGCCTCACACTGAACACAAGCATGGCTGCTCAGTGTCACATTTACCCTGCCGTTAGCAGGTATTATGTCTTAACTTTACCTGCCAACTTCCCAGTCAACATCACTTAATTTCAAGCATTGACATCGGACTAATGTAATGCACACAGATGTGGCGGCCCGTGTGAGCAGAATGGGCTTGGAGTCCTTTCCTCTCTTTTCCTTTCCATAAATCTTCTGGGCTTTTGGAAGGGCCCTCTCTGAACGAGTACAATACTCACAACCTGCAGAGGGCTGCCTGTGTTGGCAGAAGTCTGCTATTGTATTGCACCACAACACAAGAGGTATAAGAGCATAGTACAACAAAGGAAATGAACGAGGCACAGTGCAAGATAAACCTTGAGGGTTTAAAGTCTTTGGGTTGAGTGAAAGGAAGGAAAGAACTAGGAGGGATTCAGAAAGAGGGACTGTGTGTTGCTTATATAATTTTGTTGGCACTGAAATAACATAGGGTGTGTCTACACTGGCAACTTAGGTCGACTTAAGGAGGCTTACATTGACCTAAACAAAGCTGCATCCACACTGGGCTTTTATTAAGTTGACTTAAGCATTAAGGAAAGCTTAAGTCGACTTAATAACACCTCGTTTTAGTTCAACTTAAGCCTTAGGTGGACTCCTTAAGTTGACTTAAAGCCAGTGTGGACAGGGATTAGTGCCTAAGTCGACTTAAAGTGTTAAGTCGACTTAATAAGGTCAACAAGGGGCTATGTCTACACTACAAAAGTTAAGTCAACTTTGTTAAGTTGACTTAATAAGGTCAACTTTAAGTCGACTTAAAGTTGACCTTATTAAGCGACTTAACAATGTCGACTTAACTTTTGTAGTGTAGACATAGCCATAATGTGTGTGTGTGGAGGGGTGTGTGTGTGTGTGCGTGTGCATGTGTACACAAGAGGTGATGCTATAGACCAGCAGGATCCAGCCTTTCCAGCAGAAGGGCTCAATATCTTATTTCAATGAGGGTCTCCTTTTGGCTCAGGCAGAGCCAGCTGAGTTCTCATTCTGCTATCCCTGGCTCCCATAGCTCAGCGGGGGAGTAGGTAATGGAGCCACCAGAGTCAATCTTACCTCCCTGCCCTGTGATGCTGTAAACAACAATCCGGGGAGCTGCTGAGCAAGGCGCAACATGGAAGGAACCTATAAAAGGGGTTAAACTAATGGGGGGAAAGGATGGAGCACAACTCAGGCTCCTCTGCTAAAAGCAGAGGGAATTTTTCTTTGCCCTGATTCTCCACAACATCCAGCTCCCCTCTGTATCAATGTACTTTAACAACTGCCTAAAAACCCTTTTATCCTCTTCCCCCAGGGATCAGCAGGACTCAGGCATCTCTGCAGAACTGTCCTCTTCTGCTCTGTTCCTTGTGGGAGGTGCATGTGGGGCTGGGTAGCTGCAAGTGGGGAATTGAGGATGAGTGCTCTGATTGTGCAGGTCTTCTAGATATTTGCCTAGTTTTACAACAGGCTGCTTGAAAAGCACTAGCAAAATCAGTACAAACTCAAAATTTCATGCAGTCAAAGACTTGTCTATAGTGCTCTTTATACTATCCACTGAAATGGAAGTATAATATTTATATTCCAATTGATTTATTTGATAATTATATAGTAAAAATGAGAAAGGAAGCAATTTTTCAACACTAGTGGGCTGTGACACTTCTATATTGTTATGTCCACTCTTGTAAGCAAATAGTTTTAAAATGAAGTGAAATTGGGGTCTGCAAGACAAATCAGACTGTTGAAAGGGGGATAGTAATCCGGAAAGGTTGATTGCCAGTGGGGAACAGCTGATTGGTAATAACCAGCTTTAAGTGATGCAATCGTTGACCGTGACTTCAGTAGAAACAAGCTTAAATAATTGCCCCACTACAACATACATTCCTAAAGCCTGATATTCCTCTTTGGCTGCAAATCATTTCCTGCCCTCTATTGAAATACACTAAGTTCCTCTAGCAAAACAAACAAAAAATACTTTATTGAAGCAGAGGTGGATTTTTAAAGCTCCAGGACTGCAGATGCCTACACAAATGTGTTCCCTAGCCAAGCTTCAGAGCTTCAAATTGCTTGGCTCAGAATTATCCCTTATAAATATCTTTGTGTTGTTGAGCACCATACCAACAATGTTCCTGGTTTCATAAGGAACATAAAAGAAGATGTAGTTGCTGCCTTCTGAAATTCTCAGTAGTGTTTTAAGGCAGTGATTCCACTCTCTGTTGCTCAATGCAGGGCAACTACAGTGCTTGGGAATATTGTCCAAGAATATCTGGTGTTACATTATTTATTGTACACCATAGTCCTTTGTTCCTTCTTGTTCCCAGGGAGTACACTAGATTAGAGCAACACAGTGGTGAATCAGACGCCACACTAGAAAGGAATAGTGCTCAATTTGTGGATGTCTGGGTCCAGATTTAAATTTCATGATTGGTCCCTCTGTCTTTAAAGGGGCAATCTCAAACTCCAGATCCAAACACCTCCAGACTTCAGGGAAGTTTGGTCTACTCACATTACACCACAGCCGCCTCTTTAGTTTATAATACGTCACTGTCCATGGATCATTGAGGTAAAGTAATAGTAAACACAACTTTTTGATCAAGATTTCAAGATAAGAGTTTCAGTAACAGTGTGAATGGAAATGTAGATAAATACTAATGGGGATATTTTTGTCAGGAATTCTGGTTTTGTAGTTGTGTAACTACCAACATCAATAGAATTTACATCATCGTGAGATCAGAATTTGGCTCTATTTGTGCAAACTATTGATCTGCACAATACAAGGAAAAGCAGTTTCAGGACACACATTAAGGAATGCGAATGGGTAAAACACAAAGGAGTTTATTTTGTCCTAATAGTTTAGGAAAGGCATTCAGACACTTCTAAAGTTAGCATATTGTGCTGCCAAGAGAAACACTGTAGCAAGTGGAAAAAATACCTTAACTGGATAGCCGTCTACCAGCAGAAATTTCCTGTTTTTCTGCCCAAACAAATGCAGCATGATCTGCCAAGCATATACACAACAGTTTTCTCTGACTTCCTGCAGGATACATACTTCTGGATCCTCCAAAGCTAATATAATCCTTTACTAAAACCGAAGCAGCACCTGATAATTTGCAAATAATGTTGCACTTTCTTTTTAGTAATGACTGTCAATTTAAAAAATTGCCTTGTGTCATCAATTGGTTTTAACCTCATTCAATTTATTGTAGAGATTGGCTATTTCACATACTAAGATGTAATTGTTCTTTCCATGGCTGCTTGTGGTTCCAGTTAATGTTATATTAGGAGGAAGTTTGCAAAACAGAATTTTGTTAAAGAACAGCAAAGAAAAGAGCTACAGGAAATTCATATATATTAAAAAAAAACAAAAAAACCTCTGTTAAATGAACATTGATGTTTCAAAATCAAGCACTCAAAAGTTAGGAAATGTCAGATTTAAAATTGTCTGTGCAACCTTCATTTGGCCCCCTTTTGTGTATACATTATGCTTTCTTTAGTATGTGGTCATGTAATTAAAAATGTATCAAAATTAGGCTTGGAAGTATTGGAGTATTAGAAGTAATTAGATTTTTATTGGTAAATGATGATCACCCACAAGCCGATGAAAAATATTTCCACTTATTAAAAAAATTACAGATGGGTAAAGTAAGAAAATGCTGTCTGAGAACTTATTACTTTGATTTAAGAATACTTATTTTGTATATTCGGACATGTAATATGGAGCATTTGTGTTTTAATGGTAATGAAACTTAAACTCCTTTTTACTTTCAACATCCACTGTAATTAAATAACTGTCTGACTCCTGCATTGTCTGATGGCTGCCATAAGTCCACATAATTGTGAAAATTTAAATAGTTGAAAATTTAAAAAATGCTTGAAACTTACACGTTTGGGCAACTGGGAAAATTTAAATAAATGAAAATGGAAACAAATGCTTAAAATAATCAATATTATCCATCAAATAATAGGGAAAACATTGAATTCTCTTAACTCTAATCCAGGGTTTGACAAATTTCCTTTCAATCTAGGAGCTAGCCCAAAAATGATGAATGCTATGGAACGGACTCAGGAGCACCCCCCCTTTCCCGGAGCATGTCAGGAGCGTCAGGGAGTTGACTCTGCAGCAGGGTTTGCCTCCTGCTGCTGCTGCAATGCTTTGGGAAAAAGAACTACTCCTGAGTCTGCTCCCCCCCGCCAACACACCACGAAGCAGATTCAGGAGCAGCCGCCTTTCCCATGATATGGAGGTGGCAGCAGGGAACGCTTCCCACTGCCACCGACATGCCTCAGGAAAGGGTGAGAGCTGACAAATCCTAGGCACCAGGATGAAATTTCTAGGCACCATGGTTACTTGGCAACTGGGATTTGTCGAGCCCTGCCCTAATCATAAGGCATATGCACAAGAGAGCTGAACGAAGGTTACAGAGGCAATCTTAATTCTGGCATTTCCTGACTTTTGGGTGCTTGACTTTGCAACCTTACAGTTTATAGAACATAGTTGTGTGTATAATATGCATAATTTTAAATATTCCTTACATGAGAACAGAAAAGATGAAGATGGCTTATGCTCCATCAGAACACCATAATTCTGTAATTTCTAAAGATTACAAGCCATACACTATGTAGTGTAAGGAACACAAATTAAAGACAGATTTCTCTTGTTGCAATATCACTTGCCTCAGTAAAATTGCCTACCAGGGCATTCTTCTTTATGCACATCTGTGTGGAAATGTTTCCCAAGCTGGATCCTTTAAGGCAAGTACCAGTAACACTAACTAATCTATGTTGTCATTAACACTATGTCAAGAGATACATTTTCAAAGTGATGCCCTGGGTTTTAGTTGTCCAACTTCCTATGATTCGCTTTGAAAATTTTCCCTTAACTGTTACACTGTAGAAAGACAACAGAGTCCTGTGGCACTTTTAAAGACTAACAGATTTATTTATCGCATGAGCTTTCGTGGGAGAAAAGCCCACTTCGTCAGATGCTTTGAAGATGGGAAACTTACAGAATGGGAGGAAATTAAATGCAGGGGAGTGTATGACATAGCATCAGGTCAGGCTGTAACAGCAAATCAAAATAGAAGTTAGGATTCAAACACTGGGGAACAGCACATAGAGGAGGGTGAGGACAGATCACCTGTTGTAATGAGAGAAAAATCCATAGTCCCTGTTTAACCCCAAGACACTGGTCACCACCTACAACCCCCAAGCCAGACCTCTTCAACACATCATCAAAGATCTACAGCCTATTTTACAAGATGATCTCTCACTCTCTCAAGCCTTGGGAGACAGACCTCTCCTTGCTTTCAGACAGCCCCCAACCTTAAAAGGATACTTACCAGCAACTACAGATCATACAACAGAAACACTAAAGCAGGAACATATCCCTGCAACAGACCACGCTGCCAACTTTGCCCTCATATCTACACTGAAGACACCATCACAGGGTCTAATCAAGCCACCTACTCCATCAAGGGCTCGTTCACCTGCTCATCCACCAATGTGATTTATGCCATCATGTGCCGGAAATGCCCCTTTGCCTTATATATTGGACAAACAGGACAGTCTCTGCGCCAAAGAATAAATGGATACAAATCTGACATCAGAAATTGCAACACTACAAAACCAATAGGGGAACACTTCAATCTCCCTGCTCAGTCCCTTGATGACTTGTTAATACTGTGTTGAAACAGATGAATAACAAATCACAGCTTCAAAGAGAGTCTGCAGAACTTATGCAAATTTGACTCAGTTGTCTTGGGGTTAAACAGGGACTATGGATTTTTCTCGCATTACAACAAGTGATTTGACCTCACCCTCCTCTATGTGCTGTTCCCCAGTGTTTGAATCCTAACATCTATTTTGATTTGCTGTTACAGCCTGACCTGATCCTATGTCATACACTCCCCTGCATTTAATTTCCTCCCATCCTATAAGTTTCCCATCTTCAAAGTGTCTGATGAAGTGGGATTTTCTCCCACGCAAGCTCATGCGATAAATAAATCTGTTAGTCTTTAAAAGTGCCACAGGACTCTGTTGTCTTTCTACAATAGACTAACACGGCTACCCCTTTGGAATCTGTTACACTGTGTGAGTCAAATGTGACAGAGGGGATTAGGATCCCAAGTGGTAATTGATTTTAAAAAACCCAACCAAACTTTAGTTTGATGTTTAAGGAGTCCTACATCGCCATCTTCTTAGCACTTCGTGATGTGCCTTGGGGCACATAGAGGCTGTGTTTTCAAATGGGAGCTAAATGTAAGGGACTGTATAAAGTACATAGCTGTGTTCAAGAGCAGGTGCATCCAGTTGTCCATTTAGGTTGCTAATGGCATGTTTTCTGTGCAGGCAGTAGCAGATGACACTGATCTGTGAAATGCTGACTCCTGATTTTCTGTGTGTTTATGTGTGTGTACTCTTCCAAGCTGTAATTCAGTTGCTAGAACAAGGGTATGTCTACACGGTGGAATTAGCCTGGGTGACTGGCACCCAGGTCTGAGCACCCCCCACTGGCCCAGTCCAGGTGTGAGTACACACTACAAAGCCTTGTCTGTATGATTGTGTCTGCACGGATGCTGTGCTCCTCTCCACCTTTGTCACTAGGGCTATGTCTACACTTGTTAAAATTAGTTCGAATTAGTTAGTTCGAACTAACTAATTCAAACTAATTTTAGTTAGTTCGAATTAGCTTAATTTGAACTAGGAAAACTTAGTTCGGACTAAGCAAGTGACATTCACGGCACTTGCTTAGTTCGAATTAGGGATCCCCATTCATTTCAATGGCCGGTTAGTTCGAACTAAGAAATTAGTTCGAATTAACATGGCCAGATTGGTTAATTCGAGCTAGTTAGTTCGAATTAACCCTTTCGTTCGAATACCCTGTTCAAACTTATTAGTTCGAATTAAGGAAGCCCTTAATTCGAACTAACTAAAGCCTAATGTAGCCATGGCTTTAGTTAGTTCGAATTAAGCCTCCTTAATTGGAACTAACTTGCCAGTGTAGACATAACCTAGGATGTCTGGGGCACATGCCAAGGTTCTTTTGTTCTGCCGTATGCTGAGCTGCTTCAATTTCTTCCCAGTGAATTGTGGGGGATTTAGTCTGTCCTTCTGGGCAGATGGCAGTGGAGGGGGACTATCAGTTCTGGAATGATTTAGCCTGCCTTCTCACTACAGAGTGGGTAGGTTCCTAGCTTGAGTCAAAGCATTACCCAGGACTCTAACTCACCCCCTTCACCACTGGGTGAACTAACTTGGGTTGAAAGCCCCACTAGGGTGAGAGGAGGTTGTGTGTGGACAGGAGAGGCTTTGGGGACAACACCAGACTAAGGGCTCCAACGGGAGGTGTAATTCCCTGCCTGAGCAGACATACCTGTGCCACAGTAGAAGGATGGCTTTGACAGTGCCAGTGGTGAGAGGGACCAGCTGTGCGAGTACGTACCTAGAATCTTGGATGGGATCATACTCCGTTGTCTAGCCACTCCCACATTTCTGCACTACATTTCTGTAGTCAGCAGCAAGCTAGGCCAGGACTAGCAGGCTATGTCTACACTTGCTAAAATTAGTTCGAATTAGTTAGTTCGAACTAACTAATTCAAACTAATTTTAGTTAGTTCGAATTATCTTAATTCCAACTAGGAAAACTTAGTTCGAATTAGCGATCCCCATTCATTTCAATGGCCGGTTAGTTCGAACTAAGAAATTAGTTTGAATTAACATGGCCACATTGGCTAATTCAAACTAGTTAGTTTGAATTAACCCTTTAGTTTGAATACCCTATTCTAACTTATTAGTTCAAATTAAGGAAGCCCTTAATTCGAACTAACTAAAGCCTAATGTAGCCATGGCTTTAGTTAGTTCAAATTAAGCCTTCTTAATTCAAACTAACTTGCCAGTGTAGACATAGCTGCAGGGTCTGTCTCCTCAAGCTGGAAATGCAGCCTCACCCTCGAAGAGTAGCTGTACTCTGAAAGCTGTCTGTCTGCTATGGAAACATACCTCGAGTGGATAGGAGGCATTTTCATGTCACTCACCTATCATCACACGCACTCAAGGCGCAATATGTTGGGGTCTGCTTGAGTCTCAGTAGCATCAGCTCCACAGCTCCTCTGTGGAGCGAACCATGCACATGGAACTGGACTGTGCATTGCAATGATTTCAGGGAGGGGGAGGGGGAAGATTGCCTTCCTGCGGGAGGGGAGAACGGGAGTGGGGGCTTATTTGTGTGCACAAAGTTAAGCAGGTGTCTAAGTCTTGACTGGACCAGAGGCTTTGCTAGTATTCTGCTCCTTTAACCTTCTGCCTGAAGCTGCCATTTCAGTTGATAAATCAGTGGAAATTTTGGCAGTGGATTAACTTGATGTAAACCACATAACATTTCTCCTTTTACTGACATGACCCAGTTGTAATTTGTACACCTTTTTAATAATGGGTTTGTGGGGAGGGGTTAGAGCAACGTGCATCATCAGTCACTTTTAGGATATATTGTCTTGCAGTTTTTGGTAGACCAACTCAAGAATTTGAAAAGCTGGTATCCAGATTCATATATACTCTCAAAACACACTCTAGACCAAATACTTGAGCAGTGATGGCAAGAGATCACCATATATGGGCATTCCTGTAACGTCCAGCAAACTGGGAACAGATTTCTTTTCCATTGAAAATTCCCAGGCAATTATATATCACTGTCTTAAAAGAAACATAAAGTGGCTAAGTGAAAGATTTGGGCCATGAGAGGAATCTATTCACAGTCCTGTGGGTTATTAGAAGTACATCAGGAATGAATCAGGCCTATTAAGCTTCTCAGGTTGAGTTTGAGTGGAAAGTGAACTTCACTCAAAGGTCCAATGCACTCATTACTATTATTTATAATAATGCCTGGCAACTTAACAAATGAGACCAATACCCCATTGTGCTAGGCACTATACTGACAGGATAACCCCTCCTATCAACACATGTAGTGACTATTCTGGAGTGCTACAGGGCTGCAGCTGTGCCACGATAGCATTGAAGTGTAGACAAGTTCATAGCCTCAAATTCATAGATTAGGAACCCAAAGGAACCACTGTGATCTTTCTTACTTAGTTTGCTTTACAATATATTAACATCACTTTACACCTGGGGAGAAGCTCTTACCTGGGGACCAAAAAGCTCCCAGTTAATCCTTAGAATACTCCTGGTAAATAGGTATGTCCCCTGCATTAAATGAGGTATGGCTGTTCCTAAAAAAAAAAAAAAAAAAAAATAGAGGTGATCTTAAAAAAATAAAAAAAATAAAGGAGGAGGAAAAAAAGGCTAAACTTCACAAGAAAATGGAGAAAGATTATGTAATGTATGGGAGATAACCCAAAAGTGGTCTAGTAGGGTGAAGAAGTCTTAACCTGGCAGTGGCAAAGACAGGGTTAATAGGAACACAGGCTCTCACAGGTGCTGCAGCAGGTTCCATAAAAGCAAGGGATCTCAAGACATGAGAGTCAAACTCCCCATAAAAAGGTGTCAGAAACCTTAAGCTGCAGGCTAGTTTCGAGTGATATTTTGCTATCTGTCACGTGTTTTTCTGTGACCGAGAACAGGGACTTAGTCCACTTTGTTAAGTGGACCTAACTGCCCTTAGGTCGATCTAATAAAGTGGACTTAAGTGTCCACACTGTGCTTAGGTTGACCTAAGGAGTTAACCTAAGGGTTAGGTCAACCTAACCGGCAGTTCTTATTAAGTCGACCTAAGCTTTCATTAAGTCGACTTAAGGAATTTCTTAAGTCGACTTAATGAAGGTCTGATGTGGACAAGGACTAAGTTAGGTCAACTTAAGTCGACCTAACTTGCAAGTGTAGACATAGCCTATGATGTTAAACAAGAATTCTGCAAGGAGTTTCCGTATTCCTTCCCTCCTCTTTTGCTGTGATGTCGTGCTCTGAATATATGGACGACCTTTGAAAAATGTAAATTGAACCAGGGACGGGTTCAAGTATAATGTCTCTTGCTAGCAAAAACTTTGCCAATTCCAACTTCTCACAGAGGAAATTTCTGCTCCTTTGCTTGGTTTTATGGATTAGTTCTGTAGCTGCTGTATAGGCTCATCTCAGCTTTCCACTTTGTAGCAAAATTGTTTTACGTAGTGTTCACATTTTCACTGATTCGAATTGGTGGGCAGTTTTAATCGTGACTCTATAGAGCAGATGCTCTTGTTTAAAGAAATAAAATCTGGTTTTATATCTTGTGTCACCATGCCTCAATGGGTCAGAGCTAAGGATATCAGATTCAGGAGAAACTGCAGAGAAGTAGGGGAAACACACTCCAGACTGGGTGTGTTTATTCTTCCATAAAGATATACCAAGCCAGCAATAAAAGTAAACTTCTGTCTCACCACACTGGCTAACAAGAAATCAGAAAAGCAGTCTTAGAAATCCCAGATCTTGTTTCAGCACTCAGACACTATATTTTATGATGAGAGGTTATTTAAAACCAATTTAATCAAAGGGCATTTTCAACCCCAAGAGATCAGCCACACTGCCAGCCAATGTATAAATTACATTTTACCCCATAATCGTATTGCTACCAATCCTAAAGGTTTATTCTTAGGACAAAAGAAAGCGAAGAGTTAAAATGATCAAAGACTCACAAGCATTCAGTTATTGCAAGGTTCTTCAATCAGGTTTGGAGCAGTAGTGGACTATACCGCCAATTTGCAAAGTCTCTGGAAATTACCCAGTTTGTGGAAAATTACACAAGCCCAAAATGAAGCCAGGGTCACATGAGCAAACCATATTTATTGAGTCATAAGAGCAGCCATTGTCCATGTTCTGGCTCAAATTTTCAGAGGGAAACCCACTGAGTAAGCACAGACTACTTCTATGGTCTATTATGTAAGCTAAATGTTGTTAAATGGCCCATTATCTTGCATAGTCCATTAACAATATAGATTTTACCCCATGGATCTTACTCACAAATGCAGCATATATGCAGGACACCAGTACACAGTGAATATCTGCAACTTTAGATACAAAATCTATATTCCAGTTTCAAAATGATGTATATATATAAACAGGATAATCATACTTCGCAAACCATAACTTATCCATTGACACCTAATATGACATACTTTCCATAAGTTTGGTTTGCAACTGTATAACAGTGACAGCAGGAATGTTATACATGGTTATATTTCAATACTATAGCATCACACCTTGATGCCAGTTGACTATGAGGAAGGCAGAAAGACTGAAGAACTTTGTGATTTAATTCAAATCTTTCAGGCAGTTGTACAGATCTAGTTTATTTTATTTTTAGGAAAAGTATGAAGGCAGAAATTCCTCTCTAAACTTAGGATCCATGTCGTCAGCTGGTATAAATCATTAAAACTGCTTTGACTTTAATGGAATAATCTAATCATAGACAGAGTTGGAAGGTACCTCAGAACCAACTCCCTGCTCAAAACCAACACCAACTAAATCATCCCAGCCAGGCCTTTGTCAAGAAGGGAATTAAGAACCGCTAAGGGTTGAGATTCTACCAGCTCTCTTGGTAACCCATTCCAGTGCTTCACCACCTTCCTAATGAAAAAGTTTTTCCGAATATCCAGCCTACACCTCCCCCACCAAATGGAGCGAAAATGATTTTCACCAACTAATGATGTAGCCCAAAATCATCAGCAGAGAAGGAAATCCAGAAACTGGGACCTAAAAATTACCATGTAAAATCACCTTTCCACCATCTAGGCGCAGATGTGGCTCCGCTCCAGGAGAGCCCTCTCACACCCTTCTAATTAATAAGGGGCTTCACTATCAGTGTAACAGATTCATGGACATTTTATCCAGGGCTCTTTCTCTAATGTACTTTTCTTATTACAGTACATACAATGATATTTTGCAGCAAGTCCAAAGGGGTCTAAACCTGTGCCTGCATTGTCCCAGCTCTCATGTCAGAGTCTATTCAGTGCCTACTTTGATTAAATCTTGGCCTTATTAAAAATCATTTATCATAAAATGGCCAACTAGTTAGTACTCACTCTGAAGGAAAGAAAACATGTTTTCAGAACCTGGTGAATTTCTACCACAGAACTCTCAGAGCGATTGTTAAAGGGGCTGGCCAAACCCACACAAACTGAAATGTGGAAAAGGACCTATGGCTGAAACAACAGTTTCATTGGATGCCCCCTTATTCTTGTAACATAAGAGGCTAAAGATGATCTCCTGATTGGCCAGCACTTTACAATTCATTATTTTATATTTCTCTATCATTTCTCTTATCATTTGTCTTCTCTCTGAACAAAACAATCTCTTTCTTTTCAATCTCTCCTCATATGCAAGCCTCTCCATGCCTCTGAATCCTTTCTGTGTCAGCTGGATCAAGAAAGAGGATATGGAGAATTATTTGCAGGGCTTATTCAATTAATAATTTTAAATAGTGTATAAATGTGAGGAAATTGTAATCTGTTCCTGAGCAACGTGCAAACAGAAACAGAAGCAAAATTAACTGAATACATTATTCATTATGAATTGCTTGTCCAGCTCTGTCACTGGCATTTAAATATAATAATGACCAACTAATTTAAAAAGATGGAAAATCAAGTTTTTTGTCCTGTACAGGAGGAAAAAGTGACTCTCCAGTTGTTTGCAGGCTGTTGCTGATAAAGAAAGAATTTTTATCTTAAATTGCTTATGCTGGTTTTATGCATCAAATGTGACCACCTCAAATTCTAGCAGAGTTTTAAATATACTTAAGTCATTCTGTAATACTGCCACCATCTTTCTGCTGAATGCCCCTTGTTTATTATATTCCTGTATCTTACACAAAGACTGAGAATGCGTAATCCTGGTAAAAAGAATCTTCTCCTTTTTCAGATTTAAAGTTTCAAAGACCAGTTCACAAACCTCAGAATTATTTATATAACTTTACTGAAAGCTTAGACTGTCAGGTAGTTTGCTGTTACTTAAAACAAAACAAAACAAAAACCTACCAAAGAGGACTGTAACTAAAGGAACTGAAATATGAATGGGATGGAATCCCAGCCCTAATGCCATGAATTTTATTCTCAAACAGGCTGGATTAAGGTATATTCTCTAGTTGACCTAGTAGTATGTGTTATGTATGATTTTGCTCTATTTTCAAAGGAGTTTTGCTTTGCTTTAGTGATATTTTCCAACTTAATTGCTTACAGTTGAGAAGGATTGGCATGTAATGAAGGCACTGGGCAGGGGCTTGGGAGTATTTGTTCAGCTTCTAGCTCTACTTCAGATTCCCTGTGTAACTTTAGGCAAGTCACTTAAATTTTTTGTCAACTCTACTTGCTGCCATCTTGCCAAGACCCTTCTGAAAAGGAGATATATATCTCAAAGTTTCTTCCATCCTTGTTGACCAAATCCAAACACAAATTATTCCCCATGCACACTGAAAGTTGTTGGGATTTTATACTGCATACACTTCGGATGATTATATTGTCTGTCTATTCATGGTAAATTGTTACTGACCAGCAGGTCAGTGGGAGCCTTTCTAGTGATATTGGTAATATCAAGCCGAGAGGGTCAAAGGGAGTCTAAGAAATATACAGTGTGGGCAGTCATGGCAGGGCACAGCTGGTGTATTTGAGCTGGCAAAAGTCAAGGAACTTTGGCAGTAAGAGAATATTATTAATATTCGAAGGTGGTTTCCTAAAATGGATTACCATTGGAGATTGTTGTGTCATCAGAGATTGACTGGCACTTGCACTATGGGTGCGTCTACACTGGCAAGTTAGGTCGACATAAGGATGCTTAAGTCGACCTAAACAAAGCCACATCCACACTAGGCTTTTCTTAAGTCGACTTAATAACACCTCCTTTTAGGTTGACTTAAGCCTTAAATCGACTGCTTAAGACAATTTACGGCCAGTGTAGACGGGGATTAACGCTAAATCGACTTTATTAAGTTGACTTAAAGCCAATATAATGGCTATCTCTGCTGTTAAGTTGACTTAACAAAGTTGACTTAAAGTGCAGCCTATTGGTTAAGTCGACTTAATAAGGTTGACTTTAAGTCGACTTAAAGTCGACCTTGTTAAGTCAACTTAACAAAGTCGACTTAACTTTGTAAGTGTAGACATAGCCTATGTGTTTCACCACAGAGCCAGAGAATGACCTCCTACCTGGAAGTCCCTCAGTCTATTATATCATCCATACAAGTACAATATAACCTGGTCCTCTTTAGGAACTTTAGGAGGTCCAAGAATTCAGAGTTTAGCTGCACTCTACAGAGAGAGGCCCAAATGTCCCTGAACTTCAGGTGTATGTGAAGCCAGATTTCCCAAATTGCCATGGGAAAAAACAAACAAATCAATTCCTAGGTTGTGTATCCATCTCTCTGGAAATGTTCGAGACCTGATTTCTGCAGCTTGGCTCCACCTTTGCCTATGAGTCACTAGATAATTGTGACAAGAAAGGGTAAAGTACTAACCTCCAGTGTTCAGAGCTCCCACATCTCACCTCTGAAAAGCTGTGTTTGGGGTTTATGTATTTCTAAAAAATCAGTGATGTATATTTTTCTCCTTTGAGTGTATTTTTATAATATTTGAATTGCACAGAACCAGATTGACTTCAATGTGAGTACTCAAGAGTAACAGCTCACCAGTGTGAGTAAGGGCTTCACACTCCAGTCTGTAGCAGTGTGAAAAATCATAGCAAAAGAGAATTTTAGCTTTTCATTCAGAAAATGAAATGTCAGCCTTGGTTCATCTCTGAATATCAGTCAAAATATGAGACCGCAGTCTCTTGATTATGAGTAATATGTCTTGCTCCATAATAGAATGAATTTAGACTGGCCTCAAGGAAGAATTTGCTCTGATTAAGCTCTGTTTGAAGAATATGCTGGTCATAATAAAAGGAAGGTGCTGGTTTCAATATGGAATATGGTGCTAGTTAGAGGGCGGTTTATTCTGCCTAGATGGTGAAAACAGACAAAGATAGCTTTGTGTATCAATATAAAGCAAGAGCAACTGGATAAGCAACAGATTGGTGTTTTAGACCAGGATATACAAGAAGTCTGTATGATAATAAGGAGCACCCAACTTGTTCAGTGATTTCATCCCAGAATATCCAATAAGAACATTAGTAGTACACTGAAATGTGGAGTGCAACTTTGAGCTTCAAGTGAAGCTAGTAGCTCAGATCATGCTGTGCTTTGGTGCTAAATTGTGGCTCTAGGACTATGTCTACACTAGGGAATTAAGGTCGACTTAAAAAGTCGACTTTAATAAGTCGACTTTAAGTGGACCTTATTAAGTTGACTTAGAGAATATGGACTCTCTAAGTCGACTTAAAGGGGGGCTTACTAAGTCGACATAGCAAGTCTACACTGGACTCTCTAAGTCGACTTGTTTGGTCCAGGGAGAGCCAGCCCCACACAGAGCCAGCTCTCCCTGGACCAGCAAACCCTTGAGCAGTCCGGGGGAGAAGGGAGGAAGGAGCTCCCTTCTGCCCTGGACCACTCGGGTCCCTTCTGCTCGGGACTTCTGAGATCCTGGGCAGAAGGCAGCCCTCCTAGCCTTGACCACTCGGGTCCTGGGGAGAACTTCCCCGGGACCCGAGTGGTCCGGGCCAGGAGGAAGAGTCGGAGACCTGCACTCCAGTTGCTCAGCAGCGGGCAGCTGAAGTGGGGATCCTGACAAGAAGGGACCACGGGGCTTCCTTCTTGTCGGGACCGCTCAGGGTTACCATTCCAGAGTAATTGTGGACAGATCTCTGAAAACATCCACTCAATGTGCAGCAGTAGGGATTGCACAAAACTGGGTCGGCAGGCAACAAAATGACAGATGAAATTCAGTGTTGATGAATGCAAAATAATGCACATTGGAAAATATAATCCCAACTATACATATAAAATGATGGGATCTAAATCAGCTGTTACCATTCCAAAGTAATTGAGGACAGATCTCTGAAAACATCCACTCAATGTGCAGCAGTAGTAAAAAAAGCTAATAGAATGTTGAGAATCATGAGAAAAAGGATACCGATATGACAGAAAATATTGTATTGCCTCTTTATAAATTCATGATATGCCTACATCTTCAATACTGCATGCAGATCTGGTCACCCCATCTCATAAAAGATATAATAAAATTGAAAAATGGCAACTAAAATGATCAGGGGTATAGAAAAGCTTCCATATGAGTAGAGATTAATAAAACTGGGGTTTTTCAGCTTGGAAAAGAGACTACTAATGGGAGACATGATAGAGGTGTATAAAATCTTGACCGGTGTGGAAAAAGTGAAAAAGGAAGTGCTATTTACTTCTCATAACACAAAAATTAGGAGTCACCAAATAAAATTAATAGGCAGAAGGTTTAAAACCAACAAAAGGAAGTATTCACACCACACACAGGCAACCTGTGGAACTCCTTGCTAGAGGCTGTATGAAGGTCAAGGCTATAATGGGCTTCAAAACAGAGCTAGCTAAGTTAATGGAGGATAGGTCCATCAATGACTATTAGCCAGGATAGGCAGGGATTGCTGTTTGCCAGAGGCTAGGAATGGCTGAAGGGATGGATCACTTGATGATTACCTGGTCTAATTCCCTCTGAAGCACCTGGCATTGGCCACTGTCAGAAGGCAGGACACTGGGTTAGATGGACCATTGGTCTGACCCTGTATGGTTGTTCTTTTATTCTTATGTTCTTTATTATATACACTATAGTTTTAGCAATGGCATATTTTTAAATTATAAAATGAACTGACTTGTCAAGATTGTTGCACAAGGCAAGATGAAACTTAGAAATCTTTTGTGTGATCATTCTACCTAGTTAAAGACCCTTAGTTAGGCAGAACACAATTAAGCACAGCTGAGGAGAAGTGGGAGCAAAGTGGTCTTGAGTGAAATTTTGAGTGAACTGTCATACTGAAGGGTGAACTGTCAAGCTGGAGGGAGGTTACCAGTGGGGACCCTCAGGGATCTGTCTTGGGACCGATCTTGTTCAACCTTTTTGTTATTGACCTTGGCACAAAAAGTGGGAATGTGCTAATAAAGTTTGCGGATGACACCAAGTTGGGAGGTATTGCCAATACAGAGAAGGATTGGGATACCATACAGAAAGATCTGGATGTGCTGTTCCCCAGTGTTTTGAATCCTAACACCTATTTTGATTTGCTGTTACAGCCTGACCTGATGCTATGTCATACACTCTCCTGCATTTTATTTCCTCCCACTCTGTAACTTTCCTATCTTCAAAGCGTCTGACGAAGTGGGATTTTCTCCCACGAAAGCTCATGCGATTAATAAATCTGTTAGTCTTAAAAAGTGCCACAAGACTCTGTTGTCTTTCTACAATAGACTAACACGGCTACCCCTTTGGAAAAGGAATAGGATGAAATTTAATAATGGGAAGTGCAAGGTCATGCATTTAGGAACAAATAACAAGCATTTTTCCTATAATTTGGGGATGCATCAGTTGGAACGGACTGAGGAGGAGAAGGATCTGGGAGTACTGGTTGATCATAGGATGACTATGAGCCACCAATGTGATGTGGCCGTGAAAAACGCTAATGCGGTTCTAGGATGTATCAGGGGAGGTATTTCAAGTAGAGACATGGAGATGTTAGTGCCGCTGTACAAGGCACTGGTGAGACCCCATCTGGAATACTGTGTGCAGTTCTGGTCCCCCATGTTTAAAAAGGATGAATTCAAATTGGAGCAGGTGCAGAGAAGAGCTACAAGGATGGTCTGTGGAGTGGAAAACCTGCCCTATGAGTGGAGACTCAAGAAGCATGGGTTGTTTAGCCTAACCAAAAGAAGGCTGAGGGGGGATATGATTGCTCTCTATAAATACATCTGAGGGATTAACATCAGGGAGGGAGAGGAATTATTTGAGTACAGTACCAATGTGGACACCAGAACAAATGGTTATAAACTGTCCATCAAGAAATTTAGGCTTGAAATTAGACGCAGGTTTCTAACCATTAGAGGAATAAAGTTCTGGAATAGCCTTCCAAGGGGAGTTATGGGGGCAAAAACCATAACTGCTTTCAAAACTGAGCTTGATAAATTTATGGAGGGGATGGTATGATTACCCTATTTTGGAAATTGACTGATATTTGGCTACGTGTGGTGGATATACAAGTGGCCTAAGAGGGGAGAGTACATGGGGTGGGTTCTGAGTTATTATAGAGAATTGTTATAGAGAAGTATAAGAATTGTTTCTTAGTAACTGGCTGTTGAGACTTGCCCATGTGCTCAGGGTTTAACTGATTGCCATATTTGGGGTCGGGAAGGAATTTTCCCCCAGGGCTGATTGGCCTGGACTCTGGGGGTTTTTCGCCTTCCTTTGTAGCACAGGGATGGTTCACCTACCAGTGAATTCTCTGTATCTTAAAGTCCTTAAATCATGATTTAAGGAGGTAAATAAGTCAGTCATAGGTTGTTGGCCTATTGCAGGAGTGGGTGGGTGAAGTCTTGAGGCCTGCATTTTGCAGGAGGTCAGACTAGATGATCGTACAGGTCCCTTCTGACCTTAAAGTCTGAGTCTGAGTCTGTTGAAAATAAGAAAGGAAACCACAAAATATAGATCATTCCAGTAGTCATCATTCTGGCAAATAAAAAAGCCAGCATATCTTGAATATACTTTATCAGACTGTAAATGACTTAGAATATCATAAGCACCAGAAAGTTAGCTTGTGAACAATAAAAGAAATATTGATGGCAAGGTTTGTTATACAGAGAGGGAAAAAAATAACATAAAGGGCACAGAAAAGCATTGCTACCTAAACCACTTGAATAGAAAGGCAGAGCCAGAATGAGCATTGCGTGAAAATTATGTTGCAACTTTTTCCCAAATATTTTCCCTAAAGACAAAACATCCCATAGTGGGAGAGACAACAGTGACTGACTGCCTGGTATTGTCATGGGAACTTTCATGATTATGCATGGCTGGATACCCTAGAAATAAGTGATTAAGGAAAGTTGTAGTTGGCTTTGTAAAGGTGTTAGAGATACATAATAATAAGACTAATAATAGTTTTTTCAAAAGCTGGTCAGTCCCTTTCCCTGGCTTTCCAGTGTGCCCTGCTTGTCTGTCATGTTATTCATTGGCACTCATCAGAGCAAGGATATATACTTTATTTTCTGCTTTGTGAAGCACATTATCCATACTAAATGATTTAATAACAATGCACTTAGGACATAGTTAAATAGCTACTTGTATAAGGGTTGCAAGACTGGATCCTTAATTCTTATTTCTTTTAATTATTATTTATATTTTATTATATATATTCCTGTAGTGCCTAGAGGCCTCAAGTGAGATCAGGTCTTCTTATTGCTAGGCATTGCACAAGTGCATCATAAAATACAGTTTCTAGCCCAAGGAGCTTATAAGCTAAACAGATAAGGCAGACAAAGGAAATGTTATCATACCCATTTTACAGTTGGAAAAATGAGGCCCAGGGACCCAGATCCTCATAGGAATTTAGATGCCTAATTCCAAGTAGGAGTTAGAAGCCTGAATACCTTTGAGAATCTGGGCCTGAGACATTAAGTGAGATGTAACCTTGTAATATTGTGATCAAATACATTGCAATGGTTAGTGTAGATAAAAACTCCACCAATAGACATGGTGTTTCTTTATCATAGCGTTAACTAGCAGTGTTGTATATTGTTATCTTACTGATCTGACCTGACAGAAAATTCTGTCCTGCTTGTGTGTGCTGGAGTTGGTACTTGCGGAGTTCCAATAAATCTCGGATTCTGTAAGCAAGTATTACCACTGGAGGCAGAAGCTTCAAAGTGGCAAAAGCACTTTTGCCTGAGAAGACATGTACTGGTAATGCAGATGAGACTGGAGTCTCTTGCTCTCTGTGAACAAATGAGCTGGTGAGAAAGCAGTACAGTATCTAGAAATGGTTTTGGATGGTGATCCCAAAGCATTTTACAAGCAGCTTCCCAGTGTGGATCGTGGTTCTTGTACATGTTTGCAGAACTGTCTATAGGACCACTATGAGAAGGGACTGGCCCTTTTGAAATACCAGAAAAAAAGGCGAGACAGGAAGAGGAAGGAAGGGGTACCTTTACACAGTTCATTGTGTGCATAGAGGAGACTATTCAATAGGGCTTTCTCCTGTGTCACCCTGTCCAGGAAATGGTTCAAGTGAAGCAGAGCCTGGTACAACAGATCTGGAACTCGTAATGCATATGTCCAGTGCAGTTTTGAGAGTGAAAAGTCACTGTATAAGTGGTTTATTAAGGAAACTTCATAACCAGCTCATGGAGGATAGCATGCTGGACAAACACATGGACTAGACTTACACAGAATTCAAAATTTAGAAGACGAAATTAACGTTTACTTAAAGGTATCAACTATTAGTTCCCAGCCTCAGTGTGACTCCTCAAACCAGACCCAGAACTTCAAGATATGATTGCTAGGGAAGCAGCTAAAAACGTAGAGGAGGCCCAAGTGAAAGCTCTTCACAGGTATAATCTGGGTTAGAAGAGAGAAACTGTTTCCTCTATGGATCCCAGGCCAGATGACACTTCCAGGTGATGCAGAGGTAATTAAAGACAGAAATATCCATGCAGAGGGAAGCCACACCAGGGAAAGTAGAAGTCGCTAATGCAGTAGGGCGACCATCAGCAACTATTAAAATGGACCATGTGAAGAACTGCCAAGATACCAGACACTGACGGCTGGAAAAAACTACAATGTTATTAGACTCAGGATCTGAAAAAAATCGAATCCACAGAGAACATCTGCAGAAATGGAAGAAAATTTGTACTGAAAGAGTTAAATTGTTGACTATTAATCATCAGCCACTAGACAATAAGTGAAATGCAGTTCCCACTGAACTTGAGGTCTTTGCTTACTAAATGGACTTCTGTTGTGGTGACCAATATTTCTGGTGTTGTTGTATTGGGAGTGGATTTCACTTGAGGTCATCACAAGAACGGCTAGGCTGTTAATAGAACTCACTTGTCCCTGGACACCATTTAGATACTCCTACACGTGAGCAGGAAGAAGTGAGTGAGTAAATGAGTAAGTGAGTAAACGAGTGAGTGGTGAGTAAATCTTGGGGCTGTAGAGGTGCTCTTATCATGTCTACAGGATGGCAGAGAGGAACTGTTCTCTGTGGTGGCTCGGAATAAAGCTGTGGTGAAGCCACATCATGCAGTAATGCCCCTAAGGATAAAGGGCTGCTGCATTGAACCTGTAGGAGTGTTAGAAGCTACCAATATCCTGTCAGACTTATTGTTTAGGAGAACTCTGTTTTGGCCTAGACGAAAGGGGGAGTTCTGGGTAACAGCGATTAATATGACTAATCGGAAGTGTAACTAATGAAAAATCATACTATAGGGACAGTGTCTGATGTAGCTGGTGTCTCAGAGCCTCTCACAGGAGCAGAGATCAACAGCTGTGAAGAAATCCAGTCAGTGAAAGAGCTAGGGGTTGACTTGATAGAAGGAGTTACAGAAGGCAGTGAAAGGAAGCAGTTAGAACAGCCACTGTTCTGATAGTTCTCCAGGAGCTTGGGATGAGCTGTTTGTATGTGGAAGCCTCTTCATGTAGTAGTCTACTGGCATACCAGGAGGTGAAAGTGAAGCTAAACTGTGTGCTGGAGGATGACCTGAGCAATATACGTCATCTTGGGCATCCCCATCTGTAATAGTGAAAAGTCCCATGGAGATTTGAGGATATGTATTGCCTACAGGGGACTTAATTCACAGACACTTTCCCACATGGCAGGCACATGATAAAGTATTAGGAGCAAATTATTTTTGTAGTTTTAATTTGGTGTCTGACCAACCTGATTGCCTTCTGTGATGAGATGACTGGATTTGTGGATGCGGGAAGAGCCATTGACATGATAGATCTTGACTTTAGCAAAGCTTTTGATATGGTTTCCCACAGCATTCTTGTCGGCAAGTTAAGGAAGTATGGGTTGGATGAATGGACCGTAAGGTGGATAGAAAACTGGCTAGATCATCAGGCTCAGCGGGTAGGAATCAATGGCTCAGTGTCTAGTTGGCAACCAGTAACGAGTGGAGTGCCCATGGGGTCGGTCCTGGGGCCGGTTCTGTTCAACATCTTCATTAATGATCTGGATGATGGGATAGATTACACGGTCAGTAAATTTGTGGATGTCACCAAGTGGGGGGGAATGGTAGACATGCTGGAGGGCAGGGACAGGATTCAGGAAGACCTAGACAAATTGGAGCATTGGGCCAAAAGAAATCTTATGAGGTTCAGCAAGGACAAGTGCAAAGTCCTGCACTTAGAATGGAAAAATCCCACATACTGCTACAGGCTGGGGACTGATCGGCTAAGTAGGAGCTCTGTAGAAAAGGACCTGGGGGTTATGGTGGACGGGAAGCTGGATATGAGTCAACAGTGTGCTCTTGTTACCAAAAAGGCTAATGGCATATTGGGCTGCATCAGTAGGAGTGTTGCCAGCAGATTGGAAGATGTGATTATTCCCCTCTATTCGGCATTGGTGAGGCCACATCTGGAATACTGCATCCAGTTTTAGGCTCCCTACTACAGAAAAGAGGCTTAAGTCAACCTAACTTGGTCCCTGTCCACTCCAGGCTTTCATTAAGTCGACTTAAGAAATTCCTTAAGTTGACTTAATGAAACGTTAGGTCGACTTAATAAGAACCGCTGGTTAGGTCGACCTAACCCTTAAGTTGACTCCTTAGGTCGACCTAAGCACAGTGTGGATGCTTAAGTCCACTTTATTAGGTTGACCTAAGGGCAGCTAGGTCGACTTACTAAGTCCCTGTTCAGGGAAACCACTTTGTTAAGTCGACCTAATAAGGTCTTTAGGTCAGTCGACCTTATTAGGTCGATTTAACAAAGTCGCCCTAACTTTTCATAGTGTAGACATAGCCATTTATACTGCAGAAGAGAAGACTGAGGGGGGATTTGATAGCAACCTTCAACTACTTGAAGGGGTGCTCTAAAGAGGAGGGAGTTAGGCTTTTCTCAATAGTAACAGAGGACAGAACAAGGAACAATGTATCAAGTTACAACTGGGGTGGTCAAGGTTGGATATTAGGAAAAACTTTCTCACTAGGACATAGGTGAAGCATTGGAATGGGTTACCTAAGAAGGTGGTGGAATCTCTGTCTTTGGAAACATTTAAGGCCTGGTTAGACAAAACCCTGACTGGGATGATTTAGTGGGAGTGGTCTAGCTTTTAGCAGTGGGTTGGTCTAGATGACCTCATGAGGTCCCTTCCAGGCCTATGATTCTATGATTCTATCTATACCATCAGATTAAAATGGCACCTGAGGATTCAGAAAAAAACTGCCTTTGTGACACCCTCTGGGCTGTTTCAATTCTGCAGAATGCCTTTTGGGCTCATGAATGCACCAGGAACATTTCAGAGAGTAGTAAATGATCTAACTCAAGTTTTGAGAACTGAAGACATCCTCACATTCTTAGATGACTTCATTTATTTCCATAAAACATGAGAGGAACATCTGATAGGAGTAGAAAGGATTCTAAAGCTTTTTAAGGAGTCAGGGTTTAAATTTGTGGGAAAGGAATTTGCAAGGAGTTGTATCACCTTCCAAGAACATTTAGACAGTGAGAATAGGTGGGTGTCCTAACCTCAGAAACCGAACATTATGAAGGACTAGAAGGTTCCTGTATACTTGATGGAAGTACAGAAGTTTGTAGGCCAGCACAGGTTCTGCAGGCGATTTGTATAAAAAAAAAAATATTGAGTGGGAAATGCCATTATACCTATTTGCCAAGACTGTCTGTATAGAACAACACCAAAAAGTGTTTGAGTCACTGAAGGAAGACATTCTAAAATCCTAGGATCCATCCCATGCATTCATGGTAACCCATGATGCCTCAAAGGTTGATGTTAGATTTGCACTTAAACAAACTGAGGAGCTTAGTAGGCACAGACCAGTGGCTTTTTGAGATTGCAGAATAAATGAGAGGGAAACTAAGTGTTCAGTGTCTGTGCATTGGTCGGCACTTGCAATGTTCCAGTAAATCTATTATTCTATATGTGAGTTTTACAGTATTTCTAAATAGAGATAGCTGTGGGGAGTGGAAACACAGACACAAATTATTTCACACAGTTCAAGGGAATGTAGCACACCTACAATTTCTTCATTCCAGATGCTAAATACCATCAATTACAATTTACAAGTATCTTTTAAATTAGTAGTCATACAGGGAAAGTTATTAGGCTGTGCAATTAATAAGAGACCGAATGGGCATAAGAGCATTAAATGTATCCTCTGTGCATAGCAGAGGTAAACCACTCTGCAGTGTGACAAAGAGCGGGTTCCGAATTTCATTACGTCATACTTAGAACATTTATAGATGTGAATTAGCACGAGAGCAGAAGAAATGTAACAGTTTTACCCAGATAAACCTGGTCGTTCCTGCTTATGAACTCTATGGAGTTATTTCCTTGACTCCCTGTTTCGTTGGCGATTAGTTGGTTAACTCCCCATGCTTACCTCAAAAGCTAATTTAGGCCAAAGGTAGCAGTCAGGAAGCTTTATAGTGCAATAAGTCTCTTGCACAAATAGAAGTAACCTCTTGTTTTAGAATCATTTGAAACTCCTACAATTGCTTGAATGACTTGGTACCCCTGGGAGAAATGTAAACAGGAAACAGACCATTAAGCTTTATAATTGTATAAATCATTGAGTCTCTTAAAGAAAATTCAATGAAGGGGCTCAGGAAAGGGGGCTTGGTCACTGGCTTCAAGCCATCCTTGATCAGTCATGAATTAAATCAGTGTGAAATGAGTTGGTGGAGAAGGAGCTGGCTTCTCTATCCAAGGGCTGATTTTTCTGGCACAGTGTGGGTGGAAGCTTGCACTGTCTCTGCTCACATGCTGTTTGTTCTTGGAATCAATAGAGGGGTCCAGCTTCCTTCAGAGGAGGACTTGTTTTGAGTAACAGTCCATGGCAAGCTGGATGTGTGAATCTGTAACACTCTAGCATGCCGCGCGCTTATTGTCCAGGAGGATACTGCTACTGCAGGTGTGCTGGTGTGTGCTCGTAGGGTCTAAATGGACAGTGCACAGCAGCCTAGTAATGCTGAAGATTTACACCCCAGCTTGCTGTGCTCTGATTGTCTAACTAGACAACCCCTACATTTACTTTAAAAAAAAAAAAATAAATCAGCCGCTAGTGCTTACCTTTGTATCTGAAGGCAAGATTGAATGTAAAGATCTATACCAATGTGGAAAGAACAAATACACAGCAGCGAGAGTTCTCAAGTGAGGGATCAATCTTATCACATGAGAGTAGGGGGAAGAACAGTCTTGTGACCTGGGCTACAGGAGTGCTGTGTTAAATTCCTTGCTTAGCCTCAGGGTTCCTGTGTGATATGAGGCCAGGTGCTTAAGAAGTCTGTGCATGCATTCCCCATTTACAGAGTGCAGTGCCATTTCCCTACCTCTGCTGGGTGTTGTATGGCCACATTTCTGCCAATACCTCCCTGATTCAAAAGACAAAGCCAGACCCGATCAGTCGATTGGGAAGATCAATCTAACAGTGGCAAATTTGCTGCAGACACTGAAGACGACTCCTCTGTTCTATCTCCATTATAGTTAGGAAGTTCCAAGTGGCCATGGTGTAAAGCATGATTTATAGTGTCTTTCTCCATTGACTTGCTTGTACCTTTCAAAATTGATACAATTCAGAATACAAACACCTTTTCATAGCATTTATCATAGGCATTCAATTAATCCTATGCCCTAGAACATCCACACAGGTTTTGGCTCCAATTGGCAGAGCAGATGCTCATTATTGTAATCAGCAGGTATGAAGTTTTTTCATGCTACTGTGGAGCACTGGTTTATATCTCACCTCACCTTTTCATCTGTTTGAGACAGGTAAAGTTGGATCATTCACCCCTGGTTTAACTCCATTGGGTTCAGTGGAATTACTCCAGAGATGAATTTGTACAATGAATCCATCATATACTTCATGGCTTTTAGTGTGCAGTAGCACATATTAGTCTATATTGCACAAAGTTTCACAGAGAACAGACGAAACCCAGGCATTTGCATTTATCATGATCACACTTTTATACTTGTTGGGGTGTTCTCCCATCTTAGAATCTACATGTGGTGAAATAGGACTTTTTTTTTTACAATACTGGGTCATGAAAAAATGCCAAGCAAGGAGCAGATAAGAATCTAAGTATGCAAGATTTTAAATACTTTTTAAAATCTTCTATGCTTTGGATCAAGGCAGACTTGTTTTTAAACAAAACATGGCATTGATCCGAGTAGGCGAAGGGGCCAAAGTCAGAGCGTTTTGGACAAACCCAGCTTTCTTATGTGGGAATATTTATTCTTACTAATGTGTATATTACACTAATGCCCCATTACACTAGGCACTGTGCAAAAATATGCAAAGTGGGAGACGAGGTCCTACTGTAGGTCAGCAGCAGAACTGGGCCTACACCCTAGATCTTTTCACTGTTGGTACAGTGCTCTACTTTCTGAACAATGCAGCCTCTCTAACCCTTGCTGTAACAGGTGGAGAGTCACTGGAATTCAAACACAGCTCTTGAGTGATCACCAGTACTAAGTTTACTGTTACCCTGGGATTTTACAGTGAAAGTTCACTGCTTTATGGAGCACATCTTTAAAAGAAGCAGAAAGGCCTCTCTGGGCTTCCAACCCTGGTAGAAACTAGGAGAACTTTTAAATCTGTTTCCAGACAGAGACTGAAACACAAATTGTCTTTACGAGTTGTAAAAAGTAAATGATAATAGAACACTCAGAGAAAAAGAAAAGATGTCAATTAAAATGTGGAAGTAATACTTAGGGGTACCACAAGACAAATATATAGAAGTCTGTAAAAAGGTTTCTGTTGTATGAACAAAACCTTTTTACCACAAATTAGGTAGAAAGTTTGTAGCAGGGGCAGACTAGTCTGTCCTGCCACTTGAACCCTACTGAGCAATTAAATGAAAATACGTGGGAAAGCCTGCAGGAAAAGGGGCTGATGAGGAGCCGCGGCTCCCTGAGCCAAGCCCATAAAGGCTTCCTCGGCAGGTTCCCAGCTAAAAGCTGAGGAGAAACTGACCAGTAAGTGCCTTAGAGAAGGGTTTGTGTTGTAGCTGCTGGGAAAAGGAGTACGTAGCCAGCCTAGTAGGGGTGTGGAAGACTCTGGAAAAGGGGGCTGCCTGGATCAGGGCTGGAATTGTGAAGCACCATAGCCTAACTTCTAATTGTGTATAGCTGGTGGAGGGAACACTTACAAATAAAGAGCACCAGTGATTTTTATGGGGTTTTGGGGTTTTTTGGGGGGGGTTCTTTTGGAAGATGCCAGTACTCATATCTTGATAGTAAATTTGAAAAATGCCTCTTTCACCATTCTTCTTCCAGCAGTGTGCTCCTTTCCCCTGCTGACCCTGCGGCATCCCCCCAGCTGGGTAGCAGGGCTGGCAAGGTACAGGAGCCCCGTGTTCTTTTTCCCTACTGACTCTGCCCCCCTAGCTGGGCACAAAAGGTGCTGGTACTCCATACCTCTGTGCACCATCACAAACCTCCCCCCCCCCACTGAAGAGCATTACCTGGATGTCTGGGTGTTTTTCATGGGCATGGAGAACCAGAGCTAAAGAGGGTTGAATGCAGACCTTGTTATAAACTCAAGAAATCATGAACGTTTGGAGAGGCAGTATGTTTTGTCTCCATTTGTGTTTTTCCACAGCTGAATGCATGTGAAGAAAGCTATGGATCCATATCTGTAATTCAAATAAAAATATTAAAGTACATGCTATTTGGTCAAGTTTCAAAGGGGTAGCCGTGTTAGTCTATTGTAGAAAAACAACAGAGTCCTGTGGCACTTTTAAAGACCAACAGAAAGATAAATCTGTTAGTCTTTAAAAGTGCCACAGGACGATGTTATTTGGTGTTTGTTTACCTGAAAGCCTCACCACCTGGGAGCATATGACTGAATATCATTTTAAACATCCATGAAAAACACGCTGAAACCTCAAAATCCCGGGAGCAGGTAAATATATATAGATATATATAAAATCTCATGATTTTTGGTGCCTGACTCATGATTTTTGATTACTTAGGGCTGGTGATACTGCTTTCTATCTATCTTTCTGTCTTGTGCATTTGTAACATGATCACTGCTCTGTCATACTGGCACCATCATATCTCCTATTGTGTTCTAACCATTAGACCACACATGAAAGGCCAGTGCGTTAAGGTTCATGACCTAATTCCAGAGTGACTCAGATAAAATTCCAGACAGTGAGACAGCAGAGACATAAGTGAGGAAGAGCACGAAACCATAAATGAGGAAAAGAAAGAGACAGATGTCTATTTCTGACGCAATGGTCTTTATGAACTCCCTTGAAGCACTTCACATGTTGGTGACAATAGCTAGTGTCTCAGCTGACTGTAAGGAGGCAATGTATTTTCGTGTGTACTGTCTGGCTCTTTATAACAGAATAATGCTTCCTGAAAAGGAAAACCAGAAGCTGGTTAATGCCTACCATATTGTGAAAGGCTGCTTGCATTATCTCACGAAAAGCAGAAGTTAACCATTCTGTGTCCTCCAGCTCTAACTGTAAGAGTTAAACTTGCCAGCCACATCTCTGCTTAACTTTAAAAATGCTGTTGGTTAAACTTGTCCAAGAAAGAATTAACATAATCCCTTCACACGCTAATATCTCTTTCAGAAGGGAAAAACTGCATGAAAAATGGCAAAAACATATTTTCCCTACATGATATTGTATTTCTTGATGTGCTTTTCAAAATTCTTCCTGTAGCTGCAGTAGGAGACCATCATGGAAGAAATTTAGTTTATCAACAGGCCATCTATATAGACGGCTATTTTATCAACAGGTTTATTACCTCACCTTCCTAGATTATTTTAATGAATTGGCTCAAGTTAGCATGTATGTGTACTACTACCCTCTGTTGGGTGGGACCAAAAGTGCCGACTATGACTCATAGGAAGATTTAGTCCAGCTCCTCCCACAGACTCTCAGACGGTGCTGGTGGTCCCCTCTGCCGAAAAAAAGCTGCTGCTACCTGAAAATTTGGCAGTAGTTATAGCTGGAGTTGGGTGCGGGTTCCAGGCACACTCTGGAAAGAAGCCACCTGCAACTGCTCCTCTCTCTGGTATGCTTGGGGCAGGAGTCCCCAGGCACACCCCAGAAAGAAACTACTGCTGGTCTGAGCAGATTCTTTCTATGGTGTGCCTGGAGTGCCTGGGGCACCGCTGCCTGCTTTTCTGGAGCAGGAGTAGCACTTCCGGCAGAGGACACCACATGCCACTCCAAATTGGCTTACGGACTGCTGGCATGCATGCTGGGGGTTGCTGACCCCTGGTTTAGTCAAACTCTTAATTGTGAATAGAACTGGCTAAAAATGAGAAACTATTTTTGTGAAAATGTCAAATATTTTTATTCTGAAGCTTTCAAAATGGACTGTTTTTGTTTTTTGAAAAATCTTATAACTTAATCATTTTTCAAAATTGTTCTTGAAAATTTGCTCAGAATTGTTATTGAAATTTTTCTATCCACATTTTTAAAAAAAAATGAAGATAAGGCAGTAAATTGTCTGCCAAAACCAGAAGTTTCAACAATGTTGATAATTTTTTCATAAAAAATTGTTTGCAAATAAACAACATTTTTTAAACAAACTCTTCATTAGAAACATTTTGAGCAATAATAAGTGTGAGGAATTTATCCATCAGATTTATCCCTTTATTTTGAATTGAGAATAGATCATTATTTTAATCAATTTGTTGGCCATTCATCAACTAAATGGTTTTAGGTTTTTGTTTTCTTTAGATTCAAGCAACATTTTTCATTTGACCTGAATTTTTTTGTATTATTATTTGGGTTGGGTCATTTTTAGGTGTTTTACCTGTTTTTGGTGTTCAAAAAATTCAAAAATAAAATGATGCTTTGACGTGAAAAATCAAATTGTTTTGTTTTGAAATGGTTGAAGCACAACAGTTTGCAATTAAAAAGGTATAACTAAAATTTCAACTTTTATTTTTTTTCCCCAGCTGAAACTATTTGCTGAATTTGACCTGAATGTGCAAATAGTTTCAGTGGCCTGAAAAACTAGTTTTTTGGGGTGAGGTAGGACAAATTTACCATTTTTTTTTAAAAAGTCACACATATCTACTAAGCAAGGTCAGGTCAAACCATTTGGAATTTACACAGGTGCTTCAGTGCTTTCCAAAGCAGGGATGGATTAAAGTGAATATTTAAGTGATTTCCTGAATCATGGCCTTACTTTGCACAGATAATGTCTTTTTCATTTTTTTCCTTCTCTTCTTGCTATATGTGTTCTAGCAAACCTCATATTACCTCAGAGATTATATACAAGAATGAAAACTTCAAGTGGAATTTTATTATGCTTTAAAGTCAGCTATGCCTACTGGGATATCTGAAACAAAGCCTGCTTTCACAGAACAGCCTTGGTTTGGAGAGGGATGCTGATGGGTGTGAGATTGGGCCCTAATTTATACTTGCCACACTTTTCGGCGGCAGTGGATGGGAGATATGAAAGGTACATAAAATATCTTGTGCATCTCCTGATGACTTCCTAACTACCCCTCACTCACTGAGCTAAGCCTACCAGAAATGGGGTCTGGTCAGTGTAGTGCTACTCCAGTTATGGGGGGTGGAGTTAGAGCTTCGGTTCCATGTTCAATTTAGTGTGTCTTAACAGACCACTCAATCAAACATGGAAAAGCACACTAATGGGAGCGAATCTGCTGCCATCAGTATAGACATAGTGTAAGTAAGACAGGGGAATGTGGTTCTTATGGGAGATACAGCATTTTAGGGGTTTCTATCTCTAATTTAATTCTAACTTCTTGCTCCTGATGATAGTACCAAATCCATACTTCGTTATAATGGCTGTGAGCTGTAATCAATTATATAGTGATTTTATTGTGAGGCTGTCAATGACTTACAAAGGCTAGTAGTATATCTATATGTATGTAACAAAGTATAAAAGCAAAGTACAGCACCCCACAAATAACTTAACTGCCAAACAGTTATTGCAAGGGCTTTTTCAAAGATATTTAAATGACTGTCAAAGCAGTTGTTACATATTGTTTATTCTAGTCAGTTTATTGAACAGTCATCCTTTTCAACACCTACTAAAAATGCAGTTCCTTTTCAAGGGTTATCCATTTAATTATAAATTATTCACTGGATGGATTCATAAATTACACATTCCTTACAATAAAATGATTGCAACACTAACAGATGTGTTGCAAACTGCAAATACAATTACTGAAACAATGAACATGGTAGCTTTCTTTGCTCTTCCTTCATTCCCACTATAGAGCTCTCTCTCTTTTATAGTCATACATTTATTTTTAAGTGTAAAAATCTAAAATTGGATTGACATTCTGAGAATGTAGCTTTGTGGAAAAACTCATAGTCAGACTGATTAGATTTATTGGGGAAGAAGCGGAGAGGGAGTTTCAAAATGTTCCCAAAATAGCACATATCAAAGACCTGACTCTTTTCAGGGATTGTGCAATTTCCTTTATGAAATCAAATAAAAAATATATTTCTGAGACCGTGTTTTCTGAAAAAAAACAAAAACAAAAAACAAGGCTATGCGATCCCACCCTGTCCCTGAGCCATCTAGTCAATCCCTCTCCCCAGAGAGGAGCGATCAGTCGACCTCGTTGCGAAAAAGGCCAATGGCATATTAGGCTGCATCAGTAGGAGTATTGCCAACAGATCGAGGGATGTGATAATTCCCCTCTATTCGACACTGGTCAGGCCGCATCTGGAATACTGTGTCCAGTTTTGGGCTCCCCACTACAGAAAGTATGTGGACAAATTAGAAAGAGTCCAGCGGAGGGCAACAAAAATGATTAGGGGGCTGGGGCACATGACTTATGAGGAGAGACTGAAGGAACTTGGCTTATATAGTCTACAGAAGAGAAGACTGAGGGGAGATTTGATAGCAACCTTCAACTACTTGAAGGGTTGCTCCAAAGAGGAGGGAGCTAGGCTGTTCTTGAGGGTAACAGAGGACAGAACAAGGAGCAATGGTTTCAAATTACAGCTGGGGAGGTCAAGGTTGTACATTAGGAAAAACTTTCTCACTAGGAGGGTGGTGAAGCATTGGAATGGGCTACCTAGGGAGGTGGTAGATTCTCCATCTTTGGAGATCTTTAAGGCTCGGTTAGACAAAACCCTGGCTGGGATGATTTAGGGGGAGTGGTCCTGCTTTTTAGCAGGGGGTTGGACTAGATGACCTCGTGAGGTCCCTTCCAACCCTATGATTCTATGATTCTATGACCTTCAGACCTTCAGAGGTGGTGTAATTAAGTTGACTTAAGCTGTTAAGTCGACTTAAGGAAATGCTTAAGTCAACTTAATAAAACCCCAGTGTGGACGCAGCTTTATGTAGGTCGACTTAAGCGTCCTTAAGTCAACCTAAGTTGCCAGTGTAGACGCACCCCATGAGCCTGGTGGAACAGGTCACTAATTCCAGTTCAACAGAAACTCCATTCACTGCAAAGATCTGAAGCAGAGTTCCAAATTTCAAGCAGTCCCTCATAGGTGCAACTCTCTCTGAGGCTTTGGCCAGATGGGAAAGTTGCACAGATGCAATCTAAGCAATGAAACTGAACCAATACAGCTAAACCAGTGGTCGGCAAACTTTTTAGTCAACTGAGCCAAATATCAACAAAACAGCGATTGAAATTTCTTTTGAGTGCCAAATTTTTTAAACTTAAAATATATAGGAAGGTACATTGTTATTAACTTAATAAGGGTATTCGTAACCATCTCCTTTCACTCCACAAATCAATCAATCAATCTCTCTCTCTCTCTCTCTGGCTGGCCTCTCTCTCTCTCTCTCTCTGGCTGGCCTCTCTCTCTCTGGCTGGCCTCTCTCTCTCTCTCTCTCTCTCTCTCTCTCTCTCTCTCTCTCTC
>ML685779.1:25090617-25269779 GCA_007922175.1 Pelusios castaneus
GGCCTCCCTCCAGCCCCCTTACCTGGCCCCGGCTCGCAGCTGCGGGGACGGCCGGCAGAGCTGCTTCTCTGCCAGGCCGCTCCCACCCTGAGCACGCTCTGTCTGCGCATGCTCAGGGCGGGAGATTTGATTCTCCCCAGCAGCAGTCTGCATTTAAAGTGACCACGGCTCGCACCAGCAAGAGCCAAATTCAAGGGGCTAAAGAGCCGCTTGTGGCTCGCGAGCCGCGGTTTGCCGACCACTGAGCTAAACCGATGGAAATGCCTATGTGGATGCTCTTCTTTTGCTTTCAGAGTGGTTTTGTTTCAGTTTGGTTTGTCAATTGTGAACAGGTTTAAGTTAAACCAAAATAAACCACTAAGAGTATTTACCCAGGGATTTGCTCGGGTGGTTTAACTATATCATTGTAAACACCAAATTAAGTAAAACTGGTTCAACTTGGCCATGTAGACAAGACCTGAGATCACTGTTGTCAAACAACTCTTCAGAGCTTCTGGCTTTCACAAAATGAACTCTTTTGTGGCTTGCATATTGATTTAAAGGAAGGATTTTCAACGGCATCTAAAGGAGAAAGATGGCCACCTCTCCAAGATTGTCAATGCAAATTGAAAATCAACAGGAATTGAGTGCCTCTCTCCTTTAGGTGTCTTTAAAAATCCCACTTCCAATTATCTTGGCGTGTTTTCTGGGCACTCATAGCTATCTGGCAAATATAGTCAAGAATAAAATCTGTGCTAGGAAGGAACTGGAAGTGGGGGTTGGAGCTAGGTAAATACAGCCAGTATTTAACTCTGTGATTTATCCAAGGCTTCCACAAGTTCTATTTTCAGTACAAATTTTATTTAGTTTCCTTGTCAGGAGAGACACTTGAAAACTTCCCCGCTTGTGTGCCTCATGTCAGGAAGGAGAGAGGAGTATCTCTCCTGCACTCCTTCCACTTTAAGTACTTTCTTAAATCTGCTTAGTGTTGTCGACGCACTCCATCACAAGCCATATGTTGGTCCCAGCATGCAGCCTGATCACCTGACATTGGGGAAAAGGATCTTGGCACCTACTAGAAACAGGATGCGAACATCAGTGAAGATAATTAATCATTGGAACAATCTACCTAGGAACATGGTGGATTCTCTACCACTTGAGGTCTGGTTGTCCTTTCTAATAGGTATGCTGCTGGGGAGAGATTCTAAGGCCTGTCTTATGCACAGTGGCAGGCTAAAGAGTCATAAGGATCTACTCTGGCCTTAAAAATCTTTAGGTGAAATGCTGGCTACCACTGAAGTCAATGGAAAGTTTGCTAATGACTTCAATGGGGCCAGGATTTCACCCTATGGGATTTTACCCCACCCACAGGCTACTCCATGGGTGCTACTGTTTAAGGGTTCTGCACTAGGCCCTGGGTGCCCCCTGCCCAATTAGAATGACCAGCTGATCTTCGCTCTGTTCCCTGGTGTATACAGGGAGAAAATCTCTCTCCAGCACAGGTGAGGGAGCCAGAGTTGTTCTTCATCCAAGACCCTTCTTACTCACCATGGGGAGGAGGCACGTTTACATGATGCCTGAATTTCCAGCATAATGAAATACTTGCTGGCCTATTTTCAGCCTCACAGCAAGGATTGTCTGTGACTACTGCACCTAGACACTGTCACGTCTTTGACCTTCCTGTTTTGGGGATTTTTGCTTTATAAACAGAACACCATGGCTTTATTTCAGCACCGGTCAAATGGTGAGCTGCTTCTCGTAAAGATGTTTGTTGTAGCTTTCTGTTTACAAATATTGCCCTTTTTTTCTTGGAACCCATATATCTGCTGTCCTGGAACTGTACTTCCTCGCATTGGGGACATATCCTACATAAGAGGAAATATGCTTATTTTGAGGTCCTATTTCTCAAAGGCAGAACAGGTAGTGGGCAATGAGGCTGTGATAAACACAGTGTTTATTTTATTTCTGTAAACTATTACACTAGTGATTTCCCTTTCTCCCTCATGCTCCTGGCTAAGACATATACCAGACATTTCTGTTATTTCTTTTAACATAACATCTGTTGGAAAGGAAGAGGGATTAGGACAAAAGACTAATTGAACCAAATCTGATCTGCAGGTCAGGTAGACCAGGAACAGGAGCAATACCAAATGCTATCATTCTCAACTTGAATCTAGTCACTAGAAAAAAAAAGTGAGAATGGAGCAGAGGCCTACTGTTCAGAGGAGAGGATGAGGAGTCGGGCTCATGCAGGCTGCCTCTGGTCACTGCCACTCAATTGTTGAAGTAACACTTAAACCTCTGTTTACTTCTTCGTAAACAGAAATAATGTAGAAATGGGGCTGAAATGAAATCCTTGACCAAATGCTCCCCACGCCTCAGCTGTGAAGAAGCATGGCCCCAAATCCACACTGTGATGTATGGATTGCTGTCTAATGTAATCAGGCACACTTTCTTCAAAGGTATAGAACTGTGAGTGTTTATTGTGTGATTAATGAATACAGTTGCATGGAATTAATGTGCACATTGAAAGAGAACTTTTTGAAATGAAACTTTTAATGTTTAAAGGTCAATCCAAGGTTGGCAACTTCAATAATCTACTCATTTGAGAGTATTCCCAGGAAGGAATGGTGTGTATAGGCTGGTGTGGGATGCCCAGTTGATATTAAGTTGTGTTTGAATAAGTGGTGAAAGTCCTCTGTTAATGTCAGTTTCAGCTCATCTGAGGGTCAAGCCATGGACCTTGAAAACATTTTCTTTTCTGTCTTTATCCATTAGAAACTCAGTCTCTTATTTTTTTGAAGCCTTTACCTCACTTAGGTTTAACTTAGGTTTAGCTGCTCTTTGTGGCTATGTCTACACTTGGAAATTTAAGTTGACTTTAGCTAAGTCGACTTAACTAAGTCAACTTTAAGTCGACTTAGTTAAGTTGACTTAGTGAGTCTACACTTAAATTTAAAGTTGACTTTGGGAGGAACTTACAAAGTCGACCTAGAGCGTCCACACTGGATGCCTAGGTCGACTTCTAGGGGCTAGGGGGACCCAGGGCAGGTCAACGGGGATGGGGGGGCACCCCTTGCTCAGTGCCAGGGGGCTCAGCCTTTGCCCCATTGTACATAGGTACATGCCAGGCTCCCCGTGTGTTCCCCCCCGGCAGGGAGGGCATTGGTGCAGTCCTGGGGTAGCCCTAAGTCAACTTAGGGCTACCCCACGTCTACACTGGCTTAAGTCGAACTAAATCTAGGTTTAATAAAGACGACTTAATTTTCATTAAGTTGACTTTATTTTCCTTAAATCGACTTAAGCAAGCTGCTTATGTCGACTTAAGGAAACTGTAGTGTAGACGCAGGGTAAATTAAGTCGACTTACGCAAGCTTAAGTCGACTTAATTTACAAGTGTAGATGCACCCTGTGACTTTAAGAAACCCAATCATTTTCATGTGATACATATACATATAATTACTCTCCCTGTAAGTAACAGGCCACATTCTGGCCTCAGATATGCACAAACATGGTTGCCATTGGTATTTGCTGGAATTTTGTACTTTTGTAGGTGAGTGGAATTTAGCCCAGTGCAAGGCTACCCTAATCCAGTTTGCAGAACAGCCCTAAAGCTTAACCTCACCGACTACCCTCTTCATTACTTTTCCAGTCTACATTAAGGGCCTGTGACAGGGCACGCTTGCCTCACACTGGTTCTCCAAGGGACATCTGTACTCTGAGGAGGCCACGCCCCCTTGACCCTGATGGGCATGCACTGGCTGGAGACAGGGTATAAGAGAGAACCACGCAGCTGTGTTGGGGCTGACTGCTGAAGGGGCAGGACACAAGCTGCTGGCTCTCTCCCAGGAGGTCTGGCAGGCTCTGAACCCAGAGCTAAGGTACTCTGAGTGACAGGCAGCTTCTAGGCACTGGGACAAACCCAGAGATAGGGGCTTGAAGGAGCAGAGGGGGATATGAGCCCCTTACCCTAGACACTATGGTAGGTGGTGCCCCACTTCTTCAACAGGCCAATAGGGCCACATTCACTCATAGAGAAGGGTGACTCTGGCCATTAGGCCATACTGCCTGGCTGAAAGAGTCAGTATTGAATCCACGCACTGGGCATTGTTGCTGTGGGCACAGGGGCCGTCCTGCTGACTCTGGCCCGTGCAGTTTGGAGACAGAGAATAGCCATATTGCCTTTGCTCATTAAGCTCATTGAAGCTCATTGCCTTTGCTCATTAAGCTCATTGAAGTTAAGGGGGTTTTGACACCATTGCAGGGCTATTGTGACCCCTACCTGCCCCAAATGGGATGGCCACGCTTGCCCCAGTGACAGGGCAGAAATCTGAGCCCCCATAACTCCCAGGGAAGCCAGCTGGAATGCATGCCCAATGAAGCCTGAATAAGAAAACTTTCAGGCCCATGAGGTTTGAATGGGGCAAAATTAGGGAAAACAAGTTCAACCTCCTCTGGTTTCAAGCAACAAGAGATGTGGTTTAGATGTTTTTCTCTCTTGTCTCTGCAGTCCTGGTGTTCCAGAGCAGACACCTCAGGCTTCTTTAATTTTTCATGCCTTACGTACTTACTCAGAGGATTTTACCACAACGTTCCCCCTGAGTGGATGACAGGCTCCTGGCAGTGGCATGTGCATTTGATGCATAACAGCAGCCCTCCACCACTTCTCCCCTTCCTATCTCCTTATACAGATTATATCTTAACATTCTTGTTATGAAAGCAGTCCCATCAGGCTGCAGTTAAGCCCAATGGATCATCGTCTCTGCCATTTAGTATCACTTGTAATTATTTTGTCTGGCTTCCTGTACGCCTAGCAGTTTAGGGTGTTACTTTTAGTACTATTCTTTGTCTGTTTCTAAAGGACATCATCTTCTGTCTGAGGCTTTATGCAGGAGGAGCTGCTGAAGTCGACTTAAGGAAAAATTAAGTCGACTTTATAAAACCTAGTTTTAAGTTGACTTGCTGCTTAAGTCGACTTTAGAAAGTCGACTTAAGCCAGTGTAGACGTGGAGTAGCCCTAAGTCAACTTAAGTCAACTTAAGGAGCTCCAGGGCTTCGCCATTGCCCTCCCTGCAGGGTGGCTGGCACAGCCACAGCCTTACGTGCCCCCCCAAAGGGCAGGGCAGAGCCCTGGCCACCCTGCCCCTATGCCCTGCCAGGGTACCTATCCCCCTTTGCCCCATTGTACCAAGGTATTTATTTTCCTTCCCTTTGCCCCATTGTACCCCTTTGCCCATTATCCCCCTTTGCCCCATTGTACCAAGGTACAATGGGGCAAAGGCTGAGCCCCCTGGCACTTGGCAAGGGGTGCCCCCCCTTGCCACTGTGGACCAGTCCCAGGTCCACCTAGCCCCTAGAAGTCAACCTAGGCATTCAGTGTGGACACTCTCGGTCATTTTTGTAGGGTGCCCTCTAAGTCGACTTAAAATTAAAGTGTGGACATGCTAAGTCGACTTAAATTCACAAGTGTAGATATAGCCCTTGTGAGGTCCTGAACACTCTCCATTTCTGTGGATATCAGTGGAAGTTGAGGGTGCCCACCATTTCACAGGATCAGGCATTTATTCTTTGTGTTTCAAATACTTGTCAGATGATTTGGGTTAAGTGAAATCTCCCCTTTTGATCATTCATCCACCTCTGTTGTGTAGGTTTCAGATCCTGTTCTCCCTTGCTTTACAGATGGAATTTGGACAACCCTGGAGTGGCAGATTCCTGTATTTCAAGTACGCAATATACATACACACATGGAAACATGCTCTTAGCGGTGTTGTGTGTGGGGCACCATGGTAGGGGAGATTCTCAGGCTTGTTCCAGTCTCTTTGCACTGTTCATGTAGTTCAAAGGCAGCAGGCACTAACCACATTCCTCCTACTAAACAGAGATTTCCCCAGTCAGCAACCTAGCCAGCTTCTACTCCACCCTAAGCAAGGGGCATGTCAGGGGTAAGGAGGAGGAGTAGCTGGAGTGCATTGTCCTTCGATTATCCTCAGTCTGTGAATGGTCTGAGAGAGGCCAGCAGAGAATGCAGGGAGCCATAAACCCTGCTCCTCTGCTTTGCAGGGAAGAGTGGTTAAAATTAAGCATGTGTTTGTGATCCATTGGACAGGGACCTGACTCCATCTATATAATGATTGGCAAAGGCACATGCAGATTAACTGGTTAAATATTGAAATGCAAATGATTTTTTTTTTTTTTTTGCTATTCTTCTCTTCAGTGTTCAATGCTGGTCCTGTAAAAATGTTTCTTAATTCAGGATTTAACAATTCCACTGACCCTTTTCATCCCTGCAGAGCTATTCTAGTCTATTCTGTAGAGGTGATTTATCGCACCCATCACTGTAGTGTCTGAGCACCTCTCAGCAATGTTTTTAGCCCTGTGGCTAACATCTGTCCTGTGTTATCTCATTCTCTCCCCAGAGGGAATAGCGTGGGCAGTGGAGTGTCTCATTTTGCGAGGGTTCAGTTTTAGCTTTTCAATTTGACGTTTTGCCCCAGTGGACACAATGCTACATATGCTTGGTCAAGAAGAAGGCAAGATTTAGATGTGCACCTTTCCCTATGTTGTTCTGTAGCTGCTCCCTAAGAACATATGTACACTGTAGCTGGGAACAAGCTTCCCAAGCCAGGTAGACAGCCTTGTGCCGGAGGGGCTTGAGCCAGCATGCTAAAAATAGTTGTGTGGATTTGGTGGCTGTGGGGGTGGTGTGGACCCCAGGGTCCAGCCTAGGGAACTGGGTTTGTCTGAGCTAGGGTGACAGGCAGTGCACTAGCTCCGTCATTTGTCTGAAGCACGGAGTCGACCAAACAATAGGACCTGGGGAAGTCGCCCCAACATGCCACCCCGTATGGGTTTCCCAAGAGCAGTCTTGTCTCCGTGCTCTCCCAGCTGACTAACACACCAAAATGAGCGACCTTCTCCTGACCCATTGTGAGTTATTTGGAATTGGACAGTGATCAAGTTAAATGGTCATGCTGGGTCATGTGCCACCAGATGAGGTCACGTGGGTGTTCTGACGAAGAAGTGACAGTTGTCCCAGCATAACTGGAGCCTAGTGATTAGGACCGGAGAATTAGGATCTCCTTGGTTCTGTGCCTTGTTCAGGTATTGGTGTAAAACATGATTCTGTTCCCAATGAAACGGATACCTAAACTCCCTCTGACTTCAGTGAGGTCAGACTGGTCTCCTAATGTGTGATTTCAGGCAAGTCAATTAATCATTCAATCCATTAATTATTATTATTTATTTTATAACATTGCCTAGGAGTCCCAACCATGGACCAGAGTCCCACTCTGCCCGGTGCTATATAACACGCAACACAATGGGAACTATCCCTACTGAAACGGTGGTGTTGTGAGAGTCACGTTGGTTGTAAAGCTCCTTCGGTGACAGGAAAAGCATATCCCAGCAGTTCTCACTTTAATTCTGCAAAGGAGAGAAAAGCACACACCAGTCTGAGACGAATCCAGAGAACATGTGTGTGACAGACAGAGGATTACTTTCCAGCCACCTTGTTTGTGTTCGCTTATAGCACCAGATCGGAGCTTTTGTTTTTGTTAGGGATATTTGACTCTCTTGAGGCTATAGAAATTAGAGGTAGGACTAATTGTAGGACTGTGTAGGACTTTTTAAAAATCCCCCTCCTGCTATTATGGCAACAGGTCCTGCAGAACAGAGCTGTCGCTCGGGGCGGGTGGCATGTTGGGGTGACTGCCCCAGGTCCGATGGTTTGGTCAGCCCTGTGCTTCGGAATCATAGAGGCAATACTTACCAGAAAGCACCACGCAAAATTGGGGCTGGGGAGGTGCTGCAGGATGGGGAGCAGCATGAGACTGGGATTGGGACCTGGGTGATGCTGCAGGGTGACGGGGGTGGCTCGAGGCCAGGATTAGGGTGATCTGTCAAAAGCTGTGCTGCAAGGCCAATTTAAGAACGGTCCACCATACAGAGGAAGGCCAAAGCTTCAATCCCGTGGCCTCAAGAAATGCAGCATTCCCACTGAGAACTGAGAAAATCATACACACAAATCATTCAGCTTGGAGAAACTGGGTTAAGACTGGTTTAGTCACCATGGAGAGCCACCAGAGAGCCCAGGCTGCGGCCAACGGGCAAGCCAGGAAACGGAGTATGCTTCAACTTTCATCTGGCGAGTGAGTCTGTAGCCACTATGGGAAGGTTTGCCACCCGTGCATTGGGCCCTTTCTTACTCCACTGATGGACGGACTTCATTGCATCTCCTTTCATCTATCAAGATGCTGGGCAGCCATATAACCTGAAGGACCCACAGGATCCCATCTCCTGTAGATTGCAATACAGTTGCTCACTGTTTTGTCCTGAGCTCCCCAATTCCCTGTTCCATCTAAACTATGTGGAGTGCAGGAACTGAGGGACCAAAAGGGTGAAAGTTGGCTTTGGGCTCCCTCTGCATTTCCTTTCTTCCACAAATGGCCAGCAGGCTGTTTCAGCCCCAGTACAAGGACAGAGCAATCTCTAGGCTGCTCTTATTAGTGTCCAACTGCCCATGGCCTCCAAAGATCGTTTTTGGCAGCGAGACATAGCCAGAGTGCAGAAGTGCTCTGGCTAGTCCCTCTTTCCACTAAGATCTCATTCGGGAGCTAGGTGAAAGTGGCGCAAAGCCAGTATACCAGTTCTATACCACCAAAAATTTCCTTCTAGAGTGGGGGAATTTCCTGGGCGCCAGTTCCATTAAGTTTGTGACTCCTTTGTACCAGTAGACAAATGCAGAGGGCCCCTAATGAAATGAAGAATTAGGCTCATAATCACTGATTCTCATGTCTTGTTTCTGTTGTAGTAGTGCCTAGACCCACCCTCAGTTAGGGACCGTTAAATATGGTCTGTCTCTTGCACGGAAGCAAGCACAAATTGCTTACAACTTTAGTCTTTGTTACAGTCCATTGATCATAATGTGCAAAACACAGCACAGAGCATGGCTGACACGCAGCAAGCTGTGCCTACCTTAGACATTTGTTTATTACATATTTCCCATTCTCACTATAAAAGGGTGCCGAGCACCACCGGTGGTCCCAGTGGGGGGAGTGTGAGGTGGTCAGGCAACTCAGAGCAGGGGTATAAATGGATGAATCACTCCTGTGCTGGGCTCGAGCCAATCCACAAGCCAGAAATTGGTCTGGTGACATGCAGGGTAGGTATGTAAGACCTACATGAGCTCAGTCTGCTCAGTGTCACTCCAGGGCTTGGAACTCTCTCCTGTCTGACAGACTTCCCAAGCCAGAGCCTGTTTCAGCGTTGCTCTGGCTCCTGCCCTGTTCCTAGTCCTGCTCCAGTCTTGCCTTCACTCCACCTTTGCCCCAACACCATTTCAGACTCGAAATTCCAGCCCTAATGACTAGGCCCCACCCCCACAAGGCTTGACTATTCCCATCCCATCTGCCAGGGTGAAGATGACCTTTTAAATGCCACCAGCCCACTTACACGAGTGCTCGCACCATTGGTACCTGCTCTGCTGGGAGCAACTGTGGGAAACGGTGTGAGGAAAAGACAGAGATAGAAAAGACCAGTGAGGGTCTCTAGGGCCTCACTCACTGTACTTTAAAATAAAGGCAAAGGAAGGAGATGGGTAGTTTTGGAAAGACTGAACTTATAAGGGAAATGCCTAGTTTGGCATGTCACTTATGAGTATCTGTGTCACCCCTACCTCTGGAACCTGCGGTGTCCTTTGCTACTGTAGTTCCAACATGGATAGCTCCCAAAAAGCCTCCAACATGCAAGTCACTTCCAACCATGTTTGTATATGTACTGCAATCAGCCAGGCACACCTTGGCTCTTACCAGCCTTAAAGATCTCCAAAAGGTAACCCCAACACACTCCCAATCCCAGATTTCCCCCAGAAACCTATGTCCTGTGCTGCCTAGCCATTTCCTGGACAGTAAGAATATATTAAGTCCATTATTCTGTTAAGTGAACAATATTCACAAAGCTTATTCCAAAGGGCATTACCCAAAAACTTCATCTTAAACATACTGAATTAGATACAACAATAACACGTTTATTGACCAAAGAGATTGATTTTAAGTGAGTACAAATAATGAGGCACAAAAGTAAAAAATGGTTACGAGAAAAATAGAGAGGCGGCAGTACGCATTGTAACTTAAACCATTAGGATTCAAAGCAAAGTTTTCTCACCACATGCTTTCAGCAGTCTTACTAACCAAATTCTTTAAGTCGGGATTACTCCCCCCAGTCAGACAACTGCTTCCTTTGTTTGTTCAGGTGTTGTGAATGTGAGGGGCAAGGAGAGAGAGGTGGTGTTTGCCCCCCAACCGGGAGTTTGGGGTATTTGCCCTTTCTTTTATACTTTCAGTCCCCCTCTGGAAAAAACATTTCCAATCAAGAATCAAGAGCCAGAGAATCTATAAGGAAGAATGTTCCCTGCTGATTTTTTTTCTTTGAATGTTCTTAGTCTTCCCTTGCTGCTTGGTGACTCTGTTTACTGCTTAAATGCAAATTAAGGCAAGGAGACTTTTTTAGTTTAGGACAGTCCTGTTTGCCAACTTTAGGTCCGGCAGAGCTGTGCGGTTCAGAATGTGTTTTAATAGCATCTTACAATGTTGCCACACACATTTTACCAGAATGATACAGACCAGCAAATTATGAATTTTCAGATGATATCTTACAAGACATATCTTGTACAAAGATTATTACAAGAGTGCATAGGGTGAATACAGGTGAGTATTCTGTCTAGTGCTTTTTTGTCAAAAAAAAAAAAAAAAGGTGCCGGTACTCATATCTTGATAGTAAATTTGAAAAATGCCTCTCCCACCCTCCTCTTTTTCCTGCGCCATGCCTCTTCTTCCAGCAGTGCATTCCTTTTCCCTGCTGACTCTGCCTCCATCTGGGCTGTGGGGCTGGCAAAAAGATGCGGGTACTACGTATCTTTGGCTATGTCTACACTAGAAAAAGTTAGGTTGATTTTGTTAAGTCGACTTAATAAGGTCGATTTTAAGTCGACTTAAAGTCAACCTTATTAAGTTGACTTAACAAAGTGGTTACCCTGAACGTGGACTTAGTAAGTTGACCTAACTGCCCTTAAGTCTACTTACTAAAGTCGACTTAAGGGTTAATCCATGTCCACACAGTGCTTAAGTCAACCTAACGAGTCGACTTAAGGGTTAGGTCGACCTAACCAGTGGTTCTTACTAAGTCTCATAGACTCATAGACTTTAAGGTCAGAAGGGACCAGTATGATCATCTAGCCTGACCTCCTCCAAAATGCAGGCCTCAAGACCTCACCCACCCACTCCTGCAATAGGCCACCAACCTATGACTGAGTTATTTACATCCTTAAATCATGATTTAAGGACTTTAAGATACAGAGAATTCACTGGTAGGTGAACCATGCCCTGTGCTACAGAGGAAGGCGAAAAACCCCCAGAGCCCAGGCCAATTAGCCCTGAGGGAAAATTTCTTCCCGACCCCAAATATGGCGATCAGTTAAACCCTGAGCACGTGGGCAAGTCTCAACAGCCAGTTATCCAAGAAACAATTCTCTGTAATAACTCAGAATCCACCCCACATGCTCTCCCCTCTTAGGCCACTTGTAAATCCACCACATATAGCCAAATATCAGTCAATTTCCAAAATAGGCTAATCATACCATCCCCTCCATAAATTAATCAAGCTCAGATTTGAAAGCAGTTATGGTTTTTGGCCCCATAACTCCCCTTGGGAGGTTATTCTAGAACTTTACACCTCTAATGGTTAGAAACCTGCATCTAATTTCAAGCCTAAATTTCTTGATGGACAGTTTATAACCATTTGTTCTGGTGTCCACATTGGTGCTGTACTCAAATAATTCCTCTCCCTCCCTGATGTTAATCCCTCTGATATATTTATAGAGAACAATCATATCCCCCCTCAGCCTTCTTTTGGTTAAGCTAAACAAGCCAAGCTTCTTAAGTCTCCACTCATAAGGCAGGTTTTCCACTCCACAGACCATCCTTGTAGCCCTTCTCTGCACCTGTTCCAATTTGAATTAAACATGGGGGACCAGAACTGCACACGTTATTCCAGATGGGGTCTCACCAGTGCCTTGTACAGCGGCACTAACACCTCCCTGTCTCTACTTGAAATACCTCTCCTGATACATCCTAGAACCGCATTAGCTTTTTTCACGGCCACATCACATTGACAGCTCATAGTCATTCTATGGTCAACCATTACTCCCAGATCCTTCTCCTCCTCAGTCCGTTCCAACTGATGCGTCCCCAACTTATAGGAAAAATGCTTGTTGTTTGTCCCTAAATGCATGACCTTGAACTTCCCATTATTAAATTTCATCCTGTTCCTGATACTCCAGTTTACAAGGTCATCCAAATCTTTCTGTATGATATCCCGATCCTCCTCCGTATCGGCAATACCTCCCAACTTGGTGTCATCCGCAAACTTTATTAGCACATTCCCACTTAAGCTTTCATTAAGTCGACTTAAGGAATTTCTTAAATCGACTTAATGAAAGCCCAGTGTGGACGGGGAGTGATTTAGGTCGACTTAAAGCTACTTAAGTCAACCTAAATTGCCAGTGTAGACATACCCCTTGTGTACTGTCACAAAAAAGCACTGACTTTGTCACACCTAATAACATCTTTTAATATTAGGTTTTGGCTAGAATTGTGCCCTGATCAAGTAATAGACCAGCTGCCAGCCACTTCTTACTTGACTGTTATTGGAAAAGTTGCTACACTTCATGCTTCCTTCTCATGTCTCCCTCTCCCTCTCTCTCTCTCCCCCCTCCTCACCCCTCATATAGATCCCAAATTTTGAGAAATTGCCCCTCATTTTTCTTACACAAAATGAGAGGTTGCAGTGTGGCCCCTTTTTCAAAAACAAGCCTAACGGTTGGGAGAAACTACATTTTTAAAGTATGGACAAACACTCTCTATCCTGCAATTCTGTTTGAAAAGTAATAATTGTTTTAGCGACTGCACACATCAACGTTTCCAGGGATGACTCACTCATCTTTCCATGTCATGGGCCCAGAACTTCTTTCCATGTAAGCAATGGCTAACAAATAAAGGCACATTCCATTTCAGCCAGGTAACAATAGTGTTTGCTTTACAGTTGCTTTCTTTCTGGCATCCTGGGGGGCTAAAGAACACTTCCCTCTGCAGAGATCAGCCAGCCCGAGAGAAACTGGCAAGAATGCTTGGAATTTTTATGCGGTGCCAGACAGCTTCAGTACTTCTTGTAGACAAGAAACATACTTAGTCTTCAGCAATATCAAGGCTGCTTTTAGCATTCTCAGTCATTTTGAACAATTGATTAGGAACATGGTAGAATAAACATTGTTAGTTGACCTCTAACCTTTCCCTTTTGCCTTTGTTCACAGAAGTTCAAGAAATTCCAAGGGCAAGGAGCCAAACAGCTGTTTCCCTTCAGTAGGTGCCAAGTCTTCTGTCCCCCATGTGAACTAAACAAGGTATATTTAGAATATGGGATACAGAAATCAATGGGAAATAAGCGAACACAAATGAACTGTTGCATAGCTTTGTATTAATGTTTCCATAGCATTTCACAAGCTCCAGTATGCATACCCAGTGGCAAACACAAGCTTACAGACAATATTCATGCACCTGAATAAATAGCATGGATCCAATCTAGCTACATTAAAGTCAGTGGCAAGACAGGATCAGATATGGTGTGTTTCTCTTCCAGAATAGTGTGACAGTGGGTTTCAGTGAATATAGCATAGAGTCGGGAGCTCTGGAGTCTGGTCTTGCTGTTTGTCATGACCTTGGTGAAATCACTTAGTCCAAAACGTTCCAATTTGAGTTCAGAAAGCTGGACACCCAAATAAGCGGCCCGCAGGTTCTGAGGTGCTCTTATTTCCCACCATCCTCCACAGTATGAAAGGGTTGCATATAATTGATGTTTACATAGATTATATATATATATAAAATGAGCCTTGACGTAAACACCAGTAAATAAGCCTGTAAACAATGTTGGAAAAATAGCTCCAATGCAGGTTCCAGTGGCTTTCACATTAAAGCTGTGTGCAACTGAGGGATCAAAACACTTTTTCTAAGTTCTTGCAAAGTTTTATAGGTTGCTTAGGGCAGAACCAATGTATAGTAAAGGAGGTTTCCACCCGATTCAGCAGGGACAGTCCTTGATTGGGCTTCAGCTAGCCTGGCAGTCATCACTGGGTGGTTCTGAGCTTGCTGCCAGGAAGTGTGAGGGCCTTTAAAAATCTACCCTGTCTCTTTGGTATTGAACCAGCCCAAGAGACTGGCCCCAATAGGCAGATCTCAGGTCGTATCTGTGGTTGAACATGCATTGTATGAAGGAAGGCGGCAGGATGGGCCAGTGGTGAAGGCACAGACCTGAAGATCTGGAGGTCTTTAATCTGTTCCATCATACTCTGCCTCACTATCCCTGTCTGTAAAATGTGGGGGTGATAATAATAATAATTATAGTTCCCTTCCTCGCAGGGTATTGTGAGGCTCAGTCCATCCATGTGTGTGAGATGCTCAGATGCCAGGGGGCAGAACACCCCAGGAATACTTCTGAATTAAAAAAAGGAAAAAGGAAAAACAATAATGGGGCAAATGTTAGTTTGGATCTGGGTTTTTCACTCAGGAGTATTCAGATCCAGGGTTTCAGTCCCTAGATGTGAAGCATGGATGTGGATCCAGAATCAAGAGGCAGGTGTGTTCGTTTGGACATCTCACTTTGTGTTCAGGACAGTGCCTGGTTAGAGCTCCCACAGAAGGACAGAGAAGTTCATCATTATATTCAGGATTGCTCATTTCGGTGAGGCTTTGCCCAGAATGCTGCCTTAGGAGTGACTGTGAGGTGCTGTTGTTATAAACCATTCCCAGAGGTGCTCCAGCCTGACATTCAGTGGGATATAAAGTGCCATTAAAATAACGCGCTACCTTATGTATTGTCATGGGCTGTTGCCAAACTGCTTAGCAGCACTTCCCACTGTGCTTTACTCTTATAATCAACAACGTTCTTGGCAGTTACCATGAAAGCTCTTCCAATAAATATATTTGTCAGTCTTTAAAAGTGCCACAGGACTCTTTGTTTATTCTTGTCAGTAGAGCTCGTTCAGAGAGGGGCTCTAGTGTGTTTCTGTCAAGCCAGAAAGAAATGGTACTTGTCATCAGAGCAAACAAAAACATTTTTATGCTTCCCAGACCAATTGTGCTTTCATTTCCTGACACTGTTCTCAGTTTTCTGACTAATATTTGCCAGACATGCTCGAAATAACATCAGTTCAGTGTGTGTAATATTTAACCCCTTGGGGCAGAGCCCATCTTTTTATTTTGTGTATGTACATTAGCACCATGGTCTATGAGTAGGGGCCATTAAGCATCACGGTTGTTCTGCTCCTAATACAGCTGTGCAAAACTTACCCATTTCAGGTCAGATTGGTTTCAACAAACTATTCAGGTGGTTTGCATTTTTTCCCTTCAACTTTGGGTTTAATAACCAAAGGTGTGTGATTGCTGCTGTTACCAGGGCTGGATCAAGACCTGGGGGGGGGGGGGGGGCTGGGGCTGCACACCCTTGTGGGGCCCCCCATTGTGGTGTCACCCTGCCTGGTGGGGAGGAGGCGCCTAGTCCCATCGGTACTGGGGGATGGGGTCAAGGGCTCCGGGGCCCCGGCCAGCATTGCTGTGGACGGTCTGGGCCAGGGCCGCAAGCTGGCACTGCAGCACGGCTGCGGGAGGGGGGCCCGCATGCCGGTGCTACTGCGGGGGCAGGGAGTCCCTTCCCATCCCCCTGCTGGGAGCACTCAGTCTGCTGTGTCAGAGTCAGACTCAGCATGAGGACAAGACTGGCAAAAGGGATAGGCCTGGGTTTGAGAAGAGCAGAGAATCCCATGGCACACACAGCGCTTTTAAACTGGCCGTGGTGCAATGTTGCAGGGGCAGGGACTCCCCGCTCCCCCTGGGAGCTCTGTGGACTGGCCACTGGCCACCGCATCATGATGGAGGCGGGGCAGGGCAGAGACAGGCCAGTCATCACAAGAATTGGGGACCAACCAGCAGCAGGCAGAGCAGTGCAGCAGACCGGCAGTCAGGAGTGGACCAGATTATTGTAGAGGCCACAGGGATCCCCTTAAGTCCCTAAAGCACCTGCAGTAATCTGGGCCTGGCCATTACCGCCACTGGTTGGATCATTAGATTTACACATTGTACTCTCAGCTAATGCAACCTTATATTATTCTTCATCCATCCTCCTTTTCGATCCCATCCACTTACCCACATGTTTCATCTTGTCTTCTAGACGAAGCTGCAGCAGGGATTGTCAATTATTCAATGCCACTACAGTGTGTAGCATCAGGGCGGCAAAGAAGGCAGAAAGAGGGTGACCAGGTCGAGGTCTCTAGGTGCTGCTGAAAAATAAATGAAAATAATTAGTATAATAATAGATCAGTCTGGTTTTGCACAGGCTGGAGAGATGCCAAAATGGTCATGGTACATATAGGTACTTAGGAGTTAAGGAGTGGTCAGAGAGAGGTCCTGAAAGCCGAATTTAGGCTAGGAAAGAGATTAAAGTCCTCCATGGTAGCATTCTCTGAAGTGCTTCCAAGTTACACATACAGGGTCAATAAGAAAGGCAGAACTGCAAGCACTAAATGTGTGAATGAGATGGTGTGGGGAGGAAGGATTTAGGCTTATTAGGAAGTGGGGAAATGTTGGGGGAGAGAATAGCTTAGAGGATGGGGAGAAGCAGCAGTTGTGCTATATCTTTATTTTAGTAAGTCTTTAGACACAGTCCCATATGACATTCTCATAAGCTAAGTAAGGAAATGTGGTCTAGATGAAATTACTGTAAGGTGGGTACACAACTGGTTGAAAGACTGTACTTAAGAATAACTATCAATGGTTTTCTGTCAAACAGGCAGTGAACTTCTAGTAGGATCCTGTAAGGGTGAGTCCTTGGTCTGGTACTAGTCAATGTTTTCATTAATCCTTGGACAATGGAGCAGAGAATGTGCTTATAAAATATTCAGACAATGCTATGCTGGGGGGGGTTGCAAGTATTTGAGAGGACAGAATTAGAATTCAAAATTACATTGATTAACTGGAGAAATGGTCTGAATTCAACAAGATTAAATACAATAAAGAAAAGTGCAAATATTTCATTCAAAATGGGGAATCACTGTTAAGTGGTAGTACTGCTGAGAGAGATTTGGGGCCTTTAGTGAATCACAACTGAATATGATGCAATTTCAAAAAGCTAATTATGTGGGAAGCCGATATAACAGGAATCATGGGCTGTGTCTACATTTGTAAATTAAGTCGACTTAAGCTTGCTTAAGTCGACTTAATTTACCCTACGTCTACACTACAGTTTTCTTAAGTCGACTTAAGCAGCTTGCTTAAGTCGACTTAATGAAAATTAAGTCGACTTAATGAAAATTAAGTCGACTTTATTAAACCTTCTTTTAATTCGACTTAAGGCTTAATTTGACTTTTTAAAGTCATGGGGTAGCCCTAAGTCGATTTAGGGCTACCCCAGGACTACACCAATGTCCTCCCTGCCAGGGGGACACACAGGGAGAGCCTGGCATGCCCCCCCAAAGGGCAGGGCAGGGCAGAGCCCTGTGTGACGCTCTCTGGATTTAGGGAACCATTTATGATATTATTTTCTATTAATATCTCATAAATGCTATGTCTCCTTAATGGCTCATCAGGTTTCTCCCTGGGCCCATTGTACCTGGGAGCTTCCTTAACAATAAGGACACAATGGTTATAGACAGCCTGTCTGGGGAGTTTCCCCAGAATCACACAAGTTAAAGTTAGATATAACAACCATATTCCTAACTTCTAATACAAATACAATTCCTAGACATAAGCTATATAATCATTCCCAGCGAATTACTACCTTTCTATCGATACCAAACATGACATAGTTCCTATGGATTATAGCATTTATAAGATATTAATAGAAAATAATATCATAAATGGTTCCCTAAATCCGGACAGCGTCACACCCTGCCACCCTGCCGCTATGCCCTGCCAGGGTCCCTGTCCCCCTTTGCCCCATTGTACACAAGGGGTGGCCCCCCTGCCGCTAGAAGTCAACCTAGGCGTCCAATGTGGATGCTCTAGGTCGACTTTGTAAGTTCCCCTTTAAGTCGACTTTAATTTTAAGTGTAGACTCACTAAGTCAACTTAAAATTACAAGTGTAGACATAGGCATGGAAACTTAGCAGAATGAAGATAATCAGTGGGACATAGTAATGTAAGAGTATAAAATATTTAGAAATGACAGAGTAGGTCATACTGGTATGGAAGTGGCACTATATTTTTTAAAAGGGTCAAATAAGGTGAAAATCTTAAACAAATCAAATGGTACCACAAAAATCTCTATGGATAGAAATTCCATGCTTGAACAATAAGAGTGTGGGAGTAAAAATATACTATTGCGCACCTGACCAAGATGTTGACAATGATTATGAAATGCTCAGGCAGCTTAAGAAGGCTGCAAAGACTGAAAATGCAATAAAAATGAGGGATTTCAGCTATCCTCTTACTGACTGGGAACATGTCACCTCAGGAGAGAATTCAGAGATAAGATTTCTCAACAACATTAATGATTGTTTCTTGGAGCAACTAGTTCTGGAACCCAAAAGAGGAGAGGTAATTCTTGATTTAGTCCTAAGTGGAGCACAGGATCTGGTTCAAGAGTGAACTATGGTGGCAGAGCTACAGTAGTGGTGCCCCTAATGTAATTAAATTTAGCATTCTTCTAAGGGGAAAATATCAAAAATGCCACCCCAGTAACAATTAACTTCAAGAAAGGGACTACATCAGAATGAGGATCCTTGTTAGACAAAAGTTAAAGAGCAGTCACAATGGTAAAATGCCTGTAGGCAGCATGAAGACTATTTAAAAATAATAGGCCCTCAGACTAATAAATATCCTAAATCATAAAAGGCGCTGGGAGGATGAAAAGAATACCACCATGGCTAGACAGCAGAGTAATGAAGGATGTTAGAAGCAAAAAGGCATCCTTTTACATTTGGAAGTCAAATCCAAATGAGGAAAATAGGAAGGCCAAGAAAGAAATGGAGAAGCAACTTGCTTAAGAAGCAAAAACTAACAGTGAATGTTTTAAAAATACATCAGAAATGGGAAACTGGTCAGGCAGTCACTGGGGTCACTAAATGTATTCAGTGGTTAAAGTATAATTTGATGGGCCCTGGAGCCCTCCTAACCTCCAGGCCCCCTTCCCGTATTGTCTGGGCCCCCTTCATGTATGTGTGGGTCCCAGCCCAGGTAGGCATTTGCAACCACTTCTCAGTATCACATGCATCGGTTATCGCTCCATAAAAATATTTATCATTTTATGTGGTGTTTATGTCTATAGCAATTATTGTCACAAACTAGCAAATACTGCATAACATAATAAGTATTGTGACTAACAACAGTGGGGCGTAGGACCTGCCAGCAGCCAGGGTAGGGCGGAACATGTGTTCTGCCGGATTTTTCTATTTTTAGGGGCCCCGGAACTCTGCCCCTTCAAATCTGGGGGCTCCGGAACTGCATTCCAGTGTGTTCCCCCTTATTTAACCCCTGAATGTATTAAAGCAGAACTCAGGGAAGACAAGGCCCTTCCAGGGAAGCCAAATGAATTCCTTGCATTGGTTGTCACTGCAGAGGTGGGAGAGATGCTCACATAAGAGCTATTCTTTTGGGGTGAGGAATCTGAGGTACCGTCTCAAATTAAATATGTCAGTATAATAGGTTTTAGAACAAGCCGCTGAACTAAACAACAAGTCACCAGGAACAGATACTGTCCACACAAGAGTTCTGAGAGATCTTAAATATGAAGCTGCAGAACTGTGAACTTATGATACGTAACCTATCAGCACATTCGTAGATTTAGGCCCCCTTAGATGTCCCCGGTTAGGGGCACACAAAAGCTCAGGTACTCCAAATCATTAGTCACCTTTGCAACTGTTGGCCTTGGGTTTTGCCACTCAGTTCAATGGCTGCTGAATCAAATCCTTTCTCTCTCAGAAGGTACTTATGGAACCTGATCTTTGTTCCTTTCATTCTTGTAGGGCCTGCTCCAGCAAATCTTTACTACAGTGTGTAATACTTACTAGTCTGAGCAGCTCCGTTTTGATGATCTGGTGGTCCTAGATAATCTGGTGGTCCCATCATGTCTTAAACTCTATGGATATGTCTATACTTGTTAAGCTAAGTCGACTCTGTTAAGTCGACTTAACAGAGTGAATACACGGTTAATTGACTTAAGTCGACCTTGTTAAGTTGACTTAACAGAGCCTGTAGTGTAGACATAGCCATCCACACTGGCTTTAAGTCAACTTAAGTCGATTTAATAAGGTCGACTTAAGCCTTAAGTTGACCTAAAGAGGTGGAGTTATTAAGTCGACTTAAGGGAGCACTTAAGTCAACTTAATAAGCGCCCAGTGTGGACGCAGAGTTCTGCAGGTCAACTTAAGCATCCTTAAGTCGATTTAAGTTGCAAGTGTAGACATACCCTATGACTTTGACTCGGTTTAAATCAAGCAGACTTATTATTGATGGTAATAAGCATTACATTCAGTGGCAAGCATTTGCAGAGACAGGTATAGGTGCGAGAACTATGAGTACAGGGGGTTCTACTGGCTTGAAGTGGTTTCCTTTATATACAGGGTTTACAGATTGGTTCAGTGGCTCCCAACCTGGGCCGTCCCGGGAGCGGGGCCCAGGGCCAATTGGCCTAGGTGGGGGTGCCAACCCCAGGCTGCAGAGGAGCATAGCGGTCCCAGCAGCCTGCTCCGACCCCCAGGGAGCTGGCCCTGGAGGCCGAGGCCACCGGTGCAGGGAGCCAGCTACGTCCCCAGCCCAGGAGGCCAAAGCCACCGGCACAGGGAGCTGGCTCTGGCCCCAGCCCCGGCCCTGACCCCGGCCCAGGAGGCTGAGACTGCTGGAGGTGGGAGCCGGCTCTGGCCCCAGCCCAGGAGGCTGATGCCGCAGGCGAGGAGCCGGCCGCATGTGGCGTGTGGGGCAGGCCAGCCTAGAGGCTGGCCCCACACACATGATCCGCCCCTGGTCATGCCTGCCTGCTCCACCCTGGGGGTGGGGAAGGCTGGCCCAGGGGCTGGGCATAGTGCTCCCGCCCCGCCCTGCCCCGCCCCTCTGCCTTCGACTTGCAGCGGGGAAGAGGAGGAAGCGCAGCCGTGGGAGGGGGGGCTGCGGCACGCCCGGGCCCCGCACTGCCTCGCTTGGAGCAGGACAGCGCAGGGCCCAGGTAACCGCATGGCCTGGGGTGATGGCCCTGCTCCCAGGACCCCACTACACAAATTGTTCCAGCACCCCCTGGAGATAGGCCCCTGGGAGGCATTATGTTGATTTGCTTTCTTTTTTGGTTCTTTTGTGACACTCCCCACTCTCTGGCAGTCGTATCTGTTCCTTTCTGCCTCTCTTTATTTTTTTTTTCTGCATACCAATAAATACCATGGCAGCAGATCATGACTTTGTATGGCTAGGGTTATGATTGCACTACAGGATTAAGTAGAAAAAGCAGGGGTCTGGAGGAGAAAGCACTTTCTCAAACTCCAGTGATGCTGCTAAAGAAAATGGACAGCACCATTTGCAAAGCCCATTTTATACAAATGTTCCTTTTTTTTGGTTCTTTTTATTAATTTTTTAAAATTTGCCTCAACTGAACATGACTCTTTAAAGCAGGGGTGTCAAACATGCAGCCCACATGAGCCAAATGCAGCCTGCGAACCTCTTCCATCTGGCCCTTGACTGCACTCAGCGGGACCACACTCTCTCCCTAACAGAGATAGAGTGAGAGAGTGATCTTGTGTACCCAGCACTCCACAATGTCATGAGAGCGTCGGGTCTCGCAACATCACAGAGCACTGGGTACTCAAGGCTATGCTCTATGAGACCACACTCTCTCCCTAACCGAGAGAGAGAGGTCTCGCGGAGCGCAGTTTTGAATGCACAGTGCTCCTTGATGCCGCAGGAGTGATTTATGGTATGTGTGGCCCACTTGAAGCACATTTAAGTCAAATCTGTCCCACTATAGCAAATGAGTTTGACAACCCCTGCGCATGGAGAGGAATGTGCTACATCTTGCTCTGTGCTGAAAGCAGATAACTAACTATTCACAGAAAGAAATTGGGGGGTCATCTAGTTAAGGTCCAATGATATTTACAAATCATGCTGTGTACAGCCATCAGAGAATTCCAGGGAAAAATTGAAGCCAGGCTCATTTCAACCCAAAGAGAGAAAACAGAAGCAAGTGAATCACCAGCCAATTTTGTTATGAAATAGTTGACTAGGTCCACAAACGTGTCCAAACTCTCAACTATGTTACATTACATCACTAAGCATGTTTTGTACTTCTCTTTCTGGGTCTGTGAACCAACCACTTAGCTAATTACAGCGGCAAGGAGTACAATGCAGCAACACCAACTATTTTTTGAAGAAAATTGCTGCTTCCCTTCCTTAGACGGGAGCACTTTCACTTTGCTTAGAGATGTTTGAGAAATGTTTGGAAGAACAATATGTTTCTGTATCATGCAGTCGAATTACAAATTATCATCAGGGCCAGGGGTGTGCACAGGAATAAAAATGTGATGGCATTTGGAGGAGCATGTTCTGTGTCCCCTCCCCCCCATAAATGGGCAGCCTCAGAGCCAGAGGAGCAGTCAGCACCCCACACCAAGTCCCCAAGCCAGAGGAGTTCTGTGCCCTTCTGATTACTGGGGGAGGGAGGGGGGGGCGCCCTGGCTTGTGCACTTTCCTAATCATTGCTATACTTGTATTCTCCTTGAGATCATAAATAGCAATCTGGGTTGGCCAGAAATCAGTTGGTCTGTCTATCCCAGTGGTTTTCAAACTCTTTTTCTCAGGACCCAGTTGAAAAAAATTATTTATGCTCACAAACCAGCAATTACATCTTTCAGCAATGCATTTCAGTCTCGCAGCAGCCGCAGCAGGGGGCACTGCGACCCAGTACCCGAGTGCTAGATCCCGACCAATGACTTGAAAACCACTGGTCTATTCTATTGGAAGCATTTATAGCATCTTTGTTTCTGTCATGTCTGACTATAAATAATATTGAGCCTCCAGTAGACTTAGAAACAGGGACCTAAGCACCATCTACAAAATCCTGAAAACTACACCCATGTTAAATCTTGATTTGTTTTTTTTTCCCCCAGGGGAGTTCCTGGTGGCAGAGGCCCTGCAGATGGCAAAGGGATTGCATCGCTAGCTGCAACTGCAGTTGTGCTTTGACCTTCCTGAGTTCACTGCTGCATGCTCAAGTGATATGTTTATTGTCCTCGGCCCTAGTCACCTGTTCAAGCTTCCACACTTCTTGTTAGCTTCCTTTTTGTGGTTAAGCTGGCTGAATAGTTCTCTCTTAAGGAGAAAAGATTTCTCTGTTAAAGAAGCTGATCACCTGCCATATTGGCTATTCTTTCCGCACATCTCCCCTGCAGTGATTGCACTTCTTAGCACTCAGTGAAGCTTTGTAAAGTAGATTACTTGGCTAAAATCATAGAATCATAGGGAGGGAAGGGACCTCACGAGGTCATCTAGTCCAACCCCCTGCTAAAAAGCAGGACCACTCACACTAAATCACCCCAGCCAGGGTTTTGTCTAACCGGGCCTTAAAAATCTCCAAAGATGGAGATTCCACCACCTCCCTAGGTAACCCATTCCAATGCTTCACCACCCTCCTAGTGAGAAAGTTTTTCCTAATATCTAGGAAGTTCAGTTCTTATAGGCCTAATCATGCTCCCCCTGAAGTCAATGGGAGTTTTGCAATTGGTATAAACAGGTATAAAGAAACTTATTGTGCCAGATGCTGTACAAACATACTAAAAGAAGGTCCCTGATCTGAAGATAGACAAAAGGTAGGAGAAAAGTAAGTTTTTTTATCATCTTAATTTTATTGGTGGGGAGCCAAGGAACAGAACAACTTTATAATTTGCCCAAGGTGGTCCAGAGGAAATCTGGGGTACAGTCAGAACTTGAATCCAGATCTCAAGTCCCAGAAGAGCACCTTAATCAATCAGGGCTTTTTGTTATCTGGTTTTTATCCCCACAGTATATGTTTAAGAGTATGAATTTAAGGTCCTTCTGATGATCAGCACAGTTCATAAGAATGTTTGAAATACATACCCTAAAATTTGTGATGCTGTCTGGGCACCCTGTCCTTAGAATCATAGAATAATAGGGATGGAAGGGACCTCATGAGGTCATCTAGTCCAACCCCCTGCTAAAAAGCAGGACCACTCACACTAAATCACCCCAGCCAGGGTTTTGTCTAACCGGGCCTTCTCCCATTCAAGTCAGTGCCATGTTTCCATTGACTTTAAAATGAACAAGATATGGTCCTTTGTTAATATCAACCCTTCCTCATCTGGGACCTGATTCTGCAGCTCTCACTCACCTGAGTTAGGATTGTCTGGTTAAGTGCATACATTTTCCTGACACAGGATTTTCAACAGGTTTACATGTCTTCCTTTTAGAGTAGATTTATTTCTCCCACCCTTTCCCCTGTCCCAGACTTAGGTTGCAGTACCTGATAAGGTATAGCAGGATCCAAAGCTGAATTAAGAACCACAGGCTGCCCACCATTGTGGAGCCCCCCCAGCCTGGGGCCCCAACCCCCCACCACCATGAGTCCCCAGGGCCCCCCACCACAGTGGCCTGCAGAGGGAGAAGGGGCCCTGGGGCCAGAGGCCGGCCCTCCCATCCCAGCTGGGAGCAGGGCTGGCTGATGAGTAATGCGGCCTCTGGTGCAGCCCCCACAGGGCCACAGGCCCTGGAAGGCTATGCCAGCTGCACTGCACACAGCTGGTACCACCCCCAGAGCAGAAGGACCAGGTACCAGCCCACCCCATCCCTTGGGGTGGACCAGCCAGCCCAGGAATGGGGCAGGAGTGTGGAGCCTGGCCTCTGGCAGGGCCCCCCCTCCCACAGCACCAGCAGGCCAGGACAGGGGCCCTCCCATTGCCCCTCAAGTACCACCAGTACTGAGTGGGATGGCAGGAGGGGGGTCAGGTGGATCTTGCCGTGGCTTTAGGGGCTGGAGCCTGCGGCTCCCCTTTAGGCCAGGGCCCGGGGCTTCAGCCGCTATAGCTCCTGCATTGATCCAGCCCTGGCAGGACCCGGATGGGTCTGCATTGTGTGCAGTGTCATGTCGAGAGAACAAAGTGCATTTAGAAACTATGGCAGACATTTTGATGGCTAAGTAAGCAAAGCAAACTCACCGATTCTTTTTAGGAATGCCCTGCATTTAGTGGGATTTATGCATTGGTAATCTAACCTGAGAAACTCAGATCTAAATCTCAGGGGCTTTTGTACCATACCGTTGGGGTCAACCTGTAATCGGCTCTGTTTGGCTAATGTGAGAATAAAGATTTTTTTCTTGATGCTTTGTTGTTTAGTGCTTGGTTTTTTTTTTTGAAGATTGGGGTTTATTGTAAATTTAGTGCTCATGAATAGTGCTGGATTGACAGTCTTTATTTCATCTAAGAAAACCACTCAATGTGGACAGGCGCAATAGAAATCTCTTCACACTTTTCACCAGCATACCTCAACCCCCACCGCGAGCGAGTACCTCCTAGGCAAAAAGTTCAGTCCCTACATCTGGCTACATTTTTGGCTTGCAGGCCAAGACTTCCAATAAAGATACCAATTACTGCCCACTGTGGTGATGGTTTTAGTGGTGTGAAAACAAGCCATTTGAGCGGCCTTTAAATACTAATAACTTTGGTCAGCATTGACCTGCTAGTTACATTTTACATTCCCATTCCCATGAAATACCGTCTGGTATTCTGCACACTCTGTAGCTCCCAAACTGGGATTTACCTTAAGAAAACTTTTGATGTGAAGAAAATGAACTTGATTTCCAGTTTTCCTTATTTTTTAATAGTATTGGGACACCAATCCCAGTGCTCAATGACATGCATGATCAGAGCTTAATTATTGTCAACAGAGGGCAGAGAAAAAATATGGTATCCATTAGGGCCATGGTAGGAATACAGAGAACATGCCCATCCTTACCAGTCTCCCCTCACTCTCCCAAAATGTATTCCTGTCCTTTATACGAGTAACCAGAGGTGAAGTCTTGACTGAAATGTTCTGTTCTCCCCATACTCTTTCTGAAATGTAGGGGTAATTTCTGTGCTGGTACAAATTGTCATAATTCTTCTGATGTCAACAGAGATATGTCAGTTTGCACCAGCTAAAGGTCTCCTCCTTAATGTGTTAATTCTAGGTTAAAAAACACCCTAGGTGATGTATCATGGAATTCAAAGATACATCTCTTTTGTGTCCCTGCATCCCTCCTCTTTAAAGCTATTCCAATGCACTGGCCATGATCAGAGACAAGATGCTGGAGTAGATTATCACTGGTCTGGTCTAATCCAGAACTTCTCAACCTTTTGCAGGTCAACACACTTGTTGGTATATTGCGACCCTACAGGACACACCAGCCCACTCCCCCCAGGCTGACTCTAGCCATCTCCCCGGCTCTCCGTGACACACTTACCACTGTGTCATGACACAGTAATGTGTCCCAACACGGTGGTTGAGAAATGCTGGTCTAATCTATTCAGTTGAGGTTCTTCTATTGCCTTTATCATTGTGTGTCTGAGCACCTCCCAGCAGCACAATGAACATGTTAAGTTAGTCTGGTATAGCAATTCTATTGTATGTTTATTGGGGTTCTTTTCTGTTGAGTTAATACTGAGGAAGTCATGCAAAACAGGAGCTACTGTGGCTGATTTCTAATTTAAGGCAGTGGCTTGGATAGCACTCTTCCTATCAGACATGTAATTTTCTGTGATAACTTCTCAAGGTCTCTCAGAGGTGAAAATCATCAGTTTGTAGGATTCAGTCCTTCTGCCCAAACATTCAATGCAAAGAATGAGATTTGGTGCAAAAGATGAGCTGTGTTTAAAACAGGATGTTGCAAACTGGGAAGAGGTTCTTTTAGCTAAGACAATGTTCTGAGGTCTCCATATGAAAGGGTGAGTGGATGACTAAATCTGGTTTAGATTTTGGATGTTTTTTGTTTATAAGCTAAAAGTACAGGTATTCTGGGGTCCCAATACTGCAAGATGCTGAGAGCTCCTGTGGGCTGCTGAACTCCTTCATCTCCCACAGAAGTCATGGAAGATCAGGAGCACACATTAGCCAATGGGTGATGGACTATACCATGTTCTTCATTAAACCAGTGTTACAAAACATGGAACAATGGTGCTAACAAGCATAAACCCAATGGCCTGATTCTCCTCCCTCACCAGTGTAAATGAACAATAACTCAATTGAATCACTGGAATGACACCAGCATGAGAATAGATTCAAGCCAGTTGGATTTATTCTGTGTTTACACACATGTAGCTGAGAGCGGGATTCGGCCTGTTGCATTTAAAAAAAGAAAAAGATATTTTCTATTGTGAAAATTAAAACATATTGGATACCTCATTTTGCTTTAAGATTTTTCAGATGTGTTTTAGTTCTAGAACTGTAATGATTAAAAAATAGATTAGATATTAGAGTTTTTTTGCTTTCTTCTGTAGCATGGGGAATGGCTCACTTGCTAGTGGATTCTCTGTATTTTTAAGTCTTTCTAACATGATTTGAGGACTTTAATAAGTCAGTCATAGGTTAGAGGTTTATTACAGGATTGGGTGGGTGAGGTTTTGTGGCCTGTGTTGTGCAGGAGGTCAGTCTAGATGATCATATTGGTTCCTTCTGACCTTAGAATCTGTGGCTATGTCTACACTTACAAAGTTAAGTCGACCTTATTAAGTCGACTTAGAGAGTCTACACAAGACTCAAGTCGACTTAAAGGCAACCTTATTAATTTGACTTAGAGAGTCTACACTAGACTCTCTATGTCGACTGGCTAGGTCAAAGGAGAGCTGAGGAGTGTGTGGCTCTGGCTCCCTGCAGGGCTGATGGGGATTAAAGGAATGTTCCTGCCAGAGCCCATGTTGCAGTTGAGGTGATGTCTGGTAAGCTTGTTAGCTTGTGTGTAGGTTCTTTTGTGGTTTTTCATATTTTCTCTGTAATGCTTCTATCTTTAGAATAAAATATGCTTGTTTTAAAAGAGCTGTATAGTAATGTGTAACTGTGGCACTCACTCTATGAGCCACCTCTGAAGAGCAGGCAAAAGAAGTCTGCTTAGGCAGCCTGCCTTTTTTGTTGGGAGTTTCACAATATAGTCAGAGGATTGTGCAGCCTGGAAACACCCCAGTCAGCAGGGAAAGAGACGTTTGTCTCCAAGAAAGCCAACCCTAGAATGGTGGGCTTGCTGAACCATAGAAGGAGAATAGAGGTGAAATTGCCTGAGCTGTGACATATATGCTTGAATTATTTTCCAGTAGCCCAATGGGAAGTTTGAATGTACCAACCAGTATAGCTTCTCATTCCCATTGAGAGGTGAGCTGCTAATAGAGTGTAGTGGTTAGCGGTAATATTTAGACCAGCACATAGTGGATTCAGCATGTGAATAGACAGTTCCCTGAATATGTTTTGTTCAAGCACTTACCAATAATAATGTAATAATGAGGTTGTGACTCAAAGCCCCAAATACTCTTTGCAGGGCTGGTCCAACCATATAGGTGAACAAGCAGTCGCCTAGGGTGCCAGGTTTTAAGGGGCACCAAATTAGATGGAAGAGAATTTTTTTACATATGTTATCTCTTATAAAATGAGGGGGAGAGGGCGCCAAAATCATAGTTCACCTAGGGCACCAAAAACCCTTGGGCCGACCCTGACTCTTTTTGTGGTTGCTGTGAGATATGTCTACCCCAAAATCCTGAATCTGAGGACTCCTGTCCTTCGGCGGAGAGATGGGTTTTGTTCTTTTTTTCAAAATCTGAAGCTATATCCAAATCCCAGAGTTTATCCTTACCACTGTAACAAACACACCCTGAATCCAAACATCCTAGTTTAAGAATATGAGGAGAAGGAGGCCGACATCTGAATCAGTTTCACAGCCTAGTATTATCCCTATTGCTCCCATCTGGTATACATTGCCCATTTAGCAAGTAATGTATTTCAGGTACTGAAAAACCTTTAGTAGTGGTATTGAGACATTGGTAGAAAACTTACTGCAGCACTGCAGTGATGTGATATATGAAGTGTGTTCTTGGGGCAGGAAGATGCAGGTAGAGCGAGAGAGAAAGATACTTAGAATTATTTCTGTTTTGTTCCCTAGGGTCCCATTTGTTCACATCAGTATCCGCACCAGAATAAAATCTTTTCTATTGAAACATTTTTTCAATCATTGGCAGCCAGCCTGCTCCAATTAGCTCTGCTATCATATTCCTCAAAGCTAGGCTCCAAGGTAAACAAGTGAAAATTGATAACTGGAATATAAAACTTCAGGTAAGATTAAGGGCTTTTACAAAACCACAGTGCACATTTATATTGTTTTCTGTAATATCAGGAAGGAACGGAAGAAAGAGACTCTAATCTCACTGGAGACAGCACCTCTCCGCCTCACCTTCAATAAATCTTCAGATGTCAGCAATTTCAGTTCCTCATTATTTCCAGCTATAGAAGGGACAGAGCAGATTTCAGAGCTATATCCAGATCTCGATTTCAAGCAGTCCCAAAGCTCAGGGGTACATCTAGTCAGAAGCTGTGATTGAACCATTTTTCCATTGGAAAATGCAGGTCCATTGAAATCAAAAGTCTTCATGAAACTAAGTCAGTGTTGAAGAAATTTTGTTTCAGAAAGAAAAAAAAGGTGGTGTTGGGGTGGGGGAGGATTTCAAGCAATGAGAAAACATTCCATTGCAACATTTTCAGAATGAAACATATTGATTTTTGGTTTTGTTTTTAAGTAACTTTTTATTTCAGCTGTATTATATTATATTATTGTGACATTCTCCTCCTGCAGTCTGGTCTGGTGTATTACTGTGCTTTCCTGATGGCCCACTCTTGGCACTTTGCTAGGTGGACCCCCACACTTTAGTCAGCCCACACCAGCCTCTTGCATATAATCAGTCCCAGGCAGTGTAACTGCACTCACTAGCCACACAGCGGACAGTTCCCTAGTGAGCACCCCCAGCCGCCAGAAGCCATACCTGGAACTTCCATCCTGCAGGGGTTGGGACCCTTCACTGATCACTGCAGACTCATATACTCCAGTCTGTCAGTTTAACAAAGAAATGGAAATGAACTTTGCTCTAAGTTAAGCTTCCACGCATTCATTCCCCCCTCTACCATCCGCACAGCTTTAGATAAAGCAAATATTAATTTATTGATTAAAACATGATTTTAAACGAGTATAAAGCAAATCAATGCACAATCAATCAGTCAAGGAATTCATCACTACCAAATAAAAGGAAATACACATTCCAAGCTAAAGTTTATTGTAGTAGTCCATTTCTATCTTACCTGGCTGCTGCTGGTTTTGCAGCTTGGCCCTTCTGCCATGTGGATTGGTCCAATCCTTTGGCATTGTTTCAAGATGGAGAGTCCAGCAGGAAAAAGCCCTCAACAATTCCAAGTGCTTTCTTTTCTCTTCTCCTCCTCCTCCCGCCCAGCCCCTCCCCCCGCGCCCCTCTTTCTCACAGTTAGGTGATTTTTATGTCTCTGGCCAAAGCACTTAGTTTGCATAGCTTTTGTTATGAATTTTTTTCACATCAGTAGATGAGGAAAGACAGATCTCTTAGTCTGTCCTTATTTGAGCTATGTGAAATACATGGGAACATGTTTCACATCTGTATGCATGTGTGATGCTGCAGGAAACACGATACCATAACAATAATGCAAACTATGTCCTGAACATTCAAAAAGACTGTGCATGGCATATTTTGCATTAAACAATACAATTATAGTGCAAGGGTGAACAGGAAAGTTTCACAGATCACATTACAGGGGTGCAACCAGTCACAATACAATACATATTCTATTCTATTCTATTCTATTCTATTCTATTCTATATTGAAAATCTATATGAAAAGTTTTTTGTCAAAAGGAAAATAAATTTCTCTGTCTCAAAATACTGCGCAAAATAGAATATGTGTCTTCTGCATAGATGTTCAGAGATGTTTGGACTGGGGGGGCATTGGTCCATTTAAAGATGGATTCTGAATACTACTTCATTCAAGGTATGCTTAGATCCAAAGATTTGGTTCTCAGCAACCCGAGTTTTCAACTTAATTTTGATACAGAATGGGGGGAAATGGTATATACAAGAAATGGAGAGTGGTTTCTCTTCCCATTGGGATAAAATGAGTCTTCAGGTTTCCCTGATGAGATGAATATAAAAATGTGAGCTAAAATGTACAGAGGAGATTAAGCCATGCTAGAAAATCTCCCTCCTGTATCACCATGGGCCTCTCCTTCAGCAACAACATTAATATGTCAAACAAAGCATATAAATAAGTACTGCAGGGAAAACTGCAACTACAGCAGAAGATGGACTAGATGACCTAGTAGGCGTTATTCACTCATTGGCTCCAACTGCACAGATGCAACTATTTTCTTTTAGTGTAGCGCAAACTAGCTATGGCTTGTCCAGGTTTAATGCTGGCCAGTGTGAATTAAGCAAAATTGTGTTAATTAAAAATGAGACCAAATCAATACACAATTCAAAGAATATCCCAAATTCGGAGTGGTTCTGTATATCTATCTATACTTGGGTTTTTAAAAATGCACTCAAGCATAGGTATGGGAAGAATATCAGGAATATAGCTAAGATATACCAGTGATGAGCAAGCACAGTTTAAAGGCCTAGAAGATCAGAGAGATGTGCAGTACCCCTGTGAAGCTCCCTCCTCTCCTATGAATGGAAATATAGATTCTTGCAACATCTTCTCCTCTGGATTCCTCTAGGTCTGCAAAATATTGGATTGACTTCAAGTGTGTTTGCAAATTACTTGAGCACAATAACTGTATAATACCATCCTTAAGGCAATAGTCTTTCCTCAGTGCACCTGTGTAACTGCAATTAGAATGCCTGTGTTGGAAGGAGGCTACAGAATATATGCCTTGTGGAGATATTGTATGCATGTGAGAATATACCCCGTGTCATATTTATTAAACATCTTAATCATCAGCAGCTATCATTTAGGATATAAAAGGAGAATATTGTTCACTGTTGATTTTCCATAAATTCTGCTCTAGACATGCATAATTCATTGCAGAGTGCTTTACTTATCCCATCAATCCATCTCACATGGTAGCCACTCTGCCTAAATTTCTGTGTGATGACTATCAGTTGACAGTCATCACTTAGTTCTTGACAACCTGAAATTGTTCTTCCCAGAGACTGAGTGAAGTGTATTAAAGAACAGGGGAAGGGGTGGAAAGAACCACAATCAGCTGTTAAAAGTTTATACACACACATGCACAAAATTTCCAGCAGCAGCTGTCTGTTTAAATGAAGGGAGACAAGAAAGATGTAAAACATTTTTGTATTGGAGTGCTTAAAGGAACTACAGGGAATGTATAAGGGCCATCTACATGAATGTTTTCAAGGTGTGAAATGTATTGACAATCTGAGCACCAGGGCCATTCCTAGGGGGGAGCGGGGCCCAGGGCCAATAGGCCTAGGCAGGGCCCCCCCCATGCTGATGGGGAGTGCGGGGTGGGGGCGGCCTTCTCTGCCCCCAAGGGTCCCCGGTCACCCCCACAGGGAGTTAGCCCCGGAAGCCGTGGCCATCTGCCATGCTGCAGGGATCCGTGGCCACGGGCCGGGTGGCGGGGAACCGCCGCCGTGGCCCCAGCCCCAGGGAGCCGAAGCCGCGGCCTGGGGAGGCGACGAGCCATCCCCGGCTGAGGCTGCCGCTGCCCCAGCCGCAGCCAGGATTCCAGGTGGCCGCGGCTGGCCCAGAGGCCAGGACACATGCACCTGCCCCACCCCTGGGCCTGCCTGCTCCATCCTGGGGGCAGCTATGGGGGGGCCATGGCATGGGCCCCGCACTGGCCCGCTGGGAGTGGGACAGTGTGGGGTCCACATTACCGTGGGGCCTGGGGCAATCACCCTGTTCACCCCCCCCAAAGGACGGCCCTGCTGAGCACCCTCCAACAGGCACTCAGAACCCTATGGAAACCAACTATATGTCCCAACTGGATGTACTGGATGGTTTTAAATGTTAAATTAAAAATATATTAATGTTGGTCGTAAAAATCCTCATCCATCTCTAACTAATAATCATGGTAGCTGAGGAAGAGAGGAAAGATGGCTGTGAACTATCTTAGGGCCACAAGATGCTGACATAATCCTGGCCTTAATTTAGAGCAGCATTAGGGCCTTATACGTAAATTACGTATGCTGAACACATCTCACAGAGTTGGCTTTACCAACCAAGACTTGGCCATAGCACTGTGTGCTCTAACCTCACTTCTTCCCCCAAGAAGTGTTCTTCCTGCCCTGACATACCCATATGACTGAAGTTAAGGGAATAAAACTGGCTGTCCACCCTAAGATTTCTCTGCACTGGCGAAATTTTCAGCCACTTCTGAGGCATCTTTAAGTCCTTCTTTTGTTGCTAGCGTGATATAAGGTAAGTCAAACAAGACTGAGGGTCTGGCCCCTTATTTTCCCACCAAGAGCCACAAGTAGACTGACTGAAAATATGAAGCTTTAAAGGTTCTTATGTGTTTTTGGCTTATTCTCTATAATTTATAAAAGCTGGACCTACCTTGAAATTTGACCTGAGGAGTTCCCAGACCAACTGGAGCAGATGCAGTAATTATAGTACTGTTGATGGATGGCACTCTCTAAAAGGTTCTCTCTGTAGCATCCTCTTATGTAGACAGCCAGACTCCAAAATGAGAGCAGACAGCACCTTTGGAAAATTTTGTATGGTTAGTGTAAAGATTTTGAGAATGGATTTGAAGGAGGAAATGGAGATCATTGGAGAATTTGAAGGAGGAAAAGGAGGACAATGAAGGTCAAGCTGTTCCTGGGTGTAAGGTTCTTCTGGAAAAAGTTTTAAAGCCAGGATTAAGAGACAATTATTAGGCAAAGCATAGAGTGTGAGGAATATGACTGGATATAGGGAATGGGCAGAAATGAGAACCCAGGAATGGCTGGGGAAGAAATGTGAAGAGCCTTGAAGGTGAGATTGAGTTCTAAATTATTACATTTTCAAAGTAACACCCCAGTCAGATGCCTCTCACAAGCATGCTAGTGTTCAGTTATATTTTGCTTGATGAATGTGATCACATCCTGTGTTAATGCTTTTTGAGAAAGGGGTTTTTTTAAATGAGATTTTGAGAAAATTGGAATAAAAAAACCTTTTCCTTAAAATATTTTTCATCATTAAAAAAAACCCTGAAAGCAGAAAAATGTTTGGCTGAAAATTAAAAATATTTCTGGTTATCTCTGAAGAGTTTTCATTTGAGAGGAAAATGGACATTTTTCATGACTATTTTTATCTCAGTGAAAAAGCCCTTTTTCATCAGAAAAACCTTTCAAATGAAAAATTTCAAGTCATTATACTCTGGAGGCAGTGTTGCCAACCACGTGCATTTAGGCCCCAAATATCACAAGGTTGGCTTAACACCCACAAGATTTTTTCAAAATAAATAAATATTTCTTTTTATGGACCTTTTGTGCGAACTGGATTTATCTTTTCCAGCTTTTCTGCCCAATCATGGAAACTATGAAAATACAATCTGCAGAAGTGAGGGATTTCCTGTTCCCCTTCTGAATAAGTGTGTGTGAAAGAAAGAAAGAAAGAAAGAAAGAAAGAAAGAAAGAAAGAAAGAAACTGGATAACTGCAATAATTTCTGTAAGCTCCTTGGCTATGTCTACACTTGCAAGTTAGTTTGAATTAAGGAAGCTTAATTTGGACTAACTTAAGCCATGGCTACACTAGGTTTTCATTAGTTTGAATTAAGGGCTTCCTTAATTCAAACTAATAAATTCTATTGCAAGACTCGTAATAAAATCAGGAGCGTTGTCAACATTGCAAATGCCCAAAATGAAAAGATATGGACTAGTTATATAGTGAAATATTCATATGGGAAAAGATTGCAAAAACTGTGCCTGGAATTTTTTTAAAAAAAGCCTTGACAAAACTCCCACAAAAATTTCCCTACTAGTTTTAGAGCTGGTTGAAACTTTTTATTTCTGAAATGTCAAATAGGAAAACTTTTTTAAAAACGATCTCGGAACATTCACTGTTGCCAGATCAATGCTATTCAGAGACCAGCCCAAGGGAAATATTTTAGTCCAGTGAACTGACCATCAGGCTGAAAGTCAAGGGAGCTGACCTCTCTGTTTCTGATTTCCCGAGTAACTCGGGGAAAGTCCATCTGCACCTCAGTTTCCCTCTTGCCCACAGTTTGTATGACATTTTCAGAGGCATGGATGACAAATTCAGAGCTGAAGGCGGCTAATGGAGTCAAACACTGAGGCAGGATGATGTTCTGATCAATAATATGTGTAATTCTGCGTGCTAACACAGTCGCGGTAGTCAAATATCATGCTTGGAGCATCACCAGATTCTCATAGGAATCAGGCAAGCTTTTTCCCCTCTCCCACAATATACATGATATTTGTTAGATACGTTATGGGGCGAATGCCTTTTTCAGATGTCTTGATCAGTGCTGTTAGTCAGTGATGTTTGGTATTCTTCTAACCCTCAGATCACATATGCTGAGTCTTCTGATTCTCATCAGCTAATGTTACTGTCATGCTGATGCTAATATTAACTAGAAGATGCTGCCATAATGTGATTAAAACTCTAGCATGAGGCTGTGCAAATCAATCCTCCGGAAGATCTGCTGAGTTATTCTTTGTATGTGTAATAGCAGGTGGTCTTAAAATGGCATTTGATTGGTTCAATGTGTATAAGAAGTAATTTACTTAGATTGATACAATGGGGAGGGTTCGGGAAGAAAGTGCGGAGAAGTAGGTCAGGGAACACAAATGTAACCAGACAAACTGCGGGTGGTGGGGAGGGGGGAGGATGGAAATGGGGATGGGGATCAGCAATTTAGACCTAGAGAAGCTTAGGCTTTGGCAGCTGCTCCATGATTAGGATTCAAAAGTCTTTTCAAAGACTGTGATAAAATAAAATAAACCTCATTAAACATGGCTGGCTGGATCTGTGTGAGTCATTCTCTTCCAGGTGTTACAATACGAATATTATTACTTTTGTCGATTTCCAATACTCCCTCAGTATCCTTTTTATTTGGTACTTTCCAGATATTCCACAAAGACTAGATAGAATGTGTTCTTATTTTCCACTCTGATCTACAATTCTATTCCCCTTTTCCCTTGTATAGTGACCCTTTTGATTTGGGCTTGATTTGAGTTTTAAAAAAGGAGACCTTTCTAATACTTTTACTGTGTTTTATATGGAGCTGCATTGACTTTGGTGGAGCCCATTGCAATTTACAGCAGCTGAGGAACTGTTCCATTATTTTAAATTTGCCTAGAACCCTGTGTGCCTGGACAGGGAAGAAGGCAAACTATATAAATACACTTAGTGTAGTTGTCTAGTGAGGGAGGCTGCTCTCATGATTAAGACACTGGAGTAGGATTCAGGTGAACAGAATTCAATTCCTAGCTTTGCTGCTCATTTCTTGTGTGGCCTTTGGCCAGCTATTTGATCTCTCGGAGCCTCAGGTCCCTGTGTGTAAAATGGGGAGAATCGAAAAGGGCTTTGTTGTGGTAAATATAGGCAAAATTCATGGAACAGTCATGGTAAAAACGTAAAGAGTCTGAGTCTGGTCATGGGGGGACATCAGTGCTAATGCATTCTCCTCCAATGAAACTATCCCACAGCAGGTCTCAGCTTTCAGAAGTGATTATCGGTGATTTCAGCTCTAGTGTGCACTTAACAAAATAAAAGACTATAGAGCCTAATCAGTTGTATCTTTAGACAGGGGAGAGAATCAGGTCAAATAATGCCAGTGACTTCAGCAGAGTCCACTTCACCTAGCGAAACATCTGTCCTCTCTCTCTCTCTCTCTTTCTCTCTCCCCACTGGAATCTGGCATCCAAACCCTCTGCTTAGTGAGTGCAGTCAGGGTGACCAGTGCTTCATTTATAATGACAGAGATGCCGGGGCTTTAGCAAGTTTATTACTTTCTTAACTGATGTAACATGCCCAGAGGTCCCGGGACTATGAACTGCCAAGTCTAGAGGTCTCGGGGCTCAGCCCTGACAAGCCCTGGCACAAATTAAGCACTGAGGGTGACCCTCTCAATCAAAACAGGCTAAGCACAGTTCTGCTGCCCTTTGCTCATACAATGAGAACAATATTTCATTACCCCACTTTCAATACTACAGTGATTGCAACCTAACACCAGCTAAAATTGATCAGTTGGGCAACGCAGCTCTGTCTACTGGATACCTAGGCAGAGTAGGTGCGTTCATGGTCCTGAAGCGTTCCCCCATCCTCCCCTCACCACCTCAGGTCACCACTAGCTGCCAGGGGAGAGCTCTTTCAGACCTTGCCTACAAATCCTCACTTGACATTGTAAATTTGGCCAACTTCACTAAAACAAATGTGCCAGCACTGCCATAAAAAACAGGAGCTGTGTGTGAGGAAGCTAGGCTATATTTGGGTCATACTTTTCAAATGTATTAGGCTTTTCCAGGTACCAGTATTTTCTCATATCCTATCTATGTCTTTACAGTGTGTATTAATGTTTCAATTTCAGTTCAAATTTCCAACTAATGACTAAACTGGCAACATTGTAAATTGACGGTGGTGATGGGGAAATTCAGGGGAGTGTACAGGGCGGGATGGGGAGGCAGAGATAGAGTGGGGAAATCCCTGAGCTACACTTTCCTTGGGCATTGAATCTAAGGCAGGAACAATGCCTCTGGCATTAGTGGTGTTATCCCCATTAGCCATAGGGAGAGCCTGAAAAGCCACTGCTTAGCCTCCTGAAAGTAACATTGATCAGTCAGTTACAATCCAAGCCAAACACATTAACACCCAGAATCCCAGTGCTGTTTCATGATGTCAATTTTCAATTGTTCCTGTAGCTTACGGGCTTCATCCTCACATTAATTAAAATGCAAATTTTTCGTTAACTAAAATTAATAGAAACGTTTTCATGATTCACATCTGAATCCCAGTCTGCCAAGACTATTTCATATGCTGTGTAGATGCAGGAGGTTATTCATTTGGAGTTCATCTATGAAGAGATCACTTGACCTTCCATGGCATCTGCATATGACACAAACAAGGTGAAGGAGAGAACATTTTAGTTCTACCAGATAAAAGCTTAGACACTGCCTGACAGCTAATTTATGGAGACACGGTTCCCATGGAGATGAATGTAACTTAGGAAAAAACACAAGTGAATGTACTGACTGGTTCAAATGAAACTGAAAGATCACTTTAGAAAAAAGTTTGGAAAGTCACTTTGTCTTTGTAGAAATGTGTATAAGGAGGCTCTGCCACAAAATCATAGACATGTAGGACCAGAAAGAATCTCAGTAAGCCATCTAATCCAGTCCCCTGCACTTAAGGCCCGCTTCAACAGAGCCTGCAACTCACACACTCTCCTTGTGGTTGTGATTGCTAATAGGAAAGCTGTTTTCTGACACAAGGTGAAAGAAACAAGTTGCTAGAGGCTCAAGAGGAGATCCCATCACAACCACTCTGTTGAAGTCCCACAAGGGAACTGGCTCTTGGCCCAGAGGATGTAGACAAAGAAGTCCTTTTAAGAATCTTATTACCACAGAGACTGAACTTCCCTAAACAGAGGAATAAAATGCTGATATCACTGCCAGACACACTTTTCAGTGAACAAAGTGCAAGCCCCAGTGATTGAAGGAGTAGTAGGTACTCCAAGAAATCCTGGACAGAAGCCAGTGTCAGCTGGATTCTGTAAGCTAATGACCATGCTGAAAATCAATTCTATTTAGCTGAATAGGCCATTCTGGTAGAGGACTTTCTACTGTTGAGCAGGACTTGTTGGACAGTCATTGAACAGTGCTCTTCCTCTTCATTCAAATATGCAACAGTCATGCCATGAGATGCAGAGAGACAGATAGCGGAGCACAGGGTGCAATGTGTGGCCATGACTCTGAGTGAGCAGGTCAGGATGGAAAGGAAGTGGTATGGGAGCGCCGAATAGACAGTGAGGGAAGGCTGTCTCAGTCACACCAGAGCAATGAGAATGAGGTTGGCCTAATCTACTTTGACCATGGGGATGACTGGGATGGGGGAAAGGTCAACTTCAATGGAAAACACTGGACAGGGAACCTGAATTAAGGCCTCCTTGAGAGCAAAGCAATGACATTATCTGTTGTTCCCTAAAGCAAGCAGATTGACTGTTAGGTTGTCCCAACTGGTGAAGATGACCTTGGAAGACATTTATATTCAGGGACCATTTGTGACTTAGGGAAAAATATCTGCTGAGATGGACCATGAGATGATTCTAAACCCCCGGGCAAGTGAAGGGATATCAAAGTAACGATCTCCTCAATGCCCCCCATCCCCTTGTTTGTTCACATAATGCATTGCAATGGTATTGTCAATAAGCATGTGGATCACTGAGTTTGATATGGTGCCAAAGAGTGGAGTGAGGCCATCTGCTCTGATCACAGTCCCTGTATTTTCAGTGACCCCAGGTGTGCCCCACCAACTCTTCAGGGAGGCGTTGTTAATAACTGATTCTGTTGTCAATGGCTGGACAAAGGAAGCACCTCAGCAAAAATTCGTGGACAAATCCACCCTACAAGGAGTCTAGGACCAGTGAAAGGAGCTGAACCAGGAACACTGTCTCATGAGAAGAGTCCCCAAAGGAGAATGGGGCGGAGGTGTGGAGAGGAATTGGATAGCATAACCCATCTGATGGCTCTTAGGACACAGGCCCCAAGCATTATGAAAGCCTGTCCCCAAAAGGAGAGAGATGAGGAAGGAGGAACAATGACCAGAACAGTGCTCTGGACCAAGGAATCAAAATGGGCACTTGGAAGGCACAAAGAGGAGAGTATGTGGACTTACTGAACCCCAACCCTGACTGCTTTCTCCTGTGAGATCTGTCCCTCTTTCTCAGGTAGTCCCATTGCCTCAAAGGAAGGAAAGGCTGGCCAAATGTGTGGTGCTGCTGCTGCTCCATGCCCAGGGGTTAAAGTAAGGGGGAATGCACCGGAACACAGTTCCGGGGCTCACAAATTTGAGGGGGCAGAGTTCCAGGGCCCCTAAAAATAGAAAAATCCGGCAGAACGCATGTTCCACGCTGCCCTGGCTGCTGGCAGGTCCTACACCCCACCGTTGTTAATCACAATACTTATTGTGTTATGCAGTGTTTGCTAGTTTGTGACAATAATTGCTATAGACATAAACGCCATATCAAATTATAAATATTTTTATGGAGCGATAACCGATGCATGTGGTACTGAGAGGTGGTTGCAAATGCCTACCTGGGCTGGGGCCTGCACATGCATGAAGGGGGCCCAGACAATATGGGAAGGGAGCCCGGAGATTAGGAGAGTTCCGGAGCCCATCAAATTGTACTTTAACCGCTGTTCATGCCATAGTGGTGCCTGTGCCCTGCCAATGTGTGTATCTCCGAGGACCCCTGGACTCCTTGAAGGATTTCACTGTCTTGTCAGTTTTGCCAGAGAACAGCATTTGGCTGTCAAAGGGCAAATTCTCAATAGCTTGCTGGACATGCAGGCAATACCTGCATTTTGTGGCTTTCCTTATGGTGACTTCAGAGGCAATCACCTGGGCCAAGGTGTCCTTGATGTCTAGTGCAGACTGCTACCACTTTAGCCACCAAGTAATCTTCAGTGACAAATGCCCAAAATTCCTCTCATGAGACCTCAGGCAGCTTGTCTCCATACTGTGATAGAGGTTTCCAGTTTACAAATTCACATCTATAAGGAAGAGGAGGTATGAAACTTCCTGCCCATGAGATCCAGTTATTCTGAGTGCTTACTCTTGGACAGGGAGGGAACTTAAACCTGCCCTGCCAAGTTCTGTCATTCACCACAGTTACAACTGGGAATTTGGGGCCGGATGGAAGTACACCCTCTCAAATCCTTGCACACAAATGAAATAGTGTTTGTCCATGTGTTTAGCTACAGGCAGTACCAAAGCTGGTGTGCTCCAAAGGGCCTAGACCAGTTCAAGGAGTACATCATTGTTAAGAATGGCTATGTCCCAGAAGCAGAGGGCTGTAGAATGTCCACCAGTTTGTGGATCTTGTCCTGGAAGAACTGGTTGAATACCAAAAGAAGCACTCACACATCAGAAAAGATCTTAGTACACCTTAAAATCCTGCAGTACCAAAGGGGAGGATGGGCCAGAACTGGAGTCAATAGTAAAAGGATTCTAATGTCCCTTCAGTACTGGGGAAGGGTTAGAAGTACTCAAGCCATCCTGTGCACCACCAGAAGCTCTGTGGCAGCCCTTGCTTTTGGGACATCTTTTCCTTGACACAGTTGATGGGGAATGGAAGCTCCGTATTTTTGGAGAGGCACCTGCTTTGGAGGATAAAGCAGAAGTACTCTCAGAGCTCAATGCGATCTCTGGCCTGATGAAGGCCTCAACACAGAGGCAGGCCACATGATCTGTTTGAGCAGATGCTACTTCAAGTGAAGGTCCTGAGCCATATGAATTTGTTCCTTAAATTAGCTGCAGAACACGCAATGCTCCTTGACACAGGCCTCACTGAGACAGAGCAAGCCTCGTATGTGGGGATCACTCAACCACATGAAGGACAATGTTTTCAACACCAGTGAGGGCATCACTGAGGGAAACAAACTACTACAACTGACACAACTCGAACAAACATCGAAGGGGCTAGTAATTATTAACAACAAGAGAAAAAATAAACTGTTTGTGGGACTGAGACCACACAGAGCTCTGACTCTGGCCAGGGGTGGTAAGAGGGAGGGTCAAAGTGGTGTTACTACAAGTAGTCAGCGGACGCACTGCACTCACAAGGTATTAGTGTTGCCCCCCCCCCCAGGTGTACTGCTAGGCAAATTTCTTCAGCTCCAGTGGGCACACACCCCAAGTGGCATACATGGCTGCCTCTACTTGAAGAAGAATGCTAGTTTGTTGCATTTAAATCCCTAATGGAGGAAAATCAGGTGTGCAGAACTGACCCCACCCACCCCACCCCAAGGAACATGCAGTTCTGGGCTCACTTACATCAATGTCAATGCTGTTGAATTAAATGACCTCACACATCATTATAAAACTGGTATCAATGAGGACAGAATCAGCCCTCTAGATACTACTGGAGCAGGTCCATTAGAACTGTGGATGTGTGCCAGATAAATGAATTAAAAATAAAGTTTATTAATTATTTAAATTATAATAGCTCTGAAGTCTCAAGTCTCAAATCAAATTTCCATTATGCCAGACATCAAACACGCAGATAGTAAAGAGGAAAATCCTATTCTAAATTGCTTAGTGCTTAATGACATATGAAACGGGTGAATGAAAGACAAGTAAGTGGAAGACTAGAAGGATGAGATAATAATACAGGCTTGCTTTTGCACACACCAGCTATGTGCACAGTGTAGCTGCCATAATCAGAAATGGGCCCAGTCCACAATATTTGGCTGTGATCTTCTTTAATGTTCAGGGTGATGGCTGGATCTGGTGCCTAATTAAAATGACCTATCAATGCCTCAATTCTTGCTCTCTCAACAGCTCTTTATGAGTTACAGAGAGGATACCACCTCACTTTCTTTCCGATTGATTAAAGGAGATAAATTATATTGCCTGAGATAATATTATTATTATAAATCTCTTTCAGCTCATCACCCACTCTAGTTGAAGGTGTTAAATAAAAGAAATGAAAGGTGATTTGCTTTCATCTAGTTGAAAGATACCAAGGGTTTTAGAACCTTTAAAAAATTCATGCTAATAATGTTTAAGCTACAAATATCAAAGCTGAATAAATTTGGCTAAAGGTTACATTCCACTGGGTACTTTTAAGAGAAAGAATCAAGGGAGAATGTTAAACTCATAAAATATTTGCTAGCCCATTGGGCAGATATGTTGGTGAATGATAAGCACTAACTATACAGCATGTCAACTGATCTCTCAAAGATTTACTTCTTCAGTAAGTCTCTGTCCTGAAAATACATCAGAAACAGAAACCCTGCTAAACAACCAATGGATCTAGTGAACAATCAAGAAGTTAAAGGAGCAATTAAAGAAGATCAGGCCATTGTGGAGAAACTGCATCAGTTTGCACAGCTGAGGATGTTAGGGACATTCCCAACCTGGAGACATTCTTTTTAGGTGACAAATTTGAGGAAATGTCCCAGATTGAGGAGGTTTGGGGAAAATTGATAAATTAAACAATAATAAGTCATCAGGACCTGATGGTTTTCATCCAAGAGAAATTCAAATGTGAAATTGCAGAAATACTAGCTGTGTTATGTAACCTATCTTTTAAGTCAGCATCTCTACCAGATGACTGGAGGATAGCTAATGGATGCCAATTTTTTAAAAATGTCTCCAGCGGTGACCCCAGCAATTACAGGTTAGCAAGACTTACTTTAGTACCGGGCAAACTGGTTGAAACTATAATAGAGAGCAGAACTGTCAGATACATAGATGAATATGATTTGTTAGGGAAGAGTGACCATGTTTTTCGCAATCTATTAAAACTGTTGGGGGAGGGGTCAACAATCATGTGGACAAGGGTAACTCAGTGGATATAGTGTATTTAAATTCCCAGAAAGCCTTTGACAAGGTCTCTAACCAAAGGCTCTTCAGCAAAGTAGACTGTCATAATGGATGGATCAGAAGAAAGGTCCTCTCTTGAATCAGTAACTGGTTAAAAGACAGGAAACAAAGGGTAGGAATAAATGGTCAGTTTTCAAAATGGAGAGCGGTAAATAATGAGGTCCCACAGAGGTCTGTTCTAGGACTACTGCTGCTGTTCAACAGATTCATAAATGATCTTGGAAAAGGGGCAAACAGTGTGGTGGCAAAATTTGCAGATGTTACAAAATTACTCAAAATAGTTAAGTCCAAAGCAGTGAAAAGTTACAAAGGGATCTTACAACACTGTCTGACTGAGCTGGTAAAATTCAATGTTGATAAATGCAAAGTAACGAATATTGAAAAACATAATTCCAACTATATATATGTAATGATGGGGTCTAAATTAGCTATTAGGACTCAAGAAAGAGATCTTGGAGCGGATAGCCCTCTGAAAATATCCACTTAATGTTCAGTGCCAGTCAAAAAAACTAACAATGTTGGGAATCATGAGGACAGGAATAAGATTATATTGCCTCTGTATAAATCCATGTTCTGCCCATATCTTGAACACTGAATGCAGATTTGGCAGTCCTATCTCAAAAAGATATATTTGAATTGGAAAAGTTACAGAAAAAGGCAATAAAAATTATTAGGAATATGGAAAAGCTTTAATATGTGGAGAAATTCATAAGATTGGAACTTTTAAGTAAGTAGTGATATGATATATTTAAGGAGTGATATGATATATTTCTATAAAATCATGACTAGGGTGGAGAAAATAAATAGGGAAGTGCTATTTAATCCTTCTCAAAACAAACAAGGAGTCCTGTGGCACCTTTAAAGATTAACAAATATATTTATTGCATGAGCTTCTGTAACCCATATGCCTGAAAAGGCTATCTCAGAGACCTGCTGAGGGTGGGTTACTGTTGTTGGGCAGATTAGCGACCCACAACTGGAAACTTCCAGAAGCAGGGAGTGGTAGCAATTTGAGCATGCTCCACAGTGTACCCTGCTGGTGTGATGTGATGATGTCAGTCAGATGACTGGAGAGCAGCAGCCTGAGCAGACAGCAGGCAGGAGCTGCCTTGAGGAGAGACCAAGTGCTCAGTGTTCTGGAGAGGAGCTGAGCCAGGAGTGAACAAGATGTTTTCTCCATGTAAAGGAGTCATTTGCGACAGACCTTGCAGACATGCATATGGGACTGAGGGCTGGTTGCAGAGGAGAAGAGAAAGCCTGCATGGAATGCTGCAGAGGATCCCAGCAAAGAAAGAAGAGGACAGCGATTTCTTGCCACTCAAGCTTCCACACTGGAACAGAGACTGTAGCTGAGAGTTGGGTGAACTCCACACAGACTTTGGGACTCTTGGGTATCTTTCATACAAGGGATTGTTCTTGGTTAATTGTAGTTTGTTTTCGTAGGATAAGGTTCATTTAGTTAGTAGTTAATAAAGTTCATTGTTATGTTTGTTTTTAGTAGTATTTTAATGTGAGTGTAGCTCTGAGCAAGCTTCGCCGTGAGTCCTGTACAGACTGGATCCTGGGTCTCCAGCTGCTTTCCCCATAGGGGTTGGGATTAATTTCTGTGGGGCACTGGAGAGGGGCAATTAATTAATTTTAGCCCACCTGAAGGTTATACTTCCATGGGAGAAAATTCCACTGGTCAGTCAAGCATCTGACAAAGTGGGATTTTCTCCCATGAAAGCTCATGTGATAAATAATTTTGTTAGTCTTTAAAAGTTCCCCAGGACCCCTTGTTTGTTTTGCTGAACCAGACCTACACAGCTCCCCCTTTGGAATTAATCCTTCTCATAGCATAAAAATTAAGGGTCATCTAATGAAATTAGAAAGCAACAGCATTAAAACAAACAAAAGAAATATTTCTTTACGCAATCAACTGGTGGATCTCATTGCAAAGGGAACTCATTGTGAAGGTCAAGACTATAACGGGGCTCGAAAAAGAACTTGATAAGTTCATGAAAGATAAGTCCATCAATGGCTGTTAGCCAAGTAGGGAGGGACTGCTGTTTACCAGAAGCTGAGAATGGGTGATAGGATGGATCACTTGATGATTACCTATTCTGTTCATTCCCTGGGAAGCACCCAGGTCACAGCATTCCCTGGTCACTGTCTGAAGAGAGGTTACTGAGCCAGATGGACCATTGGTCTCACTCAGTATTGTCATTGGTATGTTCTTATGCTTCTTTATATGGACCAGGATTCCCCAAGGGGATAAGGGAGTTAGGGGCCCAACTCACAATTCCTCACAATGCCTATTACTTTGGTACATATCATTATCCACATTTAATAGATGTGGAAATTGGGCCAAACAGACAATGACTTTTCCAAGGCAACATGAAAAATCAGTGAAGTGGCTAAACTGATATTAGAAATTAAGATTTCTCACTCCCAGGGGCTTGCACTAACTGTTTGAATCTATTGCCATCCCATCTCATGATTTCCTGATCTTAATGCAAAAGAGACAGAGTGGAAGAGGTGCTAATTGACAGACTGCATCTGCTGAGAATGCCTGTGGAAGTGAGAATGAAGTGCAAGTGAGAGAAAGTGTAGCTAGAAAAGTCTGTGACTTAGGGCTTGTCTACACTGCAGAGTTTTGTCCACAAAATGGTGGAGGTGCACTCACTGAAATGCTCCTCTCACTGATGTAATTCCACTAATATACAGACATCATAAAGCACCTCAATAAGAGGTGTAGGGCTTATGTCGGTGTAGTTAGGGCTCCACTGCTTTCCTTACATCGGCGCTTGGTTGTCATTCTTGTCTTCACAGCTTCACCCTCAGCTTTTGGCAGGGAACTGGTGGGGGGAAGGCCTGGGCAGCTTTTCTCAGCTTCTGATGGGGAAGGGAGAAGCCCACACAGCCTCTCTGCTTGCTTCCCACTGGAAGTTGGGGCAGCCTTGTAGAATAGATGGGGTGGTGGGACGAAAGCCAGAAATCCTGTCAGGGAACTGTGGTGGGGGGGTGGGTGGGAGGGGAAGCCTGTAGGACAGCCATGCTCCCAGCAGGGATCTGCCAGTGGAGCTGAAATATGGGGCTCTCAGCTCCCCACACTGCCCCTCTTTGGTCAATGGAAGCACTCCTAGTAAGGACACGCACCTATGACCCTTAGGCTATGTCTACACTTGAAAAGTTAGGTCGACTTTATGAAGTTGACTTAATAAGGTCGACTTTAAGTTGACTTAAAGTCGACCTTATTAAGTCGACTTATCAAAAAGTCAACTTAACTTTTCAAGTGTAGACGTGGCCCTTTTTCGACCTTATTACGTCGACTTAATGTTTTAAGTCGACTTTGAAAGGTCCACCTAGGCCAGTGATGGCGAACCTTTTCGAGACCGAGTGCCCAAACTGCAACCCAAAACCCACTTATTTATCGCAAAGTGCCAATACTGAGGTTTTAGTTTAGAAAAAACAACTTATACATTAACATCTTTTGTCTTAAAAGAAAAACACAATAACGGAGCTTTCAATGACACAAACAACTTTTTATTGAAAGGCAAAAGTTTGCATTTAGAATGCTTTTGAACAATTAATGTGATTTTTGCTGTTGTATGCATGTTGATAATTTGTCTATCCTTGGCTCAAACTTTGGAGGGGAGGCGAGCAGCCATAGCGTGGCTCCCATCTGCATGCTGGGACCAGACAGGAGGCGAGATGGCCGGGCCCCCCAGGGGAACCCACCCCACACCCCCAGTCCCCTTTAGAAACCTCGAACCCGAGTCCCTCTGGCCCGGGCACTCTCCAGGCCCCCCGATCTCCGTTGCCCGGCAGCTCCCTGCCCCCGGCTCGCTGGCTGCAATGCCTCGACCCTCCCAGTCACCATCGGCTCCCGTTCCCGGCCCCCCAGTTTCCCATCGGCTACCCAGCCCCCGTTCTCCAACCCCCCAGTTTCCTATCGGTTTTCCGGCTTGCCCGTCCCCCATCAGCTCCCCAGACTGCCCAGCCTTCCCGGTCCCAGCTCCCCAGCACTCACCCGCCCGGCTCCCAAGCTTACGTGGCCAGAGAGCTGTAGCCGCCACCCGATCCCCCAGCTAAAGCGCCGCGGTGCCTGCTGACACCCGGAGCCCGGGAGCTGAGCTGGGGGGCCGCCGGAGCTTCTGCCGCCACTGGATCCCCCAGCTGGTTCGGGTCTCAGCAGGAGACCTCGCATCATTACAGGTCCGCCCCTGGGCATGCGTGCCACCAGAGAGGGCGCCGAGTGCCACCTCTGGCACGGGTGCCATAGGTTCGCCACCACTGACCTAGGCACTACTCGGCATCTCCACTGGCTTAGGTTGACTTAATAAAGTCGATTTAAGCGCTAGTTCGAATTTAAATGAACTGTTATTAATTTGAACTGACTTTTCCTTAATTCGACTTAAGAAGCAGCTTAAGTCGACTTAAGGAAAGCCCAGTGTAGACGTGGAGTAAATTAAGTTGACTTAAGCCTCCTTAAGTCAACTTAATTTGTAAGTGTAGATGCGCTCAAAGAGAGTAGTGTGGACATCAGTTACCATGGTAATTAATGTGGTGGCTGTAAGTCGACGTAACATAGATCGACGTATCTTTTTAACATACACAAAGCCTTAAAAATAAAAAGTTAAATCTTGCACACAAACCTGACTAACACTTTGGAGCCAGGGGGGCTGGCCAGAATTGTAACAGTAAGCTGCTTGACTTGTGTATGTTACACTAGGAATTGGTTCCAAAGGGGTAACCATGTCAGTCTATGGCAGCAAAATAAACAAGGAGTCTGGTAGCACTTTTAAAGACTAATAAATTTATTTATTGCCTGGTTTTTAAGCTGGTGTTTAAAAATGTTTTTCTATTCTTTTCTTTGAAACTTTGAAAATGTCAATTTTCCAATAACGATGTTTTATTTCTAGTCCTGCAATATTTTAGGGGCCTTGTTGAGAACTGCTGGATTAAACTAACTTCAGTTCTCCATGTCCAGATTAGTAGATATATTGGCCTACATTTTCAAAAGTAACCAGTGATTCGGAGTGCTTCCATTTTGGGGACTTGAGACTCCCTTCAGTAGGGGTTGATTTTGGGTGTACAGTTCCTCATTACTTACTTAATCCATGTCCTTTAACGTGTCTCATGTTAGCAGTATAAAAACTGAGGCCCCTGAATTGTTAGTTCCTTTCCAAAATGCAGACCTGTAACAAATTCTATTTTTAAGTGTCAGCTTCTCCATTTTTTAAATCCCACTGGCACAGCGCCACAGCAAACAAGTCCAACTGTTACCTATGAAGAGAAATGTTCCTCAAAGAAGGCATCACCTTGTGCAGAACAGACTGTCTGGTTGACAATCTGGCTCTGCTAGTACAGGACTTTGCTTGCCAGATTGAGATTTTTGCTGTGTCATACCAAGCTGGGAGGGGTTGCAAGTACCATGGAGGATAGGACCACAATTCAAAATGATTTAGACAAACTGGTGAAGTGGTCTGAGGTAAATAGAATGAAATTCAGTAAAGACAAGTCAAATCACTCCACTTAGGAAAGAACAATCCATTGCACACATGCAAAATGGACAATGACTGTTTAGGAAGGAGTACTGCGGAAAGAGATCTGGATGTCATAGTGGACCACAAGCTAAATATGATTCAACAGTGTAACATTGTTGCAAAAAAAGCAAACACTCTACGCTGATTAGGCCTCAACTGGAGTATTGTGTCCAATTTTGGGCGCCTCATTTCAGGAAAGATGTATACAAATTGGAGAAAGTCCAGAAAAGAGCAACAAGAAAGATTAAAGGTCTGGAATATTTGATTTATGAGGGAAGATTGAAAGAGCTGGGTTTGTTTAATATGGAAAAGAGACTGAGAGGGGACATGATAACAGTTTTCAAGCACCTAAAAGGTTTTTACAAGGAGGAGGGAGAAAAATTGTTCTCTTTAACTGCCAATGATAGAAGAAGAAGCAGTGGTCTTAAATTATGGCAAGGAAGATTTAGGTTGGGCATTAGGAAAAAATTCCTAAGTGTCAAGGGCTATGTCTACACTTACTAAAATTAGTTTGAATTAGTTAATTCGAACTAACTAATTTGAACTAATTTTAATTAGTTTGAATTAACTTAATTCGAACTAGAAAAATTTAGTTCGAACTAAGCAAGTGCCATTCATGGCACTTGCTTAGTTCGAATTAGCGATTTGCATTGAATTCAATGGGCCGGTTAGTTCGAACTAAGCAATTAGTTCGCACTAACATGGCCACATTGGTTAATTTGAACTAACTAGTTTGAATTAACCCTTACTTCGAATAGCCTATTCAAATTTATTAGTTCGAATTAAGGACGCCCTTAATTCGAACTAATAAAAGCCTAGTGTAGCCATGGCTTTAGTTAGTTCAAATTAAGCTTCCTTAATTCAAACTAACTTGCCAGTGTAGACATAGCCAGGGTGATTAACACTGGAATAAGTTGCCTAGGAAGGTTGTGGAATCACCATCATTGGAAGATTTTAAGAGCAAGTTACACAACCACCTGTCAGGGATGGCTTAAGAGGGTACTTGGGTTGGTCCTGCCATGAGTGCAGGGGACTGGACTCGACGACCTCTCATGGTTTCTTCCAGTTTCTATGATTCTATGATTTGCTCCCTTGTATTCCCAGTAAAATGATCCCACGTTCCCAGCACTGAGGGCTTGTAAATAGGGAAGAGCCAACTGCAGAAATGACCATGAAGACTTTATTTTATTTCCTGCAGGCAGAAGTAGGAATTCGGCACTGAGCTGAAAGGGTAGGGGCTTCAGCCACAGTTATATTTATTTTAGAAAAGGACCCTAGACAGGCTAAACCTGGCCTTTGCTGCTGCTGTTGGCACATGGCAGAAGGATTAGAACCCCATATTTTTACAGACTCAGAAGTGGAGTGGAAGAGAAGGGTTATATCCTATCTCCCGTATGCAGAGACGGGAGGTGATGGAGATGTATGACTTTCAGACCATTCTGCAATAGCTGCCATTAGCATCAGGGAAACCTTCCCATGGGATCAGGATGCTGGCACTGAAGCTATTTCCCATTTTCTTAGGCAGACAGATGCAGCCTTAACCATTAATGGGTTATTTAGTCGTACAAAAAATTCATGAGTCTAGTTTTGTTTTACTGTACTTCACTGATTGTACATCACACATTTGCAATGTGTGGAATATATGAAGGCTTTTCTTTTCCTTTCTAGTTATACACAGTGACTTCAGTAGTCACTTTTGATTTACACTGGTAAAAGTAAGGGGAGAACAGATACTATGGGCATGAGGGCAACATAAGTACCTATCTAGATAGGGAGGTAGAAAGAAAATAGGCCCACTGGGTTGCCTGCACATCAAGTGTAAGTCTCTTTATGTTTGTCTGTATGTGGATTATGGGGATACGTATGGGTAGGGTGCCATCATGGTAAATTTAGTGAAAGTACAGGTTTAGGTGTAACATCATTGATGTGCCATTTAAAGTGTGTATGGCAGTGGTTGGGAGAATATATGGGGAGTGGTCAGATCCTGCCCCCATGGAGTGAGAGATCCTGATCGCTGGTTCCTGAGAAAGCCCACCTCGCATTTACCCTATGCTGGTGGTTCCTGTCCTGCTGGGCTGGCCTTGCAGCACCTTGCTCTCAACATGGAGTGCAAGTGGGGTCCTTCCCCCTGCAGTGTTCTCTCCTCCCTTTCCTGCCTCGGCTCCTCAGATCCCCTGCCCTGAGCTGGGCTGTGAACACAAAGCCAAGTTATGGACAAACATAACAGTTTCTACCACGGTGACAAACCTGCAGCTCTACATATAACGCATATAAACAAACATGTACACTGTGTTTTTACGTCTGACAACAAAAATTATAGCATAGATCCAGTTAATGCATTTACACCTTAGAGAAATTGTTTACATTTCATTAAAGGAAATTTAACTCTGGCTTGTAATATGTTCCCAGGGTTTCCACTCGGTGTTTTATGGTGCTATAGCTGCTTTGAAATGGCTCATGTTTAATTAAACTCTTGGTGAGCTTAAAAATATCCCACCGCTTACTTTTTCTGCTTTTTAATTTTTATTGTTGTGTAGTAGTGCTGGAAATCATAGCCCCAAGTTGCATGATGCTGTACATATACATAGTGAGGGGCAGTCCCTGCTCTGGTGCTCCGACAGTCTAAGTAGAGAAGGAAGTGTCATCCCCCTCCGTCCCCCATTCTACGGAGAGGTATTTTAAAGGTATTTTGGTGCCTAAAGAGGTGCCTAAATACCTTTAAAATCAGGCCAGGGTGGTTCAGTGATTTGCCTGAGATCATACAAGAAAACTTGTGTGGCCGATCCAGTAAGTGAACCTAGATCTTCAGTCTACCCCAGCTCCATAAGCAGAAGTCCATCTTCCTGTCTTGATTATTAATTCTATTTCTGTGTTCAGTAAAAATCCTTAGCCTGACACTCCCCACAGTGGCATTTACTCTGTCTAATGACAACAATTGACTCCTAAGGAGCAATTTTCAAAGACAAAAAATACACAATGTGCCAAAGGCCACATTTTGCTGGTGGATTGGTGTGTCTGTCTCCCACTGCGTTCAATGGGAACTGTGACTTAATGACCCCCACCCAGGCATAGAAGAGAATACAATTGGACCAGAAACCAGCAACTGGAAACTAAAACAAATGGATTCATTCTGGGGCAGAAAGTCAGGCATATTTTGCTCATGCAAGTAGCCACTGAAGGATAAAATGTGCCAGTTAGGTGCAACACACAGGGACATTTAGACCACCCAACTCTAAGGTGCCCAGTCTTAAAGAGATATAATTCCTCTGGGCCTTCCCCATAGTGTTGAGAGGGTTAATATTTGCAACGCCCATAATCCCCATAATTATGAAAAAGAATGATAATAACCAGAAGTTAGTTAACTCCATGCACTGTAGTTGGCAAGAACACAAAGAACACCCAGTGGGTTTGATATTTTTTTATTTCATGTAACATTGAATAATTGTAAAGTTTGCTTTGAGTAATAAATGGGGTTGTTCTTTTCAGTTAAGCTACCTTTGACATAGTATTCCCTTTATGGCATGTTCTGCCAAATTCCAGATGTTGCTGTTTATTCAAGACAAAGTTCATCCAGAAAAGGGTTAGGAAAAAAAATGGTTTCTGATGGAAGAAAGATTGCATTAGCTTCCTAGTACAATCAGATTTTCTCGGTATTTCTTACTTTGAGATAAGTTATTGCAACCTTATGAATTGTTTCTAGGGAGTGAAAATAACTGTCAGTGCATGTTCCCTCCGTTAACCTTTATAATGTAATCTTGTAAAATAATGTGGGGCATGGAGAGATTTAGAAGAAATTAGTGCACCATGAGGTAAATTAAAATTATTTCTGAATGTAATGATGAAAGAAACAATCCTTTCCTTATCTCAGTCTACTCCTAAAGTAAATGTCCTGCTGTACACCAACGTAATGGGACAAATGAGGGTGGGTGGGTGAGCTTTTGTGGCCTTCATTGTGCAGAAAGTCAGAGTATATGATCTTATTGGTCCCTTCTGACTATGGAGTCTATCTATGTCTACACTTATAAAAGCTAGTTCAAATTAAGTAATTCAAACTAATTAATTCGAACTAATTTTAGTTAGCTTGAATTAACTTAATTCGAACTAGCATGGCCCCACTAGAATGCTAGTTCGAACTAGCCATGGCCATGCAGGGCACTTGCTTAGTTCGAATTAGTCAGTTGCAGGAAGGTCAATCTCCGATTAGTTCGAACTAAGCAGTTAGTTCAAACTAATATGGCCACATTGACTTAATTCAAACTAACTATTTCGAATTCAGGGTTAGTTCAAACTAAGCAATCAAATTTATTAGTTCGAATTAAGGAAGCCTTTAATTCTAACTAATGAAAGCCTAGTGTGGCCAAGGCTTAAGTTAGTTCGAATTAAGCTTCCTTAATTCGAACTAACTTGCAAGTGTAGACATAGCCATGAGTCTATGAAATAATGGTGTTATTATTCGTATTGTGATGGCACATAGGAGCAATCACCAAGTATCCACAGGGCTAGGTGCTTTACATAGGAAACAAGGATTGGCCCTGCCTCAAAGATCTCATGATCTTTGTATCATAGAATCATAGAAGAATAGGGATGGAAGGGACTTCACGAGGTCATCTAGTCCAACCACCTGCTAAAAAGCAGGACCACTCCCACTAAATCATCCCAGCCAGGGTTTTGTCTAACCAGGCCTTAAATATCTCCAAAGATGGAGATTCCTCCACCTCCCTAGGTAGCCCATTCCAATGCTTCACCACCCTCCTAGTAAGAAAGTTTCTCCTAATATCCAACCTCGACCTCCCCAGCTGTAATTTGAAACCATTGCTCCTTGTTTTGTCCTCTGTTGTAGATTGGCTTGTCTATACAGGGATGCTCAGAGAAGTTAACTTGAATTAACTTTTAAAGTAGGGTAGTTAAATCTCATTAAACTCATCTGTGGATGCTCTTATTCAAAATTACAGTGGCCTTGAATCAGTTTAGTTTAATTCAAATTAAAGTAAACCAAATAAAGACCACTCTAATTCTTAATAAGAGTGCCCATACAGGGATTTAGTGCAGTTTATACAATCCACTTTAAATGCACACGTTTAGTTAATTTGGATTAATTTTCTTGCATGTTCCCATGCAGATGAGTCCTTAGACAAGAGACAATGGGTGGATATAGACATATAAGAAAACAGAAGGAAGCACTAGGGCAATAACCGTGTTCCTTAACTTTTCTGAGGACTAATGGTTAATTTCCACTCATCTCTCTATCTAAGGAGGAGGTCTGTACATTTTCAAAGCAGAATGTATGTACTACATAATTTCTAATCTTAAAAGTGCAGTCTCAACCTGAAAAGGCAAGTCATGCCCTTGAAGATCACTTCTAGGCATGCTTTCTCTAAGCCAGCTGAACAGAGGAAGGGGGTCATGTTGCTACTTCCCATTGCTTTAAAAATAAAGGGCCAGGTTCTCAGTGCAAACTAATTCCCCCCATGGAGTACAGCTAGTGTATCTGTCTCGATGCCACCCACTCTCCTGTAATAGGTCTGCCGGATGGGAGGCAGCAAGTCCAGAACACTCTGCACCTCAGTGATCCCTCCAAAACAGTCCTTGAGGGACCCTTCCAGCCAGTGCGCATTAGACAGGTATGTTTGCCAACTACAGAACACATGCTGTAGTAACTCTTCTGCAGTGTAAACAGTCAGATGACATAGTTTTATTGTATTACAATGAAGATGACACTCTTTCCGTACCAATAGCAATTCATGAGGCTGTTAACCAACAGCTACTAAAGTTGAATGTTTTTAAAATCAAGAGGTCCAGATAACTTATATACAGCCATTTTAAGAGATGTGGCTGAGGAGGTCACTGGACTTCTGGTTTTGATTTTCAGCAGCCTTGAAACACTGTGGAGTTTGAAGACTAGAAGTAAAATAACGTGGTGCCAACCTGTCAAAAAGAGTAAACAGTATGACCCTGCTAATAATAGACCTGTCAGTCTATCATTGAGACTGGGCATGATAAGGGGAGTGACTGATATGGGACTTGATTAATAAAGAATTAAAGGAGGGTGAAGTAATACCAATCAATAGGAAAATAGATCCTGTCAAATGATACATTATTATGAAATTATAAATTTGATAAAGCTAATAGTATTGACATAATATATTTAGATTTTTGTAGAGCATTTGACTTAGTAACCCATGACATTTTGATTAAAAAACTAGAATGATGTAAGATTAGCATGGCACACAATAAATGGACTGAAAACTAGCTAACTAATAGGACTCAGAATGGAATTGTAAGCAGGAAATCATCATTAAGCAAGTATGTTTTTCATGGCATCCCACAGGGATCGGTTCTTGGCCATACATTATTTAACATTATTATCAATGACCTGGAACAGAACAGGATAAGTGTACAAATTTGTAGACTGTGCTAGATGGAGGGGAGTGGTAAATAATGAGGAAGACCATTCACTGACACAAAGCAATAGCTATCGCTTGGTAAGCTGGGTACAAGCAAACAATCTGCTTTGAAGTGGCTAATTGCAATGTGTACCTCTAGGAACAAAGAATATAACTATATTATCATGATAAGAGACTCTACCCTGGGAAGCACAACTCTGGAAAAAAATTTGGGGGCCATGGTGAATAATTGGTTGCACATAAGTTCCCAGTGCAATGCTATGGCCACAAGAGAAAATGTGAACCTTGGATTCATAAACATGGCAAGCTCAAGCAGGAATAGAGAGGTTATTTTATGTCTATATGTAGCACTGGTGCAATTTCTGTTGGAATGCAGTGCCAGTTCTAGTGTCCTCAGTTCAAGAAGGATGTTGATAAATTGGAGAAGGTTCAAAGAAGAGCCATGGGGATGACTAAAGGATTAGAAAACATGCCTTACAGTGATAGACTCAAGGGCTATGTCTACACTTGTAAAGGTAAGTCAACTCTGTTAAATCGACTTAACAAGGTCGACTTTAAGTCAACTTAAAGTTGACCTTGTTAAGTTGACTTAACAGAGTGGCTACACTTTAAGTCGACTTAAGTCAACCTTGTTAAGTTGACTTAACAGTAGACATAGCTGTCCACACTGGCTTTAAGTCAACTTAAGAAGTCAACTTAAGGCTTAAGTCGACCTTCAGAGGTGGTGTTATTAAATCAACTTAAGCCATAAGTCGACTTAATGAAAGCCCGGTGTAGATGCAGCTTTGTGTAGGTCGACTTAAGCATCCTTAAGTTGACCTAAGTTGCCAGTGTAGACACACCCAAGGAGCTGAAACTATTTTAACAAAGAGAAGGTTCAGGGGCAACCTGATTAATCTGTAAATAACTACATGGGGAACAACGGTCTGATCATGGGCTCTTCAGTTTAGCAGACAAAAGTATGAGCCAATTGAAACTGAAAGTTGAAGCAAGACAAATTCAGACTGGCATACATTTTTAACAGGGAGGGTAATTAACCCTTGGAACAATTTACCAAGGGTTGTGGTTAGTATTCCATCGCTGGCAATTTTTTATTTAAGATTGGAATGGGGGTGATGGGTTTCTGTTTTCTTTGTTTCTGTTTTTGTGGTTTTTTTGTTGTAAGACAGTCTCTAGTTTAGGGATGGGCAAAATATGACCCGCAGGCCAAATCTGGTCCATCTAACGTTTCTCTTCAGCCCATCATGCAGGGGCAAAAGCACCCAATCCATTGCTTCTGCTGCCAACACCCTGCTTAAGCTACACTGGACTGTCAGCCAAACAAACAAGGAGTACTTTGGCACTTCTAAAGACTAACAAAGTTATTTATCGCAAGAGCTCCTTGTTTGTTTTACTAAACTAGACTAACACAGCTACCCCTTTGGAACTGGACTGTCAAACAACTTTCAGCTAGTCGCTACCCAAACATCAGGCTTCCAGTCATGTCGCCGGAAGCAGAAAATTTGGGAAGTGACCGGCCGAGAATCATTAAACAGCTTGAAGCTCCAGTTGCCAAGGTAACTGGAGTATTGGGCAGCTTAGTTTCTCAGTCAGTTACTTCCTGGACTTCCATCTTCTGGTCTCTAGATCAGAAGTCAGCAGCGGCCCAGGCCCACGATGATTTACAAAATTCATGCAGTGAGCCCTCTGCGAAAATTATTGCCAGCACTGCTCTAGGTCAAACAGGAATGAATCCAGAGAAGTCCTCTGGCCTGTGTTATGCAGAGCATCAGATTAGATAATCACAACGGTTTCTTCTGGCCGTGGAGTCTATGAATCCCTGAACTGGCTCAAATAACAATAGCAATGAAGCTGAAGCTACACAGTTCTGCTTGGGACCCTTGGTATGTGTTTACGTGGCTAGGCCAGACTGCCAGGGCTTCACTGCTCCCATTACTTTAGCTAGATAATCAAAGGTAATTCGGATCAGTCTATGAATGTAGACATGCCCTTAATTGGACCGGGAGCCAGTTTAGTCCTTGACCACTCCCTGTCTTGGGAGCAGAGTCAGAAAGATGGCTGTGAGTTGCATTTGTCTCCCTATCTCAGCTGAGCTAAGCCTGTGGATTTTATTCACATTTCAGCAGTGCTCAGTTATGATGTAAAAGCATAAGGGGGATACAATCAGAGAAATCCCACAATCCCCAACCAGTTTTTCTTGCAGAAATGGTGTGTGTAGAACAGTGAGGTGCTATACGTAGCCAGTAGCTGGAGACAATTGCTAAGTAGATTCAGAAATAGGTTTGAAGTACATTACTACTGGAATTGCAAGATAAAATCCTGATTCCGTCACCTTGTCAGGTGAGTTAACTCAGCCTCATACAGTGGAGGACTTCTTGGTGAAGGGGAAAATACACTGCCAGCTCAGGGGCAACTGTGCTGCTACTAGAGGAAGGGAGTGAGTGAAACAGAGAGATTTCCTAGTCCAGTGGCTAGCCTGAAAGGGATTTCCTCAAGCTTTTGGGAACCATAAAAGATTTCGCCTCAGGAAGGAAGGAGGCAAAGCTGTGCCTAACACTGGGAAAAATAAGCAAGAGGCGGCATCATTCAATGGAACCAAGTGCTTTTGGATTGGGAAGTGACAGTAATGGCAAATGAGCAGAGGGGCTCAAATCCCCTAAACAACGTGTGGTTCTACAGTGGGCAGATCTTACTTACCTTGGCCAAATACCAGAGCAAAAATGTTCCTCTCTAGAGCTTGTTGGGCCAATATATTCTCATTGAATTGAAATTGCTCTGTGCAGATATTAAAGAGCCCATGGAACTTTGTGTTAGGATGGGAGTTTGTCCTGGAATCATTGGCCAACCTTCTCCCTTCCCGGACCCTTGTGAAACCTGTGGTGGGTCAGGCTGCTGCTTTCAATTCTAAACATGGTTGCATTTCAGTAGCTCAGCTATTGCTCTCCCACCTCCCTCGCCATCCCCTCTACTGGGGCTCTCGGGTGGAACAGAAACAGACTAAAAGGGCTCTGCACCATTTGAGAACTCCTGTACACCGAGGGCATCTTCACTTGTGGAGACTCATCTGGTTTAAGGCTGCTTTGCATTGATAGAGCAGCACTGAAGGACCACAGCATGGGGGAGAACCTGGCTTTGTCTTTATTTCTGTTTGTAGAGCACCTAGGGCAGGACTGGGGGTGGGGACATCACATTCCATTCCTGGCTTTGCACAGGCTTGCTGAGTGACCTTGGGCAAATCACTTCACCTTGTCTGTGCCTCAGTTCCCCCCTCTATAAAATGGTGCTAATGATACTCCCCTCCTTTGTAAAATGCTTTGAGATTGACTGCTGAAAAGAGCGAGGTGTTATTATTTAAACACTCCTGCCACGGAAAATGAAAGATCGAAATTCTCAGTGTGCGCATTGCCTCTCGGTTCAAAAATATATCTGGCACCATCCCAGCGATGGTCATTGTAATCTGTGCTTTAAACTGCCTTCTGATCTGCTTTTTCCACCAAACTACAACAAAAAGTGGCTGTAACCCTCTCTGGTGCTGCCATTTCCTGCAGGTTTTGTGCCTCCTTAATAAAAACTCACTAAGTCAAATATTGATGTTTTTATTCAGTTCTGCCTTGTTGGGGTGAGAGGGGAATCAACCTCTTCTATATTTGCTCTCGGGAAATGTTTAGCAAGGTCACAGCCTACTATGAGTAAACTGATCAATGTTTGCTTTTTGCCACTCTGAAACGTTGTTTTATCACTCTTGGTCCAGGATTAATGATTTTTGACAGTGGAGGCCAGATCCTCAGCTGATGTAAAGTAGCATAGTCCTACTGAAGTCAGTGGAGCCAACTTACACCAGCTGAGAAGCTGACTCTAGAGTTTTTACTTTAACCAACCTGTGGTTCTGTAATAAAAAGGGAAAAGAAATAGTGGATCTGAAATTGACTGGACAGGAGCAAACAAGGAGTACTGATACTGCTAAGGGTGTACGAAAGTGGCTATATTGATGCAATTTGGGTAACTGTGCTCATCCTGCTCTGAAAATTGCTTAGTTGAACCCAGATGTCCTGCATCTCAACCACAGTGATTAACCACAAGATGGTGATAATGATTAATTATTTAGATGACTGTAGCACCTAGAAACACCCATTAAGATCAAGGCCTCATTGTATTAGGCCCTACAAATGGACTGCCTGTCCTAGAAAGCTTACAATCTAAACAGACCGGTCAGGTAAAGCCAGGGAGAAAGAAAGCAGTGTTGTACACATATGACAAATGGAGGAACTCAAGCAGGGTGAAATGAGGTGACTTAGCTGAGGTTGTACAGGAAACTTGTGGTAGAGCAGGCTGTTGAATGCCGATAACCAAAGTCCTCTTTCAGTGCTTTTACCACAAGACCACTATGGGAAAATCTCCTGCCCTGTTGCTCTCAGATTACCAGTAATTAAGTCCATTTACCTGGTCCATGGGGTTCCAGCAGCCGGTCCTCCTCCCACCTCATGCCCAAGAAGTAATATTTATGCATCAAAACCCAGATAAAAAAAGGTAACAAAACTTACAAAAATGATTGAATAAATGACTGAAATTCCTCTTCTCGAAGATGCTGGTACTTGTCCTAATGATAACCAACTCTCCCAGTCCACAGGTTGCTGCTCAGGGGGAAGCTGGAGACTCTCTGCCCAGGTGGCTGACTTGGAGTGTGAGGGTGTAGCAGTTCCCTGCCCTGTCCAGTGCATCTACAGAGCCTTCTGCAGGATTAAATATCTTGAAAGCATCCATTTGAACAACCAACCAGTGACACAAACGCTATCCACCATGGAGTTGGTGGGGCAGGTGGAGGGGCTGAAAAAGGGAGAGGAGTTTTGTTAATTCCCACCTCCCTCTTTTTTTCTCTTAATACAAAATTTTGAAATATCTCAACCAGTTGTCCAGATAGCCAAAAAATGGGAGTAAATGTTTTCCAAAATGTCATCAACTTTTTTTCCTGTTTCAAAATTCTACATATTCCCACCTAAGCTAACCTAATTCCCACAGTGTGCATCAGCTTCAGGCATCTGTGCACGGCATGGTGGGGTAGGTATAATGATTCATGGACCTGACACCTCTGTTGGGGTAGCACATGTAGACAAATTGATCTGCCAACAACGTCCATGCAACTGGTGACATGGGTTGGAACCCACGAAAGCTTATGCCCGAAGAAATGTGTTAGTTGTTAAAGTACCACAGGATTCTCGTAGTTTTTGCTGTACACAGACTAACACAGCTACCCCTCTGGAAATTATAACCAAAATGTGATGATTCATGTGGAGACTCTGCTCCTAGACCTTGCTCTGGTTTAGTTACAACAGTGTAATTCTGCAGACAATATGCTGGAATTCATTAGCACTTTTCCTAGCTGACATAAGCCGATAGATCTTCTGATCTATGCAATATGTACACATCTTGGTTATATTCCCATGAACCAGTGACATCCCCTCTATTTTGTACAGTGTTAAGCACCCTAATAGTGCACAAACAGTAGTGATATGAATGGCCTTGACACTGGAAATGTATCAGCAGTTAACAATAGTTGTGCCATTGATTTAAACAGGTGCAGGATTAGGTCTGGCACCCATAATGGACCCTAGGTATATAAATGGCTCCAGGCACACATAGCAACTCCACTTGTGTACGTGTGCCTTCAGTTTTTAATCTTTTGCAAGTGAATAACATTTCATCCCCTTTTCCTTTTTACCCCAAAGGATCACACTGCATTTGTGTCATGCTGATGTGTTATATGTTATTGGTGACTGTGAATCTGAGATAAGCTGGACAGACAGAGCCTGCCAGAATTCAGTCCAGGAACACATTTTTGTTTGCACACTCCCTGCAAACAGAAAGGTTGGGAGCAAACAGCCAGCTCACAGCTCAGCGGGCAATGTTCATGCTGCATCGTTTGGTGGTAATTGGCTAAAACACCTATATAAGGGGCACTTGTGATATTGTAAAAATAAAAGCTGAAGCAGAGGTACCATCCCCAAGGCCCATCAAAATTTTGGCTTTAGTGGTTGGGGAGCATATGAACTCTGATCATGCTGCTTCCTATGGCTATGTCTACACTTGTTAATTTAGGTCGACTTAGCTAAGTCGACTTAACAAAGTTGACTTAAAGTCGACTTTGTTAAGTCAACTTAGCATGTCCACACTTAAATTTTAAGTCGACTTACGGGGGACCCTACAAAGTCGACCTAGAGCATCCCCACTGGATGCCTAGGTCGACTTGTAGGGGCTAGGTGGACCTGGGACAGGTCCACAGTGGCGGGGGGGCACCACTTGCCAAGTGCCAGGGGGTGCAACCTTTGCCCCATTGTACCTGTGTACAATGGGGCAAAGAGAGACAGGGACCCTGGCAGGGCATAGGGGCAGGGCAGGCAGGGCTCTGCCCTGCCCTGTGGGGGGGGCATGCTAGACTCTCCCTGTGCCACCCCCCCTGGAGGGCAGTGGGGGCATCCTGGAGAGCCCTAAGTCGACTTAGAGTCGACTTAGAACTACTCCAGGTCTACACTGGCTTAGGTCGACTTTAGAAAGTCGACTTAAGCCAAAAGTCGATTTAAAATGAGGTTTAATAAAGTCGACTTAATTTTCCTTAAGTCGACATAAGGAAAGTGTTAGTGTAGATGAATAGTAAATTAAATTGATTTAAGCAAGCTTAATTTGACTTAATTTACAAGTGTAGACGCACCCAATGGGAACAATTTAATGCGCAGATAGAGGAAAAGAAGGAGCAGAGCCATGGCTTCAGTCACATATGTGATGACTAGTGGAACTGGCTGGCCATATGGGTGTGGGAGAGCATTATGGAGTATCACAAATAACTTGCCACCCCTTCCCAGTGCAATCTGGGAGTCTCAGGAAAAACTGTGCCTCTGTGAGACTCATGACCCCTGCTGCTAAGATTCTTACTATGGGTTACCTTATAAAGTCACAAATTACTGCACATTTACTTAATGATTAACCCAAACACATACATAATGATTAATCCAAACATGTACTTAATGATTAACCCAAACATGTACTTAATAATTAACCAGCGTTGTGAGGAACTGGAATTGTCATCTTCCAGGAAATTCTGTGATTTTGAAATTTGCTTTTGCAGCCAGGTGAAAAGAAGACAAACTTTCCCACATATTTTCCCCAAGAAAAATTTATATCCGATCCCTTGAAATGTTTCATTTCAATTTTGACTTTTAAAAAATATTATAGTGAGATAAAATTAAAAATCTAAGCAATTTTTTAAATAAAGTGAAACATTCCATTCCTAGGTCAAAACAGACCATTTGAATGCCCTCCAAATGCTTTGAAACTGTTACGTTTCCCCAAGAATGTTTCAGTTTTGATAAATTAGCATTTTTGACAGAAAAGCATTGTGTCGGAAGCTTTTCAATCAGCTGTACAAGTAATACCATACTACTAGAATTACACATGTTGTTTCACCAACATATGTAAATTCAAGGCACTGTACCCCAAAGACCCTTGCCCTTTTTCACCCATTTAAATTAGTTTCATATGAAGTCTGAAAAAAGCCATGATACACTTTACAGTAATGAATGATGGCTGACAAAACCTTGTTAGGTCTGAGCTGGGCATGAGAGCAGAGGTGCATTTTTGGCAGACTGAGCCTATCTGAAACTGGGGAATAAGTCTTTCATCTTGAGATTGGCAACATAATCTACATTTGGACCATAATTACAGATGATGATTGTTGACATATTTATTAATTTGATCAAAAATTACTTTTAAAAAAAAATCAGAGAAGCTAAACAATAGTAAACAGAAAGAGGATATGGTTGTGCTCTCCAAATACCTAAGGGAGGCAAACACCATGGAGCAAGAAGAGATACTAAAGCCAAAGAGCAGAAGACCAAATGGGTATAAATTGGCCATGGATAAATTTAGAGTGGAAATCAGAAGATTCTAACCATCAGAGGAGTAAGGTTCTTGAATAGCCTTACAATAGGAGTATTGGGAGAAAACCACCTAACTGGTTTAGATTGGGCCTGATAAATTCATGAGTAGGATTATAGGGCGATAGTGCGTATGTTTGCAGGAGACGAGATTTAGTGAGCCAGGCAACCCTCTCCAGCCATTTCAACCACATTTCCCCCCACAACATATTTTCTAATTCTTATTAGTCACGTTTATTACAGTGGTGCCTAACGGCCCATCAAGAACAGGACCTCACTGTGCTAGGCACTGTACAAACACACAGTATGGTCCTTGCCCTGAAGAACTTACAATCTAATTAGACAAAACAGACTAAAGGTAGTGGGAAAGGGTGTAATGCAGAAGCAGAGTAAACAATGTGATGGCAGTAATTTTGTTTCAATAATATTATTTGTTTCTATTTTGGGAATCGGGGAGAAAGGCAGAGGGGCTATGTCTACACTTGTCAAAATAAGTTGACTTTGCTAAGTCGACATAGCATGTCTACACTATAAAATTAAGCCGACTTAACGTGGACCTTGCCAAATCGACTTAGAGCGTCCACACTGGATGCCTAGGTCGACTTCTAGGGGCTTGGTGGACCTGGGACTGGTCCATGGTGGCATGGGGGGTACCCCTTTCAAAATGCCAGGGGGCTCAGCATTTGCCCCATTGTACCCTGGTACCATGGGGGCTGAGCAGGAAAGGGGCAGGGTGTAGGAGCAGTGTGGGCAGGACTGTGTCCTGCCCTGTGGGTGGGCACGCCAGGCTCTGGCTGTGCCAGCCACCCTGGCAGGGAGGTCAGTGGGGGAGCCCTGGGGCCCTTTAAGTTGACTTAAAGTCGACTTAGGGCTAATCTGCATCTACACTGGCTAAATTGACTTAATAAAGTCAACTTAGCCAGTAAAGTCAACTTGATACTAGGTTTAATAGAGTTGACTTTAAATTTCCTTAAGTCGACTTAAGCAGCAGCTTAAGTTGACTTAAGGAAATTGTAGTGTAGACGCAGAGTAAATTAAGTCGACTTAAGCAAGCTTAAGTCAACTTAATTCACAAGTGTAGATGCACCCAGGGGGTCTTACTTAGGAGATGATTAGCTACATGGAAAGAAAAGGAAGGGCTAAGAGGCACAGGTCAGGAGAGAAGACAAAAGGGAAATGGGAGGAGAAAGTGAGGAAGGGTGAGGGACAGGATAGGAGCAAACAGCAAATCAGCACAGTACAGAGAAAATTCAGTCATCTGTCGAAAATTCTCTGTTGCCATGGAAGTACTCTGTGCTTGACCGTGTGCTTGACAAAAGTACTGGGGATTCCCACCACTTCTCTTATTCCATGGTCATTCTGGGTGGTTAGTATCTGCTGAGAAGAGTGTGAGAGGAAATCACATTGCTCATCTACTGGACTTCACTGTCACTTGATCTTGTCTAGTAGAGAACAATAACGTGGGGCCCGTGAGGTGCAGAATAACTACCTAGTGTGAATATAAAATAATATTATACTTCAGTTGCTAAAACTAGAGATGGAAATAATCTGGCTCTGTGTGGAATAAGGGAGAGGTTGAAACGACTGTAAAGAACAAAACATGAGCAGTAAAAGATGTAGCCAAATAGCTGAAGTAAACAGATGGATATGAACCTGTACAGTGCTCTGCTTACATACAGTCACCCTGCTAGATGATTACCCGGGTCTGAAGCCAGCATCCACCTAGTCCTTTCTCCTCCTGAAGACTGTACTCAGGAGGTACGTGTTTAATCTTCACCAATGAGAATGCTCAAATTGCTGGTGGTTTGCAATTAGCTCCTGAAAAAGAACAATATGGATTTATCATTTCAGACCATCTGTTGCTTTGGAACACCGCCCACTTCTTGCAGATATATTTGTCTTTGGGTTTTTCTCCTACACATTCACTGCCAAGGCCTCGGAGATCTTAACTGTTTTTTCCTTTTATGACTGTTTGCAAAAACAATACATTTCCAGGGGCAACAGAAGACAGGGTGATTGTTAATGAGGCTTTCCCCCCTCCTTTGTACCTGAATTGGTTTTCGTCTGAATATTATTTTATCAACTCCTGTGAGAAATTTGCATAGGAAAAAATCTACTTTCTACTTTGTGCATGACAGTGATAGTATCAGAGTAATTGAAAAGTGCTCGCTGCTTTTTCTATTTTGTGTGTTGTTGTGTTATTTTATTTTTTATTTTCTGTGCACGCATGTGCAGGACAGGTGGAGCTACTAGGCAGGCTGGCTGGTCGAGTGGTTGAGACACACTCTTAGGATGCAGGCAATACATCCTTGCTCTGCCATCTTCCTGTATAACCTTAGGTGAGTCCCTAAGTCTCTCTGGCTATGTCTACATTTGAAAAGTTAAGTCAACTTAATAAGGTTGACTTTAAGTCGACTTAAAGTGGACCTTATTAAGGTGACTTAACAGAAGTGGACTTAACTTTTCAGGTGTAGATGTGGCCCCTTTTTGACCTTATTAAGTCGATTTAACATTTTAAGTCAACTTAAAAAAGTCCACCTAGGCACTACTCCGCATTTCCACTGGCTTCAATCAACTTAATAAAGTCGACTTAATCGCTAGTTCAAATTAAAACCAGGTGTTATTAATTAGCACTAATTTTTCCTTAGTTTGACTTAAGGAGCAGTGTAAGTTGAGTTAAGGAAAGTCCAGTGTAGACACGGAGTAAATTAAGTCGACTTAAGCTTCCTTAAATCAACTTAATTTGTAAGTGTAGATGCACCCTCTATGCTTCAGTTTCCCATTAAATAAGGGATAATAGCCCTGCCCTGTGTTGTGAGGCAAAATGCACTAAAGACTATGAGTTGCTTGGCTAACCCCGTAGCAAAGGTTATACGAGAACCCCAGGCAAATTGTATAGCAGAACTACAGAGGTGCCCTATCATGTCCACTAGTCTTTATAAGCACAGCAGTTACTTCCCTACTCTCGTTGACAAGAATCAAACAAAATAAAATGATTATTGTTTATATTACAGGGGTCTCTACAGCAGAATTCCATTGTACGATACAGTTTACACTGTAAGGAAAGAGTTATCCACAGACTGCTTTGAATTTTAGAGTCTCTCTTATGAGGAATTGCTACGTGGCTGCCCCATGTGGTCTCATTAGAATCCACTCCCACCTTTTTCCTCCCACCTTCAATTCATTTTATATAGATTTGAAGCACCCCACTTGGCAAGAATTGGCTTTGTTTTCCCCATGCAGAATAAGCTTAAGAAATTCACCTGCCTCAGAACAACACAATGAGTCCTAGGCAGTGTTCCCTCTAAGCTGTGTGGGTGCGCGGCCGCGCAGCGGTCGTCGCACCCCCCACGCAGCAATGAGGGACCCCCGTGCAGCCCGGCAGCCCCCGCCGTTCCCTCCAACCCCCGGGGCAGCCGCTTTGCCGCGGCACACCTGGTCTGCGCCCGGCCTCTGGGCTGGCCCTCCCGGCCCCCAGGGTGGGACAGGCAGGCTCAGGCTAGGGTCTGGAGCGCGGGCCTGCCTGCCTGCCCCACGCGGCCGGACCAGAGGGGTGGCTCCGGCAGCGGCAGGCTCCCGGGCTCCCACCCGCCGTCTGTCTCCTTCCCGGGGCCGGGCTAATCCACGGCCTCGGCCTCCCAGCACCGGGCTGGGATCAGCCTCCAGGGCTGGGGTATGCTCCCCCCCCACCGGCGGCTTCCCAGGGCCGCGGTAGGGTCCTCCCCCGCCGGCGGCCTTGGCTTCTTTCTTTCTTTCTTTCTTTCTTTCTTTCTTTCTTTCTTTCTTTCTTTGCCTGCCTTCTTTTTTCTTTCTTCCTCTCTTTCTCTTCCTTCTTTCTCTTTTTTCCTTGTCTTCCTTTTTCTTTCCTTTTTTTCTTTCTCTTCTTTCCTTCCTCTTTCTTCTTTCTCTTCCTTTTTCTTTCCTTTTTTTCTTTCTCTTCTTTCCTTCTTTCTTTCTTTCTTTGCTTCCTTCCTTCCTTTCTCTTCTTTCTCTTTTTTCTTTCTTTCTCTCTTTCTTTCCTTCTTTCTTTCGTTCTCTTCCTTTCTCTTCCTTCCTTCTTTCTCTCCCTTTCTCTTCCTTCCTTCTTTCTCTCCCTTCCTTCTCTTTTTTCCTTCTTTGTCTTCCTTTTTCTTTCCTTCTTTCTCTCTGTTGCTTTCCTTTTTCTTTCCTTCTTTCTCTTCTTTGCCTTCCTTCTTTTTTCTTTCTTCCTCTCTCTCTTCCTTTCTCTTTTTTCCTTCTTTGTCTTCCTTTTTCTTTCCTTCTTTTTTCTTTCTTTCTCTTTCCTTCCTCTTTCTTCTTTCTCTTCTTTCTTTTTCTCTTCCTTCCTTTTTCTCTCTCTCTTTTCCTTCCTTCCTTCCTTCCTTCCTTCCTTCCTTTTTTTAAAAAACCTTTTAAAAATTAATTTTAAATAAAAACCTCTCTAAAAATTAAATTTCAATTCAAAATTCATTCAAATTCAATTAAACACAATTAATTAATTCTATTTACAATTACTTTAACTTCAATTAATGCGTATAATTTCTGTCGTGTGAGTTTACACAAAAATTTTATTCAGAAAAAGTTTTGCACAGGGCTTGAAAATTTTGCACACAAGCCGCCAAACCTTAGAGGGAACATTGGTCCTAGGGCATGTCTTCAATGATGGCAGCAAATTTGCTGCTGTCAGATCGATCTTTCTGGAGCGATTGAGTCATCAGTGGAGACCCAGTCAATCGTCTGAGAAGTCGATGCATTAAAACCATCCCCTCAAGTGATGCAGCATAGTGAAGACACTGTGTAGAAGAGAAGTTATGAAGCTGATGGGAGTTATGCAAGCTATTCTCCAGTTGACTGCTGTCAAATTTCTGGGTAAGAGTATGTAGGAAAGAATTAAACTGAATGATAGCTACTATGGTTACTACAGGTAAGACTTGCTCTTATGTAAATGAGATTCCAGTTAAAAGTTATGTTATCTTTCATTTTCTCTCCTCCCTCCCCTCAATGAAGTATGCTGTCTTACCTCCTACATAAGGTCCTGTGTGGGAACATTGCTTATCACCTTTATTTCCTTTTCTCTCTGCTGGTTAAAGACCGTGAAGTAATTCCTGTTGCAAAATATAATGAGTTTAAAGGAAAAATGCCTGTGCACTATGCTAAACCCTGAAAACAACAAACAGAGGCGTGGATAATTGTATTCATCACATAATTTAGATGTTAATGTAACCAAATAAGGGTCTTTGTGGAGTTGCTGAAAATGTAAGTCTTTGCATATTTTTAAGCATAAAAGGATTGTAATGCCCCCTCCTCCTTGTTCACTCACGGCATCAAGGTGGAACAAGCAGGCAATAAAGGGTAACATTCAACCCAAACTGCCTCTGGGACATCCTGTATAACAGTGTAAACCAAGGCCTAACCAAATAACACTTGCAAAGTACTGAATAAAACATTAAGTGTTAAAGGCCACCAGTGGAAGAAGTGAGAAGCAACGACTGGTATTTCTAACTTCTAGCTCTGGCCTCTTCCTCTAGATCACATAGACTGGGGGAGGGGCTACTCCAACCACCACTTTCCTGACACTTCACTTCAAGCTGCAACTCAAAAACTGTTCAATAAAAATGTGACTATCTTCTGCCCCACCAGCTGTAGCACAGAACTGTTGGCATAAAGACTTTCCTTTTCAGTTGTGATGGCTATCCTTTATTAATTCATCTGACTGGAAGGGCCTATAAGTAATAATATAAAAGTTGAATAGGAAAGAAAGGTGGCCTTCATCTTCATTTGATAAGAAAATGGAATATTTCCCTTATTTTCCCAAACCCATTATCCTTCCCTACTTACCCTCAGACCAATTCCAAACACCCGGGGTGTGCAAGGAAATAACCATGACGTCAATAAACACAAGGTCAAAGGAAGGAGAATAGAGGGTCAGGACTTTTGACACCCATCCCCACAAACGTATATACATTGTGTGGCACTTATGCTTTGATTACAAAAGGGGTTCCCCAGTGCACAGTCTTCATGAGGTCATTCTCTATTTAAAATTCCCAGCTGGAATTTGAGGAAGGACTGCAAAGCACAATGTTAAACATTTATCCTGTATGAGTAATCTTTAGCGGTTTCCTGAATTCAAAAAGAAAACCAGACATTTCATAGCTGTTTGTGCTAGCAGCGAACAAAACATTAGCTAAAGACAGCTCAGTGATGTCATTTCTGAACCCAAAAGTACAGTCCACATGCTTTAGGATGCGTCTGAGCAACCCCAGTTACAGTAGTGAATACCTACCCTTGAATAAACAAACCACTTCTGCAATCTCTGTGATGCACTTTCGCAGATAACATATAACTTTACATGTGCAATACAGATGACACTAAGCCCAGATCTCTGCAGTAAATAAGAAATAAGTCAATGGTTATCAGTGGACAAGATACCCAACAGGTGTAAGGCAGCATAGCTCAACTGAAATTAACAGAGCTCCCATCTACCCCAAGTGAGGATCTAGCATGATATTAGTGGAATTATTCTGGTGTAAATAAAAGAAGAATCAGACCCACTATCTCTATTGTTCACAATGGCAACCAGCAACATCTGGTCAAAGCAATCAATTCCAGCACAGCATGGATTTTCAAGCCATATAAATATCTTAGCACATGTTCCCGTCATAAAAGAGCTTCCACTAAATATTATTTATTTGTGGGAAGAAGCGGAAAGTGAAAAACCACTGCCATTTGCAGACCATGTTAGTGTTAAACTTGGGAAAGATCTCAACTAGAGCACTCCATGACCTACTCTGTGCAGTGAAGTGTGTCAGTGGCATACAACAGGCTAAAATACTGTGCTCAGTTACACCAGCTGAAGCCCAGAGTATCTTTGCTGATCTCAAACGTGTTATTAATGATTTACACGGAACTGACGTTGGTGTTAAATTGCATGTTATACATTTAGGGAGGGATTTTCAAAAACTCAAACATCTCCTATTGAAATCAATGGTAGAATGCCTAATGACTTCATTAGGAGTGCAATTAGTGAGTGCAGCAGTGTGCACTCCTGAAAATTCCACCCATATTATCTACTGCATGCATATATAGAACGTGGTGGCCTAAGATGCACATTTAGGTTGCATTATGTGACAGGAAGCAGTCCTGCATACTCTAATTTTATGTAATTACTGGGGATGTTCCATAGCATCTAAGTCCAGGACTGTGGGTCAGTGTATAGAATGAAACAAAATGCAAAGAAAATCACAATTCTCTGGAAAACAGATCATTTTCAACCAAACAGAAGGCTGGATCAGAAAACAGTTACTATATATTGAGCATCTGATCAATACGGCTGCAAACTCATCTCCGTTATGATGCCCCAACTTCACACAAGTAGTAATAAACTGACTAGAGAAAAAGGACTATCTTGTGATTGAGGCACAAGACTGGGCTCAGGATTTGATTACTGGTCCAACACAGACTTCCTGTGTAACTTGGGACAACTTCCTAAATGTGCATGTGAAGCTGATGAAATAAATGGTGTCAGATGACAACACTGCAGTTGGTTGACTCCACATTCCCACAAATACTGGTGCAAATTTACCCACATTTACCCAATGTGCCTCAGATCTGACCTGGAGGGGTTATTTTCTGAGCTGAAAGTGTAATTCAATCTACCTCCTCATGCTTTGCTGAGACTCCCCCTACATGCTGATTAGATTGGGTTTCTTACAATGTGGACACTTCCCCAGTGGGAGCTAGACTGAGGCCATAGGAGGAACCACAGAATCATGAGGTATGGAAAAGACCTATTCCGCCAGTGAAGGCTCGTTCTTTGCAAACTATTTTCTGGTGACTTCATATATTTCTCATTTCTTCTTTGACCATTTTTCCTGAGACACTATTCCAGAGTCAAAAATTTCTTCCTGTTATTTTGCCTAAACTTTCCTTTTTCTCAATTTCATCCGATTAGTCTATATAATATAAATATAAACATCCATTCGCATTGTACTGGACTAAAAGTGCCCACTAGTTGACGGCCTTCTCCGATGTCTTGGAATACATTTCTGTGAAACTACAAATCATCCCTTTTTATAAACAAATAAAGGAAAAACTATTAAGCTGACTGTGTTCCAAAAATACTACAGTGGTGTGAGACTTTAGTAGTTGTGTCTTTGCTGAACTAGCTTTATAATGTTAGTCAGTATCCTCTTCTGTTTGGCTCCATTACTTGATTACTTGTAGATATCCTGAACAATTTGTTCCTCAATTGTTTTGCTTGGTGTTTCTCTTGAGCAAGCGAAGGCTATTGACAGTTGAGATTTGCCTGCACTGGCATTTCTGGTTATCCTTAGTAGTACAAAATATGGATGCAGCTTGGTCACAGGGTAAGATGCATTTCATTATACGGGCAATGACGTCCCCAGGGAGCTGTACCATAGGGGAAAATGGAACTCCAAACTATAACTTCAACAAAGCAATGTGTAGATTTTTTAAAAAATAGCTTATTGTTTTGTTTACATGATTTGAAACTAAATACTATGAGTCACTTCAAAAAACTAAATATTCTGATTCAGGTTGAACTGATCTGAAATGAAATATACTGACTTTTCCCAAGAGAAAATCAGACATTGCATGCAAATCAAAATTTTCCCACAGAAACAAGATTTTCAATTGAGAAAGCATTGTGATGGAAAATTCCTGGCCGGGTTGTCTGCCCTGAAGAGCCTACAGTACAAATGTACTGCTCTGAGCACAATGGAGCCCTGATTTCTGCTCAGGTGCCAAGGCACTAACATGGTATAAGTGATAATAACTCATAGATTCATAGACTTTATGGACAAAAAGGACCATCAGGATCATCCAGTTTACCTTTTGCACATCACAGGCCACAGAACCTCACTCACCCACTACTGTAGTAGACTCCAAACCTCTGGCTGAGCAACTGAAATCTTCAAATCATGATTTAAGGACTTGAAGTTAAATAGACTCCACCATTTGCAATAATTTAAACCTGCAAATGTCCCATGCTCCATGCTGCAGAAGAAGGTAACAACCCCCCCCCCACCCCACTCCACCCCTCCTCCCCAGCCCTAATCAGGGTCTCTACCAATCTGATCGGGAGGAAAATTCCTTCTTGATCCAAAATATGGCAGTCGGTTAGACCGTGAGCATGTGGTCAAGACTGTACAGCAAGACTCCTGGGAAAGGATTCTCTATAGTAACTCAGAGCTCTCACCTTCTAGTGCAGTAGTTTTCAAACTTTTTTTCTCAGGAACCAGTTAAAAAAAATAATTTATGTCTGCAACCCAACAACTCCATCTTTAAGCGATGCATTCCAGTCTTTTGGCGACAGCAAGAGGGGGCTCCGCGACCCAGTACCTGAGGGTCTGAGTCCCAGTACTGAGTCCCAACCTGTGGTTTGAAAACCACTGTTCTAGTGTCCCATCACCCACCATTGGAGATATCAAAGCTTTCCAAATGGCAAAAAGGTCTTACCTGCAGGCCACTGACATCCTCAAAACCACTGCTCAGCAAGTGCCTAACCTTCTAGGTGCCTTAAGTCAACTAGGCACCTAAATTTCTGCCAGCAAGCATAGACAAAGCCACATAAATTGTGATCCTGCCCCATGACTAATGAGCTTCTTAGTGGCTCTGCTCATACCTAAACCCCAGTGGGACTAATTCTTAAATTAAGCATTCCCCTGCCTCTCACCTCTAGGTCCCTAACCGGGAGTATTTCTAGGGGGTTGGGTCTTGACAAAAGACATCCAGGGACAAGCAGAGTGGGAATTTTGTGTGCATGATTGTGGCAGAGCATGGATTTGACTCTGGTTCTTCCATATCCCTGTTGAGCGTCCTAACTACTTGGTTATAAAAGGGCCTCACTTTTCATGGGAGAAGGCTGACCTGGTTTAGACACTAAGGCTACGTCTACACTGGCAAATTAGTTTGAATTAAGGAGGCTTAATTTGAACTAACTAAAGCCATGGCTACACTAGGCTTTAGTTAGTTCGAATTAAGGGCTTCCTTAATTTGAACTAATAAGTTCGAATAGGGTATTTGAACTAAAGGGTTAATTCGAACTAACTAGTTCGAATTAGCCAATGTGGCCATGTTAATTGGAACTAATTTCTTAGTTTGAACTAACTGGCCATTGAAATGAATGGGGATCGCTAATTCGAACTAAGCAAGCTCCATGAATGGCACTTGCTTAGTTCGAACTAATTTTCTAGTTTGAATTAAGCTAATTCGAACTAACTAAAATTAGTTCAAATCAGTTAGCTTGAATTAACTAATTCGAACTAATTTTAGCAAGTGTAGACATAGGCTAAATGTCAGGAAAGGATTTGCGGCTGACAATCTTGAGGAAAGCTAGTCGCTTAAATACCCTTGTGAACCCAGGTGCTAAGCCTTCCCCTGCACTACAGTCCTGCCTAGAATAGGTGGCCCTGCCCTGGGGTTGCTGGGCTTCAGAGGATTCTGTTTGTAGATGTTAAATTTCTGGGTGCCTAATTCAGGGCTGTGAATTCCACTGGACAGCAGGTCACCTGGGAGTCAGGTGTTGCAATGCCTATGTCCCTCTGCAGATCTAATCCTTAGTGTTTTTCTCCCTCAGAAGTTTTGAGGCTGGAGTGCTCTGCTCAGGTCTGTTTCCCAAGCCACCTCACTCTCATATTCCAACTCATCCCAGCAATCACTTGTGTGACATGAAATGGTGAGTAGGCAGATGATGGGAAAGGTGGAAGCTAACCAGCAAGTTATTATTTTAAAAAAAGAAAGACAAGGAATTGAATCACTCAGGAGAGCATGTGTCTTATGAAGTAATCAGTGATCTTATGACAGTCGCCCTTGAACATCCTCTCCCCTTCACTTCTCCTCACTTTCAGTTTCATATTTATTCCAGATTGTCAGCACTTTGGGAATAGGGACTTTTCTTTGATTGTTCAGGAAGTACCACAATACTGATAAGATGGTAATTCATGTTTCATGCCCATTTTATTTTTGGCTTCTCTGGTTGACATTGCTAACAAAAGTTCCTATTATTGCCAACTGAGAGGATGGATCATTTGATGTGCAGCAGTAACTTTGGCTATGTCTACACTTGAAAAGTTAAGTCAACTTCATAAAGTCGACTTAATAAGGTCAACTTTAAGTCGACCTAAAGTGGACCTTATTAAGTCAACTTAATAGGAGTGGACTTAACTTTTCAAGTGTAAATGTGGCCCCTTTTCGACCTTATTAAGTCAACTTAACGTTTTAAGTCGACTTTAAAAGGTCCACCTAGGCACTACTCCGTGTTTCCACTGGCTTAAGTTGACTTAATAAAGTCGACTTAAGCGCTAGTTCAAATTAAAACAAGGTGTTATTAATTCAAACTAACTTTTCCTTAATTCGACTTAAGGGGCAGCTTAAGTTGAATTAAGGAAAGCCCAGTGTAGATGGGGAGTAAATTAAGTCGACTTAATTTGTAAGTGTAGAAGCACCCTTAGTGACGGGTAGCAGGATACCACAAACTCATGTCACATAGGCCTCCAAACAGCTATCAGATGGATCAGCTCTGAACCAACAATCTAGAAGAAAAAGGCCTTGAGTCCCATTACAAATCTCTTGATTTGTCAGATAGGCATTCATTTGCTTGCTGACCCTGAAGGATTTAATTATTAGAGATCCATTAGTTTTCATTTCACATCTAATTATTGTTAAGAATTGGTTTAGAGAGCAGTTTCCAAGAGCTCCTTTTTCATTTCAGTGATATACACATGAACTCTTCATGTCAATATTCCTTTTTTTATTAGTATTATTATTCTGCCTTATTGCACCAGGAATAAAAGCTAGCCACCCACAATTGGAATAATCATCCTTAATAGAAAATTGTACCTTCTAAATGGAACAGGGCAAATTTAGATAAAACATAAATATCACATAGACACAATTTCTAAAAGCAAGATACAAATAATAAAAACATGCAGAACATCAGTAATTCTGCACCTTTGCCTCACACATACACATTCCATTAACATCATTTCTTTGTTGAAGTTGAACTGGGAGATATAGTCTTTGATTGTATAATAGATGTATCTTTATCTACTCCCACTCTAAATCTTTGGGGCCAGATTCTCCTGTTACTTACACTGTTTGAAAGAGAACTCCCACTGAAAACATTGATATAAAGCCAGTGCAACAAAGAAGAATTAGGTCGTGACACGCTATAAAGTCCTTCAGCCTATTACTTCTGTGGGTGACAAATTCAGATGCTACCTACTCTGCATTTATGCTCACATAAATTATTAGAATCTGGCTTTAGTTGGTTCAGTGTCCATCATAGACGTACCCATTCTGTATCAATAGCATTTATGACTGTTACCATTTGGCCTCACAGGTTGCAAGGGTAGAGTGTGTAGGGGAGATAGAACAGAAGCATTGATCAGAACTTTAATCTAAAAATGACCAAGCAGTGTACAAGGGAATAAGCTACAGTTATCAGGAAATAAATTTGACACCTCATATTTCCACAGAGAAAAACTAGGTCAGAAAGCATCAGATTATTCCACCATGTTAACAATCAACATTCTAGCCAGATTGAGGAGTTACAAAAGAATATAATTGTTGAGCTGTGTACTGTCAAAAAGCCATATTATGAATGGAAAAGGGCATGTGTCAACATCAAAGGAATAGCAAAAAGAAGCTCAACCAGAGCATTTGAGTTCAGTACAGTAAGGGATCAATTCTGCAGTCCTTCCTCCAGCTAAACTCATTAATTTCAATAGGCTTTAATCAAAGCCTCGCATAACCTAATTGAAGGCTAAATCCTTCTCCCGATGCGGAAAATACATGGGGATTGAAAAAATTCAAAGGAAACTGCAAAGTCTACATAACCATGGCTTCTTCACATCATCTAGAGGAAGGAATTTGAGGACTTCTGGAACAGGCAAGAGGTTAGTTACCTAAAAACCTTTGTAGATCTGGGCCTCTGTGTTTAAAAGTCTTTGCAAAAACTCTGCCTTATTCTGTGTTTACTTCCATCTGGCTGTGCATAATGGCAGCAAGAGTTTCACAGCATTGCACCCAGCCTCTTGATCTAGGAAACACAGCCCAGTATCACAGAGAGATGCAGGCCCTAATGAACCCAAATAAAGTGATGTAGCTCCCGGAATGTCTCTGTGAAGAGAGAGTGCTCTCTACAGGTGCTATGGTCCCCTTTTTCTTTATATCTGTGTCAGCACACAGTGGGAGTTGAAGCACTATTATCTCTCACATGGATACTGCTAGTTATTGATTGGGTTGCCCCACAGAGCAGCTACAGACCAAATCCAGCCTGGTCAGACCCTCTCTACTTCTGAAGTACAAAACCTGTGATGTTGCAATGGAGTAACCACAACAGGCTTAGAGACGGGGGTCAGAAGGAAACACACAGTGGAACTCCTTTACATCAGCTTCTGCTCAATTCTACAGGAGAGGTGTGAGGAATTAAGCGTCTCTGCTATTTTGGGGAGATGTGGCTAATAGGATGTTTTGATGATGAGCACAATGGCTATGTCTACACTGGCAAGTTAGTTCGAATTAAGGAAGCTTAACTACCTGCTTAGTTCGAACTAACTGGCACTATGGCTATGTCTACACTTGTTCAAATAAATTGACTTTGCTAAGTCGACTTAGCATGTCTACACTGTAAATTTAGGTCGACTTAAAGTCGACCTTGCCAAATCAACTTAGAGCGTCCACACTGGATGCCTGTTGACTTGTAGGGGCTAGGTGGACCTGGGAGTGGTGCATGGTGGGAAGGGAGGCACCCAAGAGGTGCCCCCCTTCCCTGGGCACCCCTCCAAAAGTGACAGGGAGCTCAGCATCTTCCCCATTCTACCAGGGTATATGGGAGCTGAGCAGGACAGGGGCAGGGTACAGGAATGGGGTAGGCAGGGCTGTGTCCTACCCTGTGGGTGGGCACACCAGGCTCTGGATGTGCCAGGCATCCTGGGAGGGAGGTCAGTGGGGGAGCCCTGGGGACCCTTTAAATCGACTTATGGCTAAGCCACGTCTACACTGGCTTAAGTCGACTTAATAAAGTTGACTTAACCAGTAAGTCGATGTAAAACTAGGTCTTATTAAGTCAACTTAAAATTTCCTTAAGTCGACTTAAGCAGCAGCTTAAGTCGATTTAAGGAAACTGTAGTGTAGATGCAGAGTAAATTAAGTCGACTTAAGCAAGCTTAAGTTGACTTAATTTACAAGTGTAGATGCACCCATTGAGCTTAATGCAACTGACTAATTCAAACTAAGCAAGTGCCATGCATGGCACTTGCTTAGTTCAAACTATAATTCCAGTGGGGCCATGCTAGTTCAAATTAAGTTAATTCGAACTAACTAAAATTAGTTTGAATTAACTAATTCGAACTAACTTTGGTAAGCGTAGACATAGCCAATGAGACTGAGGGCAAGTCTATACTGACGGTGGCAAAGTCACCACCATCAGCATGATCTTCAGTTTTTGATTGAGGCATCTGTGTAGACATGTTCAATCAATAACCAAACCGGAGCTGGAACACGAATTCCATAACTGCACTTACACTACGACGATCGGATGCCAATTCCAGTCGGCTTAGTGTAGTGTGTAGGGAGGATTTAAAAAGTCGGCAGAAGAGATGCAAGGTATTTTACATACCTTGTGTATCTTCCGTTGACTGCCATCAAAAACAGTGGTAAGTGTAGACTAGGGCTTAGACACTTGAGTTCCTACTCATTATTTCCATGCATTTTCCCATTGTGGCATATTGACTCATGGGAGTTGTAGTTCTGGAGGCTGATGCTCTCATTCTCCCCTATAGGATTGGTTCCCGGGCTACACTACATCTCCCATAATATACCCTGAGTCACATGACTTCCAGCATAACCCAAGAAAGAGCTCTCTGTAGTTCAACAGCTTGTTTCTCTCACCCGCAGAGGTTGATTCAGTAGAAAACATTACCTCATCTCCCTTCTCTTTCTGAATAAAGCATTGACACTTCCAAATAAAAAGAAATCAGCATTTCTGGTCTGTGAAAATGAGAAATTTCAATTTTTATCCTCATTCAGGACAAAAACAAAGTGTTGAAATGTCAGAATTTCCTACAGGATGGACAATCCAAATTTTACCCAGCTCTAGTTACAAATTAAATCAATAAAGCAGACTAAGAACGTTTTATTATCCCCATTTTATAGAGAGCTGTAAAGGAAATATTGTATCTGCCTTGTAAATTTATGTGCTATCTGCATGTGTACAATTTGGAAATGAATGTATATTACAGTACGTGAGCATTGACTCCTATTCCCAGAAGCCACTTTGCTTTACCAAATGCTCAACAGTGAGATTAAAAGTCACCAGAAAGATATGGATCATTATGCAATGACAGAGCATACAGAGACACTAGACAGCTATTTAGAAATAAAGCACGTAAAAGTGAAACATCCCTCACAAGGTATGGGAAGAAGGAACATATTTCTCTCTAACCTCTAACTACTGTGTTTCTGCTCCAGCTAAGGTAGCATGACATCTCTGCTGATCTTATAGATTGAATTGCCACTCCAGACACCATACATAATTGTCATCTTTAGATAGAACACTTCCTGCCACTTGTGGACAAGATCTGCCACTTCAAACAATAGGATCAAGCTGCATAGGAATGTACAGTGCAGAAGCAGTCAGATTAGCAGAGGCCTTGTTCACTTTGGCAAGTGTAGAAATAGTGGCCCACAAGAACTTGTGAACCATAGTGGATAATACTTCACACTTATGTGGCATGAACAATCTCAAAGGCTATGTCTACACTTACCAAAGCTAGTTCCAATTAGTTAATTCAAACTAACTAATTCAAACTAATTTTAGTTAGTTCGAATTAACTTAATTCGAACTAGCAAATTTTAGGTCGAACTAAGCAAGTGCCATGCATGGCACTTGCTTAATTCGAATTAGTCAATTTCATTGAGCTCAATGTGCCGGTTAATTCGAACTAAGCGCTTTGTTCGAACTAAGATGGCTACACTGGGTTAATTAACTAACTAGTTTGAATTAACCCTTACTTCGAAAAGTATAAGCGAATTTATTAGTTCGAATTAAGGAAGCCCTTAATTTGAACTAATGAAAGCCTAGTGTAGCTGAGACTTAAGTTAGTTTGAATTAAGCTTCCTTAATTCGAACTAACTTGCCAATGTAGACATAGCTATTTGAGAAATATAAATATAAATAAATATAAAGTCATCAAACGTATGACGTAGGCATTAAAGCATCTACACAAATGAGTGAACTCCAGCACATAGAGGTTAAGGCCATCTGTATACACCAAAATAAGTGAACTGATTTTCAGAGGCACTGAGAAAACACACTATATGGCAAAGTCCAGCAGAATTTAATAGGGATTACATTTATAAGACGCTACAGTATTTCAGAGAAATTTCTCTAAAAATCCACAGCAGTTTGTGGAGTTCCATATCCTTTCACAGTTTTTTTTAAACTATCTTATAGCAGATATATAATTTTCTATTAATTAAATTCTATAGGATAGTCCAAAAAAAAAAAAAAACCAGCAGAAATGTTATAACTTCCTATTAAGTACTATAGGACTTTTTCATTAGATACAATTCCCATCAGAATCAAAGAAATCACTTCAGGGCCTCAAAATCTAAAAATTTTAATCGATGCAGAAATAACAAAGATCTGTCAAAGAAAAAATTAGATTTGCAACAAGTGTTATGCCCAGAGGCACTCAACGTCATGGAAAAAAAAAACCTGTGCTTGTCTAAACTCTGACAAACTCTGTCTTTTTTGGCTCCAAGCTAGCTGGCAAACACCGGCTTACACACCTAGGTGCCAGGCAGGTAGAGACACAAATGTGAGTAATCGGAAGCACAAGAAAATGACTATCTAGGAGATGGTTACAGCCCAGAGAGCACACAAACACCACATTTAAAGAAATACGTTTTTTTACATTGCTAAATATTTATCTACTCTCCTCTACAAATTTCTTTTTATTTGCCAGTTGCACTTTTATTTTTCAGCTGGGGAGCAGTATTGAGTGAAGGTGTGGGGCCTAAAGACAGAATTGTGCTGGCTCTTGCTCTTTTCAGCATTAGCTATATTGACTCCATTTTACTATTTTGTATAACCTTTAGCTGTTAGGCCCCTTGAAGATTAAGCTGTTAGGCCCCTTGAAGATTATTTTTTACTATATATCCTTAGCTACCAAACCCCCAGGCGGGGTGCTTGTTCTGCTAAAGATATAAGCGATGTGCTGCTATCTAGGCGTAGCAAGTGACCACACATAACAGAAAGTGTCTGCGGTCAGATTAACATCTGGACCTGTCAAGGACGACTTGTGACCATGATGTCAGATACGCTGTAACCAAAGAGTATAACTGTATTGCTTTTCCCACTTGTTTTTTGTTGCCTTTGTTTCCCCTTGAGGGGTGCAGAGACAACCTCGCGGCCGCGATAATAAACAAGAGCTCTTTTCTCTCCTTCAGTCTCGTTGGTCAGTTTGTAGAGAACGACAAAGGCAATACCTGAACCAGAATCCAGCTGGTCTTTTAAGTTGTGGGATCAGGCACATTACTAGCAAGTATTTGATCTGATCCTCTCTGAGTGGATTCACCTGTTGGTATAAGTTATCCATTAGTAGCATAGGCCCTGAGTCAGGAAGGTGCCTTTTAACCATTCTAGGAAAAACAGGTGTAATTTGCTTTGAGATCCTAGCATGGGTGAGGCCGGTTGTAGTTTAAACACATTAGCTGGTTTGAGGTAAATCCTACGGTTCCCCCTTGTTCACCTCAACCAGCCAACATGTGTTAAAACTACCACCATCTTGTCTCCCTTAGGATTTCAACACAATACCTTTTTTTCTAGGATGGATGTGGTCTTACAGGAAGTAGAAACAGCGTAAGAGTACACCAGTGGCTCTTTCCCCAACATGAGTCGTGTGTAAGGGGGATGATATGCTGGGAGTAGAAAAGGGCATGATGAGAGCCCTAGTTGTATGGCTATTCTCTGGTTCCTGAGGATCAATAGCCGCAGATCTGCCCTAACTTGGACCAGGAGTTGGGCAAGCTCCTAGCTGCTCCACTGCGTTGCCCATTCTTGCAATTTTATAGCAAGACTCATGGCATCTGGTGTTTCTCTTAACCCCCCAGCTCCTGGAGTCATGTGATTATGCGAGAATCTCGGCTTTCATTTCCATAAATTTAAGTTCCTGGAGTTGTGGTTGCAGAGAAAGCTTGAAAACATGAACCTTAAAAGACTCCAAACCCAGAATATTAACTAAAAGAACCCAATATAATTATTCTTTTAAAATCTTGTGATTATCTGGCTAGTCTAATGATTGTGAAAGGTTTGAGCTTGCAAATTGCAATACTCAGAGTATGAGGTGAAAGGTGACTTAAATCGAACTCTCTTCCTCCTAAAACCTTTGTTCTTGCCTCAAACTCTAGAGCAAAGTAACTTATAATTGGGGACCTAGTGTTTATAGGAAATCTGACTGCACAGACTACATTCCAAGAGGCCAGATTGCTTAAATTACTAGCAGTCCCTGTTCTAAAGAGGATAATTATTCCTTTCTCCTGTTTCTCCTGATAGCCACCTGATACATTCCACTAAAAATGTGCTGATTGTTTGTATGCTGTGGATGGAAATGACAATTTATGGATAGAAAGTCCATCTAAAGCCTTAGCCAGCAGTATGAAGCGGCATTACAATGTAGTCAGACAGCATGGAGCCTGCGCTTTTAATGCAATTAATTCTGGCATGGCTTAATAAATTCAATGCACTGAAATAGTCAAGACCAACATTTAAGAAGCACAGCGCTGAGCATTTTTAACATATTTATCTTCCTAGTTTGAAGATCAATCTGCTCTAATCTGCGGTCTCAGATACGTGGCAAACAGCAGCAGGCATGAAGGACATTGTTTGTAAACTTAATTTCTCATTTTGTTCATACTGCTCTCACAAACTCTGATTTTTTAAAAAACAAACTAAAATGACATGCTCTTTCCATGGAGCTCTGGGGATAAAATATACTGTCTGCTTTGTGTATGACTGTGTTGGGGGACTGGAGGGAGGACAATCATTTGGGACCATTCATCACTTTTTAAAGGAGGGGTAGAGGTGCCAATGTAGCTTCTTCGTCCTGCTGATGGATGCTGCTCATTTTGAGGGTGGGAACAGTGGCTAGCTCTGAGACATTTAATGATAATGAGGATGGGAGGGGGAGGGTGATTGGGGGGGACAGTTCAGGCAATTGTCATTTCCACACTTAATTGAGTCTGCTAACGACATCCTCACAGCACCCCTGTGAGCTAAAGAGAGTAATTTTTACTGTTAATTTTACAGGGAGGGAACCTTCGGCAGAAAAGTTAAGTGACACACACAAGACCATCAGGTGTCATTCTGAGGGTGAAAATTATAGCTCAGGATACTCCCAGTCCAGGTTCCTAGATCACAGCTCTTCTTTGTAACATACAGGACCTGCAGACTTGAACGGTCAAAAACCTTCCCTTCCCACAGTACGTGTAATCCAACAGAACTTCTGCAAAGATTTCTTGGTATGAGAGCTAAAGTGGGGGGAACCCCATAGAACTTCCTGACAACGTGATCTTGTAGTCTGAACCACACTCAACTATCTAGGTGCACTTCTGTAGTTTATTTAAGTGTATACGTCTACCAGTCCCACTGTACCAAGACCTTCCATCCCAGCTGATCCCAGAAAACTTTATTAACTATTATTTATTAACTATAGGAATCAGTTAACTCACAAGCCAATTGTAGATACTTGCAATACTTCACACAGGCAGCAGCCATCTAGCTATGCAGAGCTCCACATAGCTTGTTATGGCAGGAAGTGAACAAGAATCCCATTGCCAATTGAAATTGCAGGGAGAATTTAGAACCAGAATTTGGCTGAGACACTTGAATTAACAGTGCTGCTTTTGAGAAAAGTGCCCTGCAATCTTTAATAACAGCAAATGGTCAAGACCTCAATTTGTATGTCCAACCTGAAAGACGAGGATATTGATTTCTCAAGGGAATTAGGTTATACTGAAGCTGTGCATTTCTCCAAAGGCTCAAAGCCTCTGCAGAAAATAACTGCTGAGAGACTTTAAATTGTAGTGCCTCAAAGATATATTACTGAAGAAAGCTTATTTGCTGGAAGGCTAATGCGAACTGGTCTGACTTGACCAGAGTTCGGAAGTCAGAAAATGTCATTTCCTCAGTAAACTTTGACACATGAGGATTAAAACAGCTAGGAACTGCTAAATAACGAACAATAAATGTATTATGGCTTTCCTTCTGCCTAATGGCTTTTGATACATGAATGTCATGGAAATATATACTCTTCTTTTGCTACTATATTTAATTTGTCATCTCTAGAATGATAGACCCTGTAGAGGTAATTGGAAAATAGTGTACCAAAGATTTATCTTACTCTAAAGACATGAGAGGTTGAGATAAAACCGGATCAAGCCAAGCTCACCCAAGATTAAATGTAATAAAAACACCAGAATGTTTTCTAGTTATGTGGAAGCATCTATATCTGAACATACATGCAGAGCTGGATTATCGCAGGAGTAAAGAGGCTGAAACCCTGGCCCCCCAGCCAGAAAAGGGGGCCCTGGGCTCCAGACCCTAAAGCCCCTGAGATAATGTGCACCCCCCATCGTCCCACTGAGCACCGGCAGGGCTTGGGGAGCGCTTCTGCGCTGCCAGCATTGTGGGGACAAGGCCCTGGGGCCGGATGCCAGGTTGTATGCTCCTGCCCCGCCCCTGGCCCGGGTGGCAGGCCAGTACCTTTTTGCTCCACCCAGGGGGAGGGACCAGCTGGCACACAGCGTGGACTCTGCTCTGGTGCGGTCTTCCAGAGCCCGTGGCCCTGGGGAGGGGGCTGCACTGGGGGCCACACTGCATGCCAGCCAGCCCCCCCTGGGGGCAGACTGGCCAAAGCAGGTCCAGGGAGGGAGTGACCTCTGGCCCTGGTGCCCCCACCCTCAGTGACAGCCGGTCTGCAGGCCCCATGATGGGGAGGTGGGGCTGCCATACTGGGGGGTGGCTAATCCAGCCCTGTTAATCCAGCCCTGCATACGTTATATAATCCTTTATACTGGTACATCCAGAAAAAAAAAAGTGTTCTCTCAATCCCTTTTCTATTGCCAGGCAAATCTGGCTGCACACATCTGGGCCAGGCTGAGGCTGCCTCTTTTACATATACATAAGCATGAAAAGTCCTGTCAAGAAACGGAGTCACGGGAGAATTTGTTCTGTCAGAAAATCATAGATTAGTGATGGAAGGGACCATAGGATATCATCTAGTCCAACCCCCTGTTCAAAGCAGAATCAATGCTAACCAAATCAAACCAGCCAGGATTTTGTCAAGCTGCACCTTAAAAACCTCTAAGGATGGAGATCCCACCAATTCCCAAGGTAACGCATTCCAGTGCTTCTCCACCATCCCAGTACAAAAGTTTGTCCTAATATCCAACCTAGACCTCTCCCACTGCAACGTGGACCATTGCTCCGAGTTCTCATTTGTCACCACTAAGAACAGCCTAGTTTCATCTTCCCTAGAATCCCCCTTCAGGTAGTTTAAGGTCACTATTAAATCCCCCTCACTCTTCTTTTCTGCAGACTAAACAAGCCTAGTTCCCTCAGTCTCTCTTCATAAGTCATATGCTCCATTTTTGTTATCCTTCACTGGACTCCCTCCAATTTGTCCACATCCTTTCTGTAACAGGGGGCCCAACACGCCAAATGGACACATACTCCAAATGTGGCCTCACCAATGCCAAATATAGAGGATTAACCACTTCCCTTGATCTGCTGGCAATGCTCCTACTAATGCAGCCCACTATGCTGTTATCATTCTTGGCAATAATGACACACTGTTGACCCATGTCAATCCTCTTGTCCACTGTAACCCCCAGGTCCTTTTTTCTGCACAACTATTGCCTAGTCAGTTCGTCCCCAATCTAGAGCAGTGCATGAGAGTCTTTCATCCTAAATTCAGGATTCTGCACTTGTCCTTGTTGAACATGATCAGATGTCTTTTTGCACAATCGTGTAATTTTTCTCCTTCACTCTGTATCCTATCCCTACCCTTTAACGTATCTACCATCCCACCAGGTTAGTGTCATCTGCAAACTTGCTGAGGCCTTTTTTACACTGAGGGCGGCAAATTTGCAACCGTCAGTTCACTCTTCCAGGTACGATTGAATGGTCAGTCAAGACGCGCTCAATTGATCTGGAGTTCGATGCAGTAACTCCAGTCCTGTAAGAAGAGTAGCGCTAAGTCGAACGGACGGCAGGGAGGAAAGGGAGGTAAGTGGGGGGGTAAGTAGACAGGGAGGTAAGTGGGAGTTATTAAGTAGAAGGGAGATATGCAAGGTATTTTATGTATCTTGTGTATCTCCCTTCAACTGCTGCCAAAAAGTGCCGCGAGTGTAGACTGGGCCTGAGTGCGCAATCCACCCCATCTCTCAGATCATTAATGAAGATATTGAATAAAACTAGCCCCAGCACAAACTCATGGAGTACTCTGCTTGTTACCAGCTCCAACTAGACATTGAGCCATTGATCACTACCCACGGAACCCAGTAATCTAGCCAACTTTCTATCCATCTTATAGTACATTCAACAACTTCTTTAACTTTCTGGCAAGAATACTGTGGGAGACCATATCAAATGCTTTGCCAAGTGTAGCTTGGATACTCTGGTTGACATTGTAACTCCCTTTTAGGATGCTGTCTTCAGCACTACATCACTTGAGAGGTTGTTTCATTAAGTCGATTTCCAGATTGACTTAATGTGTCTTTACTGATCGCTCATTTGATCCTAAAAAAATGATCTGATGGTGGCAAATTTGCCGCCATCAGTGTAGACATACCCTCAGATTGGTAAACTCTTGGTGTTTTGTACATTGCCTGACCCAGCAGGAGCTTAACTACAGCCATAGAATCATAGAATGATAGGGTTGGAAGGGACCTCATGAAGTCATCTAGTCCAACCCCCACTAAAAAGCAGGACCACTCCCACTAAATCACCCCAGCCAGTCCTACCAAGATTAGGAGCATTTGGGGCCTAAAACTGATTCCTGTAATCTGGAGGGATATAACTACCTGGCTCCCCTGTAATTTGCTATTGGTAGGTACTAAGTGGTTGGCAATCACATGTTTTAAGCTATCCAGGCTCCCATTAAAATGAAAACAAATACTCTACACAGACCAGGGAAATGAAAGCTCATGCGATAAATAAATTTGTTAGTCTTTAAAAGTGCCACCGGACTCCTTGTTTGTGGTAGAACTATGATTGCAACAGGCAAACCAGTTGTCAAGACACAGCTGTGATCATCAACTGGTTCGGCATACGAATACTGCTAGCATGCTTTCAGCTGCAGTGAGGACAAATATGCTCTGCTTACAGAGATCCCATGCATATTTATTTTTTATATGTATCAAGAAAAACTATATTGCAAAATATATAATGCCAGTGTCAGTTCATGTGTGCATTATGGGTTGCTCCAACTAGTAGCAGTAACAGAAGGAAGCCCTGCTTGAAGTGAGATCTTAGCAAATTTAGCAAATTAGCAGACTGTGTAAAAGGAATTTGCCCAGGACAAGAGAAGGAATCGTATTGCACATTCTTTGGCGCTGATTCACTGAGAGCAGAAGAAGCAGGCTGCTGACCCATGCCCCCAGCTTCAGCTCTGGGCAGTTCTTTCTGTTACTTTAGTCGAAGAGGGATTATCAAAGAGAAGTGATGAAAAGGAAACATCTAGGTCTGTAAAGCACAAGTCTTTTAATGAAATCTCAGGACTGTATGTGTGTATTTAGGAGCAGAGTAGACTGAACGGGAGATATTTTACAAAGAGAGCTCTTCTTCCCTTCTCTTTGCACAGTGTACGAGATGGAGTCTCCCCACCAAATCATGAACATTCTGCAGGAAATTTGTCCAGTGACAGACAAATGTATTGGCTGGGTCACACTTTATGGTAAAGTTCCATTTAAAAGTACCTGCTGAAGGGCTCATACGTGATCAATAAATGATTAACTAGATATTAAAACAATTGTTAGAGATGGTTAATATCCAGCAAGTCCATAGACTGCTTATAAGGAGATCGGGTCAATGTGTTTCCACTGACATCTTTTTAGATGAAAAATTGTGTTTTCAATTGAACTGTGATCCAATGCCCTGTGAGTTAATGGAGATACTTCCATCGACTTCAGTGGGCACTGGATCAGGTCCTTGTTCGAGAAGCAGTAACGCAAGGGAGGTAGAGAACAGGTGCTTATATTAACATTCTGGGTTCCCCTTAGGAGGAAGGACCTGAGCTATTTCAAGGAATTGTGTTGATCTTTGCAACCTCTTGGAGTGAGGACCAAGATATTTGGGTCCTGATCTAGCAGAGGGCTAAATATCTCCTAGCATCCGAGACGATCATGGGCGCTTAGGGAGTTCAGAACCTTGCTGTATCAGGCCATTGGTGGTTGACAGTATCACACAGATACCAGCAGGACAAGCCCGACCTCATTCCATGTGATCTGGAATGGCGAACCCTACCTTATTCAATGTACAAAGAGCACACTCAGAGCTCAGTTTGCCTCCTGTTCAAGTCAGTTGGGGCTTTCAAATGACCTCAATGCAGCTAGAACTGGTCTTTAATGTACGTCTTCTCAAAGACAGCATTTCAGTGCTGCCTAGCAAAGAATTCCTGATTAAAGAAAGTGTTGGCTCTCTCATTTTTCTTAAAAAAACCCAAAAACTAAGCAATTTAATTTTAAAATCCTCTATTTTTCAAAAGTATTAAGGTTGCAAAGAAACACTGAAAGTTAATTGCCAAAGTTAACATTTCCCTTGTACTTGAGTTTTAGTGTTGAGTCTTTTATTACAAGATCAGTTTCTGCTTTTTTTTCCAAAGGACTCTGCGTGGTATGTGTTAGATATTTTGCAGTAAATGTGGCAGGGATATTTAGTGATTGAGACATCAGTGGGACTACTCACATGCTAAAAGTTAGGCACATGCTCAAGTGCTTTTCTGAGGTGAGCGTGGGTGCTCAGTGCCTTGTAGGATTTAGCCTGGATTGATAAGCAAAGTTGTTAGGAAAATAATTAATGTTGTAGTGGCGGAGGGTGGGGGGGGGGGGTGGATGGAGTTATGTATATCTTTCCATAAGAAAGGCATTACAAGTCTTCATCCTTCCCAAAAAGTCTAAAAGGATATCCTTGTCTCAGATCAGAATCAAGCCATATTCCAGATGTTGAAAGCAAAGTGCATTTGCAAGAGGATGTTTATTAAATGACCTAGGGACAACACATAGACACTAGACAAAGATAACTATTTAAGTACCATTCAGTTGTTAACTCTTCGCTGTCAGGAGTTTTGATCACCCAAACCATCACACAAATGCAACATTTTCAGGCTAACGTGGGAACTTCAAAGCTGCTGGTTTATTTATTTTTAAAAATATTATTATGGGTGAGAGAAAAAATGGTTTGACTGTCACAGAGGAGAAATAAAGCTCTACCGTGGGGATGTATTCCCCAAGGTGTGCAACTGAGTGAATTATAAAGTCAAATAAAAATATGCTCAAAAGATTGTTGTCATAGTTCAAAATCAAAGAGGCAATTTATCACTCCACTGTAACAAACTTTACCAAGAAAAGACAAAAAGGGATTGTTATTTTCTTACACTCTATTTTCCAGTACCAATTTCTTCAGTTATGATGCTTGAGATTTATAAGCTTATAGAAATATTTCCACTGATTCGAAATCCACCTGGAAGCTGTAGCCACCCTAAAAGAAATTCCCCATCCTCACTCTAGCTTGTATCCCCTGAAACTTCCCCATGTCACACAAATAAGATCCTCTTCACTCAAACTCAGTAAAATACCCGCTCAACATACTGAGTAGGGTTGTCACCCCCATCCAGATTCCTCTTGGAAAAGTCTAGGAGGCCTACCTAAGACGTAGTATGTGCTGTTAAAGTCAATGAACGTAGGTTGTCTTAGAACTGGTAGAGTGTCAAGGAGCCTGTGCTGAAAGCACTGTTTGCCAGTCCACTGCTGTTTACGCTAGGTCAGCCCACATACGATTATCGGTTACAACCGTCATTGTCTCTCAACAAACTGTTCAGTTCTTTCTATCTTGCCACAAAGAGAGAAGGAAGCAACAAAGAGATCCAGCACCACAGTTAGCAAGGGTAAGAGCATAGGATTCTGGCCAACCTTTATCCAGAGACTAGTATTAGAGTTATCAGTGACCCAGCCTTGACTCTTGCAGTGATTCAGACAGAGGTAACTTTCTATATTAATACTGAACACACAAAAGACATTATTAAGATCACAAAGTAAAACCCTCAAAAGTTAGGAAGTACCAGAATTAAGGTTCCATTCCAGATTCTTGGGGGGTAATAAGCATTGATTCTTTTTTCTTTTCCTCCCAAGCATGACCTCTTCTGCCCCAGCCCAGTCTACCTGTCCCTCTTAGGGTTGCCAACCCTCCAGGATTGTCATGGAATATCCAGGAATTAAAGATTCATCTTTAAAGATCATATTGTGATGAAATCTCCAGGAATACAATCAACCAAAATTGGTAACTCTAAACCCCTGTCCTGTCTCTTACCCATCCCTTGCTCCTTGTCCCAATCCCATTCTCCTAACTGGCCAGTCCCAGTCTGCTTGTCCTACAAGTTTCAGGTTCCCTCCTTCAGAACGTCTCCTTCCTTCGCTCTGGTTTCCAGTCACGGCCCCATCTGTTGTACTCCAGGGCAGATATGGTCTCCTACAATGTGTAGGTACAGTGCACAGAGGGGCTTTGATCTTGCTTGGGGCCTCTAGATGCTACTGTAATATAAATAAATAATAGTAATGATAGGCCAAAATACCACTTGGAAAATATATGCATGTAAACGTTCACAACCTGCACACAAAGAGCACCCTTGAGTAATTCCCAGTGCCATTCTAGTAATAAAATGTTAACGGATCTCTGTCTCCCAGACATGGGAGTATGGCAAGAATTTATAGTCAGGATGCCTGTGAATCATGTGTTTTTGAAAAGAAATAACAAGTGAAAAAAAATACATATGAAGAAAAAAGTCTATCAAGTGGGAAAGCACAAAGAAAAGATTTATTTGGAAGAATTGCCTTTCTGATCCCCCTTTACATTCATCTGGAAAACACTTCCCTAAATCAACTAACCATTTGTATCATTTACCTAATGTTTTATAGCTTCCTTGATATAACTGAAGTCAGCTGGAATCCCACTGCATTTGCAAACTTTCGCAAAGACTCACCTAATCATGCAATCTTTTCTGCCAGTGCTTTTGAAGTCACAAGGAACCAGTTTCGCATTCAAGTCAAATAGTGGGGAAGAGATTCTTGTTATCTAGACTGTTTGTGCAGCACGGTTAAAGTTCCCTCTGCAAACAAGCCAGTTTATGTGCAAACAGCACATCTAGACTGTGCTGACCTACTTATTTTCAGTGTTCTCCCAAGAGAAAGCACTAAGCATTAGCAACAGTTGACACTAGTTAACACTCCTGCTAATGCATCCCAGCACGGAGATATCTCTCACACACTCACACATATATCATCTGGTACTAGATATGAAAATAAATCAGGTCTCTTCTGCAAACATATCCTGCTGTTGCCATACTTTCATAAAGCTGCTACCTTACAAACAAAAGGGGTGGTTAATCTCTTCCTATTACTATTACTGTAATAATAATTCTCTTCCTAGAAATAACCTGAACTGGTTGGATATGTGAGTTCATTCTTGCAGTCTCCGGGGGAGATCGAAAGTCCCAGTAAGAAGTAGTGCTGGAAGAATGGTGTTATGCTTCTATTTAATCTCAAAAAAGGTTTTTTGTTCGAAATCAGATGCAGCAAAGACATGACAAATTTTACCGCCATGTGTCATGACATTCTGAAATATGGAAAACATGATACACGGCTGTAGCCCATAAGCTTAGTGGGCAAAAAACAAGCACGGGATGTGGCGGGGCCTGGATCTCACACACACACACACACACACAAGCTGTCCAATGGAAATATTTGGTTTTCCCTTCCATTCAGGGTGTTGATTATTTCAGCCAGACTAAAGAGTGTCTCTCTCAAACTCTGGCTTCTTATGGTACCATTGTTGTTCCTTTTGTAGATGCTGTGGTGGCTTAACAGTAGGTCCTACAAATTGAAACAGCTTTAAAAAGTCAATATTACCTCCAGACCAAACTTTGAATAGGAAAGTGGTACTATTTGCAGTTTCTTACTTAGAATAAACTAAAAATACTGCAGTTATTCCTTAAGTAGAGGGGAAGACAGCAGCAGCTGAGAAAGAAACTGTAGTAAATATATCAGGAAGGGATAAATCCTCAGCTGGCAGAAGTAAGGACAACTCTGTTGACTCAGTGGAGCCATGCTGAGTCACACTTGCTGAGGATCTGACTCTGCATGCTTTATGATTGAGGTGAAAAGTGTTACTTGTACCAGGAAACAGTCTGGTAAACTCTTGGGGTGCGTCTACACTTATAAATTAAGTTGATTTAAGCAGGCTTAAATCAATTTAATTTAATCCACGTCTACACTGCGCTTTCCTTAATTCGATTTAAACTGCTCCTTAAATCGAATTAAGGAAAAGCTAGTTCGAATTAATAACACCTCGTTATAATTCGAACTAGTTTCTAAGTCGAATTTATTAAGTCAACTTAGCCAGTGTAGATGTCCTAAGTCAACTTGGTTGACTTAGGGCGGGGGGGACAAAGGAGCCCCATATGCCTCCCTGGCAGAAGGGAGCCACTGTGGCTCCCTTGTTCCCTGGGGAGCCCCTGTTCCCTTCTCCCCAGACTCGTGGCTTCCCCGCCAGGGGAGCCATGGTCCTGGGGAGACAGGCTCCCCAGCCAGGGCTCCAGCGGGAGGGGATCGCCCACTGGAACCCTGGCTGGAGAGCCCAGGAGGCGGGCGGCTCGTCCCGGCAGAGCCAGCCGGTGCACAGCTGGCTCTGCCAGGACTGAGAAGCAGCGGGTGGCTCTCCCGGCTCCCTTTTTTTCCAGGACCCGCAGGAGTCCCAGGCAGAGGGGAGCCACCGGCTTCCTTCTCCCCGGGACCACTTAGTCCCGTCTAGAAGGGCTCCCTTCTGCCCGGGACCTGAGCAGTCCCGACTAGAAAGGAGCCGAACGGTCCAGGGCAGAAGGGAGGTCCCTTCTCCCCCGGAGGCTCCAGGGTTTGCTGTCTCATATAGACTCTCTAAGTTGAGTTAGTAAGGCCCACTTAAAGTCGACTTAGGAGTCCTGTGTGGACTCTCTAAGTCGACCTAATAAGGTCGACTTAAAGTCGACTTATTAAAGTCGACTTATTTAAGTCGACCTAAATCCCTAAGTGTAGACATAGCATTGTTGTGGTGTGCAGTCCTGAGCTAGGGTAAAAGTCATTGTTGGTGCCTGTGCAACTGCTCCAGATGGTTCCAGTTACAGATAGAAAGGCTGGCGTAAGCTCTTAGGATTCTTGAAAAGCATTGGAATGACAACTTTGGGCAGTGACAGTTCAAGCTATATGCTACGACCCAGAAGTGTATTTCAACACTGTTCCAGCAGACACCATTCCGGTGTTGTGAGAGAAGTTTGTTCTCCAAGCCTGTTTAATCAATTACCTCTCTGCTGTAACCATTTACTAAAAATTAAAGTTTGGGGGTTTAGGTTTTATGATTTTCTTGTGGGGTTTTTTTGTTTGTTGCATACACTTAAAGTTGTATAAACCCAGACGCCATGGTTTTGAGGAGCTTATAAAGCTTCCACTTTGGCTAGATGGCCTTGGAAAAAGATTCTAATCTCAACAGGCTTCTAAATGAACAATAAATATTTGGAAATAGAATTGAAGAAGCTGTGTGTGATAAAACAAAGCTGCTAATCCAGAGCCTGCCAGTGGTCAAAAAGATTTTGTTTCCTTATGAGGTTAAAGGAAAATCTTTTGTTTAATGAAAAACAATCCTGAACATTTACAAGCTCCTCAATAGCATCTGACCAAGTCTGTAATTAATTCCCTTCTGGACACTGAAAGACATGCAAAATGGAAGGGTCATTGACATGACCTTGGTGATGCAGTTAATCTGGCAAAACACCCCTTAATACATACGTCAGGCCATAAAAGATTATTTTCTCTGTCAGGACCTTTCAGCCTTGAGATAGCAGCCTAGAGCAAATTTAAATAGGTGCATCTTGTCTTTCATCAGATTACCAGCACTTTACTCAGGAAAGAAATGGAGTAAAGTGGTTCAATTTGTGAGGATCTCTGAAACCCAAACAATCATTTTAAAATAGTAGCACAGCAAGACTGTCTGCGTTTACACACGCTCTCTCTCTCTATATATATTCCCATACTTATGTATCTGAGGAAGGTCAGAGTGAAATGAGACATTGCCGTGCGGGGTTCACCATCTTAGTTTGCTCTAAAATAAAGTCAACAAAAAGCTCCACAGTGGGTTTATTTTGTAGTTTTTTGAAAAGACAGAGAATTAAAGCTGCAAGTTGATCTCAACCAGTTTGCACGGGTGGTGGTCAGAATTAACAAGATAAAAAAGATCCTACTTATACTCTGATAGTCTTTGTAAGGACAGGAAATATCACCTTCTTTCACATGCCTGGTCTACAGCAGCAACTACAATTTCACCTGAAGTTGATTGAGCCAGATGGCTACATCAGGCATGGCAGAATTTCTTTCTGGGATGCCTCCTTCATATTTATAAATTGGGCAATTGTTTGATGGTCTTGGGGACCCACACTCACATTTCAGGGAGTTCTTGATTTTCCATTTGTGCAAATTATGAGTTTTCAGATAATACCTTACAAGGTATATATTTTATAAAGATTATTACACTAGTGTGTAAGGTGTGAATATGGGTATATTCCGTCATACCGGTCAAATCCTTTCTCCTCAGATGGAGGAGGAGACTCGTACTGGGGGTTTCCCAGCCTAACTGCTGGGCTAAAAGCTATAAAATAATTCCTCCTCCCCCAATAAAGGGTTTGTAGGTGAGAATCCCAAGCAGAGGGAGGCACCTGCACTTAAGCCATGAACTTCCTGAGTAGGGCAGGGCCTAGGCCTATCTCTCTCCCCAGCATGTCCCATTGCCTAGCCTAGGCAAGGAGCCATCTACTGTGCTGACTTTTGTGAATCTCCTTCTTAGGCACCTATCATTCACTATTATAAAATGTAGGCAACTAATTCAGGCTTTGTGAATCTCTATCATTTTCTAGGCACCTAAAAGTTAGGTGTGGTAATTCTCCTAAAAGTTAGGTGTGGTAATTCTCCTAAAAGTTAGGTGTGGTAATTCTCAGCATCATCATGTCGCAGTTCATTTTTGAATCTAGCTTCCAACTTTAAAAATTATGTCCAGAATGTGTTTATTTCCATGGCAAGAAATAGTTTATTTGGCTATCAGGATTTTTTTATTTTTTTTTAAATTAGATAATATTTTAAACACTGACATTTGTAACTCTGTGTGTAGCAAAAAGCACACAAGTACATTCATTGCTCCAACGCATAAATTCATCATCTGTGAAACTCAAAGGAAGCTTATTTTTCTCCACTGTTTTGTACCACCACCAGTTGCGTCATGGAACTTGGACTATTCCGAGAAGCAGGAACCAGAGCTAACTAAATCAGTGATCTGATGCAGGAATGCAACTCCTCTGTTTTCGAGCTACCGGCTTTGACACCACGCTGTTCCTTTCAGTCGAATGGATTGAAATTCAAAGCACAATTAATTTGTGTTTAACACCACATTGCTTAACGTCATTTCTCCACCACCCCTTGCAGCTAACTATTTGTCCTTCCTTTTTGTCAGCCATCTGTAAATATAAAACAATTTATCTGAGCACCACCATGTTGTAAACATGATCACAGGAAACTGTAGATGGGGAAACATCCATAAAGTTAAACAATAAGTACTTATTAAGATAGTAACTCAAAGCCAGCTGCACAATCACTTACAATTCAAATGAACGCATAAACTGTCCTGTATCTTAGAGATGTGCAGCTTGTCCTTTTTGAATGGTAAGCTAAGGGGAAGCATACTCTCTCTGCTGTTATGACAACCTTTAGTATTGGTTCACAATGCAATTTACAAAAATTAGAGCCAGGAAGGACCTATTAAATCATCTTGTATTCGTCTGCTTGTTCCACAGAACATATTACTGAGTATCCTGGTATATCCAGCCTACTTTAAATGGACCAAGCAATAGGAATTTCATAACTTCCTTCAAATAACCACCTCAAAGACTGATAGACTTGATAGTCAAACTAAATGTCCTTTTCCTAGGTTTCATCTCATTATTCCTAGTTACAACTGCCTGAACCAGCCTGAATTTTGATTCTCCATCCCTGGTATATACACTCTTCAATTATTCATAGACAATTATTGTATTTGCCTTTCCTATTGTTTAACCAAACTAGACATTTTGGTTAAGACTTTCAAAGAAGGCTAGAAGATTTAATCACAATTCCCAGGGAGAATAACGGGCATTGACTAAAAGATTTAACGACATAACTCCTGATAATTATAGTGGGAGTTGTGTGGTTATGTCCTCGAGTCTGCTTTGAAAATATCAACCACATGGTTCTTCTGATATCTTACACGGTAAATCCCTCCCAGCATATTATTATTTTTCTTGATGTTTTCTGAGTTCTCACCAGTATGTCAATATTTTTGTGGTATCATTGCAAATTCAATAAATAATTACCCCCCCCCCCACGTTTATATTTATGTGTGTGTGTATATATGTATATAAACTTTTCTCTGACTTATTGCAACATAGGCATTTGCAGCATATTTGCTTTGGGAACTTACACAAAATACATTCTCATTGGAAACAATGAGAGTCCAGTGGCACCTTAAAGATTACAAAATTTCTTCGGGCATAAGCTTTCATAGGCTCTAAGCCAGATGCTGCATCTGACAAAGTGGGTTGGAGCCCACGAAAGCTTATGCCCGAAGAAATTTGTTAGTCTTTAAGGTGCCACAGGACTCTCATTGTTTTTGCTGTACACAGACTAACACGGCTACCCCTCTGGAAATTCTCAGTGGGACTGCCTTTTCTCATTGGAATATACAATGTGAAAAGTTAGAAAACTCCCCACTACAGAAAGGGTGTGAACAAATTAGAAAGAGTCCAGTGGAGGGCAACGAAAGTGATTAGGGGGCTGGGGCACATGACTTATGAGGAGAGCCTGAAGGAACAAGGCATTTAGTCTGCGAAAGAGAAGACTGAAGTGGGATCTGATAGCAACCTTCAACTACTTCAAGGGGTGCTCCAAAGAGGAGGAAGCTAGGCTATTTTCAGTGGTGACAGCGGACAGAACAAGGAGCAATGGTTTCAAGTTGCGGCTGAAGAAGTCTTGGTTGGGTATTAGGAAAATCTTTCTCACTAGGGCTATGTCTACACTTGTTCAAATAAGTTGACTTTGCTAAGTCGACTTAACAAAGTTGGTCTTGCTCAGCAGATTCAACCTGGGCTTCCTCAATGTCCTTTGAGTTTTGCCTGAATTGTTAACCTAGCCCTAGAAAGCAAATTAATAATTTCAGAAAACTTTTGTTTTTAGGGTATTTTCCCATTGACTTTAGTTGGAGTCGTGAGGGACAAATCACTTGTGATTGGCACTACTGTGCCGTTGCTAGTCCCTAAAACATGTCATCAAGAAAGTCAGCTCTGGAGGCTGGTTTGGATGAAAGAGCTGCTTGCTACCAAAGCTCTAGTGGCATGAGAATCAGATCAGGCAGAAATATTTGGAGGATGATCAACGGCGAAGACCTCTGCCAGACCCTGGCCACCGGGAAAGACCAGTGCAAGGATAATATACATTCTCTCATCTTCCAGAAGGATGATCCCCCCAGTCACTGCTGACGACAGCAGAATAGCTTTCAGGATGCAACATGGCCTTATTTGGGTTTGAAATGGATTTTGACTTCACACACACTCCTCCATATAAGTATATTAAAATCAAAAATTGTGCCTGAAGGAAGTGCATACCCAAGTACCATTCCTCTCCATATACTGCATACTGGGCCTGACCCACAGCCAGATGAAGTCAATTGAAGTCCACCAATTTCAATGAGCCTTGGATCAGACAGACCCAGAGGGTGCGTCTACACTTAGAAATGAAGTTGACGTAAGCTTGCTTACGTCAACTTAATTTAATCTGCGTCAATACTACATTTTCCTTAAATCGACTTAAGCAGCTGCTTAAGTCGACTTAAGGAAAAATAAAGTCGACTTTTTTAAACCTCGTTTAAAGTTGACTTTACTGGCTAAGTCGACTTTAGAAAGTCGACTTCGCCAGTGTGGATGTGGAGTAGCCCTAAGTCGACTTTAAGTTGACGTAGGGGGCTTTAGGGCGTCCCCACTGCCCTCCGTGTCAGGGTGGCTGGCACAGCCACAGCCTGGCGTGCCCTTCCACAGAGCAGGGCAGAGCCCTGCCCACCCTGCTCCTATGCCCTGCCAGGGTCTCTGTCCCCCTTTGTACCAAGGCTGAGCCCCCTGGCATTTGGCAAGAGGTGCCCCCCTTGCCACCATGGACCTGTCCCAGGTCAACCTAGCCCCTACAAGTTGACCTAGGCGTCCAGTGTGGGCACTCTAGGTCAATTTGGCAGGGTCCCCTCTAAGTCAACATAATTTTTTAATGTGGACATGCTATGTTGATTTAAATTAACAAGTGTAGACATAGCCAGAGGGAGTAACCCCCTCTTATAATTTAAAGTAGCTGAGGTTAACATGATATGGTTTAGTTTCTTTTAGCACTCAGAGTGCTTTAAAAGTACAAAATTAGTCTTTTGGGTCAACCATTAAGTAAGAGCACGAGCTGTCAAAGCTGATTCCTCTTCACAATACAATATGATTTTAGTCATGTCTGCTTACCAAGAATCTTACCATGCCATATGTATATGGATAATTAAGCTGCTGTGCCTCTGAGATCATAAAGAATGTCTTCAATCCACCATGAGTCCTAATCAACACAACTAGGCATTGTTGTGGGCAATAAGACAAGAAACAGGAAAGCCAGTGCCCTTGAAGGCATATTGGCTATGTCTACACCTGTAAAGTTAAGTTGACTCTGTTAAAGTGGCTACACTTTAATTCAACTTTAGTCGACCTTGTTAAGTCGACTTAACAGGAGACATAGCTGTCCACACTGGCTTTAAGTCGACTTAATAAGGTCGACTTAATGCTATTCATTGTCCACACTGGCTTTAAGTTGACTTAAGAAGTCAACTTAATGCTTACATCGACCTTCAGAGGTGGTGTTATTAAGTTGACTTAAGGAAGTGCTTAAATCAACTTAATAAAAGCCCAGTGTGGACGTGGCTTTGTGTAGGTCGACTTAAGCATCGTTAAGTCGACCTAAGTTGCCAGTATAGATGCACCCATTGAGTGTGGCACATATGAAACACTACTGCATTAAAAGTGCAATACACAATAACAGCGTTTTCCTATAGTTGAGACTTCAATAGTGCAATAAACATTAGGCAAATACTTCAGATCGATTTAGACATGTATTCTAGTGCTTAGCCTCAAGGCCTGAGAACAGGAGCTAAAATTATTGTCAGTAACTAGAAAGAATGCACTGCAAACCTGAGATTTCTGAGAGAAGCTGTTTGGTGCTGCTGACTCTGACCTTAATTATTGATTAATTAGGCATTAAAACAATTTGACAGAGCATAGGCACTTCCAGCTATAAACCCCTAATAGGACAAAAAGGCTGCTATAGTGCAGATTCAAACTTGTTAAATTAGCAGAGCCCAGCTTTTTCCAGCTGAAGCTGATTTGAAAATTACATGTTACTGCATCTCTCTCATTAGCAGACATGAATCTCTTTTGAAAAACATCAATACAGTGATTAAGAGAGCTCCTGTTTCTAGCTCTCACATTCATTTTACTTTCCACATACTGCACATTGACGTGCACATGCCCTCTACCAAAATGTTCTGCATACAGTCTTTTGGTAGATAAAATCAGCAAAGTATCTTGGTAGCACCAGATTCTGCCACCGATACACACAGTGATAGTTATTCTTACCTATCTGTATGTGATGTTCCCCTCCTGCTACCTGGTTTGGTGTGCCACTGTGCCTCCCTGATCACCCACTCCTGCTTTGCTAGGTGGCCACCCACTCCTAGGTCAGCCCACACCAGCCTCCTGTATGTAATCTGTCCCAGGCAGTAGACGTGCACTCTCCAGCCACTCAGGGGATAGTCCCTCATGAAGCACCCTCAGCCCTCAGATACTACACCAGGAACTTCCATCTTGCAGGTATCAGGGCCCTTCCTAGATGACTGAAAGCTCATATACACTAGGTCTGTCAGATTTACAAAGAAACTGAAATGCCAACAACTTTTGCTCTTTCATACTCTCTAAGATCCACACAACTTTAGATAAAACAAACACTAGATTATTGATTAAAACATGACTTTAAGTGAGTATATAACAAATCAATGCACAATTAATTAATTAACAGGAGTTAACCACTACCAAATAAAAGTTAATTCTCAATCTAACCTAAAATCACTACTACAGTTATGCTCAGCTCACATTCAAATTCAACTATGATGGTTTCCAGCCAGTCTCTGCCCCTCCATGGTTGTAGATGGATATGTTTCAAGATGGAGTTTCTCTGGCAAAAAGCCTCAAACAGTTCAAACTCTGTGTACTTGTTTCTATAAACACCCTCCCTTATCCTGGTCAGGTGATCTTTTCCCTCTCTGGCCGAAGCCTGTATTTTGAATAGCCTTTGCGATGTATCCTTTCTGCCTATATGCTGGGAGACAGCTCTGCTTGTCTGCCCCCCTCCTGAGCCATGTGAAATACATGAAGCATGTGTCACAAAAGTACAGGTATGATGCTACAGTCAACATGATGCCATGGTAATACTGCAGAGTATGTTATGCTTTTGCTATTTAACTTTTATATTATGGCAGTACATAAGGCTGGATCCACAAAAGGGACATAGATGCCAGTAAGAAGCTCAGAATCCCTGCTCAACCCTACAGATGTCTAGTATCCCTTGGTGCCTAAGTTTCTACTATGTACACTGTCACCAAAGTTCTGACACTGCCTAGATCATTCCTAACCCACCCAAAGATTATTTCACTAGGTATTTCCTCCCTATCTCCCCAGCAGGGTCCAGTCTGGTGGATGTTCTCAGATCACGTCTTACCTGCAGAAATGACAGCTCTGCTGGTGGTCCTCATCCCCATTATACCCAGGAGCTCAGTGCATTCACATAGGAGGTGGGAAAGCTGAGTTCAAGTCCTTATTCCAAATCAGGCAGAACACCAATACAAATCTAGTTCTCACACATCCTGGTGTGTGCTCTAACAGCTGGGATATTGCATATGACTGAGATTAACCCCCTCCTCAGTTTTTAGCAAGAAATGTGCCTAAACCTGGTTAGCCCTATCTTCGGGAAAGGAGTCACAAGAACAGTCAGATGTCATCAGTGACACACAACTTTCACGTTGCCCTTGTGTGCACTTTAATACAGTTTTCCATTATGGTGTCACACGCCGTTTTCAGTAAAAGAGCTGCCCAATTCAATGCAGCAGATGGACAGTGATCAGTGAAAAAGGTAACAGTTCAATATTTCTCTTTACACTCAGCATTCACTGTGTGGCCCAGGAATCATTCACTGCAGGCTGCTGCTGTTGAAACTCTGCACTGAAGAAGGAATTCTTTTCCCCTATCCATGAATTGTCCATGGTGCTTCTCACTGTTATATGTAAGCGCATCAGAAATAGTAAGAATTATGTTTGAGTGGGATTACTTGCATGAGTAAGTGCTCACCAGGGTGAACCAGAACTGCACATTCTGTCCATAAAGTGTCCAGTACTCTCTCCATTTTACAGATATTAAACAGGCTATGTCTACACTGCATTGTAAACCCCAGTCCGTGGGACCCAGCCTCTGTGTTTCCAAGCCTGCACTTGAGCATCCACACTATACTAGGCCCCTAGCTTTACAGTGGGTGGACCCACATCTCACAATCATGTAGAGTAACGTGAGTGATGCATGTATGGGTAATATTTAAGGAATAAATGTATTTATATTGAAAATATGCTTTATGGATTTGGAGTTAAAGTTGGTCCACAGGGATTAGATGTCAGGATATCACAGAGGAATGCTTCAGAGGGACGTAGGTTGAATCTCTTGTTTACCTGCAAGGCACAGCCTGGAGTACAGTGCTTGAGTTGCTGAAAGGCTGGCGGGGTTAGGAAGCGAGCCTTTCTCATGCTTCAGACAGGGTGTAACAAGGTGACACACTGGGTACCCCCCAACCCATCACCAAGGACTCACTGGGAAAACTCCCACTGATTTTCCTGGGAACAGGATCAGGCCTTTAACAGGACTCAATCTAGTCCAAATGCTTTCCAGTTTCGATTTACAGTCTTTGTTTGTTATTTAATCCACACCGGAGATGTACTGCTGTTGCTTTGGGGGGTTTGTTCTAAATATATTTATTTCAATCAATCCCCTCTTTCTCGGCTCATTTCTGTGGCTCCAGGCACACATAGCAATGATGCAAAAATCACGGCAGCTGCACGGCAGCTTCCTGCTTCTTTCCAACTGTATCCTGGGAGCTTTGCTCCAAAATCTGTTCTGCTTAATCCAGGACAAAGGAGCCCTTTCCTCATTTATCTGGCTGATAACTATGGTAACACTGCACAAAGAGACCTCAACAAATCACTGGGGAAGGCCCAGCCTACTGGGTAGCTGACAGGCAGTGTTCTCTGGTCGCTAAACTGTGCTCCATTTTGATCAGGCCCTTAATTTATTACCTAGAAATAGGCCCCTGGGGGTTAATGTGTCAGCAAAGGCAAATGCTGTGTCTGACCAATAAACGTTTCAGGAGATGTGCAAGAACAGATCTTGTGACTGGCCATCTTTTAATGAAAGCAGGGGGGATGCAGTGTTAAGTAATCGCATACACTCTCCTGCATGCAGGATAGAAGCGGTAGACGGCGCTCTTCTAAATCTCCTGCTGCTACCGCTCACAAGTGGGAAGGAAGCAGTGGAGAAGACCTAAAAGGGTGCCAGGCAGCAGGTAGTCCTTTCAAATCTCCCATTGCTGCTACACAATCCCCCCAGCAGTAGAAGTGACGGTAAACTCAAAAGGATGCTCGCTGCCCTGCGGGGTCCCACACCCAGCCTGGGGCTTCTCCCACAAGCCTCGCATCTGGCCAGCACTGCCCCAAGTCTGACGAGCTCTACTCAGGGGTGGAGATGGCTACCCCACGCCTGGCTGGCGCTGCACTGGGCACTGCCCTGAGCTCCACGCCTGGCCAGGGCTGCCCTGAGCCCCGCGGGCACTACTTTGGAAGCAAGGGCTTCTCCCCAGAGCTGGTGCTGCTTCCTGGGGCTTCTTCCCCATGTCCAGCCAGCGCTACTCCCTGGGGCACCCCGCACCCAGCCAGAGCTGCTCCTGGGCTTCTCCACCATGCCCTGATGCCCAGGCTGGACAGCTGCCATGCATCCAGCCAGCGCAGCTTAAGGGGCTATCCAGAGTCGTGCAGGTGCTGCTCTGGGGCAGGCGCTTCTCCCCAGCCCTGTTCAAGGAGGGGAGGTAGCAGCAGTGAGAAATTTAAAAGAACGCCAGCTCTGGGAGCGGCAGCAGCTGGCAACCTTTCAAATTTCCCGTTGCTGCTATTCCTGTCCCCAGGCCCACCCAGAGAAGGACTGTTCCAGGTAGCTTCTTTTTGCAGGGTGCCTGGGGGCACCTGTCCCAGCCCACACAGGCCCCTGAAGTGGGTAGGCAGGGTCCCCAGGGATGCTGCTGGAAAGAAGCTCTCCAGGGGTCTTTCCTGTTGCTGCCAGTTGGGAAGGGGAGGTAGCAGTGGTAGGAAATTTAAAAGGTGGCCAGCAGCCTTGGAGGCCTTTCAAATTTCACACTGCTGCTACCCCATCTCCAGGGAATGAAGCCACGTGCAGAGGCTCTTTTCTGCAGCTTGCCTGGGAATTCAGGTCCAAAGCCTCCCGGAGTGGCTCCTTTTCGGCTGGGCCAGGGATCCGCAGGGATGCTCCAGAAAGAAGTTCTCCAGGCTTCTTTCAGCTGGGTGCTTGGGGACCCCCCTCTTCCTCAGCTGCAGCTGCTGCCAAAGGTGGGAGCCACTTTTTTTTCAGTGGAGGAGGCCACCGCAAGGCTGTGGGATCGGGAGCTGGGTCCTGAGAAAAAAAGTTTGAAATCCACTGCTCTACTCTGACTTCCTGCACCTGGCAGGTCACAGAACCTCATCCAACCACATCTAGGGCTTGTCTGCAAGGGAAGACTGCATTGACACATCTTTACTTGCTCTGGTAGAAACTGCCTCGTTTCCACACACAAGTTGCCTTATATTGTGTCACCTTTGTACGTGAATGGAAATAATTGAACTGCTTTAGAATCGACACTACTTATACCAGGAAAAGTTATTAAAAAATCTTAATGACGAATGAACTTCTTACCTGGGGCCTGCTGCTACCATGTATAAGCAGTTCTGCTAAAAGTGAGGCCAAAGTACAGATCCCCTCCTCATCCCAAGCTGTTGTTTTGGGGGTAACTTTCAAAGAAACAATGGATCTTGACTTTCAGGGGCTTAACTCCCCTTTGAGCCTTTGAAAGTCTCCTTAGTTGCTCAGAAATCTGGAGATATGTTTAGACCCTATCTGACTGTCACTTATTAATATGCATTGTCTGTTAAATGCTGATAGAATGAACACCTATTGGGACCGGTTCCTAAAACTGTAAATGCCTTGCAAACAGGACCGTGTTTTCATTTGTGTTTTGCACAGCACTGTCCCGCTTATCAGCATTTAAACAATAATTAATAACAAAGCAACTGGCTCGAAAAAAAGAAGAGGTAAGGACATGATGTTTGCACCAGATCTCAAAAGATACTGACACAGTTTTCACTGGAGTGTCCCAAAGCACACTGGTATAAAGATAATAGAGAGGGCCAAATTTGAGTGGCCCAGAGTGGCCTCTTTGGTGGCCACATATTGTACAGGGTGTAAATATGCTCACGTAAGATCACAAGTTGTTTTTTTTTCATTTGCTTTTTTCTTTCTATTCTGACATGTTTGGGGCAGTGAATTAAGCCCCCCAAAATAAGGCACATGCTGTTCATGAGAAAGTTGAAAGACAAGTGCGCCGAGACTTGGATTTAAATCAACAGCAAACGTATGCTCTTACGTACCTCCTCTCACATGTCATTATGGGATCCTCATTTACGCACTCTGCATATAGCACATACCTCTTGCCTGGCATTTGCCAGAGAGTCACAAAAGCTCCTTCCTCTTATTCTCTTCTGAAGCATATCAGTGCAGGAACAGAGCTTTATCTTGCTGTCGTTTGAGCAGTCCCCTCCCTTTGAGAGGCTAATTACACGCCACTCAAGGGGTTGGCTGGCGGCATTAGCAATGGTGGCTTCCCAGCAAGTGCGCACATGCACTTTACTCTCAAATAATTTCCCCTAAAAGTACAGTGGAATCTATTCAGCAGACCACTCAGATTAAACCACCATCTGTCTTCTCATCTGACAAGCAGAATAATTGCTAATAACTAGGGTGCATGGATTCTGTGACTGCTTATTACATTAATAATCAGAATTGTCTTATGGTTGCCTTGTGCGTTCTCCTCCTCCCCATCTATTTGGGGTTTCCACCTGTTGTCTCCTGTCAATCTTTGATGCAAGCTCTTTGGGGAAAGGACTATCTCTTCCCCTTAGGTATGTACACCATCTAGCACAAAGGGGGCCCAATCCCTCTAAATACTACTGCAATACAACAAACAATGCTCTCCAGCAAATTGAATGCAATTCAGCTGCTCCTGTTCTGGAAAATCACTTCTACTAGGCAGTCAGTTTTTGCTGGTTATCTTAGGGTGCACCTACACTTAGAAATTAAGTCGATTTAAGGAGGATTAAATCGACTTAATTTACTCCGCGTCTACACTGGGCTTTCCTTAATTCGACTTAAGATGCTCTTTAAGTCGAATTAAGGAAAAGTTAGTTTGAATTAATAACACCTCATTTTAATTCGAACTAGTGCTTAAGTCAACTTTATTAAGATGCCTTAAGCCAGTGGAGACATGGAGTAGTGCCTAGTTGGATCTTTTTAAGTTGACTTAAAATGATAAGTCGACTTAATAAAGCCAAAAAGGGGCCACATCTACACTTGAAAAGTTAAGTCAACTTTTGTTAAGTCAACTTAATAAGATTCACCTTAAGTTGACTTAAAGTCGATCTTATTAAGTCGACTTCATAAAGTCGACCTAACTTTTCAAGTGTAGACATAGCTTTAGGGCCTGACCCCACATGGCGCTCAAAACCCCCTGAAAAGGCTGAAGAGCCCCAATGCTTATTTGAATGGGAGTTGAGAGCACCCAGCAGCAGGACCAGATGATCACAGAGGCTTTAGGGGTTTAAACCCTGGGTCCCGGCCAAAAAGAGGGCCCCATGCTCAAGTCCCTAAAACCCCTGAAATAATCCATCCCAGCTGGCTCAGTGCCACCAGGGCAGGAGCGCAGTGAGCGCTCTTGCTCTGCAGGCACTGGGGCGGGGGGGAGGTCGCAGGATGGGGGGTCCCGGAGCCAAAGGCCAGGATCTGCACTCCACTCCGCCCCTGGGCCAGCTGACCCATCCCTGGGAGTGGAGTGGGGTGGGCCAGCCCCTGTTTGCGCCGCCTGGGGGTGGGTCCAGCTAGTTCACAGCCACAGTGAGGCCGCCCCCACTGCCACTCCGGCGCAGCTCGAGCAGGGCCCCGTGCCATGCACCAGGCAGCCCTCAGTTGTCCCTCCCTCCCTGCTGACTGGCCAGAGTGGGGCCAGGGTGGGTGCACACTCTGGCCCCAAGGCCCCCCCCCAGTGACAGGGCCAGGGGCGGGGCAGGCGGGGGCTGTGGTTGGGAGGGCAGATGGAGAAGCCATGCTCAGGGGGTCCCCGCAGTCAGGGGACAGATGGGGGGCCCGGTGGTCAGGAGCAGCCCGTGGCCCCCAGGCTGGTTAATCCAGTCCTGATCCCAGCCAAGGCTTTGTCAAGTCACACCTTAAAAACTTGTAAGGTTGGAGATTCCACCATCTCCCTAGGTAACCCATTCCAGTGCTTCACCACCCTCCTAGTGAAAAAGGTTTTCCTAATAGCCAACCTAGACCTCTCCACTGCAACTTGAGGCCTTTATTCCTAGTTCTGTCATCTACTACCACTGGCTATGTCTACACTTGGCCAAATAAGTTGACTTAGCAAGTCTACACTATAAAATTAAGTTGACTTCAAAGGGACCTTGCCAAATCGACTTACAGCGTTCACACTGGATGCCTAAGTCAACTTCTAGGGGCTAGGTGGACCTGGGACTGGTCTATGGTGGTGGAGGGGGGCACCCCTTCCAAAGTGCCTGGGGGCTCAGCATTTGTACCCTGGTACAATGGGGACTGAGCAGGACAGGGACAGTGGCAGGGCTTAGAAGTGGGGTGGGCAGGGCTGTGTCTTGCCCTGTGGGTGGGCACGCCAGGCTCTGGCTGTGCCAGCCACCCTGGCAGGGAGGTCAGTGGGGGAGCCCTGAGGGCCCTTTAAATCGACAAAGTTGACTTAGTGCTAATCTGCATCCACACTGGCTAAGTCGATTTAATAAAGTCAATTTAGCCAGTAAAATTGACTTTAAACCAGGTTTAAGAAAGTCGACTTTAAATTTCCTTATGTCGACTTAAGCAGCAGCTAAAGTTGATTTAAGGAAATTGTAGTGTAGACGCAGATTAAATTAAGTCGATTTAAGCAGGCTTTAGTCGACTTAATTTGTAAGTGTAGACGCACCCACTGAGAGCAGCCTAGCTTCATGGTCCCTGGAACCCCCTTTCAGGAACTTAAAGTCTGCTATCAAATCTCCCCTCATTCTTCTCTTCTGTAGACTAAACAAGCCTCGTTCCTTCAAACTCGCCTTATGAGCCATGTGCCCTCCACCTGACTCTTTCCTATTTGTCCATAACCTTTCTGTAATGGGGACCCCAAAACTGGACATAGCACTCCAAATGTGGCCTCACCAGTGCCCAATACATGGAATAATCGCTTCCCTCTATCTGCTGCCAATACTTGTTCTAAAGAGAACCCTGCCCAAAGAGAGGAAACAAACATTAAATCTAAGTGTACTGCCAAAAAATAATGTCAAATTGTGTATTTGCTTCTGCAGAAGGGGCAGCAAATTGTCCAGTAGGCAACGGCCATTCATCACTTGAAATATATCCATATGTTATGTTGGATAATTTACATTTGATCACCATCACTGCATTTCTTTATGTAACACACTATTGTCCAACTACAGCAGAGTATGTTCTGTCACATTAATCCTCATTTACAGTGGGAAGCTATTCCCTGCAGTGGGTAGTGAAATACCAACTATAACACACACCACATTTGTTGCTGTTTGCAAATGGTGGTAACTTTGTATATATCAAAAGGAATGGGCTTGGGAACAGTTCCCCAGAAAAACAAGTGGGGAGCCACTGTGAGCTAAACAAAGATAAAATCTATTTGTTTTCAGGCAACTTTGTGTGTGTATGTGTGTGTGTGACTGAGTGTGTGCATGCACACACGCTCAACTTACAAGCATGCCTTAGTACCACTGTTAGTGGTTGACCCCATTTCTGTGTATACATAGTGGCTATGTCTACACTAGCAAAGTTAAATCGACTTTGTAAGGTCGACTTTAAGTAGACTTAACAAAGTGGACTTAACTTTTCTAGTGCAGACATAGCCCCTTGTCGACGTTATTAAGTCGGCTTAGTGCTTTAAATCAACTTAATAAGGTCAATTTAGGCACTAATCCCTGTCCACACTGGCTTTAAGTCGACTTAAGGAGTTGATTTAAGGCTTAAGTTGACCTAAAAGGAGGTTTTATTAAGTCGACTTAAGCTTTCCCTAAGTCAACTTAAGGAAATGCTTAAGTTGACTTAATAAAAGCCCAGTGTGGACGTAGCTTTGTGTAGGTCGACTTAAGCCTCCTTAAGTTGACCTAACTTGCCAGTGTAGACAAACCCAGTGAGCTTTCTATACCCTTCTAACATGTAATTGGTAAGGTCCCCCTTCCCCTTGGATGATTTATTTTACCTTTGATGGGTATAGGGGTTGGCAAAGCCACATGCCTAGTGAACCGTTCCTGTTCCCCAGCAGCACATCTCTGCCCCTGTTCCTGTCTCTCCTCATCCACCCTTCTCTGACCATGCCCTGCCTTCTCCTCTATAGCTGTGCTTGGCACATTTGGTACCTCTGTTTCATGGCAAAATGTCTCGGACCAATGGCAAGCATTCCTAGGAAGGGCTGTGTGAAGCTCTGTGTGAAGCTCTGTGTGAAGCTCTGCATTCCTAGGAAGGGCTGTGTGAAGCTCTGCAGATGCTATCAAGGAATACTCTTGAGTCACTATTTATCCACTTGCCAAACTATGTGCATGTGATTAATGATGGTGGCTTCTTTTTCCCCTTGCAATGCCCTTTTTTGGATAGCTTTCTCTCTTTCCCTTACAACCCCTGCAATTAGGCTCATTTAGAATGGCTTTGCACTCCCAGCAGCGTGCTTCACGAGGCCAATTTCATTTGATACTTACACACTTCCCCCAACCCCCCCTTAAAAAAAAAAAAAAGACCAATAAAATGTACAAATGGTGACATCATAGACAGCAGATGTGGATGCTCCTCACCACTCAGGATCAGGCCTACAATAAGGAGAAAGGGTGCTTCCATGCTTGTAATACATCTGCAGAAAAGAACACAATGCTCTCAAAACTGAAGCAAAGCTGGACATTTGTTTGTTTCCTGATTGCAGCCTGCTTCTCTGTGCAGATCTTTGTCTTAAGTAGCCAGAAATACAGAAGACTGCTCTTACTTTAAATCTCCAGACTTCTCTGATGCTTGGATTGAGCTTAAAGAAAAGGGAAGACTGTTTGGAAGGCAATACATAAGATAATAAACATTAGTTTTGCAGATTTTTTTTTTTGGTAACATTACACAGATTTCTCTCTTTGAACTAGTGCTGATTTTATTTTTTTCTTTCCAGAAATTATTAGCTGAATTTGATGTTAAAGTTATTCGGGTCCATTTCCTTCGTTAGTTGGATGAAAAGAGAAAGATTTCAGAAGCTTGTACTATTGAACAGCTAATCTGGTTTTGATAGATAGAAGAGAGTTATTTTTAAAAAAGCCTTTTTATACTATTCAATTCTTGAGCTTTTTAAGTTCATCACAAATTTTACAGACAGTTGGGAATAGCCTGATGAAAAACATAAAACTCTTTAAGAGATCCTGGACAAGTTATTTAAGGATTTCAGTCTACATGACACCTCCAACATTTAGGGACTGTAAATATTGCCAAATCTATTTTACAGAAGTATAAACAAGGACACAGAGAAGTTAACTACTCACACAGGCCATGCAGTGAACCAGTGACAAATGAGGAATAGAAAAAAACCCTTCTCTAATCACCAGAGAATTTTGGTTTACTAGAACGCGATAGCAACTTCAGTTCTGCATTTCTTTGTGACATCTTGGGCAGATTTTATTTTCTGCATTTTTGTACTGAAAGTTCTTTATGCAACTTATTTGGATTTTCTGTATTTTCCCATTATGGCCCCATTCAGCAACAGACTTAGGCCTCTGCCTGTCTTCGAATTCAGAGTATCTAACACGGATGCTTGAAGTGATGGATGTGCTTATGGGTGTGCCGGCGCTGTAATCAGACATCCGTGGCTGGCCATGGGCTTGTGGGGCTTGGGTTGGGCTGTTTAACTGCAATGGAGACATTCAGGGTGGGGCTACAGTTCAAGTTTTGGGATCCTCCCAACTTGCAGGGTTATAGACAGTGTGGGACCCAGCCTGAACCCAAACACCTGCCCCACAGTTAAACAGCCCCATAGCCACCCAGTATGAGTCAGCTGACATGGCCAGCCGCAGGTGTCTATTTGCAGCGTAAACATACCCTGAGCATCTCACTGAATTGTGGGGACTTCAGAATATTCCTAAATCCTGTCCTGAAGACACTTTGCTGAAGGAGGATCGTTCTTTTTAGCAGATAGTTGGCCCCTTCTCTTCTTATTCTCAATTGGAAATTGTTTCATACTCTTCTTAATTCATTTCTTTAAAACTTCCCTCATCACAGCTAATATCAAATGGACTTAGAAGCTGTTATACTCCTGGGCTTTTCAATTATTACTACTGATTTGTTTAAGCTGATATTGTCCTGTCCCCTCCATCAATGTAACAATTCTCTTCTGAAGCGTTTGACCTTGGAAAATTCTGTCAAGGCTTCTCTGGTTACAACCTCTACTTCCTTTTGCACTCTTGGACGGATGTAATCGGCGCTTACTGCCTTGTCAATACCAAGAGGCTCTAAACCTTCAAAGGATTTATTTGCAGACTTCCTAATTCTTCAGCTTCTCTCCCTGTGAATCCTAGTTTCTGTAAAAGTCCACCCTTTTCAGTCTTAAAGTCAAATAAACAGTGGTCTAATAACTCTGCTATTCTGTTATTTTTAGACTATATTTCCCCACTATCATTCCTTCAAGAAATAATCTTTTCTGTCTCTGACTGCAGCATATATTTTATGCATTCATGTCTCTCCAGTTAATACTGCTCTCCTGGGATACTTTAAGCTTATTTTTCATTGTTGTTCTTCTATAGTTCATGTTTTTCCTAGCTTTATTTGTCTTTTCTTCACCTTCTTCTCTAATTTATTAGTTGCCATACCCTTTGTATTTATACCAAACTTCATTTTTATACAACATGAATCAACCAGAGAGCTAAAAACATTTTCAACTAATTAAGGGAGTGAATTAGATCAGGGAACTGGGGTTTGCTATCATAGGGTGCATCTACACTTATAAATTAAGTCGACTTAAGCTTGCTTAAGTCGACTTAATTTACTCTGCGTCTACACTACACTTTCCTTAAGTCGACTTAAGCAGCTGCTTAAGTCGACTTAAGGAAAAATTAAGTCGACTTTATAAAACCTAGTTTTAAGTCGACTTTGCTGGCTAAGTCGACTTTAGAAAGTCAATTTAGCCAGTGTAGACGTGGAGTAGCCCTAAGTCAACTTTAAGTCAACTTAGGGGACTCCAGGACTCCCCCACTGCCCTCCCTGCCAAGGTGGCTGGCACAGCCACAGCCTGGTGTGCTCCCCCAAAGGGCAGGGCAGAGCCCTGCCCACCCTGCCCCTATGCCCTGCCAGGGTCCCTGTCCCCCTTTGCCCCATTGTACCCAGGTACAATGGGGCAAAGGCTAAGCCCCCTGGCACTTGGCAAGCGATGCCCCCCCCTGCCACCGTGAACCTGTTCCAGGTCCACCTAGCCCCTAGAAGTCAACCTAGGCATCCAGCATGGATGATCTAGGTCCATTTTGTAGGGTCCCCTCAAAGTCGACTTAAAATTTAAGTGTGGACATACTAAGTCGACCTAAATTCACAAGTGTAGACATAGCCACAGATTCTAATCCCAGACTAGCTATGTAACCTTGGAGTCCCTTAACAGCTCTATGCCTCATGATGTCCATATTACAAATGGTCAATATATTTACTAATATCTTCTGGGTAATTCAGAGATTACTAATCTATTCCGGATAATTTAGGGATTTACTGTTTTGTATACCACCCTAACAGTTTTAGATGAAAGGCACTGCATAAGTGTTCAGATATTATGGTGATGAGCATGACATTAAAATTAGATACAAGTTAAATAAAAATAAACTCATTTTAAAGATGGGTAAACTGAGGAACAAATGAGTTAAATGACAGCATAATTCCTATTTAACTATACTATGAGGAGCCCAGCATACCACAGCACACCTTAACTTACATAGTTACAAACAAAGCACAGAAGATAGAAATTTTCTTTCATGTCACAACCTTTAGTAAGAGGATAAACAAGAAGTAGTGAGCAGAGCTAAGGTTCAATTAAAACCTTTACAGGCTGCCTGCTATTTGTTTTGTTTTTTGACCTTAACTCTGGATATCCATACTTTAAAAAAAATGAAACATTTTCAAGAACTACGTGGTTTTAAATTAGCATGTTTATTCATAATTCTATGCAAACAAACTTTTCCATTGGGAAATATGGGGCCTGATCTACAGTTTACTTGAAGTTAATGGAAAGACTCCCATTTACCTCTATGAGCTCCAGATCCATCCCATGCAAATAACTCTTCCATCCTGGAAGTCAAGCCACCTCATTAAGAAGCCCATTAAGCAGCAACACATCCTCAGTTAAGAAAGGCCATGATAAATAACATTATATCCAATGAAAACTGGCTTTATCATCAAGGGGAAGAGCAAAGATGAGATCAATGGTGCAGATTTCAGTAGTCAGCAAATGCTTCAATGTCTACTTTGTAAAGATTTCTAACGATAATGTAGAAGAGACGAACAGGAGAGAAAGCTTAAGCTCTTGAACTGAATTATTATACTTTCACAGGTTCCTAGATTGAGTACTTTATGCTTTTGATTAAATTATTATAATTATATATGGTTTTCAAGCAGCAATCTTCCTCGAGAGATTTATTTTCTTTTGCCCCTTCTCCATGGAGTAATTTCCATGAGAACAGTTTGAGTGATGGTAGAAAAAAATAAAATTATGGATCTCCATTACACAAGAGGTCAAAGAACTAGCTTCTTTCCAAAGAAAGATGTTTTTGGTTTTATTAGAAATAAATTCTTGCTGTTGAAATATTCACAATTACTTTGAAAGGAAGTTTAGTCTAAAACTAGAACTTTTGGAGTATTTCTTTGTGGCAAAAATTATTTTCAAAGGAGGGTTACAAACGGGCTATTAACATCTGGCTTAATAAGTGGAAGGATTCTTGTAACCAAAGAGTTCAACTACTGAGAATTTCTCTGTTATTTCCTCACCACTGACTTCAATGGGAGGTTCAGGAACTCAGCACCTCTCAAAATCTGACCCTACCTTTTACTGTAAGAACATAAGAATGGTCATACTGGGTCAGATCAATGATCTACCTAGCCCAGTATCCTGTGTTCCGATAGCAGCCAGTGCCAGATGCTTCCAAGGGAACGAACAGAATAGGGCAATTTTTAGTGATTCATCCAGGGCTGCCTGGCCCAAGACCAAATGGCACACCAAGTGAGGAATGTCTTCGGTACCCTGTCTCCCCCTGCTCCCCCTTTGTTAAACTTTTGAATGTCTTATTTTTTTATTGCATTTGTAGCCGATTTCAAGACTTTAATGCATAATTTGCATGCATGATTTATGGACACCCACTTCAGTTCATTCTTATATTTCAGTGACTGACTGGCAACTCCCTTTATACGTGACAACATTCTAGGAGGTTCAAGGGAAACATAGTTCTCAAAAAGTCTGGAAAGTTCCTTGAGATTCTGCAAAGGTCCAGAATATCCTAGGACAGTGGTTCCCAACGTTTTTGACTCAAGGACCACAGATATAATTTTTATTACCCAGCAGCCAGATGAAGGAGTTCAGCAAGGAGGCTCACCTGCCCCCATGGCTGCAGCAGAGAAACTGTGTACCCCACCTAGGTCCCTAGGCAGTGGCTCCCTTCTGCAGAAGACCAGTGCTCCCCTCCCTCTGTCTCCAGCAGGGACCCTGTGCCTAAGGACCCAGGCAAAGTGCCTTGCTCTGCTTCTTGCTACAGCCAGGGGAAAGAGAGCACTGATCTCCCATCAAGAAGCCTGTACTGGTCTTTTAGCCCCACGGCAACATGCTCCATGGGTCCTTCGGCAGTGGCTCCCTTTTGCAGCTAGTGGGTGGGAAGAGGCGGGCCACTTCGAAAGTTCCCGCAGACCACAGGTTGGGAACCACTGTTCTAGGAGGTTACTGAAAAATCAATCCAACTATGGAATATCTGAAACATTTTACTTGAAATATTATATTTTCCTTTTAATCATTATCAAGAAAAAACAGCATTCTGAGCCTGGTGTCCCCCAAGCCCAGAACCCCAGGCAGTTCCTGGGTTGCCAGTCCCTAAATCTAGCCCTGGATCCATTCCTTATTGTTCAATCCCACCTTCTGGCAGCTGAAGGTTTAGGGAAACTCATTTCATTCACTGCAGAAGAATTGTCTGTGCTTCATAGGGCTGATCAGAGCCCAGTTCCCCAAACTCATTGAAATCACCAGTGCAGACTCCCCAGCTTCACAGCATGCTCTCTAAGGGTGCGTCTACACTTGTAAATTAAGTCAACTTAAGCTTGCTTAAGTCGACTTAATTTACTTTGCATCTACACTACAATTTCCTTAAGTCGACATAAGGAAATTTTAAGTAGACTTTATTAAACCTACTTTAAAGTCGACTTTACTGGCTAAGTCGACTTTATTAAGTCAACTTAGCCAGTGTGGACGCAAATTAGCCCTAAGTCGACTTTAAGTCTATTTAAAGGGCCTGCAGGGCTCCCCCACTGCCCTCCCTACCAGGATGGCTGGCACAGCCAGAGCCTGGCATGCCCACCCACAGGGCAGGACACAGCCCTGCCCACCCCACTCCTATGCCCTGCCACTGTCCCTGTCCTACTCAGGCACCCATTGTATCCTGGTACTATGGGGCAAATACTGAGCCCCCTGGCATTTGAAACGGGTGCCCCCCTGCCACCATGGACCAGTCCCAGGTTCACCTATTCCCTACAAGTAGACTTAGGTGTCCAGTGTGGACGCTCTAAGTCGATTTGGCAAGGTCCACTTTAAATCGACCTAATTTTATAGTGTGGACATGCTAAGTCGACTTAGCAAAGTCGAATTATTTGGCCAAGTGTAGACATAGCCTAACTGAGCTGGGAGCAAATCTAATGAACATAAATAGATTTTTGAAACTGGGCATAAGTATGTGCCTTAATACTGGGAGTACTTCTCTGCTTAATGTTACTTACATGCTGGAGTACCTTGCTGAATCAGTGCCACAGTGTGGAAAGTGGTGTTGGAGCCAGACTTCCATGTACTCTAGAGCTGTGAAGGCCGCTGGTATCAGCAAGAGTGGAAAATTTCCCCAATGCAGGCAAGCTTTAAGCACCTAATCTGAACATCCCTCAATAAACTAGCCATTCAGCCAGTGTACAAACACTTGCTTTACTTACTTCTTTATTGTGCAATTTTATAAATGCACCATTTCACTTGGGGAGAATAATTTCGCCAGGATCTACTTTTGTGAAATAAACCAAACTTGTACAAGGAACTGTAGAGAGAAACTACAGAGAATAGACCAGTTCTTTGTACTATGAAACTCCCCTGCAGCTTGTGGAATTACAATTTCAGGAATGCAAATGGAGCTTTTGAGCCCATTTAATCCACCAAGATGAAACTCATTTTGGATGGTTGCCTTCCCTTTAGTCGTAACTGTAGCTAAAGGAAGAGGCTTAGAGGGAAGACTGGCCTTTCTTACAGTTAGTAAAAGCAGCAGTTGGCCTTTTCATATCTGATCCATCTATTTTTCTCCTTTAAGATGTTTCTTCCTTTTTAGTAAGTTTTCTGATCTAGCTAGAGATTTTTTTTAAAAAAAATATTCTAATCCTTTTAGTTTAGCGTGATAAACATCCTCCTAAAAGCAGCTAGTGTCAGAAGTGCTCTTAAATATTCTTTGGAGTACTCACAGTCTTAAAGATCAAAATAATGTTTGTATAAATATTCTTTCCAATAATTTAAATCAGGCTGGCCAATTGTCAGGAGCACAAAGGAACACTGGTTGTAAACAAACCAAGGAAGCATACTCTATGAAAAGTTTAAACTTCTCTGTTTAGATGCATAATAAAATATTTCTGGGAAAAAACGCAGATGCAAGAGACAAGGTAGGCGGCTCTGCTTCTAATAACAATTCCTTCTATTTATATGGTGTTTTTCACGTTAAAAATCCAAAAATAGTGTTTTATAAACTGGCTGGGATTTCAAAAAGCACTCAGCATTGGCCTAACTCTGGTCCCATTGTGTAAATGTGCCTTTAAGAATTAATACTCACAGCACCTCCCACGAATCTCATTCTTCCAACTTCTGCAGGCCTATGGCAAAGTTACCACCCTATGAACTCCAGCTGGCTGCAGTAACTTCTGCCTCATTTTCCCTAACCTTCTTTTGGCTTGCCCTGGCCATCCAAGAGTATTGGCCTTCCAGCCAGGCCACTTTATAGCATCAACCTCCTTGTGGGACCACAGACTCCTTTACCAACCTCTAAGAAAGGCATACATAAGCCAAACCTTCACCCAGCTGGTCTCTACTGGCTGTCACCTCAGTGCATGAATGCTTCAGTTCCTGTTTCTGCTCACTGGTTCAATCAGTCACCAACATCCAGAGACAAACCCTCTCCTCCCTTTACTCAGGGTGCCTAATATCCTCCAGTTCATCAGGGCCTCTGTCTCAGCCAAGCTTCCTGCTCACCCTTGGAGAAACTCATCTTGCCCTTTTCCCTCACTCCCTTTCAGGTTACGTCTACACCGCAGTAAGATCTTGGCAGCTGGTCCACACTAGCTCACTTGGGCTAAAGTGTTGTTTAACTGCAACATAGATGTTCAGGCTCAGGTTGGTGCCTGGGCTCCAGGACCCTGCACACCCAAATGTCTAACCGCAGTTAAACAGCCCCCTAGCCTGAGTCAGCTGGCTCAGGCCAGCTGTGGGTATTTAACTGCAGTGTGGACAGACCTTCAGGCTTTTCCCCAGAAAGAAGGCACTTCACACCCCCTGCCCTCTGAGTCTTCTGTCCCCACGTTGGGCTCACCCACCTGTCTATGGAGTTAAACTCTCCTCTCCCCAAGATGGGCTTTAGTTCTAATTAGCACTGGCCCACCTTCCAGGCTGGATAATCAGCCTCTCAGGCACATATTAACCCTTTCACAACCCATCACAAGGGCCCCCTATGACTTCAGACAAAACTATGTTAAAGAGACAGATGTTACTGCAGTTTATCAAATGTTTTCAGAACGATGCATCATTCACCACAGCTGCTCTTCTCTGTCCTGTTCTTCAGGAAGAGAGTTAGTACAGTTTTTGAAAATTTGAAGAGCACACTCTCCATGTCCTCTTCTAATCCACTAAATATATTTGGGAATAATTTATCCCTGGCTAATCTCTTGGGAATCCAGTGGATAAATCTGGTCCAGAAAATCTATCTTTATGATGAAAAAAGGCATTGATCTAGTCTTAATTTCCTCATCTTCTTTGGATTCAGAGAAAACAAAAGTCAGATTTACAAATCTGAGTCTACATGGCTGGCTGGTATTCTGCTTTAAAAGATGTTTCACAGAGCACCTCCGTCTTCCCTAACACATGTACTGTGCTCACTTATTAGGAGGCTGATGAATACTGACTCTAAACAGGAACAATTTAAGTGACTGAGCCACAGAAAGATATTAGTGAAAGGGTGGGCAAACATTTTGGCCCAATGGCCACATCCCCTATATGGAGGGCCACATGCAGTGGCAGAGAGGCAGGGGTGGGAAAAGGGGCAGGGCTTATAAAATAAATAATATTAAATTAAAAATTAAAATAAAGGGAACGTGAAATAAAATTCTAGTGCAGCTGGGCTCTGGGGGAAGTGGATGCCATGGTCCAGCCAAGAAGGTGGGGAGCCAGGAAAGGAAGAGCTCATTGGCCACCATACTTCAGCCAAGATGCAGCTGAGCCCTGGGGGGAGTGGCTGTACGCTCCAGCCATGGAGCCTTTGGGTGCGTGGGAGGAAAGGGTGGGACTGAGGGGAGCAGGAGTGGCAGCCACACTCTGGGCAGCCATCCAGGCCCAGCTGGTGGGCCTGATGAAAGGCTCAGGTGGGCCATATCCAGCCCGCAGGCCATTGTTTGCCCACCTCTGTATTAGGGAGTGGCACGTTAAATTGCATTGCTTAAGGCACAACTGGAAAGTTCTCAGATACCATGGTGATAGTGTTGGTATAAGAACTTAAACAGAACAGAATAGACTAGCGCCCCATACTATCTCCACGTTTCCTCAATTGCTGGAGATCAGAGTGGTTTATATGGACAATCAGACTGTACTATCACAGCCAACACTGTTATTTCCAATGGAACTACACAGGTGGGAGTGTCGCAGTGGGATATTTGAACAAATATGATAATATATAGACAAAGCTGCTGTCTCTCTCTCACACACCCACACGTGCATGCTTTCAGTTCTGTATCTTCCTTGGTTGACTTGGTCTATTAATTATTTTCCTTTAATTTTTTAAATCTCTTTACACACTTGAGTGCCTCCTGGCTATACAGTTTCATCTCTCTCGCTAACATTCCTATTTTCATGGCCCCTCAAAATGGCTTTAAAGATCAGTTGCTGATTCCTGTTTGTCCCTGACTTGTGGGACATTGGGCTAAAAGGAGAGCCTGAAGCTTCCTTTGATTTTAACCAGAATTTCCTTTGTTTCATAAAACAGAATAGATTTTATGCTGAAATATCATATAGAAGGTTGTTTTTTGTTTGCAGCAGTTGGTTGTGTTCTCCAGTATAAGGCTTTGTGGCATTCCCCTCCTGCAATCTGGATTCGTGTGCTGCTGTGGCACCCTAATACTCCACCTAGAGCCCCGACTTATCCCTCCTTGCTGGGAGCCACTCCTGGTCCTGCTTATGCCCAGACTCCAGCATGTAATCGGTGTCTTAGGTGGTGGAAGTGTGCTCTCACTAGCCACTCTTGGGATGGCCTCCCAGCCCCCAGATGCAATACAATGAACTACTATCTTGCAAGATTCAGCACACACCCACTGGGCCTTGTAAGCTCATTTACACTGGTCCATCACTTTGACAAAGAAATCAAAATGGACCAGCCTTTGCTCTAAGCCAGGCATTCACACATGTTCATCTAACATCACAAAGTATGTCTACACTGGAGGCTCTGTTAAGTTGACTTAGAGACTCCACAGCCCTGCGTCCACACTGGCAGATGCTAGGGTGACAGAGACGTGGCCAGGAACTCTCTGAGGGGGCCTGGTGGCCAATTAGGTTGACTTAAGGGCTATCCCCCATCTATGCCAGTAACACCCACACCAGCCTCCTGTGTGTAATCGGTCCCAGGCAGTGGAGATGCACTCACTAGCCACTCAGGGAACAATCCTCCAGTGATCACTCCCAGCTCCCAGATGCCATACTGTCCTGCAGGGATTGGGACCCTTCCCTGATCACTGCAGGCTCATATACTCTGGTCCATCAGCTTAACAAAGAAACTGATATTCAATTAGCCTTTGCTCTAAGTTAGGCTTCCACCCATTAATTCTCTTTCCAAAATCCACACTGCTTTAGATAAAACAAATATTCATTCATTATAATTTTAAGTGAGTATATAACAAATCAATGCACAATCAACTAATCAATCAGTCAAGGAGTTTATCACTACCAAATAAAAGGAAATATGCATTATAACCTAAAATCACTACTACAGTCATGCTCTTCTTACCACTCAAATTTGGCTATCATGGTTTTCAGCCAGTCTCTGCCCTTCCCTGGGCACAGCCTAGTTCTTAGTTGGTTTACAATGGAGTTGATTCAAGATGCACTTACGCTGGCCAAAAGCCCCAAGCAGTTCAAAATGTCTCCTTTTCTCCTTTTATTTTTGTTTTCTCCTCTCCCTCAATCAGGTGACATTTCCCTCTGCATTTAGCTTGCATAGCCTTTGTTATGCATCCCTTCTGTGTATATGTGGAAACACACCTCTGTTTGGTTGCTCCCACCTGAGCCATGTGAAATACATGGGGATATTTCATATCTGTACACGTCTATGATGCTGAAGGAAAAATGCTGCCATAACAATAATGTAAAGCTTGCTATGAACACTTGAAAGAACACCTGACCTGACATATTTTGCATTAAATATTACATCCATTACAGTGCAAGAGTGAACAAGAAATATACACAGATCACAATATAGGAGAGTGAAGTCAATATCAGGATGTATAGACTGTCTAATTATTAAACTTACATTTTCATGTTGGTGTACCCTCCCATCCAAACCACCCAATATAGCTGGCTGCTGGTTGTGACAGCATAAGTGTGTTGCTCTGTTTTTCTGAAGAAACAACATGCTCTGTCCTGCCTGGAGCTGAGTACTCTCAATCACAGCATTGAGCCCTGGGCATTGGCATGAATGCAAGCTGCATACGTTAACAACAGGGCACAGAAAACAAAGACCAGCTCAATACAGCATATGCCAAAGTTGCCTGAAAACAGTTGCTGCCTGTTCAGACATGTCGGACACATACATGCACAGAAAATAAAGCCAGCTAATCATGCCCCCACCGCCCCACCAAAAAAAACAAACACAAAAAACCCCCCACCAACATTGACAAGGAACGGAAAGGATTTATATTAATTCCCATCTCTTATTGAGAGTCCTTTCTACACAAGCTGAAATTCAATTTGTAAGTGTTAATCAAATTGTTTGCCTTACGTCACAGTAAATGAGCACACAGCATTCTCCGATAAACACTGAGGGATTTGAATGCAGAGGGCAGACAAAATGTAGTAGCTTTTATATGAGAAGTGCTGTGGTGACGGGCAGTTTTTATATTAGAATGCATGTGAAAGCATGGGGATTCATTCATAAATGGTGACACGTTCCAAAGGGGTAGCCGTGTTGGCCTATTTCAGCAAAACAAACAAGGAGTCCTGTGGCACTTTTAAAGACTAACAAATTTATTTAAGGCATAAGCTTTCATGGGCATAACCCACTTCCTCAGATTTGTTAGCCTTTAGGGGTATGTCTGTACTAGCAATTTAGATCGACTTAAGGACCCTTAAGTCAACCTAAATTACTCCATGTCCACACTGGACTTTCATTAAGTCAACTTAAGAAATTCCTTAGGTCGACTTAATGAAAGCTTAAGTCAACTTAATAACAACCGCTCATTAGGTCAACTTAAGCCTGTCGACTTAAGGACAGTGCAGACGGAGAGTAACCGTTAAGTCGACTTAACAAAGTGGACTAGGTCGACTTAAAGTGTTGCACTTTAAGTCAACTTAATAAGATTGATTTTAAGTCGACTTAAAGTCGACCTTATTAAGTCGACTTAACAAAGTTGACTTAACTTTTTCTAGTGTAGACATACCCTGTAAGTGCCACAGGAATCTTTATTTGCTTTACTCATAAATGGATGTCTTTGAATCTCAAGGCCTATTTAGTCACTAAACCTCTTTGCATTTGTAAGTGATTGTTGCTTTAAAAAGAGGCCCACTGAAGGCTGCAGTAACTGATATCCTTTCCCTTGTCACCACACAGGTGGCAGCACAGCAATCTTCCCCAACAAATACGTCTCATCTGGAAAGCTCATCCTTACATATGGAAGGTAGATTCATTTTCCTTGGTTGCTCACTACAGCAATTTTATGTTTCCTACATGTAACTGAATAGAAGCATGGAAGGAAATTGGTAGATTCACTTTCAGTTCAGCTAGTCAATTTCTAGTGAGTAAACAGAATAATAAAATGACCCCATAAGTAAGTCATTGATGATAATACCCGCTAGGGAAATTTCAACAGGGGAGTTTGATTTAAGTAGCACACTTGAGTTTTTCTCTTTGAGAACACGAGGTTGGTTGTTAAAGATAACTGCATTGACACCACAGGGTCCCAGAGACCTTTGACCATAGACTTTCAGCCGGGGGGACTGAGCTACCTTAGAATTTATCTTTGCCTTTCATGCTTTTATGGAAGTCATATGATTTTCCGTAATTGTTATTCATTTCCCTTGACCTGGCTCCAGCCTGAGTGGCTCAAAAGTAAATGTTCCAAAAGCTGAACTAAATCATCTTTACCAGGATGTCCTAAATGGTAGTCATACGAATGAACTCCCCCCCCCCCAGTTCCTGACTTTCTATAGAGGTGTCTTCCTCACAAACGCTATCCCATGGGGATGTTTAGCCTCTCTGCTGCAGAGCCTGCGATCTCTTCTCCCTGGTTAGCGGCACTCAGCTAGCTGTACCTTGCAGCAGCTGGACTATAAGGTGTTGAAACACTTCACCCTTTAGGTCTGTTTCCATGACAAACAATTTGGGCCCCATCCTTCCCCTCAGTAAAACCCACCGTCAGTAAATGATCGAACGATCACTTGGCAAAACAGAAAGCAGTTCTCATTGACACCACAGCCCTGAGGCTAGTCATGATGAGCACAGTTCCTTGTTGCACCCCAACTCAGTTGCCTTGGAGCAACTCATGCTGGACACATTTCTCATGCTCTTGTTTGGACACAATCTGACTTATTACAGGAGGAAAATGGGTTTGTGTCCAGGCACAGGATTGGGTGTCAGGAGACCTGTTTTTTTAACCACCTCTGTGGCAGCCTTCCTGTGAGATCCTGGTCAAGTCATTTACTTTCTCTTTGCTTCTGTTGGTAGCTACCACTTAGATGTATTGTGAAGGGACAGATCAGGTCTAGTCCATGCTCTAGGGCTGAAGCCCTGCCCTACCCTCCCTGACCCGGCAAATATCAGGCACAGTCTCCTGTCTTTCCTAGCTCCATCCCTGTAATGCAAGTCACTCCAAAGGGGACAGGTCATAGGTGTGGCATTTGCAGTCCCCACTTTGTGCTGGCTAGCCATGGAGAGGGAATCATGCTGCACCAGGAAGGGGGTATTTACCTACACCCTCAACAAGCCTTTCACACACCCCTACCCCCCACACACCCGTTCAAGTGCTATGCACTGAAAGTGCTGCAGTATATTCAGGCACTTGGCATGTTTTTACAGAAACATTTCGCGCACAAGCTGAGCTGCCTCATATATGATTGGTTGCCAATTTCTGGTGCCCTCCTTCTTCAGTTATGGGCAAGGAAGCAAATCTGAAATAATGAATAGGCTCTGAAGCCTCCCCTTTCTTTTCCAGCAACTGCACTCTTTTCACAGAAGACCTTGGTAATATATTGTAAGCACATCACTATGGAAACTACAGGACAAATTAGGCTCTTTCCCAGAGTGCTCCCCACCCCCGCACCCCTTCTCAGGCATGTGTCTTCCCGGCCCATATAAGCCCTTAATGTTTGTACAATACTTCATAGATAAAGGCCGCCTTAGAAAAGTATTATTTTGACTCCAGACTCTAGCCTTTCCTATTTTGACTCCAGTCATTCACAAGTAACAGCTGGCATTTGCAGTAAAGCTTGCAGCTTATAAAATGCTGTGAAACTTGTGGAAGAAAACATTTTCAAGACATTCTACACCACAGATCTGTGCCTCCTAACCCTTCACTTCCTGCTCCATACTAACCTTCCAGTAGTCTTGATAATTGGCCTGCTCAAACGTGGCCCTATTCGGTAATCAAGTGGTGTGAGTCATTCAGCCCCTCTTTTGGCAGAGGAAATGCATTGATATACATCCCAATAATAAAAATAAAGCAAGAAAAAAAAGATAATTGGGGCAGAGATCCAAGGAAGATGCAAATTAGCCTTCTTGTGCAAAGACCTTGCTAGATCCTGGGATTATGTGTACTTATTACTGCTATTAAATGTGATACATTAAGAGGTTGCATTGCCAAAAAGGATCTTCTTATTCTCTCTGGCTTTGCTGGGCTAGTTCTTGAACAAAAGGTCAGAGAGAAGAAGAGGGAGAAAGCAATATATTTATTAACCACCCTTGACTATTGGAAATGCTGCCATATATATCCATGGAACATGCAATACACTAAAATACAACTTGGTAGAGTTTCCTACTCAACAAATCTCTAACAACATTCCAAAGTTCAGCATTTCTCTGTCCTCACTGGTTGCTGTCTGACTCTGCACAGACCCTTCCCTGTACTCTCTAGCTATTGTTATTCCATTGTCTTTACAAACATCTCTTGCTTCCCAATGCTATTTTCTTCTCTCTTTGCATCATAGCATTTGACCCTTTGAGTAAGCCACACCTTTGATGAAGGATATTACTAATCAAATTGAGGATGTCCCTTAAAATAGGGATGGGTGGTTACCCTGAAATGAAAAAGCCATTGAAAAGACAGAATTCAACCAGTGTAATTTTATAGTGTATATCCTAGGGATGGGCAAAGTTTTTGGCCTGAGGGTGACATCCGAGGGGCTGCTTATGTTGGGCCACAGGCAGGGGGAAGGGTGGGGCTTGGAGGGGGAGTGGCCACCATACCACATGATGGGAGGGGGCAGAACTAAGAAGGGGAGTTTGTCCATCTCTGCTATCACACAACTTTACAGTGAGGCATCAGAGGCAAGGAGTTAGAAACTTGTGAGTGAGCACAGGTTTTACTAGAGAGCCACGTTACATGTTAGTGTTCTACTTCAGTAAAACACTCGATCATATATTTTGTTCCTATTGACTTCAGCATGATTAAACCAGATGCTTAAAGTTCAGTATGTGCTTAAGTGTTTTGCTAAATCTATCCCTAACTGCAAATCCAGACCCATAATCCTGAGTGTGCCTGTATCTGATGTGCAATTCTGGGATCTTTTCCCTGGGGTGGGTGGAAGGACCCATCGGATTATTTCAACTGATTATTCCAGCGGGGTTTGGTTCCTAGTTTCAATCTAATTGGCTGATTAGTTAACTAGTGATCATAGACTCATAGAAGATGAGGGTTGGAAGGGACCTCAGGATGTCATCTATTCCAACCCCCAGCTCAAAGTGATGCCAACTACCTCATTCTCACATAAACCTAATGGAGCCCATCTGCTGCCATACTGCACAGTGCAACTTTTGAATTGGGCCCATTCTGACACCCATTGTAGTCTGGAAGATTACACAACCCTGAGTGAATTCTGCACCTCAGAGAAAGATTTACTTTCCCATCAGGGTACTGAGATAAAGGCAGCTTTGAGTATGGTAGAGAAAGTTCTTCTGGAGAGCGGTTAGCTGATGGCTGGGATATAAGGGGCAAAGACTTGGTGAGTAGAGGGAACAAAGGAAAGTGAAAGGCACGTCCAGGGAGAAGGAATTCTCTTCCTAGGTGAATGATCACTTCAGGAGGGGGTTCAGTAGTGGAGGTAGAGGAGGGAAAATAGGGCTTCTACATCAAGGCAACCAAAGAGAAATTTACAGAAGCGGTCAGTGGGGAGCTAGACTTTTCAGCCCGGTCCCTCTCACAGTCTCGTTCACATGAGTTTTGCCACTCACTTCAATGGGAGCAGGATGGGAACTATATTTGTCTTCCTTGTTCTGTACAACTGCATCAGTAGCACATGCCTGGAGTTTATTAAACCTGACATCTCCTACCTGTTCGCGGAGAGACAGAGCTGGGTCCTAAACCGCAGCTACATGGCTCAACTTTAGAAAAAAGAAAAAACATTAAATACAAACAACGTTTTGTACCTTCCATCACAATTAAGTGCATTTTTAAAGTGTCAATATATGAATGCAATAGGAAGCTTCCTAGAGTCTATTAGCTACATGTAACTTCTAGAGGAACCATTTGAAAAATATAACATGAAAACAATTTTTTAGAAAGCCGCCTTGTGCCTTGGGCACTGGAGTGATTTGCATCTGACCCCCTCACTGTTCAGGCCTTAGCTCCATAAACCACATCCAGACCTCACTCAGTGCTTCGCCAGGGTCCTTTTTTATAATGGGTTGCCCACCACCCTCTGTACATACAATCTCACACTTGTTCAGCCTTCCCATCCTGCAGCTTCCCCTGCTTCAGCAACTTGCCCCTCCCCTCCCCCATCTCTCTCTTCCTGGGATATTTTATAGGCCTCCCAGCTTCCACAGCAGTTCCTAGTTCCCAGGTGTCAGCCATTTTCCTCAGCTGGCTTCCATTCCCCTTTGATTAGGGCTCAGTAGCAGGAGCTTCCCCAGACTCTGCTATAGGCACCGACAGGACACCTCCAGCACCTGTTGAATTTTTGACAATGTGCACAGTTCCCCTGCAGAATACCTGAATCTAGTGAATGAGAAAAAGGGTGGTCTCATGGGCTATGGAGTCATTCCCACTCTCTGGCACAATGACACTATTATGTATCCACAATGGAACAGATTCAACAGGAGAAGCTGAGGTGCCTCACATCAGACTATCCTGGGCTATGTCTACACTTGCTAAAATTAGTTCGAATTAGTTAGTTCGAACTAACTAATTCGAACTAATTTTAGTTTGTTCGAATTAGCGATCCCCATTCATTTCAATGGCCGGTTAGTTCGAACTAAGAAATTAGCTCGAATTAACATGGCCACATTGGCTAATTGGAACTAGTTAGTTGGAATTAAAGCCTTACTTCTAAAGCCCTATTCGAACTTATTAGTTGGAATTAAGGAAGCCCTTAATTCGAACTAACTAAAGCCTAGTGTAGCCATGGCTTTAGTTAGTTCAAATTAAGCCTCCTTAATTCGAACTAACTTGCCAGTGTAGACATAGCCCTCGAGCTACAGCACTCTTGTAAGAGGTGGGAGACCCCTGTTTAAATCCACTCTCCCCCTCAGGCAAAGGGGAGATTGAACCTCATCCCAAGAGAGTGCTCTAACCACTGAGTTAAAAGTTATAAAATGGGAATCAGTGGTGGCACTTTCCCCTCTGGCCATTTTGTATGGCAGGAGGCAGGTGCCTAAGTCGTTCGTAGTAAAAGCACCTCAAAGCTGCCCAATTCCAGGTGGCAGGTTCCAGTTCATGGACCACTAAGCAAAGCTAGGAACCTCCCTCAAAGCTGTAGCCTGAATTTTGACACCCGTCTCAAGAAAGGATACATACCTCTTGTCAGCATCTCCCATGGGCTGGCCTAGCCAGCTTCATGCCTAGCATGCTGACCTTTGGGAATGCATTCAAAGGCTCCTGTTTCTCCCCATGCATTGTGTAAGGAGCCGAGATGCCTAAGTCAGGCTTTGTGAATCACAGTGGTATTCTGTGATTTTTCTGGGCACTGCAACGCGTGTCGGAGTCCCTGGGCCTCAGACACTATGGTATAAGGAGCTAGATTAGATACATTCATTACTTCTTAAGGGGCCTGACCCTGAGCTCCCAAAGAAATCAGTGGGAATTTTGCTGAAAGAAGGACTGTAGGGTGGGCTCCAATGCTTATAGCATGATATCCCAGATCCTAACTGTTATTATTAGTTACTTTAATAGTAAGTATTTATAGCCATTATGTTATATAAAGTAAGGAAAGTGGCCTTTTCTCCCAACTCAGAAGTAATTTTATCACATATCATAAAAACTGCTCAGACTTCAAAATCACTTGGCTTGACATGGAACATCACACTTGGTGGGGCCTACAATGATGTTTAGATGGCAATGTGATAGGCATCTCTTCACTACCTATAATAGATGGAGAGACAAGTTGGGTGAGATATAGTATCCTTTACTGGACCAAGTTCTGTTGGTGAGAGAGAGAAGTTTTCAAGTTTACACAGAAGAAGAGCACTGTGTAAACTCAAAAGCTCATCTCTCTCACCAACAGAAGCTGGTTCTTTAAAAGATATTACCTGAGCCATCTCATCTCTCTAATAAGCTGGAACCAACACAGCTACAATAACACTACATATGATAGATGGATTCCCTTGAATCCGGGTTGCACACCAAACACAACGTAAGAACCACTGCAGTCTGCGCCATTAGAGCAAATGAGGGGCAGCCATCCGTATCCTGGCAAGCTGCCAGTACACCTTTCAACTGGACAAAGTTTGAATGATTTTGATTTACGTACAAAGGTATCGTGTATAATCTGAAATACAAAGGGGAAAAAAGGGCATCGTATTGTTAATTTGCGAGAAGATACACAAACAGTATAGTCAGATTTTTAAAAGAGATGCTTTCACGAGCATCCTGTCTTTGTATTTAAATATTTTACAATCATTTTCGAAAGGCAGATTTTACTGACTTCTATAGGAACAAGCAGAAGGCAAGGTAACATTTAGCTTTCGGTCGGGCTGTTTGTTTTCTCTCCAAACCACTTTTCAAACATCTCCTAACTCCTTTGTGTGGTAGGTAGGTGCTACATTTTCCATTTGATAGATGGGGAAAACAGAAGCCAATAAAAAAAGTAGACCCAAAGCTATGTTCAGTGTTCCTCCTGCTAATTTAGACTCCGAAGCTCATTTGGCTCTCAGAGTGGTGTAAATCAAGATTAACTCCATTTAAGTCAATGTAGCTATACCAGTGTAAAATCAGGACTGCTGTGAACATATTAGCTGAGTTAGCCTGCTAGTCATCATTACTCAAAACTGTACATAAAGAATTGAGTCTGACTGACACACAAGAAAATAACAGCTTCATGCTAGAATTGACGGGAAATGGGATATATTTCTTTTCCCCATAGTCCACATGGTACTGAACCTTGCCCTTTTCCAACCAGCTTTGCCAGTCACCTTTCAACATGGTGGCTGCAAATATGTTCTTGTAATATCATTATTTGTCCCATGGGAGTTAATGGGTAGTTCCTGTAATCCTTTTGATTGGGAAATATTTTTTTCTGAGATCTGGATTTGGGTCTGAGTCAAAGTAGATAAATGGAGGAAAAACAGGGCAGTCTCAGACACTGTCTGCATGCATGTAATAACCATATCCTAATATTATGTCCCATGGGGACTTGGGGCAAAAATGTGAGTCGGTCTCAGGTAGAGTTAACCATCCCAGTGCATTAGAAAGGGAAGTAGTGGGGCAGAACTTTCAGTCATTCTCTGCCACAACAGTCTAGTGCAGAGGCGGCCTTAGGATATCTGGGGCCCTAGGTGAAGGCCCATTGTGGGGCCCCCTACAAGGCCTAAGCACCGAGCCAGCTCCTAGAATCATAGAATAATGATTTTTGTCCTAAGTGCAGGACTTTGCACTTGTCTTTGTTGAACCTCATGAGGTTTCTTTTGGCCCAGTGTTCCAATTTGTCCAAGTCTCCCTGGATCCTGTCCCTGCCCTCCAGAGTATCTACCATTCCCCCCAACTTGGTGTCATCCGTGAACTTACTAAGCACGCAGTCTATTCCATCATCAAGATCATTAATGAAGATGTTGAATAGAACCGGCCCCAGGACTGACCTCTGGGGCACTCCACTCGTTACCGGTTGCCAACCAGACATCGAGCCATTGATTCCTACATGCTGAGCCCGTTGATCTAGCCAGTTTTCGATCCGCCTTATGGTCCACTCGTCCAACCCATACTTCCTTAACTTGCCGACGAGAATGCTGTGGGAAACCATATCAAAAGCCTTGATAAAGTCAAGGTATACCACGTCAACGGCTCTTCCCGCATCCACAAATCCAGTCATCTCATCATAGGTTGGTCCCATCAAATCAGGTTGGTCAGGCATGATTTGCCCTTGGTGAATCCATGTTGACTGTTCCTGATCACTCTATTTTCCTCCAAGTGTTTCAGGATGGATTCTTTGAGGACCTGCTCCATGATTTTCCCAGGGATTGAGGTGAGGCTGACCGGTCTGTAGTTCCCCAGATCCTCCTTTTTTCCTTTCTTGAAGAGAGGTACTATAGTTGCCTTTTTCCAATCCTCCGGGACCTCCCCTGTTCGCCACGAGTTCTCAAAGATAATGGCAAGCAGCTCTGCAATCACTTCCGCCAACTCCCTCAGCACCCTCGGATGCAGTTCATCCGGCCCCATGGACTTGTGCACATCCAATTTCTTTAAGTGTTCCCTAATCTGACTTTCCATCACCGAGGGCCGCTCTCCTCTCCATTCCGTGTTACCCCATGTAGTAGCCTGGGAGCTGGCCCTCCCTGTGAAGACTGAAGTAAAAAAAGCATTGAGTACTTCAGGCTTTTCCACATCATCCACCACAAGGATGCCTGCCCCATTCAGTAAGGGACCTACATCACCTCTGCGCCAGACCCCACGCCCTGAGCCAGCCTCCACACCTCGTGTCGGACCCCAGGCCCCCACGCCAGTTTCTGGGACCCCAACTAGGGCCACACTGGCTCACCACCCCATGCCCTGAGCTGGCCCCTAAGCCTCCCCGCGCCTGCTCCTGAACCCCGAGCCAGCCCCTGCACCAGCCCCCAAACAGGGCCACGCCGGCCCCCACCAAGCCAGTCCCCAGGCCAGCTCCCAGCCCCTGTGCCAGCCCCCGGGCTCCTGAGCCGGCCCCTGGGCCCTCAAAGAGGACCGCACCAGCTTCCAGGACCCCGCACCGCCTCAGGCCCTGAGATGGCCCCCACACTGGCCCCTGGGCTCCCGAGCCGGCCCTCAGGCCCCCAAACAGGGCTGCACCGATTCCTGGACCCCCAGGCTGCCCTGCGCCCTGAGCCGCCCCCCCCCCCCAGCCACCCCGTGCTAGCTTCTGGGCCCTGAGTCAGCCCTTGTGCTGGTCTCCAGGCTCCCAAGCTGGCTCTTGGGTCCCGGAACAGGGCCGCGCCGGCTCCCAGGCCCCAATCCAGTCCCCAGGCCCAAACCGGCTCCCTGCACAGCACTTACCTTGCTGTGGAGGTGGGGACAGGGCAGAGCAGGGAATCGCAGCCAGCAGGAGGGAGCCTGGACTCAATGTTCCCTCTAAGGTTTGGCGGCTTACGTGCAAGATTTTCAAGCTGTGTGCAAAACATTTTCTGAATAAAATTTTTGTGTAAACTCACAACAGAAATTATAGGCATTAATTGAAGTTAAAGTGATTGTACATAGAATTAATTAATTGGGTTTAATTAATTGAATTTGAATGAATTTTGAATTGACATTTAATTTTTAGGAAGGTTTTTATTTAAAATTAATTTTTTTAACTTTTTTTTTAAGAAAGAAAGAAAGAAAGAAAGAAAGAAAGAAAGAAAGAAAGAATAAGGCTGGAAGAGAAAGAAGGAAGAGAAAAAGAAAAAAGAAGGAAGGAAGAGAAAGAAGGAAGAGAAAAAGAAAAAAGAAGGAAGGAAGAGAAAGAAGGAAGAGAAAAAGAAAGAAAGAAGGAAGAAAAAGAAGGAAAGAAAAAGGAAGACAAAGAAAGAAAGAGAAGCCGAGGTCTCTGGCTGGGGGGACCCGACTGGGGCCCCGGGAGGCCGCCGGCGGGGCTGAGCAGATCCCAGCTCCGGAGGCCGATCCCGGCCCCGAGCCAGGAAGTCGAGGCGGCCGGTGGGTAGGAGCCTGGGAGCCCGCCCCAGCTGCGGCCACTCCGCTGCCCTGGCCACGTGGGGCAGGCAGGCGGGTAGGCCTGTGCACCTGCCCCGGCCCTGAGCCTGCCTGCTCTGCCCTGGGGGCGGGGAGGGCCAGCCCAGAGGCCGGGCGCTGGACGGGTCTGCCACAGCAAAGCTGCAGCCCCAGGGGTCTGGAGGGAGCGGCGGGGGGTTCCTCAGTGCTGCGCGTGGGATGCGGCGGCTGCGCATTCACACAGCTTAGAGAGAACATAGGCCTAGAGCCGTGGCAGGCGGCTCTTGTGGCCCCAGCCCTCAGGCCACGCTGGGGGGCGGGGCCAGCAGGGGGAGCCTGAGTGGTGCTGCTGCCACTCAGGATTGGCACGCCGGGGGTTGCGTGCCGGGGGTTGCTGACCTCTTTTAGGGAAGCAAGCGACCGACCCTGACGGGGCCCCTTATTGCTCGGGGCCCTAGGCGGCCGCCTGCCTCGCCTACCCCAAAAGCCGCCTCTGGTCTAGTGTATTTGGTTCGTAAAGCATAGTCCATGAACTACCCAACGTTTGTAGCTAGATTAAGGAGCCCTTTACTCTCAGAAATCTTCTTCCCATGTAGATAACTATAATTTTGTAAAGGGATCATGTAGAGGTCTATATTATGTAAAGGTGCTGCTCAGTACGACAAAAATAAGACCACACACAGGAGTGAAAACTGGGGACTTGCTGCTTTATATAACCACAGCACAATAGAGTGGAGGAAGAAACACCCTGTAGCTAAACAGTAAGAAAGGATGGGTTGGACCACTGCTTCCCGCCCCAACATACTCATAGTAACCCAGTTAACCCCCTTGATGACCACTTCACTCCATAAAGGCTGTGATCGAATCACTTCTGTTCTCTTCTTTTTTGTATGAGAGTTTTGTGAAATGTTGCCATGAATTTCCTGGATTTTGATTTTGTTTTGAAAGAAAACAGGGGCTGTCTTGCTGACAGGGGCAAGGGGGGTGGGGTGGAAGGAAGACAGTGGATGTTTAGAACATTGCTTATCTGACTATATGACACAAATTGTACCTCTTTAGGTTACTTTTACAAGGCATTTAGCTAAAAGGTTATATGGGCTTTTTCTGTGGGATCAGACAGAGGATTGAAATAAAAGACCTGCTTTCTAGTTAGAAAACACTAGCAATTAGAATTTTTCAAAGTTGCTAAGTTCTATCATTTTTAAAAAGGTAAACAGTTGTTAAAACATCGCTTACTGTTAAAAGCTGCTGTAAAGAGCTTCAGAGAGGAAACCATGTCCAGAGCATAAGAAGTAATTTTTTTGGTCCTACAAAATTCAGGAACTGTGCTACAATTCTTGAGTGCCACCTACTGACATTGTATCTGTTAATGATTTGCATACATACAGGCATCTACATAATACTAATTTACTAAAGCAAATTTAAAGGAAGTTGTAGAACTTACAATGTTTTCTAATATGTATTTGGCTATGAAGATAATGCAGCTTTTTTTAATGTTTATAAGTTCTCTACCTATATGCAAAATTCAGATGACATGTCAGAGCTGCCATAACATGTAATGGAGAAGACTTTACTTTTGCTCTTTCTTGTTGATTTTCCTTTACCTAAAATAAAAATAATTTTAGAAGTGTGTGCTTGTTTCTTTACACAATGACAAAATACCCAAACCTTTACTATACAGAGTTTGATTTTTTCACCATTTAAGGGTGAATAAAGTCTTATTGGTAAGTATTAGTAAGCAGAGAAACTGACGAGAGAGAGAGAGAGAAAATAGACCTGTTGAAATATTGAAACAGAAAAAGATATTTGTATAATGAGCTATTCAATTTCCTTCTATAATACTCAGGTAATGTTTTAGTGAAGGCCCCATCCCACATAGTGCTGAGTGCTGAATAGAAGCAGACTCTATAGTTTTGTGACTAGTCATAACAGTTTCCTTTTATTGGATGTCATTTAGAATCCACAGACCTTTCCCCATCATATTATAACAATTGTGAAATCTGTCAAATATAGATCCTGAATCCTGGCACATACGTGAAATGAACGTTCCCAGAATGGATATAAATCTCACGCTGCAGTTTCTACTATGTCACAAACCACAGAAATGCAATAAGAGCCATTTCTGACCATCAGCAAGAAACCAAAGGTTATCAGATCTATATGCACTAGAACATGAACGTGTTATATTCCTTATTACAATATTCTCGAGGATACCTTTTAACAAAACATTTTGTTTCAACATAATCTGTTTTTTAAAAGCAAAATTAATTTGTACATAGAGAGAATTCATGTCACTATATGAGCTTTGTAAGCTTGAAAGCCTGTCTTTCTCACCAGCCGAAGTAGGTGCAATAAAAAAGATTACCTCACCTACCTTGTGGCTGTGATATTTCACTCATTTCTTGGCAGGTTGCATTTCCAGCATGACACAAGCAAAGTCAGACCAGGGAGTCTAGAAAGCACAGGTAATAAAGAAAGCGCTGAACATTAATGCAACATTAAGGCTGAGAAACGAAGCTCTCAGGATTTCAGAAATGAAGTCTTTAACCATCACTTTACATCCTCAGCTGGTGTCAATGAGAACAGCTCTATTGACATCAATAGAGTTATGGTGATTTACACCAGCTACTGAAAGTACAAACTTAAATTTATGCTCTGCCTCAAAACACAGCTTCATATAAGCTTTGAACTAGATCTTGTGGGCCCCATCAGGTGGCATTACAGGCCACCCCTGCCTCACCATGTTGTTTTGAGGGTTATTTAATTAATGTTGGTAAAGCGCTCTGAGGTCCGCGGAGAAATTAACTGAGAAACATGTTTTATGTACTCCTGGTATTTTGTTGCCTGGAGAAGAGGCCAAAATGACCATTCAAACCAGCAAGGATCCAGGCCTGAGCCTATAGCCTGGCTGTAAGACCTTTTCGCAAAGCAGTCAGTGCCTTCTCCTGTCTGGATTTGCTATTCTGCTGTCAACATTCCTTGTGGGGACAGACAGCTAATGTTGGGGTTAGGCCTGTGCTGGGCTTTGGAAATGGCTCTTCTGGAATGAAATTCTGGCTTTACTGGAAGCAATGGAAATTTTGCCCTTGACTTCAACCAAGCCAGGATTTCACTCCAACTGTCTTCCTGTGTGTGAAAGAAGAAATGGGGAGGGATAGGAGGGGGTTGTTATATGATGACAAAGGTGTCTTCTTTGCCGCAATCATCATGATTAACATACAACCCTATGAAAGATGCTAATTTAGCGGCAAATGAGCCTCGCCATGTTCTCAGCCCTTCTTCCCTTTTCAGATATCCCTAAGTGCTACCGGTAATAGTATTTACTTGATAGGATTAATGGTGGAGTTGGACAAATGCAGTAAGCCACCCTGAAAGTTTTCAGTATCAGCAGAAATTCCACTTTATTGAGCCTATTTCCTGAATCATTTAATCTGGCCTCTAAAGCTTGCCGTTTTATCCTGAAGGCAGAGGTTCGTTTGAAAACCTATTCCACTTCCTTCTCCAGAGTCATATCTAAGGGTAATGAAAGCTGGCCACAGGAGAAAATGAACAATGGCAAATACCCTCTAAGGCTAAGCTATTCCATGCAGCTCCAGTCCCGTAATACTGCAAATCATAGCAGCCTTAAACGTTACCCTGAGTTGCTTTGATTCTGACTTTCCTCAGGCTGTTATGAATTAGGAGTAAATCAAGAGTTATACTTGTGCAAACCCTGTGTAGGAGGGTGATAAGGATCAGACCCTTCATTCTTGAACTCATTACCAGTAACATGACAATTCCCCCATTAGGATGTAGTGACCGAGACGCTGAGTAATTGTTTGAGACCTACAAACCATATCTTAATCCCTTTAAAATCAAAATATCTGTGGATTTATTTTTTTTTTTAATGCCATGGCAGGTTTCAGGTTCTTTTCAGGGTTCTGTTTCCATTGTATTTTCTTTCAATGTCAAGCTGGTGCCAGTAAGTTTAAACATATCCAAGACTTAATGAGATAGTTTGTGTTTATATATATATAGGCTTGGGAAAGGATAAAAGGCAGGTTCACACATGAAGGTCCCACCATCACCATTAATACATCACCTCGTACACTAGGTAGATTGCATTTCCACCCATGCAAAGTGCTAGTAACTGCTTATCATGTGTCACCAGCTGCCAGAACACATTATTTTGTAGAGTCAAGGTTCATTGTTGGAAATTCCACTCTGTCAAAGCCACAGCACTGAAGATATTTTCCTTTTGGCCACTTTAATCATTTGCTTCATGTCGCCATTCTATGTACATTCTTATCTCTCCTGTAGGGGAACTGGGTGACAGCCTATTAGAGAACTTATCAAAGGCACTGATATTAAAGAAAGGGGCAGGGTGTGCTTTGTATTCAGTTCATGGGTATTTGCAAAGCAGCAAGAGACAAACCCCACCTCACTGGGCTCAACAGAAAACATTCATTAAAAAAAAAAGGATATAATCATTTATACAATAAAGCAATGGCATTTGCCAGAATTGTATAAGAAACATATGGATATAATACATATACTGTTCCTTTATATTGAAAGCTAATATATCGTGTGTACATAAATTCTGTTTGTAGTGAACATATTTATAATCCAAGGCTATGTCTACACTGGCAATTTAAGTAGACTTAAGGAGGCTTAAATTGACTTAAATTAAGTCACGTCCACACTAGGCTTTCATTATGTCGACTTAAGAAATTTCTTAAGTTGACTTAATGAAAGCTTAAGTCAACTTTATAATTACTACTCCTTAGGTCGACTTAGCCCTTAAGTCGACTCCTTAAATTAGCTTAAGGACGGTGCGGACGTGAAGTAATCCTTAAGTCGACTTTATTAAGTCAAATTAAGGGTGCTTAGTTTTAAAGATTTAAAGTTAAGTCAACTTAGTCCACTCTCTTAAGTCGACTTTAATAAGGGCGACATTAAGTCGACTTAAAGTCAACTTTATTAAGTCGACTTAACAAAGTCAGCCTAACTTTTTCTAGCATAGACATAGCCCAAGAGACTTACACCCATAACAGAATTTACTTTCTCTGGGGAACCGGAATTGCAGCTAACAGAAGATGTAAGCATGGAACCTTTAAACATGCAGGGGTCTGGCCTCCTAAATTTATTAGTGTAGAACATTTCGCATGTGTTGTTTTTTCTTCATCATTTCAGAATAAAACAGCCATGTTCTTAAAGATGTAAACAGGGCTAATTTTAAGCATACATTAGTTTTGGGGGCTCCCATCTCCTCAATATGCTAGACCCCCAAATCTCTTTCTCCCCTTTTGCCGGATCTATATCCACTATCTACTCTCCACCCACATTGGATCTATCAGATTTTCTCCAATAGGAGATAGGGAATAGTACGGGCTAATGCCTAAGGCAATGGGGTTGGGACTCAGGAGAATGGGGCTAAGCATTAGCAACGCCAAGTGTTCAGTTGGGCCCCAAACAGGCATAAAATAGGTTGAGAAACCACATGATTTTTTAAAATAATAAGTTTAGGGCTCTTTTCAGTTGCCTTCTGGCTTCAGAACCTTTAGGGTGCACTTGGGTCATGTTCTCAAGCTTTTTTCTGCACCCATGAGGGCCTTCTCTTTTAAAATGGAAGCTGAGATTCACATTTTATCACGTGTCCTCAAGGACTGGAGCTTTCACTAAAAGATCAAATAGCATATTATAACCAAAACGGTGAGAACTGGCAATGTTGGATTCGTCCCCTGATGGGTTGTGACTGACGGAGAAACGGATGGAGGGGGAGGGGCTGATGAGGTGTGAGCATTGGGCAGTGGGGGACACAGGGGAGGGCTTGAAGAGGCACAAGCAGTGGGTGGGGAAGTTCAAAGAAGGGGTAGAGAGGAGTGAGTGGAAGGCGGGCAGGTATAGAGGAGCACGTGATGGGAGGCAGAGAAGAGTGAGTGGTGGGCAGAGGGCATCAGGTGTGGAGATGCATGAACAGCATGTGGGGGGAGATGAGGGGGAGGAGAGGAGCAAGCAGCTGTGGAGGCCTCAAGGAGAAGAGACAGAGCAAAGGCAGAGCCATGTGGGAAGTGGACAAGCAATAGTGAGACCTCAGGGCAGAGTACGGGCAGGGCCATGGCCTGGGCACCTTTCCTTGGCGGTGTGCCAGTGTGTCTCCAAAGGCAGGCGTGCTGCATCCTGTTTGAAGAAACCTAGCCTTCCCTAACCTCTTACACCTTCTGCGCATGCAGTGGCCCAAATGGGAGCTGAGTAGAATCAATGTAAACAGAAACCTAACAGTAGGCACCAGACATCAGCGACTTCAGCTAAGAGAACACACACAACTTCATGCAGCTTTACCAAACAAGATAAAACACCCTCTGTTCTTCACTAACCACAACACTCTGCAACAGAAGAGGATGCAGTGTAGAAGCATAAGTAGATGCGCTAAATTACCCTGATTATACCAGGGCCAGAACAATTACAATGGTGTCCTGAGGACTAAATCCAGCTGTGGTGTAAGCAGATGTGACTCCACTCTTTCCTCAGGTCTAAGTTCGAGTCTGTATGTATCAGCCTGCCACCCAATCACCCCTCGGCCCTTTTAATCCATTATATATCTGTCATGTCACTCTGATTCTGTCAGGGAGCCGTGGCTCCCTGGTCCCCTGGGGGAGTGGCTCCTTTCTTGCCCGGCTCCCTGGCTCCCCTTCTCCCCGGGAGCCGCAGCTCTTCGTAGACCTAGCCAGTCAACTTAAGAGTCTAGTGTAGACTCTCTAAGTCGATTTAACAACCTTGTTAAGTCAACTTAATAGAGTTGACTTAGCTTTGTAAGTGTAGACGTAGCCTTTGAGCCTGAAGACCTTGGTCTCAATCTCAATTTCATCATTCCACATGTGATCCACCAATTTCACCCCATCCCTGCTATCAAATAGCTTATTTCAGTGGCTTCACATCTTCTCAAGTGCCTCTCCTAGAGCGTCCGTATCTCTGATCCGTAGGAAGAGCTGGTCTTACCCTGGTTTAAGATAGTTGTCTCGTAATTAGCCTGGGCATCTGTTTATCTTAAATCACTCTATTTGTCTTGTACTAGATTTCCCACACACTCAGAAGCCTTCTTGCTGTTTGCTGTCAAGTGTCCCATTTGCCATTAACCAGGCCCCCAACTTACTTAAATGCAGAAACATGATTTAGGCACAAGCCTGCAATGTTGATAGTTACCTGTCTTGGTTTCCCGCAGGTCACTCACATGACTTCAGTCCTTTCTTTATTCATTCTGAGGCCATTGTTTGTTAGTTCCCTACTCCAGGCATCAGCTGACTGGATCAAATCTTCCTTGCTACTGGCTATTAGTGCTATATTGTCTGTACAGATCAACTTTTTACTGCCTTCTATATGGGTTTGCTTATTCATGAAGTCCATCGTAATTATGATTAGCAGTCATGTAGGTCACATTTTCTTTATATATTGGTACCAATGTGAACATTCTCTGTGCTTTGGGGAATTCCCTTCTCTGCACACAGGACTCGTGAGAGTCACCGTAAACTAACCGTTCTCAAGGCTTTGATCATTGCCTCCAGGACTTCGACCAGATCTGCTTCTTTTCCAGGTTCCATCTTCAGCAGTGACATCTGCTTGATTTCTTTTGACATCTGCTTCTCACAGGTCCACTTCTAAGGGTATTCACAGCATCGCCCATGTACCTTGTCACCTGACACAAGCAGGTTGCCCATGCATCCTTTATGAATAGCATATTCAATCCAACTTCCTTTCTTTTGCTTCTTGTTCTCACAATCACATATATTTCCTTTTTGTCAAAGCTAGAGCAGCTGTTCAACTCCTTACACAGCTTAACTAAAGGTAGGCATCTCACTTTTGTAATTGCTTGCCTGGAGGCTCCTGTAGGTGGCTGTTACAATTTAGATCAACTGCACCTGTATTCCCCTTCTGTGGTCCCTCAAGGGCTTCCATTCTAAGCTCTTGGCTCCTCAGTTCTCAATCACATCTCTTTGGTGGAGAACCATTTCTTTCCCTCTCAACCAGGCTGCCCTGTGAGCTCCCTAGACTGCCTAAAAGGCCTGCATCTGTACTTCACTTTCTTTCTGCAATTATAAATAGCGTAACTGCCAGTAGTTGCAAGTCACCACACTGCTACTTTTAAGCAAGCACATTTATTTTTAAGGTGAAAGCATTAGAGAGACAACATATTAACAACAGTATGCCAGAAAGCTTACCAAGGGTCATATGTAAGAGCTGCGGAATGTGTAGTGGGAGGTAAGTGTGAATTCCCCACCTCCAGTTATGCAAAAACTCAGCCTTTTGAAGCTATTCCCTCAGGAAAGAGCCACTATCTGCTTGACTGCCTGTTACATGCCGCCAAGGCCAAAGGCCCAAGCTGGATGATGAACAACCTGAACAACCTATTCATGGTGGTTCTGGTTCTGAATCTGACAGTTAGGAACTTGTAACCCATTCTGCAAGTCTCACATATTTCACATATCCCCTCTCTGCCCATGAGAGGTTATGTATAATCCCCGCCCAGAGTCATACATAAACCATTCATTTAATACAATGGATTCCAAAGATACTTCAAACTTACTTCAGTAAGGTTTCCCAAGGATATTGCAATACCTGTCACTGCAGCAACCGCTTCTGCTGAAGGGTCATTTCCTCTCACCTTTCTGGTTTCTCTCTTATTTCTTACTGCACCTCCTTGTTCCACTACTATTGTTCACGAGATCATGATCTAACTAGCTTAGTGCATCCACATAGTATCTCAGCATCTCATATCAATACTGTCTTGAAGATACACAGATTTGAACAGCACTGGGGGACGGGGGGAGATATCTCTTGGCTCAGACTTCTCACTGCCTCCCTAAACTTATCTGCAGTCATTTTGTGCACATCCTATTGCATGTGTAAGATCAGAAATCTAGCCCTAATAATACTAATAGCCTATTTCACCCAAGAATCTCAGAGTACCATGTAAGTATATCACAACACTTCTCTGAAACAAATAAGTATTGCACCTGTTTCACAGTTGGGAGAACTAAGAGGTGTTAAGTGACCCAAGGCCACAGAGAGTCAGTGACAGAGCCAAGACTGGAATTTAATCCATCTCTCAATCCCATGTTCTGATCACTAAACTATTTTGTCGTATTCAGACCAGAATGATATTTAGCGAGAATGAGACTTTCTTTCCACACAGGTCAGTCTCCAGTTTAACAAAGCAGCCATCAAGTCACTGCTCTTAAGGCTGAAACCTCCTCCATCACCATACACATTACTTTTTAAGAATCTACACCCAGGCAGAGTAAGTCAGGCAGCAGTAAGTACAGTCATAAAAAAGCTAAGTACTAGTGAGCTGATGGGTGCCACATCACATCAGCTGTACCGCGAGCAAATTAGTCTCCTTCTCAGTCCCAATAACACTGAAATTGTGTGTCTTTGGAGAAGTGGGTTGGAGGGGTAGTGCTTCTAAATGTGGATGAGAAGGTCTCTTCTAATGCACACAGGGCCTGTGTGCTAAAGCCTTCTCCATCTATTCATTGCTGCCATTTTCTCACTGTAATTCTAAACTGATAGCACTATGTTACTGTGAACAGTGGGGGGTACTTCAATTCCTTAAACACAGATTTGGGCTCCTAAAACATTGTCTCCCATGTCAAGTTTATTCAGAAAGGGTCCAATCCTCTCAGATTTAACTTTTATGCTGGAACAACCTCTTCCCAGTTTCCCCATCCCCCCTCCACTCCTAATACCAACCGTTCCTACTTCCTAGCTATAATTATAAAGCTGGAGGAGGAAACTGTATGGAACCTAGAGGTTGTAAGGTTGTACTTCGTATATTATCTCCCTTTCTTTCTGTACCTGTAGCAAATCCAGCTGACACTGGTACAGGCATTGTGTGTGAGTTTACACAGACACCCATGAATATAATCTATAGAGATATGTTCAGAGTGAAAAAAAGCAGACCTACTAGCTACTGTCTGAACAATCCATCTAACTGATTTCCAGATTCTGGAATGTGAATTTTCTATGGTGGAGCTGATTGCCAAGAGCGTATTGTATTTATTGAATCTGGTTGCTTAAGGTGGTGTTTCAGGGATTTTTGCTTACAACATGAAAATCAAATAATGAGTTAAGAGCTCCCCCTATGTTTGGTGTAAGGGGGAGATGCTTTTTACTATTTTGGGGCCCATGACTAGGAGAGCTCAAGTTTTTTAAATTATGTGAGATTCAGTTAAATACATAGACCAAGACTTTTTCATAAATGGGTGTCTCTAGTTAGGCTCTAAAGCAACATTTTAGATGCCTAAATAAGTTTCCAGCTATACAGAAGTCCTGCGTACTCAGCAACTCTTACTGGCGTCACTACAATTCTCTGTGGGCCTGAAAATTGTTGTCTTAATTCACCAAGACCTTTTACTTTACAAAACAAACTGAGAAGGCAGTGGTGTTCAGCCAACAAATTAGACTTATTTCAACAAGTCGTGTGGGGAAGGAGGAGGGGTGGCCCAACTGCTTCACTTTCTAGGAAACTGCTTCATTTCCCTCCATCGAGTAAAATAACACTTAGCATACCAAAAGAGATTGACAAAGTGGTTTGTAGACTACTTTAAGATCTTCTGATAGAAAACACCTGGCAGGGAAGCTGCGGGTCTGGGGCGAAGGGAGCAGGGGCTCCCCAGGGGACCAAGTCGACTTACGGCATCTACACTGGCTAAGTTGACTTATTAAAGTCAACTTAGACACTAGTTCGAATTATAACGAGGTGTTATTAATTCAAACTAGTTTTTCCTTAATTCGACTTAAGGAGCAGCTTAAGCCGAATTAAGGAAAGCCCAGTGTAGACGTGGAGCCTGCTTAAGTCGACTTAATTTATAAGTGTAGACCAGGGGTCAGCAACCCAAAAGATAAGAAGAGCCATTTAAAAAAATTCCTTCAATAGCCAAGTGGTTTGAGAGCCACAATGGGTGTAGCCTCCTAGTGGATGGTGAAGGGAACTGGGCCAGGGTGCCTGCCGCAGGGTCCCTTGGTGGGGGGAGGATGCTCAGAACCAGGAGTGGGCCATTCACAGGGACCCCCATGTGGTGGGAAGGAAGCCCAGAGCATGGAGCCAAAAGGAGGCAATGAAAGAGCCGCATGTGGCTCTGGAGCCACAGGTTGCAGACCCCTGGTGTAGACGCACCCTTAGTTATTACTTATTTCTTATTGTCCGTTGCAGTTCTAAGTGTATGCACTTCTTTCTTCACTACCGCCCCCCACCACCCGCTTGTTGAGTCAGCTCTTCCCATCCAGGGAATGGATGAAGCAAGCTTAATTTACATTGTCTTTGTTATGCACTTTCTCTACTGCCTACGGGAAGGAAGACAGCTCTGTTTGTCTGTCCCCATGTGAACTATGTGAAATACCTGGGGACAATGTATACACACACAATCACTGATATACTACTCAGTTTCTATTGAGACTGTAAATCACAATTATTTCTGAACAAAAATAAATGCTGTAAACCAGATGCATTCCCTGCAACTTTTTAAGCATATATAGCCTTTTCTATATTATACCACATGTATCTACCCAGTTTACACCAACCAGTTTACACCAATTCAGAATAATTGTCTGGATTTCTACCTATTCTATATAAACATTTAGGTGCATATTCACAGTGACAAAGCTGTCTACTTGATGAGGGGAGGACCAGGGATGTCGCTGCCCCAAAAAAGAGGTTCGGCCCAGGGGCCCCATCCAGGGCCCAATCCATGGGGGGGACGATCTGTCCCCTGGGTCCCCAGCCGGGGCCGGATCAGGCTCCTGCCGCTGCAAGCCTGCGGCCCACCCATGGCCCCAGGGTCCAGCGGGGACCACATCAGGCCGGTGGTGGCTAGGTCCTGAGGTCTTGGTGGAGGCCGCAACGGGTCGCAGTGGCCGGCCCCCGGATCCCTGCCAGACTTGGGGCACTGGTGCTGGAACTCGGGGCATGTGCCCCACAGCAGAGCAGATTGTGGGCTACAAATGGCTTGCGGGCCACATGTTTGACCCCTCTGCTCTAAATCCTGGAGGTCACTGCCTCATACTTGTATCCTGCATGACCAACTGGTGATTTGAACGGAAATCTGGTATTTCTGGCTTTCATCAAAATCAATATTCCAAAGGGGTAGCCGTGTTAGTCTATTGTATCCACTTCAAACGGCTGTATTCAGTGCCCTCCATGTAGTCAAATTCCAAAGGGGTAGCTGTGTTAGTCTATTGTAATTGTAATTCTATTGTAATTCTATTGTAATTCTCTTCAAAGCGTCTGACGAAGTGGGATTTTCTCCCACGAAAGCTCATGCGATTAATAAATCTGTTAGTCTTTAAAAGTGCCACAAGACTCTATCAAAATCAATAGACATCTATTGGTCCCTTGTTGCCTAGAACATTCCCTGAGATTCTGCATTTGATCTGATGCGATTTTCACGTTATGCTACATGACTTTCACATTATGTCACAAAGAGAAACGCTCCCAAGCTGAACAAACAAGGAGTCCTGTGGCACTTTTAAAGACTAACAATTCTATGTATCACATGAGCTTTTGTTGTTTTCACTTCATTGTTCAATAGGCAACACGATGCCTTCTTTTAACTTCACACCATTCAAACACTGCTCTAATTTTTTATTTCCTCACAGGCTCTACTATTGCGCTCATCACTTTAGTAGCTGAGAGCTTCAAAAACTGAATTGATTGTCAGAACGCTCCTCTGAGGTGAGGAAGTTTTATCAGTCCGGTTTTGCAGGTGGGAAACTGAGCCATAGAGACATTAAATATCCACAATTTTGGGTGCCCAGTTTGAAATGCCTAGGGCCTGATTTTTCAAAGTATTGAGAATGGCTGAAGTTTGGCAAAGTTATAAGGAACTGAAACCAGGGTCTGGTAGTAGAAATTGATGAGCAACTAGAGGCAGCACTATCTGTGCTGCCTAATCATAAGACTCGTGCTCCCATTGAATTCATTAGGTACAGAAATAGGCCACAGACTTTTCCTTGGAACTCCGTGCAATCTTTAGTCTATAAAGTAGAAGTAGCAGGGAGCTCCAGATGATTCGAAAAAGCTCAGGTCATATCTCAAAATAAACCTGGGATTTTGATCCCAAAATCTTAATTCCCACACTCCCCACAAGGCCCTCCATAAGAACAAAATGAGGTGAAATAGAAACAAAAAACCCACAAAGTCTAATAAGAAGTATCTAAGCATTTCTGCTTTAAAATGTTAGCATTGTTTTCTCGAGTTCTAAATTGTGTGATCACACTTTTGAGGAATGATTTGTTAGAAATCATTTCTTCACTCTGAACTGTTTTCACAGATTGTATTCATAAGGTCAAGACTATTGTAGAATGCGAGTGTGTTGTGTTCAGGCTGTAGGAAGCAAATATCCAGTTCATTGCAGTGCTTGAAAACATTGCCATTTTAGGTAGGTGGCTGCCACAAAAATGTTTAAAAGTTTATTCTTTTCCTTCCAGTGATTTACTTATAAAAAGTTCCTGGCATCTCAAATGTGGTTTTCACTGGATTTTAAGATTTCTTGGAGATGCCAGGGATATGTATTTTGAGTTCCCACACCTTTATTAAAGGGTGAGGCATGTTAATTTTTAACAAAGGCATCTTTTCAGCCAACTGTTCATTACACCTTTTGGAATTAAATAGGTTCTATCAGAAACAAAATATAAAATGTCAACAATCTATATAAAAGTCCTATTTCAACTTAAAATGTTTATCTTTCACTTTTACCTGTTGTGATGCCATCATTTCACTGGTTATCTAGTGACTACAGAGGCTTCCTGACTTTCTAATACAAGAAAAAGCATTTTTTTTAAAGTTTTTGGAGAAAAATATTTCAGGCTATCTTTATACATCTTAAAGAAGCAATGAACAAACACCTTAGAAATACAACAAATCCCATTTGTTTTTCATTTTGAGGTCATCTCAAAGGTTCATGGTGAGAATAGGATATAGATCTGTGGTTATTTTCCTGGCTACAGGCTTTTATTTAACTATGTGAAGGTAAATCACACTATCTTTCCATTTATTCATCCATAAAATGGGTATCATACTAGAGAGGGAGACAGGTCTCGTGGTTAAGATGCTACTTTGAAACTCAGGCAATCTAGATTCAGTTTCCAATCATGCCACAGATTTCCTGTGTGACCTTAGACAAATCAACTAGTCTCTTTATGCCACAGCACCCCATCTGTAAAATGGAGATAATTCTTTCTCCCATTTATCTTGTCAGTTTAGACTGTACGATTTTCAGCTCTTTTTCTTTCTTAGCTCTGTGTTTGTAGAGCGTCTAACACAATGAGACCCCATTATTCATTGGCGCTATTCTAGCACAAATTGTAGTAATAAAAATAGTTCCCTGCTTCAGAGGGGTCTTGTAAAGCTTAATATGTTTGTGTTTGTATGTGTCAGATCCTTTTTGGTTCTCTACTAGCAGTTGCTATAGAATTCCAAAGTAGTAGTATTAAAATACAGCTCTTCCCAGAAGAGGAGAACATTGACTTTTTCTACTACACTCACATTTTTTTACCATCTCTCATCTCAGAAGCTGGGGGAGCCATGAAACATGCACTTCTTTCAGAAAGCTAGTAATTAGCTAGAAATAGAGTAGAACAAAAGTCATAGTGTTAAATACAAATCCACACACTTCATTTCATATGATTAAGAAACCCTGACAGACCATTGCTGGGTCAAACAGAAAGAGGAAAAGCACAGAAAATAGAAACGGATAAAGGAACAGTGTAAAAATTCATTCAATATAATTAGGGTATAAAGCCCTGATAGGCACGTGTTGTTTGGAAGGCTGAGTCAATGCTGCCATTACTGCTCTGTAAAGAAATGGGTCAATATCATTGCATTTATCTCATCACATAATTTAATGAAATTATACACAGGGTGAGAACCCAGAGCAAGCACAGCAAGACTGACAAAGTGTAGCTCTGTAAACAAGCCTGCCAGTTTGTTGTGTTCTGTTTTAATATAGGATCTAAAACGTCCAATCTGTCTCTGTTGAATTTCCTGATCTCTCTTGGAATGTCTCCCATTATTGATAAAGAGCTCTCTGGGCTCAGTGTGAAGGCTCCTAGCTCTAAGGAGTGAATGAGTAGGACTGTACCAGTGTAATCCACACAAGCACAATATTATTTTTGCCTCTTTCTAGTTGCTGATCCACAAAAAGATAGACGTGTCACTGGTGCCAGAGAAGGAGTTTACTCCTTTATTTCAAGTTGTACAGTTTGTTCTTTAAAAGTTAAAGGTCCCAGGTTCAAATCCTGGTGGCAACCCAACCAGAAGCTCATTTTACCAATATACAGGTCATTTTCCATGGCCTTCCCATTGATTCTTCAGACAAGAATCCACAACAAAGTTTACACAGTATTCCCTGTCTCAGGGGGTTTTGTTTCTAGTAGGACACTACAACTATAGACAGACACATCGAAAAGATGTTAAAAAATAAGAAAGGCTTAAGAGCACAAAACAATTAAAAAGGAAATAAATTGCAGAAGCCTATAGGCTTTCCTATTCAGGATCAGAAATGTATAGCTGGGATCCTTGGCATTCTTGTCAAAGGAGTAATTATGTTAATCTGTTTTAAGAACTTGTTAATATACTAAAATGATATTATAAGCTCTTCTGAAGAGACATTCGAAGCATTAATAATTACCACAAATAAAAACATCTATGGGAATTTTGGGATCATTAGCGACAATTCTCAAGAAACTCAAAGAGCAAACAGAAATTATAGAAGCAATAAGAAATGTGCTATTTGTGGAAACATAGAGCACAGGATAACTCTGTGAAAAATTTTAATAAACATTTAAACAATGATTAAGCACCTCTTCTAATAGAAGCACTTAATGATCCATTCATTTCAGGGTCCCAACCTTGATCCAGCCTAACCCTCTTGGTATTGTGTGGTTATATAGCCACAGCTGGGTATGCGCACACACATGCTCACAACTTCGCAAGGAAAGAGCAAGTGAAAGTCTGTAATTTGAATCTTTGATGAAATTTGTCTGCCATAGAAGTTGTACAGAATTCAAGGCACTGTTCAATTATTTTGGTTACTCTTTCCCGCCCCTCCCCCTCTAATTTATTTTTAGCTGTTGCATTTCCTCGCAACTACTTTGTTTAACGTCCACCCCCGGGGTGTTGCTCATCGGGGGTTGCGAGCGGACGAGGGTTCTTTTGGCCATAGGGATAATAGCCCTACTTTTATCCTTCAGTGACTGAGTGAAGGCCCTTGTAGTTATCTCGGGGGTCAGGAGGAATATACAATAGAGGGTTGAACCGATCCAGCCGGTAACCCAGACGAACATTAAGGGAACTGAATATTGTTTCCATAGGGGAACTAGTGAGAATGAGAGAGGGGCAAAGGAGGTTACTAATGACAGGGACAACATCAAAGGAATCAGGAAGGTTATGAATAAAAAGTATTTATTTTTAATTACCATGCTTACAATGGGTTTTAAATGCTCTTTGCAAGGAATTAATTAAGCGAGTTTCAATAATCATATGATTGTAACATTACACTGTTTTGTTGTTATGCTGCAGCAAGTCTTAAAGACAGAAATTCAGAAATAAATGCGCATTGAAGGTTTATTTGCTAGAGCTATCCTTATTACACTGCGATTGCCCCTACCTTTAAAGGGGATTGCAGTCTAACCACCTGTACTCCCAGGCCGGGGTGCTAAACTACTTGTTCCCTAACCTTATACCTATCCCCCCGTACCCTCGGGGACCAGGGTGCGAAACTACGTTAGCCCTTACACCAGGACTTGGGGTACTAAAACTTCAGTTGCAATTTCATATACCTGTAGCTACTTTGAACCAGCCTTCACCGAGGTCTGTTGCAGTTTCTTAATACTCACCGAACTCCTACCGACGTGTCAGTTCCGTCACTCACGAGAAATGGGTCCTGACCTTTCTCTGGTGGCCTCTTACCGACGTGTCAGTTCCTCATTCACAAGGAATGGTGTCTGACCTTTCTCTGGCCACGGATAGAGCCCACTTGCTATTGAAGCCGAAGCTTCAGGGCGTCTTGACTCTACCGTGCCTTGGCCACAGACAGAGCCCACTTGCTTTCAAAGCCGAAGCTTTGGGGCGTCTTGACTCTGTCCGGCCCTACCGCCCGTCTTTGCAGTCTCCGGGGCTGATATTTATGGGGTAACTAGACCCTCGCACCCCTCCTGCTTTGTTCCTGCGGTTTTTTACACAATTTTGCAGGGAGCTCACGAGCTTCTGTGCATCTTGGTTGCAAAGCACTTTGAGCTAGCTCACTGCAAGGTATAATGGGAAGTCCGAGCTCTCCTATTTTGGAGACAATTAACGATTGCAAAATAGTCTTTGAAAAGCAGTTTTTGCAAAGCAGTTTTTGTAAAGTAGCTACTTTGCTGCAGGATACTCTTGCAGAGCAACGGCTCAGTTCTTGGCATAGGTCCTGGTGAGCTGTTATGTTTAGACCTTTGAAGATTGGTTCAGGCTTGGGCCTACTCTTTACTATAAACTATACTATTACTAATAAGCATACAAACCCCTTATCTAAACCTACTTTCTACAGCATTCTCATGCTAGATTTTCATTACTTACAAACATAGCTTTTTTTCTGCTGGTAGGCACCGGTACTGCATACTGGCACCTATTTTTCCCTGGCCGGGCCTGCTGCCCAGCTGGGGTCAGCAGGGCAGGGGAAGGAGCAGGTTTCTTTTCTCCTGCTGACCCCAGCCCCCAGCTGGGCAGCGGGCCGGCAGGGACCAGGAGCGGCATGCAACCGTGGGCCAGAATCCGGACTGTCAGGGGCTGGAATCTGGCCAGTGGACACCTGGGAGCTGCGGCCAGGCTGGAGCTTTTTCAAATTGCCCGCCCTGAGCATACTCAGATGCGCAGCTTGGGGTGGGAGCAGCCTGGTCAGGGAGCAACTTTGGCCACACCTGTAGCTCCAGCCCCATAAGGGGGAGGGGGCTGGGAGGGTCAGGGAACTGGCAAGGGATGGGCAAGAGGAGCAGAGAAGGGGCCCAGGGAGTGGCAGGGGGAAAGGTGGGGTCTTGGAAGGTTGCTGGGGGCCAGTTGTGGTCGAAGGTCCTGAACACCCCACCCTCACCCCCCCACCACTCCTGCTGGTGTACTGGCACCTTTTTTTTTAAAGAAAAAAAGCACTGGTTACAAACCACATAGTCAATTCTGGGTATTGCTTCCTTGTAGCAAGCATACAGGCAAGGTAGACAATCAACCTGGAATCAAATGTGCTATTAAACCCACAAAGAACAAGAGAGCAAAACAGCTCTCCCTCTAACGTATCAATAAAGGTTCTGATTGAAGATACTCCTCAAGACATGCACAGAACACAAGCTAATCTTGGATGCTAGATGCCACACAATAATTGCTATATGGGAATCAGCTTTGCTCAGGGCCGGCCCAACCATATACACGAACTAGGCAGTCACCTAGGGCGCCAGGCTTTAAGGGGTATCAAATTAGTTGGAACTGAATTTTTTTTCTTTATTTAAAAATATATATATTATTAAGTTATCATTTTTCCCTATCTCGAATATGATGTGCCAAAGTCATAGTTCACTGAAGGAGCCAAAAACTCTTGGGCTGGCCCTGGCTTTGCTTACCACTCACCCAGGCTGATTTGAACTGGTGTCCTAGAAGGAATTGTATACCCAATCCCCTGTGCCTGAAGTATAATGGTCATGAAGTTAAAATATCTTTCCTATATTAATTTGTAAAGTACCACACAATAAGCAGCTGTTAAGGAGGTCAGACAAAAAGTGGAAATGGTCAGACTACAAAGCAACATAATGATTGTTATTGAAATATAGCAAATCATGACAGAAAATTCCCTGGGGTAAGGGTTTGAATGAACTGTACTGCCTCCCTCAGATCTATGATTATGATATATTCATCAACGGTGCAGCTGAGGTGAATGATAGTAAACCCTAGCGTAGGGTTAAAACAGGGTTAGTTGACTGGCTCTAAAACTGACTTTCAAGTTTATTAAAGAGCAAGCTGCTAGAATAGTAGATAGTAGGATTGCTGTGTGGAAAAACTCTGATGTGACTGGATCTCCCAAGGTTGTCAAATCAGGATTCCCAGATTTTATTTAGAAGAATACAATGTTCCATTTTTCCGGGCAACAGTCGGCTAACATTTTTCTCCTGTATAATGATTCATTGTATATTATTTCTTAAAGAATTATCTACTTTTAAGTACCTATGAATATCACTGCAGTTGGACATCTGAACTGAAAAGCAAATGTGTGGTACTGAGTGTTATGGGCAGTGTTTTTTACTATCAGCTACCAAAGAGATGGATTTTCTAACTTAAAAATTGACTCTAAACACATTTTAAAATCTACCACATGTAGTGGTGTGACTCTGACTTCTCCGTGCTGACTGGATAATTTATCCATTTTTAACAGAAGATTATTCTTTATACATTCATAAAATAGATCAGCATTACATTATCTATAGAACAAGGGATTTTCTAACAATTATTACAGTAAAACAATACCCACTTTCTTACCAGTTTTTGAAGGAGAAAGTAATTCTCTCAAAAACTCTCAGTGGACCATTCCATGAAGTTGAAAAGCAGGAGGATATTTAGCATACAGGTTTTTTGTTTTGTTTTGTTTTTTTCCAAAAACTATCACTGGAGAGCAAAGAAGGGTCCAGGGTGAGGAGACTATTTAGCTGTAGCAATAGGGCTAAGAGGAACAAAGAAATCCAGATATAAACTGGATATGACCAGAGGTGAAACTCCAAACTGTGAGACACTGTTTTCCAGTTATCTTCCTAGAAGTATAAAAAACAGGCTTTTCTACATTTGTTCCAAGACTCTGGGCTGAACAACAGCCTTTGCCACCATTTTTGTAATGGTGTAATCTATACCCAAGTTACGGATAAGCATAAGGCCTGTGTCACACTCAAATAAATTTTAGATCTCAAAATGGGATTTAAGCATTGCATAGGTCTTCTGCTGGATCTCTGCAGGGGTTGAATGTCACCCTAACAGCACCATTTGGAAAGAGTGGCTAATCAATACACACAGTACCAAGAACTATTGGTTTGCAAAGTACTGATGAAGAATAGTTAGGAAAAGGGGGTTTAAGCCATACAATGTCCATCCTGATTTAGTCTGGATTTTTCACACTCATGACAATGGATGGTCCGGGGAGTAGACTGTTAACCTGAGGCTAGGGTTCCATTCCCTACCTTGCTATCCCTACATGACCTTTTGCCAAGTCACTTATCTTTTCTTGGTGCCTCACTTCACCAGGTGTAAAATGGAAAATAGCACTTCTCTACCTCACAAGGTATTGAGAGTTCAAATAAATAACTTGTTGAGATGTTCAGGGGCTAAAGACATGAACCTTACATAGATTTTTGTGTCATTGCAGCTTACATAATTAGAATCCAATTTTCAATTCTTATTGGCCCTTATGTTACTCAGTATTCTGCCAAAGGTCTTAGTAACTTTATTTTGTGCGAGCTGGTGTCAGGAAATACACCAAATGGAGACACTCTTGTGCAGCGGATAGATGGACTGTTAGAAACAGTGTAACACAAGAGTGCTCTTGGTTTAAAGCTCTACTTTATTTAAGCTCAAGTACTCACACACATCCGCAACAGTTTAGTAGTACACCCTAACCAACAACAGCTACCAAAGTCTGGGGTGGCTTTTGAGTGGAACCAGCAATGGCCCTCCAGTTGGCCTGATCTTCCAGTTTCCATTGGAGGATCCTGAAGCTGTTTCTAAGAAGAGATTCCAAAGAGTCAAACCCCCAAAACCTCTATTTACCCTGGTTAGTAGACAATAACATGTCAAGAAAAAAATGTGTTAGGCAAGCAGTTTCAAAAGCTAATCAAGACGTTGCCTCAAAAAACTTATTCTGCATATCTTGAAGTTGGGACAAACTGTCAAAGGATGCACCCCTGCTCCCCACCCACACCTGTATGATCTGTGTAACTTTTCTGTTCATCTTTGCAATGTAATTGTATGGTCTGAAGCCAAATATGCATGCAAGGGGTTTTCTTTTGAATGCTCATGACATACTCTACAATATTTTTATGGAAGCATGTTTTCTACAGCTTCATGAATGTTTACAGATGTGAAACATATCCCCATGGATTTCACATGGCTCGGGGAGTGGGGAGACAATCAGAGCTGTCTCTCAGCAGCATGTAAACAGTCAGGGCTGCAAACACACATCCAAAGAAAACTACAAATGACAATAAACTAGCTAAATGTCTGTAGCACCTTTGCCAGAGAGGAGGAGCGATATCCTGCCTTTTCTGAACAAAGGGAATCACCTGGCCTCAAGGAGGAGAAATAGTCACACTTGGAACTGTTAGAGGCTTTTGGCCAGAAAATCTCTGTCTTGAAACATCTCCATCTACAACCGAGGACTGTGCCCTGCCTAAAAAAAGGCAGAGACTGACTGTAAAACCAGCAGCAGCAGCAGCCATGTGAGTAACACTGTAAAGGACTACAAGAGTAAACTTTAGGTTAGAATGCATGTTTCTTTTGTTTGGTAGTGGTTAACTCCTGACTGCCTGATTGATTGTGCATTGATTTGCTATTTACTCACTTAAAATCATGTTTTAATCAATAGCCTAGTGTTTGTTTTATTTAAAGCTGTGTTGGTTCTAGAGATTGTGATGGGGCAAGGGCTGGTTGCATTTCAGTTTCTTTGTTTGGTGAACCAGAGTAGATGAGCCTACAGTGATCTGGGAAGGGTCCCGGTCTCTGCAGGATGGAAGTTCCCAATGTGGCATCTGGGGGCGCTTGCTGGAAGACAGTACCCAGAGTTCTGGGGCGCACACACCCACTGCCTGGGACTGATTAAACACAGGAGGCTGGTGTGGACCGACCCAGGAGTTGGGGTCCACCTAGCAAAGCAGGGTAAGTAGAGCAATCGGACAGGCACAGTAGCACCAGACCAGAAGGCTCCCTTCTTGTGATCACCCAACCACCTTCCCTCCTGGCTTAGTCATGCAAAGGCTGTTCAGGCTTACTGGAAGGCCTTTTTTTGGCTGCTGTTAGCAACAAATATGATAATTAATATTACATTATCAAATGGTCCCTGGCCATTTTGCAGGTCTACCAAAAACTCCCCATACACTTACTTTAGGACATAATAAAGAACAACAACACTTACAGGTTAGCTATTCATTTTATTATAATGAATTTTATTTTACATGGTTCAAAGCTAATATTAATTTCTTGTTCATTTAAAGCAAAAAGTATTTAATACATTATCTGCTGGAGTAAAGTGAAAATTATTCATAGAGAACATTGTAATTAGTAAAAAATATATATTTTTAAAGTGCTTTATAGTTTTTTTAAAATTCTGTTCTGCATCAAAAAGACAGATTTGGAGTGGTGACATGCCTTAAATACATCAGCATTTCACTGCCTCCAATGTGATTTAATTCACAGGTGAGAGGAGTTCAGTGGTCTCAGTTGAGGTTACAGTCCCTTGCCCAAATTATAATTCAGCACATTTAGGAAGAGAAACTGAGACCAGGAATAGGAGGGGTAGTGTAGGCAACTGGTGAGGTGCTGGGTTAATTTCTCACTTTTCACAGGCACTAAAATTTCACCAAAATATTTAGTGATTTTTTTTTAAAGTCTTATCACCTGAAAGTTGATCTTGCTCAGTTATAAAAACTAGACAGATACTGGAGACAATGGCATGTAGTGTCCTTCCACTCCCATGTATATATAGAGATATGCTCAAGTCCTGTAATTCAGATCAGGAAAAAGATCAAAATTCCTACACATTTCAATGCCTGTGGATCTAGAAATGACCTGAAATACAGCTCCAGTCATTTGCTAAATCTGTACCATGCTCCTGTGCTGACTATTAGTAGTCAAAAGTATCTGTAGACAGATTTTCAGTGTTTAGCCTCTTTCATCATTGCACTAGCTATTCCATGAGCTGGCATTTGTGTATCTAAATGGCCAATGGCCAGGTAGCAACACTACATGGCTGTATCAATGATGCGGGTAGAGGCAACTTTCTCTGGGACTCAAAGACTGCTTGAATAGGGGAAGAACTGTCAGGCAACATGGGATTTTAATCTCTCTTTGAGCTATGAAAGAGGTGTGGCTACAGAAGTATTAACTGGTTGTTATAAGGATGGACAAGAGAAAAAAGATGTCATTTCCAGTTAATTGAAACAGATTGTCTTTTATTCAGCTAATGGAGGGACTTCAGACCATCCACTAGACTGTATTCATGCTTGTCCCCTATGCTCTTTACTCTGTCCCTTTTGGAATAGGATCAGTTATCCAAAGCTGTACTATACCAATGGTGCAGTAATTTGAATGACTGTAATGCACAGAATCTACAGTGTTGTGTTTTTTACACCTCTGAAAAAAACCCTGAAAAATAAGGCAACATCAGACCATAACTGCACTGTGTAGAAACACATAGTCTTTTCCACTTAGAGCTCGTGAAACAATCACATTTGATGCTCTCCTAATCATAACAAGTTGGCAAAAGTAGTGACAATGAAGAATTTTAGCAAACTCCTTCCCTCACGTAAGAGGTCAAAGGGGGCTTGGCTAAGGCAGCCCTGCAGGAGCCAAAAAAAAAAAAAAAAAAAGCTTCAAAAGAGACTTGTGTCTTGGCTGCTGATAGATTCATTTTCCTGAATGTATTGGAGAATGTCCACCTCATCCATGGTTTGAATCTTGTCTTCTTTCGGCTTTGCTGGAGGGACTGAACGAACACTGCTCTTAGTGGCAATTAATGGCTTCTTAGGCAATGCTGGTTTAGGTGGTACCCTGGGTTTTGGCTTGGAGCTGACTTTCCAGAGTCTCTCTAAATCCTCTTCAACTCTAAGGAAAGGAAAGAAAAACAGAAATGCAAGTTTATTTAATGCATAAGCTTTCGTGGGCATAACCCACTTCTTCAGATGAACGAAATGAAAACTGCAGTATGTTAGGTTTATAAGGCTGCGTCTACACTGGTAAATTAAGTCGACTTAAGCTTGGCTTAAGTCGACTTAATGTGCCCTGCATCTACACTACACTTTGCTTAAGTCGACTTAAGCAGCTTGCTTAAGTCGACTTAAGCAAAATAAAGTCGACTTAATGAAAATTAAGTTGACTTTATTAAACCACCTTTCTACTCGACCTAAGGCTTAATTCGACTTTTTAAAGTCGAATTAAGCCAGTGTAGCCCTGGGGTAGCCCTAAATTGACTTAAGGCTACCCCAGGACTACACCAATGCCCTCCCTGTTGGGGGGGCACAGGGGGAGCCTGGCATGCCCCCCAAAGGGCAGGGCATGTGGGCACAGTGTGACACTGTCTGGATTTAGGGAAGCATTTATGATATTATTTTCAATGGATATCTCATAAATGCTACAATCCATAGGAACTATGTCATGTTTGGTATCAATAGAAAGGTAGTCATTTGCTGGGAACTGATGAGCCATTAAGGACATAAAGAATACAACCACTGTGTCCTTAATGGCTCAACAGTTTACTCCCTGGGACCATATCACCTGGCAGATTCCTTAACATTAAGGAGACAATGGTTGTTCACACCCTTTCATCTAAGGCATTTGTCCAGAATGACACAAGTTAAAGTATGGATATAACATCAAATTCTTAACTTCTAATCGAAATAGAATTCCTAGACATAAACTATATAATTGTTCCCAGCAAATTACTACCTGTCTATTGATACCAAACATGACATAGTTCCTATGGATTATAGCATTTATGAGATATCCATAGAAAATAATATCATAAATGTTCCCTAAATCCAGACAGCAACACACACAGGGCTCTGCCTTGCCAGGCTCCCTGTACCCCTTTGCCCCATTGTACACAGGGGGTGCCCCCTCCTGCCACCATGGACCTGCCCAAGGTCCCCCTAGCCCCACAAAGTCAACCTACAGCATCCAGTGTGGACGCTCTAGGTCGACTTTGTAAGTTCCCCTTTAAGTCAACTTTAATTTTAAGTGTAGACACACTAAGTCGACTTAATTAAGTCGACTTTAAGTCAACTTAGTTAAGTCAACTTAAAGTCGACTTAAAAGTGCAAGTGTACACAAAGCCTAAGACATGTAGAGATGGGTGAATCACAAGCAGGGCCGGATTAAGGCAGGTGTTTTAGGGGCTACAGCCCGGGTCCCCAGCCTAAAGGAGGGACCCATGGCCCTCCAAAAATCTGGCCCCGGCTGGCCTCAGCAGTGTGCTGCCGCTGCCCACCTTCAGCCTGTCGGCCCAGTCCCCAGGCTGGGCAGGAGTGCCGCAGACTGCAGCTTCTGGCCTGCAGCACCCTCGGAGACCGATTAAAGCAACACTAGCCTGTGCCCCCCCACCCCCAAGAAGCTCTTCTGCAGCAGCACTGGCTCATGTCCTCCCCCCCCCCCCCCGCCCCAGCAGCACCAGGCAGGGTGCGACGGTGGGGGGGAATAAGGGTGGGTATCCAAGGGCCTTGATCCAGCCCTGGTCACAAGGTCAATTCAAACAGTTCCAGAGGGGTAGACATGTTAGTATATTTCAGCAGAACAAACAAGTTATTTTAATTCAAACAGTGTGGATGTGGGCCATTAATAACTGATCTCTGCATGTGTATATATACCTAACATACTACAGTTTTCATTTCCTACATCTGAGGAAGTGGGTTATGCCCATGAAAGCTTATGTGTTAATAAAAGTGCCATAGGTCTCTCTCCCCCTCTTTTTCCCCCTCTAATAGATTAACGCGGCTACCACACTGCACAAATGCAAATATCACTCCTTAGTGCACCTGGCTGGGAATTTTTTGACAAAAGATACTTTTCCCTCAGAAAATGTCAGTTCATTGAAACAAACTCCAAGGGAAAGTGTTGATTTCAACAAATTTCCCATTTTGAAAGTTCTGAAAAGTTTGAAATGGCCACAGTGTCTAATTTTCACACTTGCTAAATGAGAAGTTCAGGTTTTTGGTTTGAAATGACCTTTCTTTTAGAAATATAAGTTAATTTATAGATTGTTTTTTTTTAAAAAAAGGAACAAACAAACATGAAATAGAAATTAAACCTTTACACTGACTGAAACCCCCCCCCCCCCCCGCCCATTTACGAAAGTTCAAGATTGACTTTTGCCTCAATCTGGAATGGGAACATATTTTTGAAATTTAAAAAATTTTCATGGGACAGGAAAATTGTTTCCTGCCCAGCTCTGCTCCTCAAATTAACAACATGAACTGCAAATCCAGCAGCTAATGCTGATCTAGAAGAAGTAAGCCACAGAATTAGAAGTGGCTTGTTCATACATGCTCTTATGAAACAAAAGACTCCTTTTAGCTGTGCACACTTTGTTTTTTTATGGTAACTTTTCCCAACTTTCTAATCAAATAATATTTAAATAAACTGAAACATACAAGGAAAAATAAAAACAAATGAAGGTAATTTATGTTGTAAATGATATTTGCTCAGCTGGATAGAATGCCATAAGTATTAGTGTGAGATTTTAGCATAGCATCCAACAGTTGCATTGGTCTAATTCTGCTGCCACTGAAGTCAACGGTAAAACTCCCACCTACTCCAGTGGGAGCTGAGTCAGCGCTGAGCACTTTAAAGAATCCTGCCCTTGATCATTTTGAAAGCTGCAGCTGGAGAGATTGTTCCCCTTGGCAACAGAATCAGGGAAGTTCTGCCATGTACTGGGTAGGGCTAAAGTGATAGGTTTCACCCCTGTCTGCAGCAGCAATGGCTCCCCAGAAGCAACATGCAGAAAGCAAGCAGAGATGGGGATAAGGGAAAAGGCAAAAGCCAGAATAGTCACCTCTATGTGGGTTCTCTGTTCCTCCCCCTAATGTTGTGGCACCAGTGGCTGGAATAAGTTTGGCAGAGCAGTTCTGTGGCCACTTTACTGCCTGGGGTGGGAAAAGTTCCTTTTAGTTCTCTCCTTCCCCTCTTTTCATGCTCTGTGCTAGTTGGGTGGTGACTGGGGCCCTAGATTTGGGCCTTAAGGAATCTTGAACTAGCTATCAGGTATTTCTACTCCTTCTAATGTTATTTATTCTTTGTAGTTCATATTTTCCCCAACAACATATCTGCTTCTGTTGCACTAGCTGGTGGCTTTGGGGTATATTGGGTGAAATCAGGGCTTCACTGACATCAATGGTAAAAGCCCCACTGACTTTAATAGGGCCAGGATTTCACCCCTTCTATATTTACTGGTGCCCTCTAGCAGAGATTTAACTATTCTCTCTACTAAGCACAGCAAAGTAATAAAGGAGCTAGTTGCAGGCAATTAAATGAAAAGCAAAGCTGAGGTGTCCCGGAACCACAGAGGCTGTTCATTCTGCTCATGGTCCAGCGCCATATTCCACACAAGGAATAACTAAGTAAGAATCAACAAATCTGAGTTGCTTCCCTCATCACGGCTTTCATCACGATTACATTTCTATAAATATTTGAATTTTAAAATGGCAGGTATTCAGAGAACTCCCAATAGCAGAAACAAGCACATTCAGTTTTTGTTTGCCTTTTCTAAAGGAAACAACGTCGAATTTCTGACTGTATTGTCTAGAGTGAATCTAGTTGAACTTAATCTCATTTGGCCAATGCAATGACTAGGTGGCACCTTGACCTTTCCATTTAGGAAGTGTTTCTCAACCTTGGTTATTGACCTGTTATTTGAAGTCTTTATATTTAATATATATATATATATACACACACACATACACCATGTATTACCTTTATATTTACTATAAAAGTACAAATGTATAAATGACAAGCTTACATAAGACAACTACTACATTTGACCTCACAAACTTGGAAGGAGTTGCCGAACTTGAAATAAGTATGGAAATTTTCTTTTCTCTGCTTTAGATCATAACATTTCCAATACCTTGAAACCTCCCTGATTGCCTTCCATGATCCTGTAGAGGTTATAGCTACAGCTGGGCAAATAAATGATTTTTCGGTTCAGTAGCCGTTCCAAAAAATTGGAAAAAAAATTGATTCAGGTGAATCAAATCTGAAATGTATACATATTTTGATTAACCAAACAAGTTCATTCTGGGTCTGAATCTGGGTCTCAAACAGCCATGGTGAGTGCCTTAACCAATGGGATAAAAGTTGTAAGATGCAGGGTCGGGGAAAGAAAGAAAGAAGCAATATCACCAGCACCTTCTTCTCCAATTCAGCCATTCACAAAATAGCCAGAAAACATTCATGATAAATTTCTCAATAAGTCCAGGTTGACTGAAACTGCAGTTTTAATCAAATAATATTTGTTTGAAAAATTTTGCTCGGCTCTTGCTGAGACCCGAGTTCAAAAACACCGTATGAAGATATTGTTCCCCTTTCCTTTACACTCTGTCTTCATCCTTCACTCAAACACGTACACTGCTGTTTGTAGGGCTTCAGACTGTGAGCTCCACGTCAGGAGCTATATCATCTTGTCTGTTTGAAATCCACTTCGCACACTGTGGGCAACACCACAAAAACAACCAACACACAACTAATGTTTCTCATCAGATGGGCTTTACTGTCTTCATCTTAGATGACAAAACCGGAACAGCTTTATCACACGTGACTTCTTAAAATATTCTCAGCAAATTTCCTGTAAAGTTTAAATAAGATGTGCCCTCCTACCCCTTTCTCAACACCCACATGTGCTTTCTGTAATAATTGGCCAGCTAGGCTCAGGGTGAGTCATATTCCTCAATGTATCCCCTGCATAATGGCTATTCCTTTGCATTTTTGACTGAACTAAATTCTGAACCAGCTGCAATTAAATAATATATTTTCTGCATGAATTAACTTAGGCCATGAGGGAAAAACAGCCCTGTGTTTACACAGTATATGATAACAAATGAACCAGAAATAGACACCCACAACAACTTAAAGGACAGAAAAAGACTTCATGTTACCTGAAGGCTTGCCCCAATTATTTTTGTTTAGGGATTGAATTATATTTTCCTGTGTTAATAAAATCAATACATCTGCAAAAGAAGAAGGGTTGGGGCACTCATTCAAATTGACAAAAACACAGTTGTTAATATCTGTAATAATGAGGGTAAAAATGGTGTAAGGTATGTAACCACCTATACTGAGTGTGGCTCACATACATAGGATATAACTGATTGCTAACTTCAGGATTAACAGGATTTGACTTTCAGGAATATCTGGAAATGATCTTGGTTTTTTCACCATCCTGTTGAATACAAAGCAGGATCATGTACTAGGACTGTGAAGCATAACCTCCTCTATCTATTTCCTAGGACTGCAGGAGGCACGTGGACATAGGCTGAGCAGATGTCCTGCTTTTGATCAACAGTTTTACAATAAAGTTTACAAAAGCATCTGAGTGATTTGGGTGCCTAAATCTCATTTTCAAGAGCAACATATGCTCAGAGTTTTAAGATATTTAGGCACCTGTGTACTCAGTGTCACAATGCCTAGCTGATTTAGGAACTTAAATGTCATTTTCAAAAGTGATTTAGGCACTTGGAAGCCAAAAGCAGCTAGACATTGCAACATTGAGCACAGCTACACCCAAATATCTTTAAAAACCTGGGCCACCACTCAGCAGCCTTAGTCTCACTGAAAGGAAATGGGACTTCTGAGTCTAAGCCACTTAAGTACTTCTGGAAAATTTCCCTTTGTGTCCCAGGCAGTTTTAGTGAAGCCAGTTTCACTTCTGTTTCAGTAGCACTAACCAGGTGTAAAAACAGCTGCCTTCCCTGCTCCCTACTTCTCTCTGGCCTTGCTGTGCCTGTGTTCAAGATGCAAAGTATTATTTGAATTATTAACATAGCAAATATTTTCAGATATTTGCAGCCATCCAGCAGTTCAGAACAGAAATTATTAAGGCCTACAAAACAGCTTAAAAGAAGAAATAGCTTCAAATAGCAAACATGGGAAGTTTTTAAAAGAAAATGTAAAAGAAGAAATAGCCTTTTATCTGAATTAGCCACTTTTTGGCTGCTCTTTCATCTGGACTGAATCAGAGGGACCAAAGATACCCATTGGTCTCTCTCACTCCCAGACTAACCAGCTTATGTCATGCTACTGAAAAGTTAGTTAAATCGGCCGTGTTCACCATGTCCATGTCTAGTCAACACTAAGATAACCAGAGTTCAGAATCAGCATGAAGAAATGTCCAAAGATAAAGATCAATTGGCTATCAACTTGTGAGTCTCTGCCAAGTTAGGTTTCAGATCCACAGATGATATAACCTGAAGTAAATACCTTTGAATCACAGACCAAACAGAAGGGTCTGTGACATGAGGCAAGGTTACTAACACGAGTGTGTAGTGTGGCGTGTTTTTGGTTTAGATGAAATTCCTTTCAGTTCAACTCAGGGGAGAACAATCATAAATGCCATGGAACAGGACTTTTAAGGCACGAACCAGCCAAGCATCTTAGCACATGCTGAACTGAAGGCATATGAGTAATTCTACATGTCAGAGTTAAGCGTGCGTTTAAAGGACTCAGGGCCCTAGTGCTCCCATGAGCCAAGGCAGGATTGCTTTGTACAGCCTACCCTCTGCTGCTTTGTCAAGTCTAGTTTTAAAATCCCTCATAGGACAGAGCTTCTGCCATGCCACCCGAAAGACTATTCCTAGATTAAAAGACTAAGAGAGTGAGAAAAGTGTGACACGTGACACCCCAAAGCATTACACTGTAAACCCCTTATTCACCAATGTAATCATTGTAATAATTCATATTAAGCACAGTTCATAAGATACCTAATGAAAGGTCACAATCTGCTAAAACCCATTGGGCTGTCAAAACGTGCACATCGCTAGTAGGTATCAAGTTATAAAGTTCTGCTGCTACAATGCGGTATTAGCTTGCTAGTAGCAGCAGAACCAATGAGGAGGGGTTCAGCAGTCATCAGACAGCAAAGGAGTCGTAAACAAAGGATTTACAATACAACCGCAATGGCACAAGACTACACAATAGAGATTGCTCATCTCTATTACTCACTTGCACGCGACACACCTTAGCAGCCTTGTGGTTCAACAGGGCCAACCTGGACACGCCTGGATTAGTGTCTAGTGACAACATGGTCAGATTATATAAAGGAAGGATCAGAGGCTACAGACCTGGTCCTTTCTCCTCTCCCATCCACACTGAAAGCAACAGGAATACTGGAATACTAAGAGATGGACCAGGCTCAAGAGAAGCTTGTATACTGAGATCTGGAACATCCAGGTGGGGTGAGAAAACTGCTCAATCAAGGTATTGCTTGTAACACTGTCTAGAATGTAACTGAATTCCAAAGGGGTAGCCGTGTTAGTCTACTGTAGAAAAATAACAGAGTCCTGTGGTACTTTTAAAGACTAACAGATTTATTTATCGCATGAGCTTTCGTGGGAGAAAATCCCACTTCGTCAGACGCTTACATCTTCAAAGCATCTGACGAAGTGGGATTTTCTCCTACAAAAGCTCATGCGATAAATAAATCTGTTAGTCTTTAAAAATGCCACAGGACTTTGTTGTTTTTCTAGAATGTAAATGGTCATTTATAATATTACTGATATCATTACTGCAAAATTGCAATGAATTTTGCAAGGTACCGTATTTTTCGGACCATAAGACGCACTTGACCATAAGACACACCCAGTTTTTAGAGCAGGAAAACAAGAAAAAAATATTCTGAACCAAATAGTACCTGTAAACTAAATAGAAGAGAAAAGGAAGGGAAGAGAAAGGAACTCCTCTGGAGTTTGCAGGCTTCTTCCTCTGGTAAACACCCAGCACCAGGGTGGGCCTCAATCCTTTGTTCAGTCTCAGAGGAATAGTTCAAGAGACATGTTTAAGTCCTAGTGGCTCAACAGGTTTTCTTCTTCGGCCCATTATACTGGGGAGCTTCCTTAATGGGCCATTAAGGAGACAATGGCCAGGTAGACATTCAGTCTGAGGAATTTTCCCAGCCTTACACAAGTTAAAATATAACAATCATATTCCTAACTTCTAATATGAATACAAATCCTACACATAAACTATATAATCATTCCCCACAAATTATTACCTTTCTATTGACACCAAACATGGCATAGTTCCTATGGATTATAACAATCATAAAATATTAATACAAAATAATATCATAAATGGTTCCTTAAACCCTGACAGCGTCACATATTAATACAAAATAATATCATAAATAGTTCCTTAAATCCTGACAGCGTCACAGGGGGGCCAACCCCAGCCGAGCCTGCCCCGTCCGGCAGGGGTGTGGGTTTGTTTGAGTGTGTGTGGGGTTGTGAACTGGGGGAGCGGCCTAGTGGCTTGGACAGGGGGTGGGGGCTAGCAGGGAGTGGGCTGGAGGGCCGCAGCCCTGGATCTTTTTGCTATCCAGCAACGCCCCCTGGCGGGAACACTGCTTGCTGGACAGCATTCGGACTATAAGACGCACTCTCATTTTCCCCCCACTTTTGGGGAAAAAAAAGTGCGTCTTATGGTCCGAAAAATACGGTATGTTATGTCTGATACCATAGGAAAGGTTATAATTACTAAGTATGATAATATTGTTTGTGTATCTGCATCATCTTTGTACATCATCGGTACCACCTCAGCCTTGTCTCTCTCTGGAATATGGAGAGGCTCCCTTAGTCGCTCTTGGGAGTGCTCACCAGATGGACACAGTGTGCACTGGACCTCCCTCGGTGCCAGAGATCGGTTGGTATCGGTTTTCTTCTTTCTTGGCAGTGCGGAGGGTGACCGGTGCCAAGGCAGTGCCAGAGCAGATTGAGCGCACTGGCCAGATGGGCTTGGTGCCGAGGAAAAGCGTGTCGGCTCCAATGCCGATCTAAGTGCTGTCTCAGTCAGTAGTGCTCTACGTCTCGATTCCCTTTCCTTTAGGGTTCGAGGCTGGGAAGAATGGCAAATCCTACATTTGTCCATTCTGTGGTTTCCCCCAGACATCGGAGACAACGTTTATCGGGTCACTGATTGCAAACATCTTTCTACAAGCTATGCACGACTTGAAACCTAGGCACCACGGTATGGTCTCCACATGGAGTTCCAGCCAGGATTTCGTAGAAAACACAACTCTCCTCAACTAACTTACTGCAGAAAACTCACTAACTCGCAGAAAATCAATGACGAACAGAAGAGTATGAGCAGGAACAGGCACGGAGAGACAGGCTCGTTCCAGTGAGCGTCACTTGGGTGGAAAGAAGGAACTGAGGGGTGGCCAGGTCAATGGCACCTGGTATATTGCGGCGCAGTGGTGGGACTTCAGGGGGTGTTGGTCGCTGACCCTACAGGGACAGGTTAAGGCAAAAAAGCTTCCAGGCAATCATGCACAATGGCACGTACACACCAAGATTGGAACGATGTGAGCAGCTGTTTGAAGAAGATCTGGTAATGTGCCTGGCCCTTTGAGGATCAGGAAAACCTTTTGGTGATGGGAACAAAGTTTTAAATAATGTAACCTCTTTATTGGACCTAGTTGCTGATGGGGGAGCCAGAGGCTGAAAGGCAATAAAGGGAGCTGTACATTCCTTGTTGTAGGTTCCTGATAACCAGTGTGGGAAATCAGAGGCACCATTTGTGACTGGTTGGGAAATCTAACTTCAGTGTTACCCACCAGTTTGGGAGAATCTGCTCTCCTTTTGCAGCCTGACCTCGGCAGTTTCAGGTCACACAGCCAGGTCACACAGCCTAGTGTGAAAGGTTTAAGATTCAGTTTGTGTGTTTATCTTTTCTTCCTTTGGTACCTATCTGTGATGTCTTACGGCTATCCTTAATGCTCACTTAAAGTCCACCTTTGTGTAGTTAATAAACTCTTTTAATTTCTTAACTAAAGCAGTGTGTTCCTCTGAAGTATTTGAAAAATCCTCACTCAGTTAACAAAACCTGGCATGTCTTCTTCATGATGAGGGAGGGACAAACTGAGTGATAAAACTTACTTGTCAGACTTCTGACCAGGGAGGAAACGGGTGGACTGTCTGGGCTCGGGCCTTTCTCTATGAGATTCATCAGTGGCTCTGAGAGCATTCAGGCAATCTAGGTGACTGTACGGCTCTGCCTGCTGTTGGTCTACGTGATAACAGCACCTGGAGGGGTTTGCTGCTTGGTGCTAGCAAAGTAGTGTGGGAGGCAACCCAGGCTGACAAACAAAGAGAGACCAGCGGTACCCCAGTTCCATATTGTACCTGGGCGGGAACCGTCATAGAAATATTTCCTGAGCCTTGAGCTCCTCATGCCTTAGCCTTTGGATACCCCAAACCAGTGGCTTTCAAACTATGAGTCAGGACCCAGTACCAGGTTGCAGATCCTCTGGTACTGGGTCACGGCCCCCCCTGCTGCCACCACCGAAAGACAGGAATGCATTGCTCAATCATGTAATTGTTGGGTCGCGGGCATAAATGATTTTTTTTTCAGCTGGGTCCTGAGGAAAAAAGTTTGAAAACCACTGCGTTAGTACATGACTTCAGAGCTGTTCCAGGGATAAATTTTAACCATTTGGAGAATATTCAGACCACCTGCTCCGTCTCCCTGGCTCAGCTGTGCAAGGGAAAGGATTGAATAGGGAGGGAGGAGGAGAGATCCTCTATCATGTGATACGTTGATCCATACAATCTTCCTGCAGAGCACAGGTGATGGGCAGGGGTGAGGAATGGAGAGAGGTGAGGCAAGCAGGCCGAGAGAGATTACTCTATGGAGTGGCTGCCCAGGCACTCAGTCCCTGGTGTTGATTGTGGGGTTTTCCTCCCTCTCCCATGCACCTGCCAAATACCTAGCCCATACCCAAGCCAAGCACATGGCTCAGAGTTTTCACCTTGACATCTTCTCTAGAATGAGTCACAACAGCCTTTAATCATGTTTGTATTACAGTCAACTGAAAAACTTTTGTGTGATGTTCAATCAGAGATCACCCACTTGACACATAGTCCCAGGGTGGATTCCCTGTTCTCCCATTCACTAGGTAATAAGCAATAATTCTTCCCTCTCTTCCCTCACTGCACAAACAAATATTTAGAGCCCTGTGCAAATACAAATATGTCAATCTGCATCCATGAGACTAGACTTCTATTTGACCCACAATCCGCCATCTCTCTTTTAGATGTATCCCCATCCCTAATCAGTTGTTTGCAGCCAGTCACCCTCGCTCCCTCCTAGCAGATCATCAGCCCCACCCACCACCTACCAGCTAAACAGCCCTGTGTGCCACCTATCATCTGATCAACCCGGCCCACTGCCTAACAGCTTTCCCATGGCGCCTGAGGCTGGCAGTTGCTCTAGCCCTGCCCCAGAAGTCACAGAGATCTTGGAAAGCCTGTGACCATCAGATCCATAAAAAACAGTCTGTGGATATCCACAGATATGCAGGGCTCTACAAATATTGAGTGACTCAATAGCCCAGAATGACAAAGCTCTGGCCGCACACAAGAGCTCAGGTATAAATTCCAGGACCTCAAACTACAAATATAAAGACCTCAACTAGGTGCTTGCAGTGTGCTGTTAGACCTGTGTTGGTACTGAGATACAAGAGAGACAAGATGAGTGAGGTAATATATTTTATTTGACTAATTTCTGCCCATGAAAGCTCATGTGATAAATAAATTTATTAGTCTTTAAAAGTGCCACAGAATTCCTTGTTTGTTCTTTTTAATCTTAATTAGTTTTAATCACAGAAGCGAAAATGCCCATTGCACAGTCCAAACACTAAACAATACATGGCCTCTTAATAACATGGCTGCTTAACAGAAATAATAATTAAAAAAGAACAAAACTGATACCAGAGAACAGCTATGTTTCAAATAAGTCTGGGAACTGGTAGCCCTAGATTTTGAAAGATCTTTAAGTAGAGAGCTTTTACAAAGAATATAGTGTGCAATCTCTGTCTCAGAAACCATTTTCAGTGCTGTTGTGCAAGTCAGAATGTCTGATCCTTTGTTGCCTGATTATGAAAGACACAATTGTCTTCTGAAAAACAATGTGAAATGCCTCAGGCCAAGGTGGAACCAAGGATTTACATTTCTTGGCAAATAAACAAATTGTTACCATGCATAACTAGCACCACATTTAAACTCAGAGCTGGGGGAAAAAAATGAAACCTAGCAACAGCACGGAGCTGTCCTCGCAGAAAAAAGGAAAACACTTTAAAAAAAGATTATGGGGCACAGAAATCCACCTAATGAATTCTTCTCTAAACATCTTATTTCTCTTGGAAAAGAAGCACGGTATTGTTTGAAATTCTTGTCATAATAATGTGTTGATTTAACTACAGTGCAGAATCTAAGTAGTAATGGAAAATAGCATTTTTTCCAGGCATAGCAGGAAACAAAAAAGTATCCAGTATTCAACCAAAAGGCTTATAAAAAAAATTCAGCTGTGTGATGTTTAAGTTGAGAGGTAGAGAAAGATTTTATATAGAAAAACTGATTATGCTTCCATTATACTGACCCTTCTGTTATTGCCCTTTCCTCCATCCTGGGTCTGTCTTATCTATCTAGCCTGTAAGCTCTTCAGGGCAGAGAAATCTACTACTAAGTTTGTACAGTGTCTAGCACAATGGGACCCAATTCTTGGTTCCTACAGACTATTATAATGAACAATAAAAAATTATGATTGTGGTGAGTGGACCACAAGCATTTCACCTTGGACCTGATAAGCAACAAAAAGTTGAATGTTTTAGCCAATGGGGAATCTTTTTGAGTTGGAAATTGTGCTGGAAGTTCCATGAGAACAGTCTGTTAATCTTGCCCCATCTATGGTCTGGTCTACACTTAAATATGAGATATACTTAGCTACATCGCTCAGGGTCAGTGAAAAATTTTGCTCCTTGGGCAACCTACTGAGGTCAGTCTAGCCTCCACTAAGACACAGTTAGGCTGATGGATCAGTTCTTCCATCAACCTAGCTATTATCACTCAGAGACATGGATTACCTACAGTGATGGAAAAACCCCTTCCACTGATGTAGGAAGTGTCCACATTTTACGTTGCAGCTCTGCCACTGTAGAGTAGACATACCCTACATCTCCACTCTTATTCCCCAATCTCTCCTGTTCCCAGTCCTTTCACTTCACTGCTCCCTTGGATGTGTTCCTCCACACTTGGTTTGACACTTTCACTTCGGCTTCCCTCTAACACATCCCTCCTCCAGTTCCACATCTTCAAGCAAACCCTATGTTCCGATCATTAATCAATCCCACAGCCTCTCTTACTTGACCTGTTTCCAGGTCTTGTATTTGTTTTGCTTGTCTGTCCTAGATTCTAAGCTTTACAGGACAGGGGACATGTTCATGGAGTGCTATACAGAGCCAGGATATCAAACATATGACTTAGTATTTTCATTTTGAAAAAAAGATCATGACCACTACTTTGTGGCTGCAGTTGATTTTCAAGAACAGGCTTGTGGGAGAGTATTCAAGTATAATTGGCATTCTTCTTGTCCTTCAACTGTTTATAATTATAGCTCCTAGATGGTGTGGAAACAGGCACTATAGAAATGAGAAAACTAACAGAATTCCTCTAAGCACCACTGAAAGTTCCCCTTAAATCTCTTCTGGGGATGTTGGTCTGTAGCACAAACTGTTAAGCTCCTTTATGAAATAATAGTATCTCCAATCCAAAACAAAGGCCCATATGAGCACCCAAAGGCACATCTAAGGCCACTACCTCGTTTGAACTATACGAGTGGAAGGGCTTTGCTAGATACTCTTTGAATAAGGGTATATGAGGGTTAGAAACAAGCCAAGAAGGTGTAAATAGGGCCTGGACAAGCACAGTGTGTGGCCCTAAGAGAGGTTTTGAACCAGTGTGGGTTGAAAAAGACTTGGAGCTGTGAGCAAGGAAACCGTCTTTTATTTGATTCATTCTGTATCCAAGGAAAGAGGACTTTGTACATTATTTGCAAAGAAACAAAATTGCTGACTCCATCACCAAGTTCTCTTCCTAACTGCAACAACCTTCAAGGCCTTGTATTCTTTGGCCACCTACGTGGTCCAAAGGGATAACACTGTGAACGTCCATTAAAAAGAATAAAAAAGCAATTGCAGTCAGTCGGGTCTTCTCCTCAGAGGTCAGCGTCAGAACAAGGAGGTAATAACTGTCTCCAAGGCTGGGTTCATCTCACTTCCATGAGTCCTAGAGGCCTCCAAGCTTCCCTGTGTTCTTCCTTGCAATCCATCTGGCAGCCATTTAAAACAGTCCTTCCCCGGACATGGAAAAGGAAGCTGAGCTAGAGTTGATTCCACTGTTTACCAATGAGTGTCCCTGCTCCCTTTCATAGGACCCTTTCCTGAGTGTTCTGCTGGTTTGCATGAAAGCATGCTTCACAGTCTAAGGGGCTGGAGCAGTTGTTTCATGCAGACCCTACCTGTAAGGTGGATTCATTACTCTGTGAACTTAGCCATGCACATGACACACAGGGTGGAGATTACATTCGTTCTCTTAGTTTTGAGGATAGCAGTTACCCAATGGTAATCCCTCCACTGAAAAAATCCTATGCATTCTGAAACCGCACAGGTTGAGTAGGGTTGCAATGTCACAACCCACTGGAGTCAGCAACAGGAAAGATAAGCACAAGATCAACTCCATCACCTTGGCAGGGCACAATTAACCCAAGCAGAAGAAGGAGATCTCAAACAAGTCACTACGCTTGAACTTTTAAACAGTATCCTAAAAACAATTTCTCTCTCCACTTCTCCTTACTCCTTCTTCTAGCCCAACCCCATACTTGATCACAAAAGGAGAAACCAATTGAATTACTTTTAACTGATTGATCCAGCAATGTAGATAATTATTTCATCCCCTCAGAATGCTGTTATTTATGTTACTCTTCAGGCCGCAGTCTGGATGCAGCATTCGCAGGAAAAATTACCATGTTTTATTTCAATCAAAAACATTATTTGCCACACTGGACAGTCACAACTTAGATTAATGAGGCATAGGACGCTGACTGCATTAACATGGTGCCGCACTTTGCCTGGTTCATGAAAAACGTGCACATCTGCAGAATGAGTCACTAGACTAGGCTAGTGAAGGAAATAAGTGGGACCTGAGAGACCATAGTGTGAAAGCTGTAACAGCACAAATCAAGCATGGCTTGGCATGCAAGTCTACTAACATTATTTGTGTACAATGGAACACTACCCCACATGAAGAGTTATTAAATTGACATTAAAGCACTGAAACATTAAAACAATCATATGAATTTTAATATGAAATAGAAAGAACCACAGGGCTGAGTATCAGAATGGCAGATAATCAGTAGGTGCTGGGTATTATAAGCAGCAGCTGGACCTATGTCAATCCCCAAACCTAACACTAAGAATCCAGGATCAGTAAATTCCACCCAATCCTTTGTACCCACAGACCAGCAATCCTACATCACTATGTAGGATCGTCCATGGTAGCCTGGGCTCCTCCCCTTTGCCCTCATGCTGGAGGAGGATGAGCCATGGGGCATGATATAGCCTTTCACCCCTTGCAGCACATCTTCCAGAAGGGAGAGCATGACTTTCTTCTTTGAAGATGGCAGCTGGGCATTTTGGGTCTGTACTATAGAATATTAGGGTTGGAAGAGACTTCAGGAGGTCATTAGTCCAACCCCTTGCTCAAAGCAGGAATAACCCCAACTAAACCAACCCAGCCAAGGCTTTGTCAAGCAGCAATTAAAAAACCTCTAAGAATGGAGATTCCACCATCTCCCTCTGTAACACATTCCAGTGCTTCACCACCCTTCTAGTGAAAAAGATTTTCCTAATATTCAACCTGCACCTTTCCCATTGCAACAGCCCAATATGCTTTTATCTTTTTTGGCAACAAGGGCCCACTGCTGACTCATAGCCATCTTCTTTTACACTATAACCCCCGGTCCTTTTCTGCAAAACTGCTAGCTAGCCAGTCAGTCCCCAGTCTTATTGCTGGATCCGGCCACCATGGTCCCATTCATTCTCCTGTATATTCAAGGGCTACCAGAGTGCAGTGCCCTACAGGATCCTGGGCTTATAACATTTGAAGGCTTGTGGTGCAGTTGGACCGTATGTCCTATGGTAACCCTGGCTCAGGGCAGGAAAGAATGAATGGAGCCATGGTGACAGAACCCAGGGGGAGATGCCTCATCCAGGTTCCCCATCACCACCACACAAACTTGTCAAGAGTCCAGGAAAGCTGACCTCAAAAGAGGTCCTTTAGCAAGAGCAACAAATATGCACAGTAGGGAGAAGCCATGTTTGAGTGGACAGGGGTACCCTGGTGGTGTGTGGGTAATCATCTAAATAGAGCAGCTGATCCATCTGAAGTTCAGCCATTGCCAAACTAAAATGCATGGTTTTGTTTAGAATATTTTTTCCCATTTCCTTTTTAACATGTTTTTAGAGATAATGTGGAGTCTTCACAGTTTCTGCTGTTGTGAGGAGAGATTATAAATGCCCCTTATTTTGTGACATGAACAGCCCACGCATATTTTACAGAATTATGTCTTATCTGTAATGGAAATCTTTCAAACCGAGAGTTAGCATTTTCTAAACCTTTTTTTCATTTTTGCTGCTCTCCTCTGGACTCTCTCTTTCTTAAAGTGGGGCGCTCAGTATGGAACACAGAACTCCAGCTGAGAACTCACCAGTACTGAGTAGAGTGGAGCAATTACCTCCCATATTTTACATACGATTCTCCTGTTAATACTTCTCAGAAGGATATTAACCCTTTTCACAACTGCACCACATCACTGACTTTTATTCAATTTGTGATCAACTATAACACCCAGATCCTTTCCAGCACTATTACCCCCGAGCCACTTATTTCCCATTTTGTAGCGGCACATTTGATTTTTTTCCTTCCTAAGTGAAATACTTTGCATTTGTCTTTATTGAATTCAGATCAATTCTCCAATATATCAAAGTCCTTTTGATTTTTAATTCTGTCCTCCAAAGAGCTAGCACTTCTCACATCTTGGTGTCACCTGCAAATTTCGTAAGCATACACTCCACTCTATTACCCAAGTGATTAAGGAAAATATTGAGTAGAACCACACCTAGGACAGACCTCAGTATACCTTTCCAGTTTGACAGCAAACCCCTGATAACTATTCTTTGAGTAAAGTTACAGCTGGGGAGGTCAAGGTTGGATATTAGGAAAAACTTTCTCACTAGGAGGGTGGTGAAGCATTGGAATGGGCTATCTAGGGAGGTGGTAGAATCTTCATCTTTGGAGATTTTTAAGGCTCGGTTAGACAAAACTCTGGCTGGGATAATTTAGGGGGAGTGGTCCTGCTTTTTAGCAGGGGGTTGGACTAGATGACCTCGTGAGGTCCCTTCCAACCCTATTATTCTATGATTCTATGATTCTAAGTTGTATACTTACTTTACAGTAATTTCACGTAGACCACATTTCCCTAATTTGCTTATGAGAATGTCATGAGGGACTGTTCAAGTCTTACGAAAAATAAGATACATCATATCTACTGCTTCTCCCCACCCATTAGACCAGTAACCCTGCCAAAGAAGGACTTGATTTTGATTTGGCCTGACTTATTCTTGACAAATGGCTATTAGCAAACTGGCAATTCCTTACCACACTATTATCTTGTATTAAACAAAATGATTGTTTAATAATTTGTTCCAATATCTTTCCAGGTACTCAAATTAAGCTGACTGGCTTATAATTCTCCAGGAACCTCTTTGTTCCCCCTTTAAAAGATAAGTACTGTGTTAGCCTTTCTCTAATTCTCTGGGACCTTGCCCATCCTCCAGAGGGATGACTTCTGCTGCTTTTTGAGAATCCACCAACTACCTTCTTACTACGAGACCTTCTAGAGAGCTGAAGAGATGCAGCCCTCTCATCTCCCCCATAACCCTGGCCCCCTGAAGGAGGAGAGGATCTACTGTTGCTCCTACCTCAAGCACAGAGGGCTGGAAAGAGGTCTCTGCTCCACTTTCAGAGGGGAGCAGGACTGTAAACACATCAAGGCAGAGACTGACAATTATCGTGTTCTGCAAGCACTGAGGCATTGTCACTGCTAAATAAATAATAATGATAAGAGAAGGTGGGGGAGCATGGGACACGGGGACATCCTAAAAACAATACACTTTTAAAGACTAACCAATTTATTGATCACATGAGCTTCTGTAAGAGAAAATCCTACTTGCAATAAATAAATTGGTTAGTCTTCAAAAGTGTCACAAGACTCCTTGTTTGTTTTGCTGAACTAGACTAACAAGGTCACCCCTTAGGGACATCATAAGTCACTATGGAAGAGGGACCACTCGAGCAGTTAAGTCCATGATTTTATCAGCATTTCATAGAATCATAGACTAATAGGATTGGAAGGGACCTCACGAGGTCATCTAGTCCAACCCCCTGCTAAAAAGCAGGACCACTCCCACTAAATCACCCCAGCCAGGGTTTTGTCTAACCGGGCCTTAAAAATCTCCAAAGATGGAGATTCTACCACCTCCCTAGGTAGCCCATTCCAATGCTTCACCACCCTCCTAGTGAGAAAGTTTTTCCTAATATCCAACCTCAACCTCCCCAGCTGTAATTTGAAACCATTGCTCCTTGTTCTGTCCTCTGTTACCCTCGAGAACAGCCTAGCTCCCTCCTCTTTGGAGCACCCCTTCAAGTAGTTGAAGGTTGCTATCAAATCTCCCCTCAGTCTTCTCTTCTGTAGACTAAATAAGCCTAGTTCCTTCAGTCTCTCCTCATAAGTCATGTGCCCCAACCCCCTAATCATTTTTGTTGCCCTCCACTGGACTCTTTCTAATTTGTCCACATCCTTTCTGTAGTGGGGAGCCCAAAACTGGACACAGTATTCCAGATGCGGCCTGACCAGTGTTGAATAGAGGGGAGTAATCACATCCCTCGATCCGCTGGCAATACTCCTACTGATGCAGCCTAATATACCATTGGCCTTTTTGGCAACAAGGGCACACTGTTGGCTCATATCCATCTTCCCATCCACCATAACCCCCAGGTACTTTTGCCATGACTCAAACATAATTTTTTTTTTTTTTGTGAACATTTCTGTGCCAAACAAACAACTAGCCCTGCTCCAGAGCCAGCATCAGATATTGCGACATATCACAGACCCTGCATGAGATAATGGAGACTGATCACTTAAAAAAAAATCTCATCGTTTTTTAGAGAATATCCTTCCCCCTCCCCCTTTTTTAAATCAGTGAATTGCCTAGAGCAACACACTAGGTGAGTGGGAAGTTAACTTCTATCAGTAATTTAAATATGTTGGGGAAGCCCTTCAAATATTGGCTCAACTCTACTCGGAATCATTAGGAGTGTTATTAATGACTTCATTTAGAACAGGGTTAAACCAATGGTGAGCACTTCTGAAAAATCCTACCTTCGCTGCCTTTCCCCACTCCAGTGCTTGGGATTACCTCACTGTTACTGCACTATGCACAAGGGACAAAATGCACCTGTACTGCAGTCAATGAAGCGCTAACTTCCCAAAGAAATGACACAGGTTAAGGATATGTCTACACTGCAATAAAAGACCCAGAGCGCAGCTGCAGCTGGTCCGGGTCAGCTTTCTCAGATTCGTAAGGCGTGGGCTGTGAGGCTATAAAACTGCAGCATTGATGTTTGGGGATTGGACCCGAGACTGGGCTCTGAGACTCTCCCCTGTCACTGGGTCTCAGAGCCTGGGCTCCAGCTTGAGCTCAAACATCTACGCTGCAATTTTAAAGCTGCACAGACCAAGCCCAAGACGGCTGACTCCAGTGCTAAAGACCAGGTTCTGTGGGTTTTTTAATTGCAAATGTGCCCGGAGACCATGGCCATGTTCTGCAATGGTGAAGAGTGGCTGATAAGGGGCTCTTCTGTTGATAGCCTTACTCCTTCTTTATACACATCTTTATACACTGCCCCTACGGGATCTCTAGGGGAAAAAAATTCCGGCGTTCCGTGCACGAGGCGCGCACACACCTACTATGGAATGGACAGGAGCAATCACTCGAAGAAGAAACAGAAAATACAATCACCAGCACTAAGGTGGGTTTAAAATATCCAAAAGGATGCCCCTCTCCCACAGTAAGCATCCTGACAACATTTTCATGGAAGACAACAAGAAAAAAAACACCAGTGGCAGATCTCACAAATCACAAACACTTGCAGAAAACATCTAACCAATGTCTGAAACTTCTATGGCCTCTTGTTTATATGCAACCCAAAACTGCAGCTGACTCTGTCTCTCCAACAGCCAGTAGTGGTTCGATTCAGTTTTCAACCGACATGAGCCAAACGGAGAGAGAAAATGTACACAAATACACACCCAAACTGTGATCCTTGGTACATCTTCTGGTGGCCACATAGTGCAGACTCCTCCTCCTCCTCATCTCCAGCTCCTCCTACAGGCCTCTGGATTCTTCAAAGCAGGGAGAGATCGGAGACCTGAGAAAGTGGGTGGAAAAGAGTAGGAGGAGCCAGTCTACCTGCTTTTACTTGGAGCTACAGCTACACAGAAGGAGAAAGCAACAGCTGCCCTTTGAGACCAAAGTCTCCAGTGGGACTGGCATGACTGGTCTCTTTAAATCATAATCATTTTCCATATTAGCAATAATCTGACAGTGACAAACAATCCTTGTGGGAAAGCACCTACAGGCAGCAGAAACCTCAAAGGGGGTTTCCCGATGGACTCCATTTAATTGCAAAGCTATACCAAGGATAGTAGGTTTATTCACCTAATGTAACAGCATAAACAAAGGATCTGCTGTTCTCTTGATTCATGGAAAAGTTATGAGGGTAAATCCCCTGGTGTTCACAAGAGAACAGACCATGCTGTACAAGAAGTCAATTTAGGGCTAAAATCTAATCTCAGATAAGGGGGCATGTACTGGCATGGTCTTGAGTACTCTACTACTGGGGGTGCATGCGTGAGCCATTCTCCACATAATCTCAGTGAGTGGTTATTACCGGTGGGGAGCGTGGTGGTGGTGTATGTGAGAGAGAGAGAGACTATTGGGACATTGAAGTATGACTGTATTCTAAAACTCTGAGTACAAACACACTTATGCCTCTGTTTAGTACAGTATATCCTTTAATCATACTGTCCTACACTGAATCCATCTGTTTGATCTGAAGCAAGTTATTTGCAAAGATCTTGATTTTAAGACTTCACTTGTTGCTGACTTGATTTCATGTTTCCTTTGCTCCATTTTTCTTTTCAAGGGTCACTTGTAGATGGTTTTAGGCCCTGCCTTTAGGCTCTGTTAAAGGGCTTTTCTTCCAAAATCTGCAAGGAAAAGCTAACAACCAGTGAAACAAACAAGGAGTCCTGCAGCACTTTTAAAGACTAACAAATTTATTTATCACATGAGCTTTCGTGGGAGAAAATCCCACTTCGTCAGATGCTTGATGAAGACACTTGCTTCAAATGTCTGATGAAGTGGGATCTTCTCCCACAAAAGTCCATGTGATAAATAAATTTCTTAGTCTTTAAAAGTGCCACAAAACTCCTTGTTTGTTTTGCTGAACTAGATTGCCAGGGCTACCCCTTTGGAACTTAACAACCGGTGGTGTCTCTGTTGATGCAAATTATTTAGCTGAGCAGGGAAGAAGAGAACTGCCCATAAATGATAGCACAAAGGGACTGTACAGAATGGATACACATGGCCAGCACGTGAAGTCTGATAAGCAAGAAGGATCAAATTAAGACTGTCCAGGAAAGGGAGGTAAGAAACAAGTCAGTCCTGATACTTAGAGGCACAGATGAACCCTTAGAAGGCAAGAGCCCTTTACAAACTTACCCCACCAAAACCCCAAAGATATAAATCAATTAAAGCCTATGCAACAGTCCAAAAAGATACCACAAATTTCATAAAAGAACAGGGAGATAATTCACCCTAAGCTCTTAAAAGGTAAAAGCCATTAAAACCTGGTCTGCCTATAGAACAAAAACATAGGGAAATATGAAGGTAATTCCTCTGTTTTGACAGGATCGCTTGGTAGACTAACATGAAGGGAAAATTCCAAAGGGGTAGCCGTGTTAGTCTATTATAGAAAGACAACAGAGTCCTGTGGCACTTTTAAAGACTAACAGATTTATTTATCGCCTGCGATAAATAAATCTGTTCCACGAAAGCTCATGCGATAAATAAATCTGTTAGTCTTTAAAAGTGCCACAGGACTCTGTTGTCTTCATGAAGGGAAAAGGCGTCCAGGAGAGCTGGCTGTATTTTAAAGAAACCTTACTCATAACATATTCTACATAATTACCAGGGTGCCACATTTCCAACAACAACATATACAGATGTGAAGCTTGTTACAGGGTTCAGACTCTCGGGACTATCTCTAGCACAGTGTCTGGAGAATTACATGACAAAGGGAATGCAAATGCCCTCCCTGACTCAGATAGAAGTAAAGGGACACAAACAGCAGCACAGAGGGGGAGGGACTGTCAGGAGTTTAAGAAACAAAGACACAGACCATTTGAGGGAGAAGCTGCAGGCTTTTGCCTGGGAGACTCCATCTTGCAACTCTCTCCAACTTCAAGCAAGATCTGGGTCCTGCCTTGGAATGGCTGTAGAACACCAAACAGTCGAACACCTTGTGCATAATCTTGGACTAGGAAGTTGGTTTAGGTAGAGATATTAGACTACTATGCAATTTATACCTTTTATTTGATAGTGGTCATTCCTGACTCATTTATATTATGATTCTGCCTTGATTGGCCATTTTCTCACTTGAAATCGTACTCTCATCCATAAACTAGTATTTGTTTTATCTATAGCTGTGTGGACTTTAGAGGGTGTGGATGTGGGATGCTGGGCACGATCCGCTTTGTTAAGTGGTCAGACTTGAGACTATGGTGATTGGGAGTGGATCACACTGGTAGCTGGTGCGGACTGACTCAGAAATGAGTGGTCACCTGGCAGGATGGAGTGAACTGGGGTTCAGGAGAGGGGATATAGTGGCACACCAGACTGGATCTGGGGAGCAGCCTGTCACAATTTGGCTGTTAAGGGAGCACTCCTATCCTAACAGTTCCCACCATCACCAGATAAAGTAACAGATCTTCAGACGTTTATAGAAACCTTTGTTTGATAGCATTTTATCTGGAAAGGAATCACCAACAGTTGTGACTGTGAAATTTATGCTTCTTTATTGTTTTGCCTTTGTGGTCCTTACTTTATTGTTTACCTATACTGATGCATAATTAATTTTGCAAGATTTAAATGAACTAAGGTGATGAGGCATGATTGGCTAAAGATCTGTTTCGTAATAGGCTAGGACTGGTGAAATACTAGTAATACTTTAGTTTAAAACCAGTAAACCCCCGATTCTCTAAAGAATCGCAAATTGAAAAATGGTAATCACCGCTGGGTGGGAGGGACGGTGGGCAGCCGTGCGCGTGAGCTATCTAATCCACAGGCTTATGCACGTGGATTCAGCTGCTGCGCGCGCACAACTGTGTCAGTTATATGCGCGCGCAGGAGCTGCGTCCACATCCCGCCGTGCATATATACAACTGTGGTTTAGTTATATAGATGGACTGGATCCCCACGTGGGCAGCAGCCGAAGAATCAGCCCCTCCATTCCAGCTGCAGGATCCGTCCCTGGTACAGAGGACCCAGCTGGATGGAGGGGGCGGAGGGGAGGAAGGCAGGTCCTAAGCGGTGGCTGGAGCCATAAGAGCAATCAAGCCGCCTTCTCCTGGCTCGACAGCGCTGTCGGGGATTCTCTGTCCTGGCTCCAGGTCAGACCATGTGGGAGCTGCTCTGTGCAGCCACCGCAGAGAGCCAGTGAGTAGCACGCTTTCACCGGGCCCCTGGGAACTCCCCGTCCCAATGGACCCCTTGTGGGGGGGCTTTCTGCACTCCCGGCATTACAGACTCCAGGCTGCCCCCAGGCGAGAGCAATGAGC
>ML685779.1:25270179-25407799 GCA_007922175.1 Pelusios castaneus
TCCCTCATCAGAGCCCCCATCACCGGCCCCCCACCCCTCCTCAGCGCCTCCCAGCTCCCCACCCCCTCTAACCCGGCCACTCTCCTTGTCCCCCCCACCCCTCTCCAGGCCTCCCTCCAGCCCCTTCCCAGCCCCCTTACCTGGCTGGAGGCTTGGAGCTGCAGGGACAGCTGGCAGAGCTGCTTCTCGGCCAGGCCGCTCCCACCCTGAGCAAGCTCTGTCTGAGCATGCTCAGGGCGGGGGATTTGAATCTCCCCAGCCTGGCCTCAGCAAGACGGGGATTCAGCTGCTGCGCGCGCAGCTGCGTCCCCGCCGTGCATATATACATCTCTCGTTTAGGTATATAGATGATTGGTTTATTTAGGTACAGCTAAGCAGGACTCAAGTTGACTATATCAACGTGGGTCCAAAAGGAAGTTCTTTAGAACCTACCTGCAGGATACAGCCCTGGATCAGAGCTACCAGATCTCAACACCCTGCCAATCACATGGTGCAGAAGCTGGTGCCCTCGACAGTCTAATCTTCACTAGCCCTCAAGAAAACTTTCTCAGCCTTATTGGGAATGGTAAGCATTGTATTCCTAGCGGGTGTATTGTTTTGATAACTGTTAATAAATAGAGGTTAAGGATATTATTGTGTAAGTCTCTTTCACTGGTAAAAGACCCTGCAAACCTGCAGATTCTGCCATGAGCCCTCCTAGGAACTGGGTAATTGTCAGGGCCGTCCCTGGAGGGGGCGAATCGGGTGATTGCCCCGGGCCCCGCGGTTACATGGGCCCCGCAATGTCCCACTCCCACAGCCACCCCGCTGCCTTTGGCAGCGAGCCAAAGGCAGCCGGGCAGGCCAGGAAGGCTATGCCCAGCCCCTGGGCTGGCCCTCCCCACCCCCAGGGTGGGGCAGGCCCAGGGGTGGTGCACGTGGGGACCAGCCTCTGGGCCGGCCTGCCCCACATAGCCGGCTCCCCACTGCCCCACACGGCCGGCTCTCCCCCCCCCCCCCTGCAGGCGGCCTCCGGGACCAGAGCCGGCTCCCTGGGGGACGGGGCCCTGCTTCGGCCATTTGGCCCTGGGCCCCGCTCCCCCCACGGGACAGCCCTGGTAATGGTGGGGGTGCCAGGTTAGCCAGGTTACACTTTGAGGTCACAGAAGGTGATGATGGGGTGCAGGTAACAGACTAAATGGAGTTCTGGAACTAAGGGGGCAGGATGGGGAATGAGTTTAAGACCACTTGTGCACAAAGTGAGCTCAGGATTTTGTTGTCTAAATAATTCAGTAGTTCACCCTTTGTTTGATCCTTACACAGATATTGGCACCTTTGTCACAAACTTTGCCAAACAAAAAACCCCAAAACAAAAAACAGAACTGCTGTTAGGTGCCCCAGTTTTGGGTATCTAACCTGAGACAACTTGAGGCTGGATTTTCAGAAGTGCTATGATCTGCAGTGGATTGCAACAGAATCTGTAGATAAACGGTTCTTCTGGAAATCAAGCCACAAGCGTCATTAGTTGGGCACCAAAAACTGAGATGCCCAGTGTGGGACTCTGTATCTCAAAACGGCGCTCTGGAACTCCCATAGCCATCACTGTCATATAATTATGATATGTTTGTACAAAGTATGCCTTGTAAGGTATCATTTTAACAGTCTTGATCGGCTGAACATTAATATCCTGTTGGATTGTATGTGCTATCATCATGTGTGAAGTTATGAATTTTGCTTTGTGTGTTACTGAAACAGATGAGGTTGGGAACACCCACAACCAGCCTTCTAGGTATACCAATGGATTAGTCAGACAGCATTAAAGGCTCCCCAACACCCCTCAAGGGAGAGCATCCACTACCTCCAAAATTGTACACAATGAAGTCTTCACAGAGAAAGCAGGTTGACAACAGATACTGCTTAACCAAACGGGGGTGGACCTCAAAGGCACAGCAAAAATCTTCCAGAAAGCAAGGAGAAACTATAAAAGAGGACAAGTGACATCAACACTTGGCCTCCCTTCCTCCCCATCAACATAGAATCATAGAATCATAGAATAATAGGGTTGGAAGGGACCTCACGAGGTCATCTAGTCCAAGATCGTTCTGGAGGGAAAAAAACTTTGAACTGGGAGGCCCCAGGCTGAAAGGCAGTTCCAGCCTATATATTGAGGATCTGTAATCTGCTTGTACCACCTATCAGGGTGAGACACTGCTTGAATCAAATCCTGTTTAGTCTGTAGAATTTAAGAAACAAAAATAAATTTGCAGTCTACATAACCAATTCTCATCTCTCTGCCTGCTGTTTACAGTCACTTAAAATCTACCTTCCTACATTCCTGTCTGTGGATATGCATGTAAGTGCAGAACAACAACAGAGTCCTGTGACACTTTTAAAGACTAACAGATTTATTTATCGCATCAGCTTTCGTGGGAGAAAATCCCACTTCGTCAGACACTTTGAAGTGCAGTAATTGCCAGAGGTCGTGGCTTGACACAGCATCACAGTGTGAGAGGGATCCCAGGCTGGAGGGACAGAGGACTCAGTGGTCCCAGACTCCAGACGCCCTTGGAAAACCCATCACACCCAGGATCACAAGTGGTTACTTGTGAAAGTTTAGTTGCAAGACTTCTGACTTCCCAGGAAAATTCTCTTTGGGACTAAAAGAAGTTGTCTACTAATTTAAGCTGGCAGGAATGTATCTCTGTCTCCTCACATCATCCCTATTCTATTTTACTTCCCATCATGTCCATAATCAGACACCAACATTTCTTTCTCCCCACAGGTCCTCTCCTAATTTCCATCCTTTATTCTCTCTCTTTCTCTAGTAGCTTTTTCTTATTCCTATTATGCTCCCAGTTCAGTTTACCTGCTCTCTGCAACGTCCTCAGAGCACTCTATCTTTCTACACACGTACCAAGCATGAGATTTGTACAACAAATAATGGCCATTCACCAGGTAGTCCTACACTTGATTCATTGTTGGACGACTCATTTCCAACTGAATGTTGATCATTGCCAGCTGCTGAAGGCATTGATGCTGGCTGGCACTATGACAATTCAGGAGGAGGGAAAAAACACTCAAAACTTCAAGTATTAGTATCTTCTCCCTCTTCTTCATTATCACTAGCTCTGGCAATTGATCAACCACCGCTACCTGCTTTAACACCAAACCTATATAAGGGCACGATCTGCCCATCAAAAAGCAGGCTTCAGGGGCCTCTTTCACTGTGACTGAGCAGGGGAGGGTGCATAATTTGAAATGCATCACTTGGGCAAATGGTCAGGCTCTTTCCACTGCTTTCATGGCTAATGGGGGAACTGCGCTAAATAAGGCACTTTTGTTCCAGTCGTATGAACAATTTGGGTCAAGCATTTTATGCCTAGATTAGCAGCACAAGATAAAGCAGACACAAAGAGCTGTGAACATGTGTGTTCATTCCCAATGTGCCACTTCAGGAAATTGAGCCATGTCTTGCCACATCATGTCTTGTTGATATCAGATGTGCCTCCAAAGTGTAAGAGGAGAGGGCATATAACCTAACTTAACCCCTGCATAAATTAAGCCAGGTATTCTTGCTATGATATGTTAGTATTAAGGCATTTTGTATAAACAATGGAAGCTGCAAAACTACCAACTCCAAGGGATTAAGACCACAAATCAAAATTTTTCATCTCCACTTACGACAGGTTACTGAAGTAGAATACTAAAAAGCTGGATGAGAACTAATAGAATGAGAGGAAAGGTGGTTCACCAGTTTAGGTATCGACGCGGGACTCAGGTAACACACACTCAGCCTCTTGCACTGCCACATACTTCCTGTGTGACTTTATTTTCTCTGAGCCTCTGGTCCCTATTTATAATATGGGAATGACCTGTATAGAACAATGATTGTAGCAGAATTGTGAGAATAAATACTGAAGGCACTCAGATACAACAGGGTCATATTAAGTACCTTAGATAAAGTGAGGGCAAGTTGATGAATGCTTTCTCCTACCTCAGAGCCTCCTGATAATCCTGAAATGTGCGTATTTTGGATTGTGCATACTTCTGATTAAAATGTAAATGAACGTTATAAAAGACACCATTTAAGCAAAGAGGCAACACAGTCTAGTGGCCTGTGTGCGGCCTCCAAACCAGGAGCTCCTGAATTTTTATTTCAGTTCTGAAAATGAGTTCTTTTATGCCCCTGGACAACACGTTCCTCTGTCTTCATTTCCACATTTGGAAAAGGGAGATCCTACTCATCTACCCTCCCGAGGATTATTCGTAAAGCACCTTGAAAAAGTAAAGGTGCTCGTTTGCCAGTGCTCACTGTTGAACTTCAATAAAGATGGTGTGTGTTTGATTTTCAAGCTTTTAAACAACTGTCTGCCCTTTACTTGTCACGCCACAGAAATTATTTTAGCTTTGCCTTGGAGTTCGCAGCTTTGGGATCTAAACTGCTTCCTGCTCAGGAATGGCCGGTATACATTATTACCACAGGATCCATTTTAGATGAAATACCTCAATAGCTCCTCCGTGTCCTCTTGGAGGCTTGTGCTTAGTGAATAGTTGTCCCGGCTCGCACAGGCAGTTGGCAGCAGTAGCGAGTCACCTAGTTTAACCATCCCACCGAGGTCTGGATCTTCAAATAATTTCAGACCTAAAGATTGAATCATCAGAAAACTTCAGTACATCACTGTTACGACTGTTAGCAGGGGAATCAAGGTGCATGGCTGTAAGGAATTTTCATACAAAGCCTTCCGTATGAATATCCAAAAGGTAATAGGAATATCCAAAAGGTAATAGGAAACATGTTTTTGATATATTGGACTAGCAGGAGCAACTGGTTCTACTCACCCATCTACATATGCTAGACAACAACTACGGCTGCATAATTACTGAGAATCCAAATTCCAACAGAATTACAGCTATTACATCTGCAAGTCATATTTATTTCTACCTCTAGCTAATTTAAATCAGTTAAAGGCCAGGCCCAAAATTCTTAAGTCAAAAATAAAGGTTCATGCATTGCACCTTTCCCCTTTAAATACAAGTCTTATAGATGCTTTAGGGAACAAACCCTAGCTGTACAGAATTGAAAATGGACCATATTTACTTTCTTTGGCTGACGAATTCTTCTTAGAACTGAAAGATGAAAAATCTTTTACTGGGCCAAATAATCCTTCATCAGGATCTACTTCCTCATCAAAAATGGTTAACTTTGGCTTGTCTTCCTTGGCTGCAGGAGGTGTAGGCTTCCTAGGTTTTTTAGATCTAAAAATACAAGAAACAAAAAAGAAAATTCAGCTGCTATTTCTTATTTTACAGGAATTATCAAGGAATTCAGCTGGAAATGAAAGCAAGATGCATATTAAAAGCTATAATATTTACACATCTCTGTTCAGGACTTTCCATTCCTCTGAGAATAAGAATGGTAGACTCCAGAACACATTTTAGCACCACTGAAACACTGAAAGAGAGAAAGGGAATGGCTTGGTACCCAGCGGACAATAGGACATCCTGTCCATCCATACAGCTCCATGACACTGATCATGCTACAGACACTGGTTCAATCTGCCTAGGGATTTAAAAAAAAAATCCCTGTAAGTCTCATTCCCCAGTCAGTGGCTTCTAGTTTTTGGCCTGTGTAGAGAAGAGAGGATGGGAGACACTTTATCACAGCACACTCACCCCAGTCAGCGGGCATATAACAGTGGGGGCCATCTCCTGGACCAACACCAGGTTGGGTGAGGTAGAGGCAGGCCCATGAGCCCACATCCTTATGGTCGCTTCAGCAATCTCATTCAGGCATTTAGTGGCATCCATGGCAGAGCGAGAAGCACATCTGTGACACGCTCGCAACCCACCAACCCTCTCAGAAGATGGGAAGTTGTGTTCCATATTAAGCTTTAGGTTATTACCAGGTACAGCACATCGCAGCAGGGAAGCCTGAGGTAATAAAGGGGAAAACTGAAGAGAAAAGGCAACATGTAGGAAGCCAGAGAAAAAGAGAAAGTGGGAGGAAATCTCTGGATGAGAGAATTTAATTTAAAACTAAGGAGTGCATGTTTGTTAGGGCATTAGATCATTTGCATGGAATCTCCTGATTTTGGAGCCTACAACTGGAACAGCCATGTCCTCACAAGTACCAGTGCTATCCTGCTGAATGCTTTTTACACTAGAAAGATCTGCTCTTCAGTATAAGGTCAGGTTTCAATCTACAGAAAGAACCAATTAGCAGCTTTATGATTCCATTACAATAAAAAAAACAAAACAAAACAAAAAACCCTAGGAAAAGGTCAAAGAGATTACAAGTGCATTCCAACCATGTCAAACAGCCCTAACAAACACTCACCAAATTACTGCTACATACGCACACAGAGTAAGCAACTTCCAGTTACTACTCATAAGAGTTTGCTATCAACAAAACATATAACCTGCTCCTGTTCTCGCTTCATCTCTTAGCAACAGCAAAAGATGCACTCTAGATGACCACACAAGATCAATATGTAATGTTTAATCACGCCATGGTTTGTAAATGTCCCTCACTGACAGGTACTGATGAGGAAGCAATTGCTAAACACCTTGCTAAACAATTTAAAACGGCAACAAATTCAGGTTGTATTTTGGTATTCAGATGCTAGTGGTAAAAGCCTTAAAAATACACTGGGAGTGGGGAAGGAGGGGTGGTCCTGTGGTTAGGGTGGTGACCTGGGTTCAATACCCTGCTCAGCCCCAAATGTACCTCAGATAGACTGACAGATCTGTTAACATCTCTTTCTTAAATTACAAATATCCATTTTTCTCCAAATATGCAAGGCTTCTCAAAACACTGTTACCCTTAGGGCACAGGGGAGAGATAGTGGAATTGGTATGTAAATTTCTTTCCTGCCACCCCTCTGCCTGATCCAGAGTGATTGCATATATAGTAAAAGCTGCATAGTTCTGCAGCAGTTTCTGTAATCCTTTTCTTCCATGCCCATCAGCCTCAGTTTTCCCCTCTATTTGACTAGATGCAACCACTCATCCATCCACCTCATTCAATTAACTAGTCACGCTTCAGTGATCATTGCCAAGCTCCTTGCTCCCTTATGATTTTAAGAAAACAAATTCTGGATAGATGCACACTTTAAATTCTAAGATTAAAACATCATGTAGCAGAATTCTGGAGATGGCTCTTCTCCTCCTGCAATTGCTTGTAACATGGTTCAAACAACAAATACACCTTAGAGCTTAATACAAGGGATTGTCAAATGTTACAGCAGGAGTGAAGATAAAAATCAGATGCATTGTTACACAGAGAAATTTACTCAACCAATTGGATGTTGTATTATGGTTTTTTGCTTGTTTTATATGTTTTTCTATTACTGTGGATTTGTGCTGGCATTTTCCTTTTTAAAAAAGATTTTAGTGCTCGCTTACAAAGTACTGGATTTACAGCTGTGGAAAGTGATCTTTGTAGCCTCAATACAAACACTGCTCTCTGTTCCCAAGCCCTGCCTTCCAAGTGTGTCTTAATTCTGACCTCGAAAGAGCCCTTCCAAGCATAAGAGGGTCATTAGGAAGCTTCGGGAAAATGATTATTTCCTCCTGAACAAATTATATGGTACACATCTTTTCTGGGCCAGATCCTCAGCTGGTATAAATTAGCATAGCTTTGTTCACTCTGTATTCATGCCCAAGTCATCACTGGTATGGGAGCAATAGCTTGTTGCTGCTTTTTCTGGGCTCATAAACTGGTGAAAGCACTTCCTACAAGGCGTCAAGTTCTCTAAAGCCCATGGAAGCCAAGAGATATTTGAGCTCCCTCAGATAAAGTCTGTGGAAGTTGATGGCTCTTAGCACCATAAACCTCTGAACATGCAGGCTGGGATTCTCAACAGAAACTACAGGAATTAGATGCTCAAATATCATGGGGATTTGGGCCCCTAATTCCCTTAAATGCTTTAGGAAATCCCAGCGATAACATCCCAAGACTGAGACTACAAACCCTTTATTCCCAATGGAGAGCAGGTATTAACACAAGCTGTCCCAGTAAAAGTCAGCAGATGAGGAGGGAGTTCAGGACCTGGCTCTGAGTATTGGCATTTAAGAGCAACGCGATGGCGAGAACAGCCGGGGATGGGAATAGGGCCACAATAACACTGTCACAGTGAATAGTGTATAAAAGAAAATGACCTGATCCGAAAGATTTTCTGATAATCCTCTGTTTAGGTCTAGCAATTGAAACCATCCCAGTTAGACTCATTCATTTTTAGGCTTGCCAAGATACATCAGGGGACAGTCGCAAGGCCCAGTGCTGAGAGCACAGAAATGGACTTGCTGCATTTTCTAAATGTTACCAGGCTAAACAAGAGCAGGCTCTTTCTTCATGAGGGCGCCGCTTCTCCTCATTGCCCTTCTAAGGACAACAACATTCTACTGCCAAGTGATTCACGCTTACCAGCAATGTGGATTTTTTGAGACCAGAGTCTACGGCAGGAAAGATTCCCACAGTTCTGTATTTAGCCAGAATATTGCTCTTGCAGTGGGTAGCGTGGAACAAAGTTATTTTGATGGGGAAAACATATGGAATGAGTGTACCAATGTTGCACTGCTATAAATCAAGACTCCGTTTCACAAGAGAGAAGAATAAGGAGCTGCCGATGAGATTGCTTTGCCACTCACGACCCAATAAATGATGTCAGCTGAGGTGAACAGAGAGTGGTTAACGGTAACATTGTGCCCTGCATGTGTCATGAGGAATGAAGCAACTGGCTGGGAAGTAATGTTCCATGGGAACTTTCAGAAGCATTTCTGTGTCTGGACTCCATGGCTGCCTTAGTTATTAGCTTCTCCTTCTTACAGCTCATCTATCTACATCGCACTCATTGCCCTGATATCTGGGACCTGAAGACTATTCGGACAAGCCCTACATCTGACTGGCAGTAGGATTAATGGACACTCCTAAACAGGGCTCTTATTCGTATCATTTACATTTGTTGGAATCCACTTAAGCCCCTAGGCTCTGGTCCTGTCCTATCACACATACACTCCTCCCTACTCAGCTGCCCTCACAGTTCAGGCAGAAATGCTGAGCACTGTGCACATTTCTTCGCACTATGTGATGACTTCTCTGCACAAAGGTTGAGCAAATACTTAGCACTTGGGCTCTCTGCACTTCTTTCAGCAGCTTGCAGGATCCAAAGATAATAGAGTTGGCATCATCCATGAGACACTCACTCATCGGGCACTGGTCCTTAGAAAGCTGACCACCCATTTGGAAAGAGTCCTACCGCCCTGAAGCATGCTGTACTTTCATGGGAACATTATGTGGAGGCTGGAGCTGAGCACAAAATGTTACTTCTGCTATAAGATGGTTCAAAATAATCCCTAAAGCTAAAATGTTCTCTGTTCAATGCAATAGGTTTTTAGAATAATTTCTCCACACCCTTATTACATATCTGATTTTACTGATTTCGCCTCTATTGAGCTCCATAAGTCTAATACCAATTAGGCCATTGAACTTTCTCAGACATCAAGTAAAGACATTTTGAAGGTTATCAGCTTCAAAAAGACTCTTGACAAAGCGAAAAAACTTTTTGTTGTACAAAACCCTGTACATAAGATTCCTCTGTATAACTCAAACATGCTGCACATCTAGGGGCAGTGCAAAGCAAAGAGGGGCCCCTGCTGATGCTGACAACACTTTCGGCAGCAATGTGGTTCACAAAAAGCCCCCGCCACCAAAAAAAGATGCTGCCCGGGGTGCTTCTGGCAGTAGGAGGTGAAGGGTGAAGAAGCAGCAGCGATAGCTCTTCTTTTAGACCCCAGGTGCGTTTGGTTCCCTGACTACCTCAGCGCTGCTAGGCATCAGGGGCAAATTCCTGGTCACCATGGCGACCCGGTCCCTGGGATGTGTCGAGCCGTACATTAAGGGTCAAATTTTCAATCCATTTTTTATGGGCACAATTATTTGCATCTGTAGTTTATACAGACAAGGAAAACGAGGTAACCAAATTCTGTTGGTGAGATAGACCTTGTCTATGGGGTATTTCATTATAATTTACGTCACTCAAGGGTGTGAATAATCCAGCCTCCCGAGCACTGCAAGTAAATGCCAGTGTGTCTCCTGCTACCATAGCTACTGCCACTAGCGGAAGCAGGAGCTCTCTCCCATCAGCAGCTTGGAGCATCTCCACCCCGAGCACTGCAGTTGTACCACTGTAAATGCTGTAGTGTGATGGTAGCCATAAACTCCAAAGTTTACACGGAGCTCTACTTCATGTCTGGGAAACGTGGTCAGAGGGTCACGGCTAAACACAAGGTGGATCAAAGGGTTTAACATAAGCAGTAGGACGTATACCGAAGTATCAACACTTCTTCAGTCACTGAGGGGGAAAAAAGCTGGGGGGAAGCAATCTGGTGGTTACATATTGCTGTCATAAACTGTAAATCCAGTATGTCTATTCAGTCCACGATTTTTAATGTCTAGCAAAGTTATGAATTTAAGCACCCAGGCTCATCTTTTCCAGGTGTTCTGTACAGAATGAGGACAGATAGGTCAGACGTACAGCGATTGCTTTGTGAAAAATGTTCACCCCCTGATGATATGATGTTTTTGTCTATCATTTTCCCACATTAATTTATTTAAGAGCATAGTGATTATCTTGTTCACTCACAAAGCTGTTATGGGGGCATAAGGGGTGTGTCTACACTTGTAAATTAAGTCGACTTAAGGAAAATAAAGTTGACTTAAGGAAAATTAAGTCGACTTCATTAAACCTACTTTTAATTCGACTTTAGGCTTAAATCGACTTCCTAAAGTCGACTTAAGCCAATGTAGACCTGGAGTAGCCCTAAGTCCGACTTAGCTAAAGTCGACCTAAATTTACAAGTGTAGACATAGCCTTGGTGCCCTGGATGAAGTAAATCACACATTGTGATAGGCATGTGTAGGACCCACAAGTCTTAAGAGATGCGTTGTGAGTAGTGTTGATCACCGTAGCCATGGAGATTTGTCTGTAGGCTTTGCATGGTCCAGGGCCATTTTGATATCCTGGGACCAACACAGCTACATCACTGCATCACCACAATTTATGTCACATACAAGTGCAAGTCCCTGAAGAAGATACTTTAGTTTACTATGACAGGAAACAAGAAATCAGGAACTCAGAAACTTCTGAAAACTTGAAAAAAATTGTGTCTGTTTCCCCTCTCATCTTGTATAGATGCGTCCTATGTGTGAAGGGATTAATTTCTTTCTGGAACCAGACAAGCAGTGCAGTGACTTAGGGGAAGTTATGTAAGCAAGAATGGACCATCAGGAACCATCAACCTGTGAAGCATGCTAGACAATCACAGAATATTCAGAGCATTGTGTCACCTTTTTAAATGGTTGTGTAACTTTATTAGCTAGCACTTGTATTTTAGCTTCATGGGAGAGTTACAGGAGTTTCACCCTACCTGCAAATCCTTAGGCAGGTAACAAGTCAGGGGAAGCCCTACGTCATGGAGGAAATTACATATACTAATTTGAACTGGTTGAAGGTTACCACACAAAGAACTGTGTAAAGAGACCAGTCTGAGTCACGGGAAGGGTCTCTAGCACTCAATCCAAGAACCAACATACACTGACCCCGTGAGAAGGTTCAACCCAGCCAGTGTTGAAGGACTTCGTTCCTATTAGGATCTTCATGCAAAACTCAGTAGCTTCTTGGTAAGCTACGATCTGATGCAAATTCTTTGAGATCTGTTTTCTCTGTAATGCTTTTGTTCAGAATAAATAATACTTTGCTTTAGGAAGGCTGGCTGGTGACTGATTAACCCTGTCATTGCCCCTGATAAAACAAGACAGCAGGTGCTGAAGTAAAGGCAGACCTGTTGAGGTGATCACAGTGAATATCAGCGTAAATTCCTGGTCTCAGTCCCGAAAAAGATAACAGGAGGCCTGAGGCCTAAGTAGGTTGCCCTCAAGGTCAAAGTCACAAAGGATCAGGAATTCACACAAGTAACTTAAAGAGCTGTCTCAGGGATATTCCTAACCCATAGGACCAGATTTTCAGACTTGCATGCATGTAATAATGCATGTACATTTGAAAACACAATTACTGATTGCAAAGTAGTGTGCAAACAGGCACGAATTGTTAACGCAGTTGGAAAATCTGGACGATGATTTTTTCAAAAAAAGACAATTCAGAATTCAAGGAACAAAAGGTTATGGTAGTACATGAATTACATTAGCATTTTAGGATTAGCACTAGAATTCACAATTCTCAGGAAAAGACTAATTAATACAAATATGCATCTCAATTGTTCAAATGCGTTTGCTAAACAATGGGAATACTCTACTAATACTTCTTCAGCTTAAACTGCTGCTGTAAAACAAAGACCACCTACACACAGAAAACTAAATGTCAGCTGCTGATCTCTCTCAATTCCAACAGTGCTCATTTTCCGAAGCTGTGTAACAGACAAGACAAAAGGGTCATTCTCATCTGCCTTGAAGAATGGGAAATCTAAAACAGCCATTTTAACCCAGACTGACTGCTCAGACACTAAGCAACGGGGAAACAAGCACTTGCTGTTGGACAATCTCACCTCAAAGATTCAGCCTTTTACCCCCTCCAAACAGTAGGGCAGAAGAGTCAATTTATAGTGACTGAAAAAGTTTCAGGTCTCAAAACGCAGAAGAAGTAGTTATAAAAGGTAGAATAAATATCCTTCTTTTCAAACAATTTTTGTGAGAAAATTGTAAGTAGTTCCAACCAGCCAACAGATGGAGACAAAATATTAAGGGCAAGTTTTCCAAGAGTTCACCTCCCATTTAGGAACCAAATATGTGGCCAGATTTTCTGAAGTGTTTAATAACCAGGAGTTTTTTTGTTCTGAATGGAACCTACTGGATATCATTCTCTTTTGAAAAATCTGTCCCTAAGCTTTTTGATGACTTTCCACTCCCATGTCATTCGAAAGCAGAACGCCAACAGACTGGAGTGAAACTATTTTTGTTGATATACAATAACCCAGATCTTTAACCATAAATATGAACAGTTCTATGAAAACTCTGATTTTAATCTACACAGGCACTAATTTACTCTGGAGGGGGGATCTGGATTAGAATATGGGATCTCTAAGGAAGAAAATTGCCAGGGAAGAAAAATTTTCCTATCGCTCTTGATTCCCTAGACCGGTCCAGAAATTTAGAATCTGCTAAAACAAGGTTTTAAAGGATTAAGAATAATCAGACAACTTTTTCAAAAAAGATTATCATGAGCCATTCACAGCTTACAGTGATAATGAAATGCTTTTTATTGCAACAGTAACTAGGGTTGTTGTTAAAACAGCAGCTGCTACGGTTAAATCAGGGGTCAACAAAATTGTTGCTCAGCTTCAAAGCAAGGTGCCTAGCTCAGATACCTTTCGCTGCGAACACTCCCCCACACCCCACCCCACCCCGCCACCAAAATACTGACAAATCCTTAAAGGAGCCAGCGGGTTTTTTTGTCACTAGAGGGCACTCCTCTGCTGCATTTTCCCTAGACTGCTTAGCTCTGCAGCAAAAATACAGTGGAGGAACGCCCTCTAGTGACTAAAAATAAAACAGCAGGAGCCTAAATTTTAAAAAAACACACACACCAAAAAAACCCACAGCTGGCTCCTACGCGCCAGCCTGCAACTTTTAGGCACCATGGTGACCTGGCGGCCAGGTTCTGTTGAGCCCTGAGTTAAATATTTTCAGATCTGTAGGACTGGATAAATTGCATCCAGGAGTTCAAAAAGAACTGGCCAAGAAGCCAGTAGGAAAGGACCTGGGGGTTATGGTGGACAGGAAGATGGATATGAGTCAACAGTGTGCTCTTGTTGCCAAAAAGGCCAATGGCATATTGGGCTGCATCAGTAGGAGCGTTGCCAGCAGATCAAGGGATGTGATTATTTCCCTCTATTCGGCACTGGTGAGGCCACATCTGGAATACTGTGTCTAGTTTTGTGCTCCCCACCCACTACAGAAAGGATGTGGACAAGTTAGAAAGAGTCCAGCGGAGGGCAACAAAAATGATTAGGGGGTTGGGGCACATGACTTATGAGGAAAGACTGAAGGAAGTAGGCTTATTTAGTCTGCAGAAGAGAAGACTGAGGGGGGATTTGATAGCAACCTTCAACTACTTGAAGGGGTGCTCCAAAGAGGAGGGAGCTAGGCTGTTCTCAGTAGTAACAGAGGACGGAACAAGGAGCAATGGTTTCGAGTTGCAGGTGGGGAGGTCAAAATTGGATATTAGGAAAAACTTTCTCACTAGGAGGGTAGTGACGCATTGGAATGGGCTATCTATGGAGGTGGTGGAATTTCCGTCTTTGGAGATATTTAAGTCCGGTTAGACAATACCCTGGCTGGGGTGATTTAGTGGGAATGGTCCTGCTTGTAGCAGGGGGTTGGACTAGATGACCTCACAAGGTCCCTTTCAACCCTATGATTCTATGATTTGAAGCCCTCTGAACCACTGATGTTGATATTTAACAATGTTTTGAATTCTAGATAAGTTCCAGAAGAAGAATAAAAAAGCTAATGTGCAATATTTAACGAGGTTAACTGTGATAACAGGGGTACCGATAGCCTGGTTTCATCCAGGACATTGATCCTGGATAAAGCTGATGAGGACACAATCAGTAAAGAATTAAAATGATGGTTCCACAATTAATACCAATTAGCATAGTTTTATGGAAAATAAGTCTTGCCAGATAAACATGATATTATTTTCTAATGAGATTACAAACTTGATTGATAAAAGGTAACTGACGTCAAGCCTGACATAGTATACTGAAGATGTACAGCCCTTGTACTTGTGTTATGAAGTAGGCAGAACAAATGCTCCCGCTCTACCTCGACTTGGTGACAGAGGTGATGCTGTGCAATGAGCCACCACAGGCAATGAGCCACCACAGATGCAGCCTTTTTGATGCTCCTCTGCTGGTTCAAATCCCTCTTCTGAATCAGGCAGAGCAGGCACTTGACCCTGGGTGCCCCACAACCCAAGCAAGTGTCTTAACATTAGGCTATTGGTTTTCTGGAGTCTCCGTCTTGTGCGCTCTCTGATCAGAAATACCACCCTGGATCTGAGAAAGCTTCATCAAAACAGACTTTTTTCCTGCAAAAAGTTTCATGGAAATATGAATTGGCATTCTCTGATGAAAAGCTGTTTCATTTAAAAAAAAAAAAAAAAAAAATCCCATCTAGCTCTAGGCCCAACCCTACATAGTTATTCCCAACAGTTTTCATCCCAGGCACAGACCCATTAATTTACATCCATCAATAACTGGTCCACCATTGGACTCTTGAACAGTAAACTCTTGAACAAGGATTGCATCTCACTTACACTTTATATAACCTCCTTCATGAAATGTCCTGAGAAGCATTATGATCTATGTCAATTAAGTTGGAATGGAGAGACTGTAAAAAGCCTCACCTAACAAACATATATTCATGATGTACTGGAGAGAATCAGAGCAGCGGACACAAAAAACGAGAGGAAGGTTCCACAAATAAACAGCTCACAGTAACGGATTAATCGAAACACAGGGCAATCACTCAATGACTTGCTCTGCTCCTCCAACAGTTGACCTTGTATTGCTGCTGGAAAATGCAATTGCGGGTGGGGAGAATCTAAAATTCAGAGGCCTCCACACCTGTGCATTCACCGTATCAAACTTAATGAAACCTTTAATACCAGAGACTGGAATTACTACAGCCTCTAAAACTTAACAAGGATGAATGCAAATACAGTGGGGACTCGTTAGCATGCGGCCGGTTAACACACGGTTTCGGTTAACATGCGGTAAGGTCACGTCCCCCAAACCTAAAAAATTAACATGCGGTTTCAGTTAGCACGCGGTGTATAAAATTAAACTGAGTATATTTTTGGAAAATATTCACTTTTCACAGAGACAGATGAGCCTAAAATAGTTAGAGGGACTTGTCAAGTGTGATATCGGCTGTTCAGTTCTGATTTGGAAGATTTTTTTTAACAATTCCATTGTCCATTTATACAGTTGAGACTCGTTAACGTGCGGTCCGCTTAACACGCGGTTATAATTGTATGGCCCCCAATAACCGCGTGCTAACGGGTCCCCACTGTAGCAATCATTTCTGGCATTGGCAACCATTCCTTGAACAATGAAATGCTGAAAACATTGATAACTAACAGTTGCTTCTAGTTTAGCGCCATATTTGAGTAAGGTTTCAGAACCATTCAGTCAAGGAATTTATTTGAATGCAACATTAACCCAGGGCCTGATTTGCAAAAGTGCTGAATACACACAATTCTAAGTGAAATCAATGGGAGCTGCAGGGATTCAACACATTTGAAGATCAAGCCCTAAATACAGGCTGCTTTTCTTATAGAAGAGCAGTGCTTAATCATTCAGAAACTGCTTTGCGGGAGGTTAATTTCATGCTGCCTAATCATCCAACACACTTCACCTCCTTTGCCGTCCACAGTGGGTCTCTGCTGCACAAGCATGGCAGCCCCTCCGTTTCCCTTCTGTGCTCATTGGCTTAAGAGACAAGATCCCCACTGTGCTGCCGCCTCAATTGAATTCACTGCTCAGCCTGCTCCGTTACTACTGCATCCAAATGCAGAGCAGGCGCCAGAACAAGGGATGTGGGCAGATCTCTAATTCTGTGTGTGCAAAGAGAAGTCTAGAAAAAAGGGCTTAGTTCTTCCTACACCCCCAGACCTCACTCTAACCCTTGAGGTTCCTTGGAAAATTACATCTCAAGATATACACACGTCTCAAGATATACACAGTCCCACCTCTTCCCAAATTATAAGGGATTCTCCAATCTAAAAAGTCTTTACGTACCCGTCCCACCACCTCTCAGTAGCTTGTTATAAGGAAGACAAATGCTGATTACTAAGACAGTGGGCAAATTCCAGCAAGAGCTGGGTGATCCAGGTGACCAAGGTGATCCAGGGGGTCGAAGGTCAGGGTTCAGACTTCAGATGCACTTAGGACTCAGTTACAAAGTAATCATCATGCTTCCCAAAAGAAATATGAATATCCACACTATAGCTTGTAATTAACCTCTCAAAGTCAGAATAGACTTATTGTCCTCTTTATATATCAATTCCTAGTTTAAAATCAAATAATAAATCTGGATAGGAAGACGTCATCCCTTGGTGGGGGGGTGGGGGGGAGCAAAAAGTTCCATCTTAGCTCAAACAGAGCCCCCACAGAGTTTTGTTAAGCGCATCAGAAAGAAACAGATGCAGGTTGTATTTTATGCTATGCTGGTTTTTCATGGCACAGTTCCCAAATCACAATTTCTAAAAATTTCTATCGACAATAACCTCCACATGATCAGATAACGTGCGGGAACACTTGCTATTCCAGTAGCGGCCCTTTCCACAGATTGTACATAGAGGCTTTGCTGAGCTCATCTATTGTTTCACATGGCCAGAGAATTATTATTTTATACAACACGTGACACAAGACTGATACAGCCTTATGACTTATTCCAGGGTTTCGTTTTTGCTCCCACGTAGCGAAGTGATGCTGTGCTCCGGTCTCTCATTGCAGGCACCCACCGCACCCCTTCTTCACTTGGGGATGAGCATATTATGAATGATATAGCTCTGGGAGGGGGAGAGGGAGTGGATGGAACACAAATAGCCTTTCATGGACCCAAGAATATAAACCTCAAGCATTTGAATTCCACGTGATATAAACTTGATCCTGCAAGGTGCTCTGTGTTACAGTGTGAGCTGGAAAGAGGGATGCAGTTGTCTACGCACCTGCTCAGGAAATGCTCCTTGCAGGATAAGGTACTGCTGACTCACCGTGTGAACGTGGGCAAGTAGTTTGACTTTCCAGTGCCTCAATCTACCCACCTGCAAAACTGAGATAAGGGGCAGAACCTCAACTGGTGTAACTCGGTGTCCAAGCACTACAGCCAATGAAAATGTATGGACCAATGGACCAATAAGGCTTGTCTGCTGTTACTAACAGGGCTGCTATAAATTAACTAATGATTGTAAAATACTCAGCAATCCTCAGAACGAACGGGACTGTACAATAAAATGTATTACTCAACTCTGATGTAAGGAACCAAGCTTATCCGGAATAAATGGTGAAGATAAAGAGGGCAAAAGAATGCTAAAAATAATTCTACATTGTTTTGTTCTTGCTCCTAGCAGGAATTCTTGCCATGTCATTAATTTAGGTTAAATTAGACAAACTGCTGCTAAAAAGCAACAAAACGTCAGCATCCATATCTGCAGGCTGAAGTGGTTCTGGTCAGTTAAAAATTCAAACTTCCGTACATAAATTGAAATTAGTACAACTTCTGTCTTTCTTAGCTACTCATGTGACCCCATTATTGTAGCATTTGAGGGCCTCAGTCGTTGATGTGCTTAACTCCGGTGAGGTAGGAATGTACTAGCCCGCATCCTTCTGGCCACATCAGGCGACTGGTTCTGCCAAGCCAATGCCCCTTTTTGCTCTTTCTGTTCCCATTCTCTCAAGACTCGATTGCACTTACTTTGTGGCTTGGCCCTCCCGTCAGGTCACTGCAGTTCTACCCTTTCAGCACACCACAGTCTCTCAAGAACCACTGCCCGGCCTAAGCTGTCTTCTCTTTCACTGCCCCCTTAATGGTACCACTTCTCCAGCGGCAGGCAGGGGGACCCATGCTCACCCTCTACCCTGGGTTCCTACTGAAGAACCCTACAAGAAGCAGCCAAGGTCTGGATAGTCCTCAACCTTCCTGTTGTATCCTTGGGCTGCTTCCTACCTTGTCTTCTCTCAGTCTGAGAGTGACTGCAACCAGACTCTCTTCAGCCCCCATTCGCCTTCACCTGCTGTGCTTGATACATGCCCTCCTCTTTCTGTCCAGCTGGGACTCATCGCTACATAGACCTTGCCCCCCTCGCTGCTCCTCCAGACTCAGCCTAGGCAATTGTCTGGCTCAGCTATGCACCTTCACCCCTTCAGGCCTCGTGCGGGGTGCACACCCCATCAGAGGAACTGAGGTAGAGGGTCTAAGTGACTTTTCCACAGTCACAAAGGAAGTTTGTGACAGAGCAGGGAATTGAAACCAGCTAGAACTGGTCGGAAAAACACCAACCAAGCCATTTTCAGTGGAGCTGTCTATTTGTTGAAATCAAAACATTCAGCGAGGATGGTTTGATTTAGACAAAGTGCCGCTGGAAACCGACCAAGGTTCTGATGGGAAAACGGATGATTCCTGCTTGCTGCAGGCCTGGTTTCTCAGCAACCTGCTGGTGAGCAGCTGAGGAGCCTAGGCTGCATGCAGGTCTGCAGCTCTGGAGCAGGCTGCCTTGAAGTCGGGGATCCCAAAGCTCCCACCCCATTTGCAGAGAACATCACATTTGTTTGGTTTTGTTCTAAACACAAAATAGCAAAATCTCCATGAAATGGAATTGCCTTTCCCCCTCCAGTTCCAGAGTCCCAGGTTAGTGCACCCTCCTTCCACTGAACCACCCTTCCTTCTCTCTAATTAATTTACAAACTAGGTTGTAAACTGTTTTGGGAAGGGACTGCCCATTCATAATATCTGTACAGAGCCTAGCACAATGGGCCCTGGTTTCTCAGCAGTAGAGGGAGAAGTTGAGGGAACTAGGCTTGTTTAACCTGCAGAAGAGAAGAATGAGGGCGGATTTGATAGCAGCCTTTAACTACCGGGAAGGGGGTTCCAGGGAGGGTGAAGCTAGGCTGTTCTCAGTGGTGGCAGATGACAGAACTAGGAGCAATGGTTTCAAGTTGCAGGGGAGACAGTCTAGACTAGATATTAGGAAAAACATTTTCACTAGGACGGTGGGGAAGCACTGGAATGCGTTACCTAAGGAGATGGTGGAATCTCCAGCCTTAAAAGTGTTTCAGGCCCAGCTTGACAAAGCCCTGGCTGGAATGATTTAGTTTGGGTTGGTCCTGCAAGGGGTTGGACTAGATGACATCGCAAGGTCCCTTCCATCCCTAATCTTCTATGATTACTGGAATACAAGTAGTAAACAACAATAGAGGGTCAAATCTAGTTGCCTTGAAGCAAAAGGAAAGATTCAGTGGGAGCTGGATTTAGACCCCAAGACCCAGATTTTTAAAGGTTTCTCTCAGCATTGCTGTGCTCAGCATTACAGTGCCTACCCGGCTGAGGAGCTTAACCCTCATTTTCAAATGGCACTTTAGGATTTTGGCCCTTACGCTGCTAAGTCCTTTTTGAAAATGAGGTTTAGGCTTCTAAACCAGTTAGATGTTGCAAGGGTGAGTGCAACACCTGTGAGTACTTTAAAAATATGGCTCTCAGGGCCTACATTAAAAACCTGTTTTTACTGCATGTCATAAATGTAGGTGCATGGGAAGGATGAGTAGTTTCTCCTCTCCATCTAGGCACAGAGCCAGGATGTGGGGCAGGATGTTCAGCGTGCTACTCAAACAAGAACTTCTAAGACAAACTCATTAAACTTAGGTCAAGCCCATGCTAGAAGCATAGCTAAGCAGCGAACCTGTCACAGAATTGAAAAATGAGACCCCTTTAGCAAATGGATTGAGGTCATCTTGTAGAGTTACTGAGAGGTCAAGAGGCAGTTTTGTGTGTTTAAGGAAGCTTTCAGGACTCACTATGTAAACACTATTCCAGACAAAAATATTTGCCATTTGAACAAAGGAGGGCACAGAAACAGTTTGGAAATCTTCTCTTTGCTTAGCTCTGCTCTGACCAGTTTTAGCAACCATGGGAAAGCAGCAGTGGAGATAGTAAACCTAGTAAAGGTTCAAATAAATGGACTATCGTTTCAAAAAGCCCATTTAATTGAGTTATTTACGATGGATTTTAGCACAGTTTCAATCTGTGCACTTGGCCTATTGTTTTCTTTCCTAAATCCTACCCAACACTATATTCCCATTGCACAGTGAATCAAATGTTAGCATAAAAGCCCTAAAATTCCCTCCGGGGCTTTTTTATTTATGTATTTCTTTTTCCTTTTAGTATTCATGAAACATCATCTAGCACAGCTTGCTGCTAGGCAAACTTCCTCAACTTTGTACTACACACGATAGGTTCTTGTGCTCTCTTCTGAAACTGCCACAGGGGCGCTAGTCACGGCTGGGGTAGTTTTCAATGACAGTCACACCCATCAGTTAGGATCTGGAAAGAGGCTGGCAGTTCACTTCAAATATTCCACTCAACATGAAACAGCATGTGGAGTTTGAGCCAAAACCCACTGTAGTTAATGGAAAGATTCCCATGAACTTCAACGACCTTCAGCCTTAACAACAGCCTGGATTTGATTTTGCATTTCTAGAGCAACATTTTTCTTGCTGAGCCCCTTCCCCTGTCCTCCCCCTCTCCCCCATGCTATAAAAACCCAGGGGAGGACTTCGGGCTTCAGTCCCACAGGACGCCAGGGCTCTAAGCTTTAGCTGCTGAGCATCAGGGTTGAGCTTTCTGCCCTGGACCCCACCCAGTCTATTGTTGGCCCTGCTTCACAGCCCCTCCTGAAACCAGCACATGGTCCTCCTGGAGGCCACAGGCTACCAGTTGAGAACTGCTGTTCTAGAGTGCCTTGCCCCTGTCCATTTAAGGATCTCAAAGCTTTTAGCAGAGCTGAATTCAGCCTCACACCTGTGAAGTAAGCATTACCTCTGTTTTACCAATGAGGAAATGGAGGCACACACAGCTGTTAACTGACCTGCCCAAGATCACCCAAAACCTGTGACAGATCCAGGAGTAGAACCTATATGCCACTTCCCAGTTCTACACTTTAAGTACCGTCTTTTTTAAAAGCCATTCTTCCTCCTTGAGCTGGCAATCTAGAATGGAAAAGTTCCACAGTGGGTTACCAGGCTAGAGATCAATCAAATTACCACAGGAGAATCTGTTCCCTGATTTAATTTGTACCAGCTAATAACTTTATACCAGACAGACAATTAATGGCACTTCTGGAAAGGTTTCTTGGTTTGTTCTCAAAAAAATAGAGTAAATATATCTGGAGTAGAACAAACAAGGAGCCTGGTGGCACTTATAAAGACAAAGAAATACACAAAGCTCATGCAATAAATAAATGTGTTAGTCTTTATAAGTGTCACCAGACTCTTTGTTTGTTTTGCTGAACTAGACTAACATGGCTACCCCTTTGAAACATATTTGCAGTAGATATTCAGCAAGTCTTTTGGGTTGGGGACTTAATTGTTCAGATGGATGACGATGCAAGATTTGCCACCCTGATTTAAACTGAAGGAATGTCCACTCCCACAAAAAGCCTTCTTTCAAAGCAAATGAGTCACTTAAACTCATTCAATTGAAAACAACAGGTAACTGAAATTCATCCCTTATTAGCAATTCCTCTCATCTACAAAGCAGTTCCATAGATCTATTGATTAAACATTTCCTGTGGCTCAGTGAGGCTATCAGACTAATCGATGAGGTAATGCTTTTATGTTTAATTCTAAGTGAGGGCTTGAGTCAACCCATTATGCTAAAGCCCATAAGACAAAATATGTTTAAAAGCTGCCCAATTACATCATGCTTGGCTACCATAACAAAGATGAAATACAAAGGGACTTTGGATTTTGTTTAGCTGCAAAATTATCTTGCACAGCTTTTAAGGAGTCTGCTGCTTTCTACATACATCAGATAGCCTTCGACAGGGGTCGGAAACCCCTAGCATGCGTGCCAAAAGAAACATGTGCACCTATTCCCTGTGGCAAGCAGCACCACGGCTACTCCCTCTGGCTCCGCCCCCTAGCAGGGCCTGGGGCCACAAGAGCCACACGTGTGTTGTGGCTCCTATGCCCTGCTGACCCCACTCCCCAGGTAGGGGGCGGGGCCAGCAGGGAAAAGGCGCCGCCGCACACACAGTTCCTGTCCCCTGCTGGCTCCACCCCACCTCACCAGGGAGCAGGGGACTGGAGCTGTATGCAGCTGAGGCTCATTTTCCCTGCTGGCCCCGCCTCGGGCACCTGCTGAGGGTGCAGGGGCAGACCTGCCCTATCTGTTTTCGGTAGCTTTTGCTTGACTTTCATGGTATTTTTCTTTCTACATGGCTACAGGTGACTCTCTATATTATTGTTAACTAAGAAGAAAGAACCACAGGATGGAGAAAAACGACAGAGAGGTTTGTCAGAAGGATTATAGAAATTATTTAAACAGCCTTTTCAAACTAGAGGCAATATTATATCATGCCAGATTTATTAACTGATGTTATTTGGTTTTCAGCAGTTCTTCTATAAATAGAAAGTGCCTAGCAAGTTTTATATGTTAACATATTACTAAACAAGGAATAGGATCCATTGAAGACCTCATGGCAATCTTTTCCAAAGCATAGGTACCTACCACAGCAAATTCCAACTTAGATACGTCTATTACATCTATCTAAAATTCTTCCAGAATTTCCCTTAGATAAGGTTTCCATCACTTACCTTCCTAGACTGCAATGTGGTAGTGCAATATGATAATAAACTGCTGTGTTTTACCCCAGAAGTGGCTGCATTTCTATTTTGGATGAATAGATCACATTGTACAACAGTTGTTCTCAACCTGGGGTGCACGTACCCCTTGGGTTACGCAGGAGTCTTCCAGGGGCCAAATCTCTCCTGAAAGTGGCAAATTCACTGCCATCAGTTCAATTTTTCCAGTTTGATGAGTGGCTAGTGAAGACCCTCTCAATCAATCCAGAAGTTGACGCAGTCAGTCCACGCACTCAAGAAGAGTAGCACTGAGTTGACGGGAGGGCATTTCCCTTTGACTCAGTGCAGTGGAGACCCCTTGGTAAGTAGGCATTAGAACATCAAAGGGAGACACGCAAAATATTTTACATGGCTTGGGTATCTAACTTCCATGGCCAGTGTAGACCTGGCCAAGGGGTACATGAGCTCATCTAAATATCTGCCTAGTTTTACATCACACTACATAGCGAAGTCAGCACTAATGAAGTCAATAAAAACCAAGATTTCATACACATAATGACTTGTTTATACTGCTCTATATACTATACACTGAAATGTAAGTACAGTATTTATATTCCAATTGATTTATTTTATAATTATATTGAAAAAGCCAGCAATCTTTCAATAATAGTGTGCTATGACACTTTTGTATTTTTGTGTCTGCTTTTGTAAGCTAGTTAATTTTTAATGAGGTGAAACTTGAGGGAACGCAAAGGCAAATCAAACTCATGAAAGAAGCACAGTAGTCTGGAAAGTTGAGATGAGAGCCACTGCTATACAGGATGCAATTTAAATTTGCATAGCTCTTTGTAATCCTCTGGGATGCGAAAATCTATATAAATAAAAAGTTACTATGTATAAGCACTACCAAATCTATTCAGGGATCTAATCAGAAAGAAAATGAAGCTTACTAAAAATAATTACTTTAATTCCTTCTCAAGGGATCTTGAAGCGCTTTACAAACTTTAATTATACACACAGATTTGGAATAATTCTAACCATCTATGAACTGCACACAGCACTGTGGAGAAACATGGCAATTTGCTTAACAGCAACTCTACCCACGGCCTGGGAAATAATGATCAGAGGATCTTTTATAATCAGAAATGTAACAGTGGATCAAGAGATGCACATGTAGCAGCACCAGACTCCCTCGCTAAAAGCTTGCTTCAGTATTGGCCCATCACTAACAGAGGAAAGAAACTGTCTCCTGAAATTTGTCCCAGGAACAGGAAAGCCATTTATTATATCTGAAAAAATGAATACACAGACCAAGCATGGGTTCCTAAACTATAGCAGAGCAGACATTTCTCTACACATTTAGCAATAGGGATGTAAAATACTCAGTTGTTAAACGGGCAAGCGATAAGTATTAGTCTTACCGTTAAGACTGATACTTATGTTAACTGGCGGTGTGGGCTTTCTGTCTCCATGGTGATGGCGTTGCGCCATGGTGAAGGCGGCCGTGCTGCTGCTCGATGAGACTGAAGCCTTGGGGGCAATTGCTGTCGATTGATCCACTACAGAACACTGGTGACCACAGGTGTGAGACGGGAGGTGGGGTCTCCCGTGGAGCCGGGCTGGGGGCACTCCCCAAGGGCTGAGAGCTGGGAGTGGGGGACACACAAAACTACATTGTTTAAACAGTTAACTGGCATAATTTTAAGAGTTTAAACGGGTACTTCAAAAAGCTCAGTTCGGTTTTAATAGTTGCATTTGGCTGCCCAATTTGATATCCCGAACGAGCACCAGTTGATGGAGCATGGCGATGGAGGTCTGGAGCTTCCACGTTCAAATCCGGGTGCCTAACCAGACTTACACTGTCACTTTCTGGAAGCCACACCCTCCCTAAGCATATTTATATGACGGAAGAAACCATTACAGGGACATGAGTTACAGAAGATGGTTGCTTCTTCAGTACGTCCACACAGCAACACAGTTTGAGGACCTACAGAGGAAGGTTCTATAATCTGTGACCGCCTCCCAGAGTCCTCCAGTCCTCCTGTGTAGCACACCGCACCAATTACACACCAACCTCTACCTGGGCAGGAAAAATCCCTATCTCAGCCTTACAGCACTCACTGAGTGATGAGGCAGTGCAAGATGTCATGGAGTTTAACGTGGCTTATTAGCTCATCATTATTTTGCTCTGAAGTGGGATTTGCTTGTTTGTTTTTAAATAATCTCCACAACCCTCCTTTATACTGACACTGTCCTCCCAGCACCCGAGAGTTTATAGCCCTCTTGGACAAAGTGTGTTAAAGCAGGGAGGATGCACAAGAATGACAGAGGGAGTCAGGGAATTGGCTGCAGGCCTAGGAGACAAACAGTGAGAGGGAAGGGGGTGGGGGGAAGTTATGAAACAAAGACAGACAAACAAGAAATAGAATGTGAAGAAACAGGTGGGAGTCAGGCTGTGCAAAGCCTTTAAGGATCTCAGTTGTGATGCAGAGAGAAAGAGGAAGCCAGTGATGGGATCTGAATCAAGGGGGCCTACAAGAAACGAACACATCTTCAACACAGATTAATGCGAATCGAAGAAATAGAGACAAATGATAGCAATAACCTATAGCAAAAATTCTTAAGAGGTATGAGAGCACCTCTTCCATCCTGCAGCACATTCCCACCTACTGAGTTTGCAAGGGAACAGAAATGCTGTTACAGATTTTAAAAACAGCAGGGGAGCCTCTAATGAAGTGGGATTTTCTCCCACGAAAGCTCATGCGATAAATAAATCTATTAGTCTTTAAAAGTGCCACAGGACTCTGTTTGTTTTTCTGCAATAGACTAACACGGCAACCCCTTTGGAACCAAGCAGTAGTCATTTAATCAGAGAGATTTTAGAACCGATCCTATGAGCCTGAGAACTGAGTCTCCAAATAAAGCCAAAGGAAGCTGATTTAAAGCAGAGTGGTGCAGCCCTTCTCTGGATAAGCAATACACACGCCAGAGGTTTGTATTGGGGGGAGGGGGGGGGAAAGGAGAGGGCTGGTTTGTTTGGTTTTTTAAAAAGGTTCTGGCACCAGGCCATTTTCTTATATTTGAAAATAATCATCAAGTTGCTGCCCCAAAATGTTTCATAAGAGGAGTGAACAGACAGGAGGAACAGAACGGTTGTTTAATGTGGTTTTGTAAGTGCAGATCCAAAAGCAGTTGGACTGGAATCACCACAAATATTTGTGTCACTTGGCAGCAGTGATGTCCAAGGATGCTTTGCGACCTTCACTTGAGACTCAACAATTGACAGCAAATAAAGATCTGCCTGTTTAGAAGTCTAAAGGCTTCACAGCTGTGTGCCTGGATGTATAGACCGCCCTACAACTGCATGCTAGGAAAACACAGCATTTGAAAAGAGTTCTCTTTTGCTTGTTTGTCTTGTCCAAAGTGCATTTAAATAACCAGTTTGTACGATGGGCCTTTTTTCCCCTGTCCATGCTTCCTTGACTCTTGCTCCTAATCACAGAGCCCTGCCAGAAGGAATAGGATAGGGGGTCGGCAACCCCCAGCATGTGTGCCAAACTTGGCATGCGGGCCAATCCTGAGCGGCATGCGGTGCCACTCAAGCTCCCCCTGCTGCCTCTGCCCTCCAGCGGGGCCTGGGGCCACAAAATCCGCGTGCCGCTCAGCTGGATAACACCATTTCATCATTTTAAGCCACACTGCGCTACATTTCAAAGCCTGCTGTGCAAGTACTTTAAAAAACCACAAAGGTATTATACAATTTCAAATACAGATAAGCAAGTTAAAACATTACAGCAGTACGGTTAAGCACACACAAAAACCCCGGAAAATCAATGTTAAAGTCTCCTACAGAAAAAGCAGCAGCAGATGCCACTATTACACTTTTCCGTGTGCAGTAAATGGGAAAGAGAGATAATCTTGTTTATTAAAGAGACTCTCAATACACTGTCAATAAAAAAACTGGCCATTTCTCCACCTTGTTGTGTGGCCAAACTGTACCCAGACTTTCACTTAAGGCTTTGTCATTACTATCACAAAGGTGGTCTCTTTACAGCAAGATAACAAACCAGTGATAGGATTTTACAGTGAGATAACTAAGAGAAGACACAGAGTGTTTACCACAAGGTAATTAGGCGAGGTCATTTCTATACCTCACCCCATGCCACCCAGGGTTGACCTCACCTAAGTTAACATTACAAAGAAAGTATGGAGCCTTGTCTCCCCTAGGGCAGCGGTTCTCAACCACTGTGTTGTGACACAAAAGTGTGTCACAGCACAGTGGTGAGTGTGTCGCGAGCTAAGCTAACCTCGCCCCCGCTGAGCTGCCACAGCGACACATGCAGCCGATTTGTGTTAACTTGGGGTCAGGCAGGGGAAGTGGAGAGACGCAGGGGCCAGGATGAAGAGAAGGGGAGAGATGTGGGGGTTAGGCTGGGGAGAAGCGGAGAAACGCGGAATCGGGCTGGGGAGAAGTGGAGAGATGCGGGATCAGGCTGGGGAGAAGCGGAGAGATGTGGGCTTTAGGGCTAGGATGCAGGGCTGCTCGAGGATGGGGGGCAGATGCGGGGCTGGGGAGGTGGGGCTAAGACATAGGGAGGGAGGCTTGGTGTGTCGCGACCCTTAAAGGTTGAGAACTCGTGCTCTCGGGTTTTACAGCAGGACGACTAAAAGTGTTAGCAAGTAGTCAGGGTATAAGTGGTAAGAACACCTTTAAAAAAAAAAAAAAAATCAATGAAGACAAAGCCTAAGAAAGAATCACAAAATCTTAGAGTAAGATTCTAAAGCACCTGCCTCACTGAGAGAAAAAAAAACTCAACACTAGCAGGAAACATTTCAAATGACATCACAGTGGGACATACAGTCATGTGAATAATTTACACTGAAATCTGAATAAAACATATCTAAAAATGCATTACTGCAACAAAAAGCAGCACCGTGGGACTCCACCTTCTGTCCAATGAGCACAGGTTGAAATAGCATTGAGAGTGCCTGCTCCCAGCGGACCTGCACATTCTGTAGAGAGAGCTGTCAAAACACAGGTATGGATGCCCACGATAAACCTGTTGCATGGCAAGCAAGAGCGTATCAGAATAATCGTGCTCCAAACCATAGCGTGGTGTGGTGGGAGGAGATAGGGTTTGGGGGGAGACAAAGAAGGGGGGGGGGAAAGGGTTCCTTTGAAACATTTGTTTTGGATAAAACCCTTCACTCCATCGCACAATTAGGACTCCATTCAGAGCACCTGCAGTTCCCATCGTTAAAGCAGCACCACGTATAGAACAGAGAACTTTATTAGAAAAATGCATTACGGATTTTGAACCATTGCTGACGTTTTGAACAACTAAAGCCTAAGCGAGCTGATGGTTTGATCTGGGCCATAAAATCACATAACAGAACACAATGCAGGTTTCTATAGCAACCTTTATACTCTACTGAGGCCAAAGAGCGGCACCCTCTGGTACTGTACTACAACGTCAACAGTGGGTGTGAGCCCAGGCTTCCCAGAAGTACGCTACCGAGAAAAGCATGCTGACGACATATGGAGGCCTGTGGGATTGGAGTGTTTCAGGTACACAATACAATTATGTCAGCTTTGCTGCTCAAAGCGCCATGTCCACAGCTGCCGCTCTGACTTAATAGTTTTGCAGCAGTGCTGACTTCACATATTTTCAAAGGTTATTCACTGATTAAAAATCCTTAAATAGATAAATAGCATGAAATGTTGAGTCTGATCCGCCTTCTTTTTTAATGACTTTTTTGTATAGCACCATCGTCTGCCATTGGCACGCAGAATGCTTCGCATTAGGGATGATTTTGTTTACATACTTTTAAATAATCATTGTTACTTCTTTATACTCATCACTCCCCCACCCTCCCAACCCTTCATCGGCTTTCAACACTCAAAAAAAGTCATTCCCTTTGTTACTATTCTATTGCCTTAAATTCTTCCCCAATCTCATTTCACACGCTGCAAAGGCACCATGCAGACTCCTCCGCAACTCACCCATACCCAAGGTCTAGCCACGTGGAAAGAAATGAAGCCTTTAAAATTAAACTGAATTGCACACTTAAGGTCGCTTTCTTTGATTTGGAGCCCCTCGAATACTTGTGCAGAGACAGTTTAACACCTTTGAGATTGTGTGAGCTGGTTGGTTGTAACCAAGGCTTTTTCTGCTCCTTCATGGCATGTGTATTGACAGAGATTATGGCATTCAAACCTTAGTTCTGTATAATAAATAAAAGCAAGATGTGATTAATGTAATTTGCCCTAATATACAAAGAAGCCAGTGTTAGTAAGGAAGTTTTCCACCTCAGAAAAATTAACTTGTACATTTACATTCAGGGTTGCCAGCCCTGAATTTTAGATTTTACTGACATGAAGATCTGAAGTTGTTTTTTTTACTGACACGGTAATCTTTTTACTGACATCACTAAAAGTACCATAAACAATACAGTAATGTCACAAAAGGGTGTGTTCACTCATGATATTCTGTACACGGGAATTTAGAATTATACGACTGTTGATTGATCGATCGGGTTCTTTAGGCGTGTGCAATAATAAAAATGATAAAATCATGATCAGTGTAGTTTGATGATACAAGAAGTGATTTTGAAGGACGACAATCAATGTCAAAATACAATACATTTTATTTTTACCCAGTTTACACTATATAGACCATAACTGTTCTAGAACCAACTGGATCTCTACATTCGCATGTGCAGGTAACACACGAGACAGAAAACTCCACTGTTAAGGCTAAAGGTCTGCTTCATTTCACCCTACAGTTTCTTTTTGTGCACCTTATTTGGTTCATTCACAAAGGCCTAGAATAGTGGGAGATTGTAAAAGGTGTCAACATGTACAGATATAATTTACTGGGGAGGGAAGAAAAGTAATTTGCTATTGGTATTTATATATTTTACAGTGGTTTTAACAAGAATTTTGCTTTGGTGAGAAGTGCTGAAAAGGAAACTAAATGAGAACTAAGTTCCAGATCTGTTCATCCCTTGTTGCCCTAAAGAGATCCAAAGATTTAGACTTTTAAACGCAAGTCAAACTCTGTAGAACAGAAAAGTATTTGTTTTGGCACCAGGAATTCATTGCAGCTTATCTTTTGCATAAGTGGGAAATCCAACAAAACATTTCTTAACTCAATAGATTGTTTTCCTAACCAAAAAAGGGCAGCTTTTTTTGGTAAGCAGACCAGATAAGGATCATTTTGTGAAAAGCATTGCAACGCCTAAATTCTCATTGTAAACAGTTATTTAACCATTTTTAAAGGCCCATCTTTAAAAAAAATTAAAAAACAAGAAATAATTTGGATACTTGGCAAAACAACCTGATCCGTTGCTAAATGAGAAAAATTAAAAATAGTTTGACAACAAGCAAAGAATGAAATAAATTAAGCAAAAAGGACAGTGTCTGAAAATTAGTAATTGCATTTCATTTTAATAGAGGCAATGAGCTCTAAAACACGTTTCTGGAATTAAATATTTCTGGTTGGCCCAATTATAGCATGGGAAATCCAAATTTTGGAATGACCTTAGAATAAATCAGGTTCAGATTTAAGGAGTGGCAGGAGAGGAAAAGAAAAGGTCCATATCACCATACCATAAGCAATTCCTAGGAAGAAACCAGTTCTGAGCAGTGTTGATGTCCTAAGCCAAGTTTTTCCAGAGGTGACTGGTGATTTGGGATGTCTGATTTGATGCACCTTCAAGGAACCTGATTTCCAGAGGAGGGTGCTTAGCATTTTCTGAAAATCAGCAGGATCCTTTAAAACAATGCTTTAAAAAAAATTACAAAAAAGTGCCAGTACTTATATCTAGATAGTAAACTTGAAAAACGCCTCTCCCACCCCTCCTCTTCCAGTGGGGCGCTCCTTTCCCCTGCTGAAACCCCCCTCCCCCACAGCTGGGCAGCGGGGCCAGCAAAAAAGGTGCTGGTATGCCGTACCCCTGCGTATTGTCACAAAAAAAGCACTCCTTTAAAGTATTTCAGGTTGGGTTCTGCTGATAATTCAGAATACTGCTGTTGTCACGGCTCGCAATGCTGGCTCCAGAGGAGACCTTAAGTCATTTTAGCCACAGGGATTCTGTTGCAATATAGAAATGGTTTGGGGAAATATTGAGGGACTTCAGATTTAAATAAAGAAAATAATTGCCTTAGAATTACAAAAAAGGTAAACAAATTTAGATACCTACTTAACGTAGACCTTGATTTCACTATTCAGTGTCTTCAGAGATTCTGTTGCTTGTGCTCAGGATCACGTGAGCTCTTTGGAGTCAGGAAGAAGAAGGGAAAAGCCCACAGATGGACACCCTGATAAAAATCCTCTCGTGTTGGTTTTATACTGCTGGAATTCCAACTTCAGTGGTGTAAATGACACCTGTCCCTTATGCACTACATAAAAATGGCATAATAAAGGAAGAAGACAGTGATACCTGATAATGCCAAGAGGATCTACATCTTCTTCCTCCTCTTCCTCAGCATCTTGAACTTTTACTAACTTAGACTGAGGGATTACGTCAGATGTACTCTCCTCTTTGAAGAAGTCAAACACTTCATTGGATTCATCTTTCTCCTCCTCCTCAGGAACGTTTTTACCTTTGAAGTCAATGACACTAGTAGATTTGGTCCCTGTGTAAAACAATTATGCATAAAGAACTGAGCATGCCAATTTAAACTTACAGCCTTACTTTTTTTTTGTCAATTTCTTCCACTTGTTCCCCAAGTCAGGCTTGGGGAATGTGTTCCTAATTTTACAATCAGCTGTTGTCAACTATATACAGCAATTTGGACTGGAGGATAAGCTCCCTCTAGCCACCAACACAGTCTATGACATGGATTCTAGAAGATCTGAAAAAAATGATACTGACTTAACATATATGGGCTCCTCTCAGGTTAAACCCCCTCAGAGGGTGAAAACTAAAAGTACAAACCTGGACTTCATGAAAAATGAAGTTGACGTAAGGATGTGATGCAATTCTTCAATTCATACACATAAATAGAGATCTAAAATATTTTAAAAGGGAATGTTTAAGGCTCTTATGGATGCAACACCCAACAACTTCAATGCCAGTCCCTCATTTCAATCAAGGTTTCCCACTGTATTTCTTACACATGTGTACAGAGTCTAGCACAATGGGCGCCTGATCCCAGTGTAGAGGTTTGAGGTTCTTACCCCTAGGATGAATGCAATCTGAACAGAACGGGGCTTGATGAAAACAGGCTAAAGAAAATTTTGATTTATAAAATTCAAAGATATTCAGGGTTTGATCTACAGGGTGCTGTGGGAACAAGAGGTGGGTTGGTATCATCAACTATTATTAAGGATGCACAACACTTCTTATTATAAGACCCTATTTTCAGTTGCTTATAACACTGCGAAACTGTCTGGCATAGAGAATTTTCATCCAGGAGCCTGCCCCATAGAAAATATTTTGGGAGTGGGGAGAATGCCCAGGGAATATAAACTGTTTTGTCCATATTAAAAAATACCATGGACCTTTTCTTTGAGAAGCTATAGTGCACCCATACTTTTCAGAAGGGACTTGATATTTGGGAGGGGGTAGTCCTTGTATCAGGGATGCAACTTTTGCCAGCCCCAGGAAAATCCAACCAAATTTGGACAAGTTGGGGATGACTGGAGGCTGTGGGGAAGATGGACATCATCAGACAAGAGATGAGAAGCATGAAAAATGGAGACTGGGGAGGGGGAGAAAGAGATACGGTTAGGAAAGATGCAGGATGGACAGGCACAGGGCAGAAAAGGTCATGCTTGGGTGAAACAAGTAGAAGAGGTTGTGCCCACTAGTCAAAGAGATTCCCAAACTGTGGCACACATACCCCAGGGGTATGCAAGACATCTCAGTGGGTAAGTGAGAGAAATTATATAATGGTGGATTTTATTTATTAAATTAGTTTATGTATTGCCTTTTCATAATAGGCTACTGAGATGAAGCTTTAAACCTCAGTGGGGATTTATTATATAAAATATAGTAGTTAATGTACTTCAAGATGTACCAATGAGAACACAGAGATGCTAACATACAGAGCCCTCACCTCCAATCACTGTACAGTGCAGGTTCAGTTGCCCAACAGATGTCCAGTCTAACTGAGTTCAGAACTTAAATCATGGATTTTCCCCCCTTAGTTGCGTATGTTGTACTGTAACTATATCTGTATGTAACAATAAAATCTGGACAGAGAGCTGAATACAGGCACTGTTAAGAAGAACACACAAAGTATCAGTCAGAAGAAGGACAAGGGTACCCAGGCAGCTGATAGACCTGGAAAGGTATGCAATAAGAAAAGTTTGGGAACTTCTGCACTAGAACATGCACCACCACAGAACCTGGAATGGAATGGAATGCAAGCTACCCAAGTCTTGTCATTCCTCTGCTGTCAGAAAGTATCTGTTCAAACCTTTGGTAAAGTGTTGCATCCCCCTCTAGTGCTGGTCCACACAGAGGATAAAGGCCTACTACTGCTATCAGTTACACTGTTAGCTTAAGTGGCATGTATCTGTGAAGTAGATATAAAGGCTCCTGCTTTGCTGATAAGCCATACAGCATCAATCTGGTGCCACATGATGGAAATACTTTTTATTATGTAAAAAAACCCTAGGAAATTACACACAAAAATACTGTGTTAAAGAACATTATTAAGGTTGCAATGTCAAAAAATAGGAAATGCCAGAATTAAGGATATGTGTTCAATCTTTTATGAGTATGCATTATGATCCAGTCTTTAATTATTTGGTCACATCCTATTTTTTCCACAGGAGCCTCTGCTTCATTCAGTCCACAGAGACAGCTTACTTAGTGAGCAGCTATTCACACTACTGTCTTTTTTCCTCAATGTTCAGTGTGTGGCCTTAGGCCAGGGGCGTACAAAATTGGCTCACAGCTAGGCACCATCAGTTTTACTTTTGGTCACCAGAGGGCGCTCCTCCGTAACATTTCTGCAGTGGCACTGGGCAACTGGTTGCCATGGTGACCAGAAACATACATTTTGTCGAGGCCTGCCCCAGGCATTATTCACTGCACACTGTTCCAAACCTACTGTGAACACAGAAATTCCTTCATGGGCTTTCCTATGGCATTTATCACTATAGTCACGAAGCACTTCACAAACATTAACTAATTCATTTTCACTATATCACTGTAAGCAAAGCGGGTGTATTATCCTCCTTTTACACACAGGGATTAGGGTCAAAAGAATTCATTAATATTGGATGCCCAATTTGAGATGCCTAGGACCTGTTTTTTCAGAATACTATACAGCATTTTATACGTTCAAGGCACTGATCGTATTGACTTCAGTTGCAGCTGTGAATGTTAATCACTTCTGCAAATCAGGTGACCGCTTGTGAAAAGATTGATTTAAGTGACTTGCCCAGATCACAAAGGTACGTTCTGATGGGGTAGAGTCAGAATCCAGTTCTCTGGAGCAAGAACCATGAGACCATCCTTTTTCTTCCTGCAATCCCCCTGCCTCATTATTAGGTGCTGAAGTTGGAAGAGGTGTAGTAAAGAAAGGTCTATAGACAACAGCCTCCTTCAGTAGGCAGCTCTCATTCATCTCCAGAGTAGGACCATCCTGTATCACAAATGAGCTGGGAAAAAATAGCTTGTGATCATGTCATTAAAGATTGTATCAATGCATATGTACAAGGGGAGCTGAAATAAAGTTGCATGGGCAAGCTTAATTCTGGTATTTCCTAACTTTCGAATGTTTGACAATGTCATTTTAACAGGGGTTCAGGTGTACATGAACATGCAATATAATTATTTTAGTTACCTAAGAATTCCAGTAATTCAGGACTTGTCGCTAGTTCCAAATCTTTGGAGATGAGCTTCATGATGTCATTGAATACCACTCTCCGTTCTCGGATATCCGACTCCCCAACGAACAGCGTTTTTCTTGGTAAGAGTGGAAGAGATGCCTGTGGGTAACAGGCAGTCAGCTTCTGGTAAAACTCATCAATCTCACTGTACTTTTTCGAGACCTGTAATGAAATACACATGTTGCGTTAATTTATGAGCAGACAAGAGTGAATGACAAGCAGCAAAACATGCCAGGGGCTATGCATCATGAAACATTTCCTCTTGATATGCAGTACCAAAAAGCTTTCCATCTGGCCTCATGTCAACTTGTCATCTTTGTAGTTCTTCACATAGCATTACTGTGATCCCTTGTTGTAATGAATAAAAATCCAGCACAGCATACAGAGAGATGATATGGGCATCGCTAGTTGCATACACAGAAGATCAGAACTTGAGACAATTTTTTCAAACAAACAAGGAGTCCTGTGGCACTTTTAAGGACTAACAAATTATTTGTCGCCTGAGCTTTCATAGGAGAAAATCCCACTTCATCAGACAGGCCCCTATTATTCAGCTACCAACAGATTCTTTGCTACCTCCACAGAGAGCTAACAGGGAGCTTCCTAGGATAGCATCCTAGTAGAAAAAGCTGTAGCTATCTTTTGCCCAGTATGTTGCTACAGATTTGCCAATCTTGGTGCACAGGTCCTGGAATTAGAGGTGCTGGGGGGTGTGACTCGAAATGGTTTCCACCCTATACAGAGGTTCAAGTTTGGTTCAATGGCTCTCAGCTCCCCCACTACAAAAATTATTCCAGCTCCTCTGCCTTGGTGGGTAGCTGCTTTACATTGTTGATGTCTGAATGCCTGCCACATTTGCCGATGTACCTGATAACCAGCACAGAACCTCAGAACTTGTCACTACCGCTATTTAATTTAACCAAGAGAAGAGGAACAGGTGACTTGATCAATGTCTACAAGGCCTTCCAAATAGGTGTGCTTGCAATAGCGTCCCTCAGAGATCAGTTCTTGGCTCTAAGCTACTTAATGATTTTATTAATGACAGAAGAAAAAAATCATCACTGATAAAGGTTGCAGATGACATCAAAACTGGAGGAGGGTAAATAACGAACAAATTGATTCAGAGCGATCTGGATAGCTTGGTAAGATGGCTACAAGAAAACAATATGCATTTAATTTGGCTAAAAGTTAAGATATATCTAGCCCAATGTTCTGAGTGCTTCAGCAGCAGTGGGAATACAGACTGTGGAGAACAAACTGGTGCATGTTGGGAGTACTCCCTGGTTCCTGCCAGGAAACACCCTCTGTTGTACTGTTAACCTGTTCTGTGTTTCTTTACAGAATAAAACTTTGCTCTTGGTGGTTTATTTGCGGGGAATACACACTGGGACATAACTCAGAGCACACTGAGGAGCCTCAGGCCCCAAGGATGTGTAAAATGTCACAATGCACAGTTGGCCCTATTTTAAAAAACCCCATACAGGGATGGTGAATGGAAGGGGGGTTTGATATATATATATATATATATATATATATATATATATATATATATATAAGAACAAAGAATGTAGCCCACCTTTACAGAATGGAGAACTCTATCCTGAGAACCAAGGACTGTGAAAAAGATTTGGGGGTCACCAGCTGAATATGAACTCCCAGTGCAATGCGATGGCTGAAAGAGCAGGAATTTCAGGTAAGAGCAGAGAGGTTATTTTACCTCCATATTTGGCACTGGTGCTACCGCGGCTGGAATACTATGTCTAATTCTGGTGCCCACAATTTAAGAAAGATGTTGATAAATTGGAGAGGGTTCAGAGAAGAGTCACAAGGGCATATAAAGGATGAGAAAACATGTTTTATAGTGACAGACTCAAAAAGATCAATCTATTTAGCTTAACAAAACAGAAGACTAATGGATGCTTTGATTACAGTCTCTAAATATCTACAAAGGGCACAAATATTTAATAATGGGCTCCTCAATCTAGCAAAAAAGTTATAACATGAACCAATGGATGGAAGTTGAAGTTAGACAAATTCAGACTGGAAAAAAGGATACAACGTTTTAACATTGTAATGAATCATTGCAACTATTTACCAAAGTCATGGTGGACTCTCCATCACTGATAATTTTTAAATCAAGATGGGATGTTTTCCTAAAAGATCTGGTCTAGACATTATTTGGGGGAAAGTTCTATGGCCTGTATTGCCTGGGAGATCAGACTAGATGATGGTCCGTTTTGGCCTTGGAATCTACGAATCTGTAAGTATGACATGGGAAAAAGATCTCAGATGACAGAGGGCTTTTCAATTTAGCAAAAAAGGCATAACAAGAGCCAATGCTTGGCAGCAGGACTAGAAATATGACACATGTTTTTCCAGTGATGGTAATTAACTATTGGAACTTAACCTAGTGATGTGGTGGATTCTTCATCATTTGAAGTATTTAATTCAAAAGAAGATGTCTTTCTAAAAGAGACATTCTAATTCAAACAAAACGTATGGGCTGTATGCAAGAATGATTGAGTAAACACTTATGCGGGAGGTCAGAGTAGGTGACTATAATGTCTCTCCTTAAAAAATATAAATCTATGGAGGATAGATGCAATTGGAGAGTTTGAAGTAACTAAAGTAAGTAATACTGTATTTGTCTAACTGTTATTTGCCAGATCCTCTACTGCAGCCCAGCCCCTTTCGCACCTTAGTATTAGTTCTACCCCCATGTAACTCCAATGACTTGGAGTGATTCTCAATTTACATTGGAATAAATGAGAGAAGAACCAAGCTCTGTGTCTGAGGATACTGGAAGAAGAAAAAATATTTGTAACTGGCACCAGGACAAAAGAAGTCCACAGAAATGAAGCACAGAAGCAGAAAGGAACCAAAGCTGAGATTTACCAAGGATACTCATGTAATAACAACCTCAGTTTAGTATAAGATAGCAAAGTGAAGAAAAAAAACCTGGGTTTGTTTAGTCTGGAAAAGAGAAGACTGAACATGGTAACTGGACTGAACATGATAACCATGTTCAAGTACATAAAAGGTAGTTACAAGGAGGAGCGAGAAATCTCTTAATCTCTGAGGCAATGTCTACACTTAGGGATTTAGGTCAATTTAAATAAATCGACTTTAATAAGTCGACTTTAAGTCGACCTTATTAAGTCGACTTAGAGAGTCCACCCAGGACTTCTAAGTCAACTTAAAGTGGGCCTTACTACCTCGACTTAGAAAGTCTATACTAGACTCTCTAAGTCGACTAGTTAGGTCCAGGGAGAGCCAGCAAGCCCTGGAGCAGTCCTGGGGAGAAGGGAGCATGGAGTTCCCCGCACCTGGAGCGTGGTCCCAGCTAGGAGGGAGCCCTGCGCTCCCTCCGAGCCAGGACCGAGCAGTCCCAGCAAGAAGGGAGCCGGAAGAGCTGCCCGCCCCTCCTCGCCCCAGCAGAGCCAGCCGTGCGCCAGCTGGCTCTGCCGGGACTGAGAAGCGGCGAGCGGCTTCTCGGTCCCGGCACAGCCAGCTGGCGCGCAGCTGGCTCTGCCGGGACCAGCCGCCCTCCCAGGCTCTCCAGCCAGACCCAGCTGGAAGCCCTGATGAAAGGTTCCTGCAGGCTCTACCTGGCTCACAGGCTGTTGTTTGCCCTCCGCACCCTAAAGTGATGTATGCTACAGAAGCATCTAGGATAGATGGATACTTCTGACAAACAGCATCAGTAGAAAAGCGAAAGGAAGAAGGTAAGGACATGCTGGTATGCAGGAGTCCCTCACATTAATCCGTTGCTAAGTCCCAGGAGCCCACAGGAGAGGGTTTCATTCCAGAATCCCTTCCAAAACTGTGAGAGTGGGAGGCCTGGTATGCACTAAAAATTTAGACCAGCATAGTTTTGTCAGTCAGGGTTATGAAAACCCCCACCCGCTAACTGACAGAGCTAGGCTGCCGAAATATCCAGAGTAGATGGCAGATGTGCCAAAAGAGAAGGGCGCTTGTCTGCTGTCTATGGAGATGATGTCCCTCCCGTTAACCCTCTGGCCTGAAGCCTATGAGAGAAGTGGGGTAACTGAGTGACTCCTTTGGTGCCAACTGCTGGAGAACAAGGGGAGCTGACTGAATGAGTCAGTCTAAATATCAATGGGTACTCCGCTGTCATCTGCTGGACCACAGCGGGAGTCCACGAGCAAGAGAGCATCTCATTTACATATTAACAGCAGATAGTTAGAGGACACTGGGAGATAATTTGACTGCCTTTTGTATTCGGGATTCATATTTTTGAGTTTACCCTATTGGGAACCCGCCCTGTACGAAGCCTGGACAATAATGTTAGGATATGGGGGTCACCCTGACACAACCAATGTTTGTAGAGAGGGAGTAAGAGGCCCAGGACAGACAGAACCAGGGGACAGAAGTACAAAGGGTAGCCACGCTGTGCTGCAACCACCTAGATAGGTGGCAGGGAATTCTTAAGCCACTGAAATTCTTGTACCTGTCATTGCCTTATATGAGCCGAGCTCAAATGTTGCTAGCACAGGCAAGCAGAGGCCAGCACCCAGCTGCAACTCTGGTCACCCAGCGACAGCACCCAGTAGGCAAAGCAAAGTAACAGCGGGTTTCACCCACAGAGCACAGCACAGACAGAGAGAGCAGAGGAACGTATAGCAACAGTCTGCATCAGTCTAGCGCAGGGGTCGGCAAGCCAAAAGATAAGAAGAGCCATTTTTAAAAATTCCTTCAGTAACCAAGTGTTTTGAAAGCCGCAATGGGTGTAGCCTCCTGGGGGTGGAGGGTTGAGCCAGGGGTCCCTGGCCGGGGAGGACGGGGCTGGGAGCAGAGGCGGCTTTTGGGGTAGGCGAAGCAGGCGCACGCCTAGGCCCCCAAGCTGTCGGGGCCCCCTTGCCTGTCCCAAAAGCCGTGTCTGCCTTGGTTGGCAGCAGGCGGAGGAGCTGGCCCCTGTGTCTGGGGTTGGTGGGGAGGGAGCTGGGGGAGGCAGTGAGCTGGGGCTGTGGGAGGGGCAGGGTCGGGAATGGCGGCGGGGAGCTGGGCCCGGTGACCGGGGGCCCCCATGGGCCTATACGGGGCCCCACAGGCCTATAGGGGGCCCTGCAATGTGCCTTCACCTAGGCTATGTCTACACTTGCACTTTTAAGTCGACTTTAACTAAGTCGACTTAGTTAAGTCGACTTAGTGTGTCTACACTTAAAATTAAAGTCGACTTAAAGGGGAATTTACAAAGTCGACCTAGAGCGTCCACACTGGATACTCTAGGTTGACTTTGTGGGGCTAGGGGGACCTTGGGCAGGTCCACGGTGGCGGGGGGGGGCACCCCCTGTGTACAATGGGGCAAAGGGGGACAGGGACCCTGGCAGGGCAGAGCCCTGTGTGGGACACTGTCTGGATTTAGGGAAGCATTTATGATATTATTTTCTATGGATATCTCATAAATGCTATAATCAATAGGAACTATGCCATGTTTGGTATCAATAGAAAGGTAGTAATTTGCTGGGAATGATTATATAGTTTATGTCTAGGAATTCTATTTCGATTAGTAGTTAAGAATTTGATGTTATATCCATACTTTAACTTGTGTCATTCTGGACAAATGTCTTAGACGGGAGGGTGTGAACAACTATTGTCTCCTTAATGTTAAGGAATCTGCCAGGTGATGTGGTCCCAAGGAGTAGCCTGATGAGCTATTGAGGACATAAAGAATACAACCATTGTATCCTTAATGGCTCATCAGTTTACTCCCTGGGACCAGTGTCACATCGTGCCCACATGCCCTGCCCTTTGGGGGGCATGCCAGGCTCCCCCTGTGCCCCCCCCCCAGCAGGGAGGGCATTGGTGTAGTCCTGGGGTAGCCCTAAGTCGACTTAGGGCTACCCCCAGGCTACACTGGCTTAATTCGACTTTAGAAAGTCGAATTAAGCCTTAGGTCGAGTAGAAAGGTGGTTTAATAAAGTCGACTTAATTTTCATTAAGTCGACTTTATTTTCCTTAAGTCGACTTAAGCAAACTGCTTAAGTCGACTTAAGCAAAGTGTAGTGTAGACGCAGGGCACATTAAGTCGACTTAAGCAAAGCTTAAGTCGACTTAATTTACCAGTGTAGACGCAGCCCTAGAGCCCCCAATAGCCAAAGGCCACCTCTGGCTGGGAGAGCCTGGAGCCAGCATTGGGCCCCCCGCAGGGTCCCCTAGTGGCCAGGGGAGCCTGGATCGGGCCACTTGCAGGGTTCTCTGGTGGAGAGGGGGAGCAGGAACCCAGAACCGCAAGGGGGCAGCCAAAGAGCCACATGCAGCTCCAGAGTGGCAGGTCGCACACCCCTGCTCTAGTGACGTTGGTGAGGTCTCCCTGTCCTAGCTACTGAAATCAATACAGCAGGACAGCAGTAGAATCCCAGGGACACTGATTTTCCTGAACTCTTGGAATCACAAACTGTGAGTGAAGAAGTTGGGGACCCATGGGTTGAAAATGGGAGGCAGAACAAACTGCATCAGTCATTCAAGGTTCAATTGCTTGGGACTGTGACTTATGCATCGAGGAGTAAATGATGGTGGAAGGTGTGAAATTGTAAATACTTTTCCCTTTCAAGCTGGCTTTCCCCTTTTCTCCTCCCTCTGCAATAAAGTTCGTTTATTTAAATCTCTGCTTGCAAGTGGGTGCAGATTTGCCTAAGGAAGGCACCAAGAGTGGTTATAGGCAGTGATTCGTTGGTGGATGCTCAAGATAAAAATTAAGAATCTGTAGAGAATCCCCTAAAATAAGGGCCTGGCCCTTACTGCTGCCTAAGCCATTGGCAAAAGAGTTGCACTTCATTGGCAGAGCTCTTTCTTCATTTGTTGCATCTACATGAGGGGACTATAGCATAGGCTCTGTAGGGTAGACATAGCCAGAAAGGGGGAAGGAGAAACCTCATTTCTTTTTCAAAAGATCTGGTACTGTTCTTCAATGCCCTCAAACAGCAAAATCTACTGTGATGTGCACAATATCTGAAATGTAGAATTAACTGTAATAATAATAGTAAGTTAATGTAGTAAATTACAATGAAAGAACAGTCAATCCACAGAACTGCTCACCAAAATATTACACTCAAGTCAAAACCGGCCACTGGAACAGGACAAGAAAACTTAAAACTTACTTTTTTTCCCCTTGTCACCCCAGAAAATGCAAACTAAACATGCAAATTACTCATAAATCTCACTTTGTGTTTGATTACACTATTGAATTTAGAGCAAACGTGCATCCTAATACACTATCACTAATTAGCCATTGAGAATCCCCGTGTGCTTCCAACAATAATGTGCTACACAGCAGTGTTTCTCAACTGGTGCTCCATGGAACACTGGTGCTCTGTGGACACAGTGAAGGTGTTCCGTGACCAACTCCGAACCTTCCCCATTGGGGAGGAGAATGGGGGGCTAAGTGGGGAGTGAAGAAAGAGCAACAGGGTGAGCTGATGCATGCGTAGGAGATTTAGAATGCCCCAGCCACACAGTAAAGCTTCCAGGCACACATTGTCATCTGCCGCTGTCTCGCTCCTTTGCTGCAGCTGGGGCATTTTAAATTTCCCACCATTATTACTGCTGGCACCAAAATTGCTTGGACATAACTTTCATGGTAAGACTTTCTTTGACGAACCTTACTCCAGCAATAGATAAACTTTGTTTGATCATGCAGGCTTCAAATTCCCATTAAAACTTGAGTAGTATCATTTTCAGTTTTAAGTTGTGTGCATAATCATTTTGTATCTCTTTTTTAGTATAAAACACGTTATAGTCATAAAATTATATTTAATTCAGTTTCCTGAATTGTTTTCGCAAGAATTCATAGTACACAGATATTACGAACATTATAGCCAGTATATTTCAGCTTTTTCAAAAAAGTTTTCATCAGGCATTCCGCATAATTAATACCTTTAAGTGTTCCCCGGTCCACTAAAGGTTAAGAAACACTGCTATATAGCATACTGAATGTGCTAAATACTATATCCCAACCTGATCTTCCATCTAAACGTCTCCATGTTGTTCAACACGGCTACCCCTTTGGAACTTGTCAACATGTTATTACACTGTGCAAAATAATTTGAGACAGTTCTTAAGTGCCCTCTACTGGATTGCCCTATCATGTACCAGACTCAAGATTAAATATCTAGATTCTAGAACATCTTTTTTATTCTATCACCAATCCTGCAAACACTTATGCACAAGCTTAACTTTACTCATGTGAGTAGCATCCTTGAACTAGATTCTCAATTGGTGTAAAATGGCATAATTCCATTTTCTGTAATGGAGTTTATACCAATTCACAATATCTAAGGCTCTGGCTAACTAACTTCAAAAGGACTACTCAAGTGAATATAGCTAAGCACAAGTGGGGGCCCTACTTATCTATAACTATCAACATTCATTTTGAAAATTCAACATGCATTTTAGCAAGAAGGATTCTGTTGCAGGGAACACAAAGAAATATATCATGAACAAAAATATGCTGGAAGGTTAAGAAAACTGTCCAGAAGTCCAAAGTGAGGACTGAAATTTTGGCTCCAACCTTACAAGTGATACAGGCAAGGAATACCAGTGAAGCCACCAAGACGTGTATGAAGTTAAGTACATGCATAAGCATGTGCAAGCCTTGGGCCTTTCACTGGGATTTGCAAAGAAGCCTAAAAATCTCATTTAATTTGAATTAATTTGAGCTCCCCTTTTGAAAATCCCAGCCTGTCACAGGATTGCTGGTCCCCTTAAGAGATGTTCAGGGACAAGCTAATTTAAAGCCCATCTAGATTGTTAATTGAATAAGGAGCGCCTGATACCTTTTTGTGAATGCTTAGCTATCTATTGCAACACAGCTAAACAAAATTCTTAATCTCTCTCAGTCCCACAAATGCCATCCCTGCTTCCACTTTTCTCAATCAGTAAAGACACCACCACCATCATCTCTGTTAGTCAGGCCCATAATTTGTATGTCCTCTTCAACTTGGACCTTCTGCTACCCAGGAGGATAAAAATTAATTTAAAATTTTCTGGTCACCCCATCTCAAAAAGATATATTAGAATCGGAAAAGCTACAGAGAAGGGCAACAAAAATTATTAATGGTATGGAACAGCTTCCATACGGGAGGAGATTAAAAAAACTGGGACTTCACAGCTTGGACATCAGACAATTAAAATGGGATATGAGAAGAGTTCATAAAATAATGAATGGTACAGAAGAAGGGAATAAGGAAGTGTTATTTATAATTTCATGAAACACAAGAACCAGAGGTCACCCAATGAAATGAATAGGCAGCAGATTTAAAAGAAACATAAGGAAGTACTTCTTCCCACAAGGCACAGTCAACCTGAGGAACTCACCAGGGGATGTTGTGAAGGCCAGAACTATAACGGGGATCAAAGAAGAAATAGATATGTTCATGGAAGCGTCACGTGATGAGCACTGAGGTATGATCTGTGTAAGTTTTCTGTTCATTATCATTATACATTTCCCCACAGCATTCGTATAATGATGTTTCCCTATTTCATAAAGGGAGCAAGCATACAGAGACTCACGCACGAAGCCAAACAGACATCAGTGTTGGACGCATAACAACGTTAATAGGAACACCTTCCGCCCGGCATACCACCATCTCACTTGTAGTTAAGAAACCAGCTGGGAGTTGAAAAGCCAGGAAAGCTTGTTTTCCTCCCCCGATCTATGAATAAAAACTCAGTGTGAGAGGATGAAATCTCTCACTTTTAAAATCTTGAAGGATGTTATGACCAGAAACAATCAGTTCAATTCACTAACTATAGATCATACTTTCTTTGTTCAATACATCAGTTAACACAAAAAATGCAGTCTTTCCATCTACACAGCTTAAAACTCTCTTCCACGCTTTTACCATTTCATATCTTGACTACTGCAACATCCTCCTCTCTGGCCTCCACAAATGCAATCTTGCCCTGGCTCACGTCCATTCAGATCACTGCTGCAGAAACCCCACCATTTTGCTTGTCACCCCTGGCTCTGAATCACAGATTCATAGATTCCATGGCCAGAAGAGACCATTGTGACAATCTAATCTGATCTTCTATATAACGCAGGCCAAAATTCTCCACTGGCTCCCCCTCTCTGTCACATGCGATAAATAAATGTGTTAGTCTTTAAAAGTGCCACAAGATTCCTTGTCTGTTTTGCTGCCACCCTTTTGGAGCTAATAAACATAAGCTTTCACTTTCAAGGCCCTCCACAGCCTATCCCCACCCTGCCTATCATCTCTCATTCACTGTCAAAGGGATTTGATCCCCATCTCTGACAGACCCATGATGCAGCCTCCACTGACCACTTTTAAATTTTCAAACGAGCACCTTCGAGATTCCTCCCATGCGACCCCATGAACATGCACAAAGTCACCCCATTATCCTCCTTCGAAAACCCCCTTAAAACTCTCCTTTGCCATGAGGCCTGCAAAACATCTTGACAATGGTCAGGCTGTGGCGTGCTGAGACCACCACCTGTCATGCTGAGCAATAACGTCTCATTGTTTCCTTTTACTCCTCTGCCTGTCTGCATCCATCTGGCGTCTCTTGTCCTATCGTTGGATTGTCACCTCCTTGGGGCGGAAGTTCTGTGTTTGCACACCATCTAGCTCAATGGAGTCCTAGCCTCAAGCTAAGTCCAAAGTGCTACGGTTATACAACAGTAAAGTGAAGCATATATCCTACCAACCTATAAATTCAGGGTTTAACATTACTTTCACATGTGCTCACTATTTTCTAACAAAGTCAGAGATCAACTGAGCAAAACGTATTTGATGGATAAAATTCCATTCCTACAAATCAGTTTTACTTTATGATTTCCCCAAAAAGGATGAAATACCAGGATGACTAAACACACAGGGAATTAAACTAATTTCACTGTAGAGTACATATTAAAAAAATCACACCATTACTTAGTGATAATAATTGGAGAGCAAAGGTAGCCTCAGAAGATGTTGAAGACACAGTAAGAAATATGTGTGTTCCATGTCTTAAATAGAGATAATATTCACCTACTGTCATCAAATGCTTTGAAATACTTGGATGAAAAGCACACTCATAGGTGCAAACCACTTATTTCTGTAACAACCCAGACTGCACTGCCATATTGAACACTGTGAACATAATCAAATATGTGATGTTACAACAGAATAAAAATAATGCACCTTGATTTAGAAAAAAAGATTCTCTCTATCAAACTCAGCAACAATTAACTACTCACCATAAACTGAACCACATCTTCAGGTTTGTGCTTTGCTGATTTGAACGCAGCCAGTCGGGTAACAGCTACAATGTGATATTCCACGTGGCCGGACATCATCTTCCCACGGATTTCCTGGTACTCTGGCACTGTCAAGTCTATGCCTGTGTGAGAATTCTGAATTTGCCTGTCAATGAAAACAAAAAGTTGGGTCAAATATAGACAGCACTGACATAAATAACTTTATTGATTGCCTCGGAGAGCACTTGATCAAAAGGCCCAATGAAAAGACTCCCGTTTAATTGGCTTAGGAGCAGGAATTAAATTTGGTCCTTAAGCCATTCCTATTTAGTGAAAATATGACACCACCACCAACTGTGCTATGAAAGAAATAATAAATGTTGCTTATCTCCTGTATAAATATTTACAGGAGCAATAACTACACTAAACTTAACAAGACACACTGCAAAACCCATACACTTGGCACATCAAGACTGAAAGGTATTTGGCATTCATTTTTAATCGCAAGCTTTAAATATGCTGCCTGCAAAAGAAACCTGTATTTTCTCTGGCTGGAAAATAAAACACTATGCATAGATATGGGTGATGTCTTCCTCAGTTTCAACTGTGTACATCTACAGTAATTCCAGTGGGACAGTAAGAGCAACTAGCTTTACATTAGTAACAAAGAAATTTTGTTTCGTCCACAAAGTGGAGCTTTTGTTATTAACAGCATTAAATATTATTTGAGCAGTATCTTCCTGAAAATCTTTCCTTTCATGCCTGTTTTTTTAAAATAAAATGAAAAGTGGATTTTAATAAATGAAGTTTCTTTGTAATTAAATATTTTCCTCTCATTTTTACCCTTAAAAATAACAGAAATAACAAGTCTCATTGTCTCTGGATTTCTTTGAGAGTTTCTTGAGGCTCAGAGGTGTTCATTTTGTGTCCAGAATCTTCACACCTCAGTTGACACAGGCAGGCTGTAGAATCTTTAACAAAGACTGCCTTTCTCCCAAGAGTTCACAAGGTATTGACATTTTAAATGTTTTATAAAGGAAAACAGAAAGGAAAGAGTTTTAAATAATCTAACTACAAATTCCTCCCCTGCCCAACAGGTCAGGCTTCCCTGTGTGTTTTTATGTGTTGTCATAACATATCTAGTTCTTTAGATACCGATGAGTTTTCCAGAGTAGACAAAACCTGAATTTCCAATGTATAAAACCAAGCTGAATTATTTTTTAAACAAAAAGACTGAGGTCTGTTTATAAATCATAAAAACAAACAAGCACAAAAGCCCAATTTCTCACCCATCCCTCTTTTCAGATCATGTTCAGATCAGGAGAATAATCTTAGCTTCCTGGGCTTCATTGAGGCCAAGATTTCACCCTAGGTACTTAATGTCATATGCTCTAGGTCGAGGTGTCAAACTCATTTGCTACAGAAGGCCAGATCTGACTTATGTATTTCAAGTGGGCCGTACATACCATAAATCAAAATACAAGGGCCTATACTCTTGCGGCATCGCGGAATGCTGTGTATGCAAGTCCGCACTCCACTCTCTCTCTCTCGTGTAGCACAGCCTCACATAAATATATATAAATAAATAAATAACACCAAAGACTTGAATATACATACATTTTTTCCTAATACTCTGAATCTAAGCATCAAATCTTTCATCTCCACACTGCCTGGCCAGTAGCTGGCTGTTGCTGACAAAATGCGATACTGCGAGACCACGCTCTATGTTAGGGAGAGAATGTGGTCTCGCAGAGCACAGCTTTGCATGCTCAGCGCTCTGCGATGTCCCGAGACCTGACACTCTCACAGCATTGCAGAGTGCTCCGTATGTGAGACTGCGCTCCGGGATACAGCAAGACCACACACTCTCTCTCTGTTAGGGAGAGAGTGTGATCTCACTGAGAGCAGTCGCAGGCCGCATGAAAGACGTTTGTGGGCCATATCTGGCCCATCGGCTGCATGTTTTACACCCTTGCTTTAGGAGATAGAATCATAGAATCTTAGGGCTGGAAGGGACCTCATAAGGTCATCTAGTCCAACCCCCTGCTAAAAACAGGACCACTCCCACTAAATCATCCCTGCCAGGGTTTTGTCCAACCGGACCTTAAATATCTCCAAAGACGGAGATTCTACCACCTCCCTAAGTAGCCCATTCCAATGCTTCACCCCCCTCCTAGTGAGAAAGTTTTTCCTAATATCCAACCTCAACCTCCCCAGCTGTAACTTGAAACCAATGCTCCTTGTTCTGTCCTCTGTTACTACCGAGAACAGCCTAGCTCCCTCCTTTTTGGAGCACCCCTTCAAGTAGTTGAAGGTTGCTATGAAATCCCTCCTCAGTCTTCTCTTCTATAGACTAAATAAGCCTAGTTCCTTCAGTCTCTCCTCATAAGTCATGTGCCCCAACCCCCTAATCATTTTCGTTGCCCTCAACTGGACTCTTTCTAATTTGTCCTCATCCTTTCTGTAGTGGGGAGCCCAAAACTGGACACAGTATTCCAGATGCGGCCTCACCAGTGCCGAACTGAGGGAAATTATCACATCCCTCGATCTGCTGGCAATACTTCTACTGATGCAGACTAATATGCCATTGGCCTTTTTGGCAACAAAAGCACACTGTTGGCTCATATCCAGCTTCCCGTCCACCATAACCCCCAGGTCCTTTTCTACTGTACTGCTACTTAGCCGATCGGTCCAAAGCCTGTAGCGCTGCATGGGACTTTTCCATCCTAAGTGCAGGACTTTGCACTTGTCCTTGTTGAACCTCATGAGATTTCTTTTGGCCCAGTGTTCCAATTTGTCTAAGTCTCCCTGAATCCTGTCCCTGCCCTCCAGCGTGTCTACCATTCCCCCAGCTTGGTGTCATCCGCGAACTTACTAAACATGCAATCTATCCCATCATCGAGATCATTAATAAAGATGTTGAACAGAACCGGCCCCAGGACCGACCCCTGGGGCACTCCACTCATTATTGGTTGTCAACTCGACATTGAACCATTGATTCCTACCCGCTGAGCCTGTTGATCTAGCAAGTTTTCTATCCACCTTAAGGTCCACTCATCCAACCCATACTTTCTTAACTTGCCAATGAGAATGCTGTGGAAAACTGTATCAAAAGCCTTGCTAAAGTCGAGGTATATCACGTCAACAGCTATTCCCGCATCCACAAATCCAGTCATCTCATCATAGAAGGCAATCAGGTTGGTCAGGCACGATTTGCCCTTGGTAAATCCATGCTGACTGTTCCTGATCACTCTATTTTCCTCCAAGTGTTTCAGGATGGATTCTTTGAGGACCTGCTCCATGATTTTTCCAGGGACTGAGGTGAGGCTGACCAGTCTGTAGTTCCCTGGATCCTCCTTCTTCCCTTTCTTGAAGATAGGAACTATATTTGCCTTTTTCCAATACTCCGGGACCTCCCCCATTCGCCACGAGTTTTCCAAGATAATGGCCAGTGGCTCTGCAATCACATCAACCAACTCCCTCAGCACCCTCAGATGCAGTTCATCTGGCCCCATAGACTTGTGCACATCCAACTTCTTTAAGTAGTCCCTAACCTGACCTTCCGTCACCGAGGGACGCTCTTCTCTCCATGCTGCGTTACCCAGTGTAGTAGCCTGAGGGCTGGCCCTCCCTGTGAAGACTGAAGTAAAAAAAGCATTAAGTACTTCAGGCTTTTCCGCATCATTCACCACGAGGAGACCTGCCCCATTCAGTAAGGGACCTACATCATCCCTGATCCTCTTGTAACTGACATACCTGTAGAACCCCTTCCTGTTATCCTTCACATCCCTTGCTAGCTGCAACTCCAATTGTCCTTTGGCCTGATTTTATTTCTGCAGTCCTGAGCAATATCTTAAAATGCCTCCCTAGTCATCTGTCCAAGCTTCCACTTCTTGTAAGCATCCCTTTTATGTTTCAGCTCCCCACAGAGTTCTCTGCTAAGCCATGGGGGGCGCCTTCCACATTTGCTGTTCTTTCTGCACATTGGAATGGTATCTTCCTGTGCCCTTAACAGGGTTTCTTTAAAATCTCTCTTGGATGCCTTTCCCCTTCAGATCAGCCTCCCAACGGATCCTGCCCATCAGTTCCCTAAGGGAGCCAAAATCTGCTTTTCTGAAATCCAGGGTGTGTGTTCTGCTTCTTTCCTTTCTTCCATTGATAGTCTATGTCATCCAAATTCTATTGTCATTATCTGAACATTGGCAAAGACATATTTTATAATTAAGCCAAATTCTGTTCCAGTTACACTGGTGCATTCACTTTACCAGGGTTACTGTGATGTAACAGAACAAAACATGGCCCATACTGCCTAGACATTTACACAAATCATTGCTTCACTCACATGTAAATTATGGCTGTTATTTGGAGTTTCTTTTCTATTAGTGGCAGCCAGCAATGCTGATTAAGGGACATGTGACAGTAAAATCTGTTTTGTTTTAAACATAGATTTACAGTAGAGGCAAAATTCCCCAAATGTTCACTTACTCAGACTGCAGCTGTAAAAGTTATGCAAGTCAAAACTACCAGCTTACGGAACTAAGTTCTGTGTCTGGTAACACATCTTTAGACACATCTCTATATTGCAGATTCATAAAGCAATTTGTTCTTCCACTTACCACCCTCAACACTAATAAAAGGAGTATATATTGACACAGCATCCACCATTATTCTAGCTTCTCACAAATCTTTACCTAGATGAAATCTAGCACCTAGTCAGCACTCTTTTATATTAAGATAGCTACTGACTTCAAATGTTTTGGAATCAAAACAACACTTTTAACTACAAGGGCTACTGAATCAGAATGCTTAATGGATATCTACCAAAAACACATTTTTAATGATTTGGGGCTTTTTTCATATTGGTATAAGTGACAGCTAAGATTTCTATAACTGAAAGATTAGAGAGGGAAATTATATTTCTGTTTGCCATTAATTTTGGGCCTTTGACAGTGCTTTGTGGATTGCCAGTTTTATCATAATTGTTCCCCCAATGCATTTTCCCTGTTGTTTGTGTAAATCACTCCCACAATAGCAGAGGATTTTTTTTTTCCTTTTTAAATTAGGAAACTGTGATCCTAAAACCATGAGAACTGACAGGGAAATTCAGGTGAATGCATTATCTGAAGCTACTTTAGTGTTTTTGAATTACCTAAGTTTCAAGATGAAAATCTGGAGAACGTTTTGTATTTATCATTATTGTCATTAATTGAATGTTAGTAGGAATCAGGGTCCATGCTCAGCCTTCTACAATCACGCTGAGTAAGAGACAATCCCTCCCCAGAACAGTTTACTATAAATCATTCCATTGATCTCATAGTAGTAAGCAGGGGCATCATTTGCGATATAGGTCTATATGCGCCATTACATCATCCGCTTTATTATCTCACCCAGTCTTGCAGGATAGGACATAATCACATATAATGTTCTATATAGTGACTTTAGCCTCCCTCTCTCCTGCCATAATTTTTCTGAAATTATGCCCTTGGCAGTAAAGTTAACTGTCTAGTTAAATATCATCAAGCTTGCAGCAGAATATATAAATGGAAATAAAGATGAAGACTGGCTTATGCACATCTGATAATGGTGCTACCAAGTGCACACACAGATTTTTTCCTACATTTACTTTACACGATTATTTATTTATTACTTGTATGATTACAGCACGGATTCCCTACTCATGAATCAAGACCACGCTGTGGTAGGCCTACATACATAGAACATAACAATGATATTTCTACTATACCTTGTTCCACACAAGCTAAAAAAAAGCTACTTTTTTAAGGCTCTGATCTTGTCAACACTAATGCTAGTGAAATCAATACAATTAAAGTGAGGCTTGTGATTAAGATCTCAAATCAGCAAGACACGCAGTGTCTGATGACTCTTCTATTATCTATCCTGAGTTTTCATGTTGTCTCAAATCTCCTCTTGTGGAGGTGACGTGTCCGAGGCTTTGTCTCAACCCAAAAGGTTACATTTTAAAATGTAGGAAAAATGCCCTTGGCTGTGTTTAGGGTTAAGAGAAAGAGTGTGTGCAGTGGGGGAGGTCATTAAAAATGGAAAAGATGAAGAATGGTTTTGCCCATCAGTAATCAGAAATGCTCACACCTGACACCCACCCACCCAGAAGTGCTCTCTACAGATCCGCCATCAGGCTTCTTCTACATGTAAATGAGCTGTTTGCTAAATATGTGAAAAGCCACGTTTTTAAAAAATGACCAAAAGAGTTGTTTGCACCCACGTTTGCTAAAATTTCATTTTATTTTTAAACCCAAACTTAACGTATCCCTGCCCCCTTGAAATATTTTTAGAAGAAAAACATTCTCGGTGCCTAACAGAGCCACGGGCTACTACCAGGATAATATAAAAGAAAGAAGATTGCAAATTACATGAGACGGTACAGAGGCCTGCGTTATATAGGCTAGAAGATGATTGTTAATTATGGCCTTAAAATTTAGGAATCCCATTGGAACATATTCAATCTCCAACAAGCGGACAAAGAAACCTGCTGATCCCACAATTTTAGTAACCTGACAACTTTTGCTGCTTTCTGCAACTTCTAAAAGTATTTGAAAAGAACTCAGGTTTTTATTAATATTTGGTGAGCGCATCTTATGAGCAGCAAAGCGCCCTCAGCATTTGGCAGTACTCGCCCATTTTCCATTTCTCACCTCACCCCACAACACCCAGCAGGGCAGAAATCAAGAGATGGCTCTAGGTGGAGTAAGAAGCCAGTGCTGGCCATGCTACCCAGCACCAGGGTACGTTTGGCACCCAGCAAAAGATGGCCAGGTGTGTTTCCCAGGCGCAGACCCCACAGCCAGGTGGGTTTCCCACCCCCAGGCACACCCCTACAGCCGGGTGGGTTTCCTAGGTGCAGACCCCACAGCCGGGTGGGTTTCCAACCCCCAGACACACCCCCACAGCCCGGTGGGTTTCCCACCCCCAGGCACACACCCCCACAGCCGGGTGGGTTTCCCACCCCCAGGCACACCCCCACAGCCGGGTGGGTTTCCCACCCCCAGGCACACCCCCACAGCCGGGTGGGTTTCCCACCCCCAGGCACACCCCCACAGCCGGGTGGGTTTCCTAAGTGCAGACCCCACAGCCGGATGGGTTTCCCACCCCCAGGCACACCCCCAGCCGGGTGGGTTTCACACCCCCACAGCCCGGTGGGTTTCCCACGCGCAGATCCCAAGCCCAGGGGTCAGCAGTAAGAGTCCGTGGCGAGCTCCGGGTGCCCGGGAAAGGGCCGGGGCCGTGTCCGCGCCCAGCTGGGAGAAGGCAGGCGCTGGATCGGGGAAGGGAGGAGAGCCAAGCCTGCTGTGTTTTCCGAGGTTGGTGCCCGGAAGGCGATACTCCGAGCCTGCGCCCAGACAGCTCCGCAGGGCCCCCGGGCGGCTGGCTGGGAACAAGGAGCAGCGCGCGGCCCCTCACCTGGTGGTGACCAGCACGGCGGGCGCCGCGCTCTGCCGCTGCATTGTGTGGCCCGGATTGTCTGTCTGTCCTGCCCAGGAGGTGTCCCGAGGTCGCTCGCCTGCACGCAGCTGCCGCCCAGGAAGCCCTGCCCTTCCCCTGCTGGGCACGCACTAGGGTGGCCCCGCTCCTCCCCGGCCTGTTTTCCGGCCGCTCTGCCCCATGGGGCGTTTCCTTAAATTACGGGTGAAGGAGAAAAAACAAAACAGTGAAAACGTAGTCGGCAGGATTCGAACCTGCGCGGGGAGACCCCAATGGATTTCTAGTCCATCGCCTTAACCACTCGGCCACGACTACATTGGCTTTTTAAAGTTTTAAAAAGATAGCTGTATAAATTTCTCTCCTGTTTGTCTGGTTTTAGTATCTTCCTGACTATGAACTAATTCTAGTGCCTCCCCCCATATCACCAGCTGAAACAGGCTCCCCTGTTCTGTTCATACTACCACTATTTCCCAGTGCATGCCTCTAAAACCCATATTAATAGCACCACTCACTGCCATTATCTCTAATAAAACAAACAAGGAGTCTGATGGCACTTTTAAAGATTAACACATGTATTTATCGGGGGAGCTTTCATGGGAGAAAATCCCACTACATCATAAAGCGCATGTGATAAATAAATGTGTTAGTCTTTAGAAGTGCTAGAGAACTCCTTGTTTGTTTTACTGAACTAGACTAACACAGCTACCCCTTTGTGTCGCGATGGTTGTCGATACACTTGGCACTGAATGATTCATGTCCCCACTTTATAACCTTTGCTCTCTGATGAGATACGGAATATTGCCAGCATGGGTGAGTCCATGATGTTTGCACCTTTTGGCAGTCCTGCACAGAAGAAGGACTTTGATCCTGATCTGAATGCACTTTTATTTGGCACGCATACTGAATTCGTGAAAATACAGACTGGATCATTCATGAGTCTTTGTTCTTCAGTAGAAATGAAATGAACCCAAAAATATGTTATTAAATTTTGAGGCCTGATTTTGCAAATTCATACCGGTCAGCCAGTAAAGTTAATAATAAATAACAGTGTTTTCAGGCTCAAACCTTTACTTTCTCACTTTGAAACGCAGCAACCGTACATACATTCCTGCTCACCCTTCCAAACAAAAAACCAAAGTTACCCATGAAATAAATAAATGCAACTATTCCCAGATGCTGGTTTGTTTATTTGGACTTCTCCCATCTGCCAGTTTCTCTAAACCTCAAGTGCTATCTTTGTGTTCACTTCTGCTGTTTCCCTTTTCCTACTGCTTCTTCCTTACTCTGCTTTTTGCTGTTGATTTCTCTCCCCATGCTCTGAATATTTTCTCTCATTTGATGCTATGGCTGGAAACCCTTCCCTATCTACAGGAAAAGTGCCATCACACAGTCTGCCTCCTGGAGCCTTCTTGACATGGGCTCAACAGTAGCTCCTGCCTGAAATCCACATACACCAGACTGGTGAATAACTCCCAGCCTTTAGAACGCTAAGCATTTTCTAGGGTAACACTTAGAAAATACTCTACATACTAAGGGTTACAAAGTTCTGCTATGAACTATGAAAGCATAAGCAGATCCCAAATATTTACACATCTGACCGAGTCACTCTTTTAGTGGCATTTTTATCTCTGGCTGATTTCCTAAACAGTCCCATTTAGATGGATAAGATGTAAAAGGGGCTGGCACCTTACCATCTGAGACAGCAAAAACAGAGCAGACTGGAATCTTAGAACAGCAGACACCTGCACAGGTGTCCTATAGCACTGCACTTAAAAGTCTGCCAAATTGTATCAACAAAAAATTTAACTTTCGTGGTGCTGAAGGTTGCCAGTCTGACATTCCCAAGAGTAAAGTCCAGTTTAACCACAGGGAGCTGTAGTGTACGCTTCCCCTTACCGCCTCATCTTTGACTTGGTACCACTATCAGTCTATCTGGCTATGTCTATCGTCAGTCAAGCAGGCCCAGTGTCACACACTCTCATGAGTTGATTGTGAGTCACACAATCTTTCCCAGCTTTCATTTAAAAAAAGAAATACATTTCTTAGGTTTTTTTAAAGAATAAAATCCTTTTTTTGGCGGGGGGGGGGCATGTTCCAATTTTACAGTGTTGCCATTTCTAGTCACAGTTGATGGGTTTTTAAGCCCCAAATCCTTTCCCTAAGAAAGAAAGTTGTGAGTGCTTGAGGGTGTGCAAGTAAGTAGAGCCCTATGCAATTTTATAAAAAACTATATATATATTTCCTTCAGGAATTTCATTGTATTATGTTTTATCATGGGGGGTGTTGGGACTGGATGTCAAGAGGTCAGGCTTTGCCCCGCAGAGGAGCAAATGAATCCACCCTGAACTCCCTTCACAGCAACTTCTTCTCTCCTGAGGGGCTGAGAAATGGTGTTGCTGGCACTGGGCACAGGGGGGCACAGGCCCCCCCGTGTCCCAGCCAATCCCCCGAGTCTCGAGCTCCAGCACAGCAGGCCCTGAGTGACGTATATTTTCCGGGCGTAACTGCTTGTGTGGACAATGCTACGTTGGCGGGAGAGCGTCTCCCATCAACACAGCTACAGCCGCTCATTCAGGTAGTTTTATGAGGTCCCCTCGATGTAACACACAGGTGCACACGCAGTCTTCCAGCAGCACAGCTGTGCTGATACAGCTGCCCACTGTAGACTAATCCTGATAGAGATACCCCTTCCTATTTGATCCAACTAATAAAGCTCCAGAATGTAAATAATACCAAAGCAGTAATATTTCAGTTGTGAGGACACCAGGTGTTTTACAACATCAATAGCTTTCCTTTGCTTTGTAGCGCTCAGGTGACTTCCTCAGCCTAGGTGCAGAGCATCCTGGAGCGACAGCCAAAACAATCCAAGGCCCTGTACCTCCGTTGCACTAATTGGAAGACTCAGCAGAGGGCTCCAGAACTGAAAGGGCTTTGGATAAATTCAATATCCCTGCTATTCCTAAAGTGTGAGTCCCCACAAATCAGGGTTAAGCCATCTGGGTAGAGCAATGTGTGTGGAAAGCTTTCCAGGCTGCTTCCCTGTCAGTCCCCGGCACTACCACCACCCAACTCTTCTTTTTAAACAGAGTTTTATGAGTCTGTCCAAATGTGCAGTTTAGCATCACAGTTATAGGGCTGGCTGCACCTTTCTCCCCTTTGTGGGTGCGCTGTTGCTAGATTTAGGACTCATGCCTTTATCTCTTTGAGGTGGAATTCTGCACTTCCCTCCTCTCCTAGACTGGACCTGGGCTACAGTCCCCTGTGTATGAATCAGGGCCATCCTTGGAGAGAGTGAGCGGGGTGACCAGCCTTGGCCCCATGGTTCGGCAGGCCCCATGCTGCAAACTCCTCCCTCCCCCCACTGCCTTCAGCTGCATTTCAGAGGCGGGGAGGCACCACACTTTGGCGGCATTTCTGGCCATGCCCCCAGAGCAGAGCGACCAAGCACCAGCCCACGGGTGGAGCAAGAGCGTGGAGCCTGGTCCTTGGCTGGCCCGCACCACACCTGGGTCGGCCCGCCCCACCCTCAGGGGTGGACCAGCCGGCCCAGGGCCAGGGTGGGAGCATGGAGCCGGAACTTTGGCCTAGGGTGACCCTCTCCGCAGCACTGGGGGCGGGGTCAGAGGCCCCCACAAGCCAATTAGCCCTGGGCCCCGCCCACCCCCCTAGAGACGGACGGCCCTGGTATGAACTGCTCTTATCTAGCAGTTATCTTATCTTATCTTTTCTAGGTCTGACCGTGGTACTTCCCTTTGGAAGTCTGTGATAAAACAGAATCCTTAAACCATTTCATTTCCTCCCATTCTGTAAGTTTCCCATCTTCAAAGCGTCTGACAAAGTGGGATTTTCTCCCACGAAAGCTCATGCGATAAATAAATCTGTTAGTCTTTAAAAGTGCCACAGGACTCTGTTGTTTTTCAAGTATTGTTTGTTTACCAGTGCAAAGCATTTAGAGAAACAAGGACTGTAACTCTAGAGAATCATAGAAATGTAAGACTAGATGGGACCTCAATAGGCCATTTGGTCCTGCCCCCTGCACTGAGGTAGCACTACGTATTATCTAACCGTCCCAAAAAGATGTTAGTCTAACCCGCTCTTAAAAACCTCCAGTGTCAGAGATCCCAGGTAATTTGTTCCGGTGCTCACCTACCCTTAGAACGAGGAAGTTTTTCCTAATGTCTAACCTAAATCTCCTTTTCCACAATTGAAGCTCATCATTGCTTGTCCTGCCCTCAGTGGTTAAGGAGAACGATGTATCATCTCTGTTTATAGCCCCCTTTTACATCTGTGAGGAGTGTTACTTTGTCCCCATTCAGTCTTCTCTTCTCCAGATTAAAGAAACCTAATTTTTTCAATCTTTTCTCATAGTCCATGTTGTCTAGACCAATATTTTTTGTTGCTCTCTTCTGGACATTCTTCAGTTTGTCTGCATCTTTCCCAAAGCATGTGTTCAAAGGACTTAGGTAAAATGAAACAAACAGAGTCCTGTGACACTTTTAAAGACTAACAGATTTATTTATCGCATGAGCTTTCATGGGAGAAAATCCCACTTCATCAGACAAAGTGGGATTTTCTCCCACAAAAGTTCATGCGATAAATAAACCTGTTAGTCTTTAAAAGTGTTACAGGACTCTGTTTCTCTGCAATAGACTACCACGGCTACCCCTTTGGAACTTAGGTAAAATCGACATTAACAGAGCTTTCAATTCAGTACTTTTACTGCCCACCAGAGAGCACCCGAATGCAGCCTATACTAGGGTCCCACATTCTAAAAGGAACTGGAGATACTTCAATACTATCCTTGCCACTAACCTTTTTGGAGCAGGTGACGCAACCTTTGCTGGTATCAGTGAGCATTTACTCACACAAGTAATTCCACTGAGTTAAGTCTCACTGGCTATGTCTACACTTGTTAATTTAGGTTGACTTTAGCTAAGTCGACTTAGCATGTCCACACCTAAATTTTAAGTCGACTTAGGGGGGAACTTACAAAGTCAACCTAGAGCGTCCACACTGGACACCTAGGTCGACTTCTAGGGTCTAGGTGGACCTGGGAGAGGTCTACTGTGGCAGGGGGGCACCCCTTGCAAGTGCCAGGGGGCTCAGCCTTTGCCCCATTGTACTTGGGTACAATGGGGCAAAGGGGGACAGGGACCCTGGCAGGGCATAGGGGCAGGGTGGACAGGGCTCTGCCCTGCCCTTGGGGGGCATGCCAGGCTCCCCCTGTGCCACCCCCCCCAGCAGGGAGGGCAGTGGGGGAGTCCTGGAGAGCCCTTAGTCGACTTAGAGTCAACTTAGGGCTACTCTGCGTCCACACTGGCTTAAGTCGACTTTAGAAAGTCGACTTAAACCTAAAGTTGACTTTAAACGAGGTTTAATAAAGTCGACTTAATTTTCCTTAAGTAGACTTAAGCAGCTTGCTTAAATCGACTTAAGGAAAGTGTAGTGTTGACGCAGAGTAAATTAAGTCGACTTAAGCAAGCTTAAGTCGACTTAATTTAAAAGTGTAGATGCACCTACTCTTAGTTAACATTCAAAGACTGACTTTGTTTTTTCTGCACCAGACAGTGATTTGGCTGTGTTTGGCCTCCGAACTGGAGTGAAATTTGGGTTTGCTCAACATTTGCAATTGTTCCTTCCACAGGTAGCCTAAAGACACTTAAATGTAATGCTACCCAGAGACATACACTTCCCACCTCACAAGCAAGAGGGTGGACCAGAATCATTTGGTGGGGTGGTAACTTCCTCTCTCTTGTCTCCCAGAGGTGCAGGAATGTTGCAGAAATAGCAGTACACCGCTCTCAAAGGAGCATTTAACATTGTCCTCATCCTCACCATCACTTCTCTCCAACCAGCACTTGAAGCTGAGTCATAAGTTGCAGAGCAAGCAACTTCCTATCCTGGGGCACAGCCAGGGTCACCACAAAAGGACGCAAGTAAACAGAAAATCCCGGCTAACAGGCCTTCTGCCTCCTAGAGTGTCACAAATATGCTACCTAACCAATAGTCTTTCCTTTTCAACTTGTACTTAGGATTCAGGTTGTCTAAATATACTTTAAAAGGTTTTTCAAATTGTAACAGAGCTCGTGGGGAATCAGTTTACAGTCCTAATCCAGCAAGATAGGTAGTAACCAGAAGCTGGCACCATCAGATGGCTGTTTGGTGTCTATATTTGGTGGGTCAGTCTCTGCCTTACGAAAGCCACCAACCATCATAATTAGCATGTTTGATGGCATTCAGCACAGAGGCGCCAGGGCCAAACGGACTGTGGTGATGTCCCTGCCTCAACAGACAATTGAGGAGCATGTGGGGGATGCCTGTATGGAAAATGCTTTTTCCATTCCTGCTAGTGGTCCACAGTCTCCAGGCCTGTCAACTTCCCTGCATACGTAAGCTCTGAATGAACAAAATGTGTAAAGAGAGAAAGAAAAACCTCTCAAACTCCCCTGCAAACATTTAGGGTGCGTCTACACTTGTAGATTAAGTCGACATAAGCTTGCTTAAGTCAAACTTAATTTACTCTGTGTCTACACTACACTTTCCTTAAGTCGACTTAAGCAAGCTGCTTAAGTTGACTTAAGGAAACTTAAGTCGACTTTGTTAAACCTCGTTTAAAGTCGACTTTAGGCTTAAATCGACTTTCTAAAGTCGATTTAAGCCAGTGTAGATGTGGAGTAGCCCTAAGTCGACTCTAAGTTGACTTAGGGCTCTCCAGGACTCCCCCACTGCCCTCCCTGCCAGGGGGGTGGCACAGGGAGAGCCTGGCATGCCCTGCCCACCCTGCCCCTATGCCCTGCCAGGGTCCCTGTCCCCCTTTGCCTCATTGTACCCAGGTACAATGGGGCAAAGGCTGAGGCCCCTGGCACTTGGCAAGGGGTGCCCCCCGCCACCGTGGACCTGTCCAAGGTCCCCCTAGCCCCTACAAGTCAACCTAGGCGTCCAGTGTGGATGTTCTAGGTCGACTTTCTAGGGTTCCCCCTTAAGTCAACTTAAAATTTAGGTGTGGACATGCTAAATCGACTTAACAAAATCGACTTTATTAAGCCGACTTAGCTAAAGTTGACCTAAATTTACAAGTGTAGACACAGCCTTAGGGATTTGCAGCCAGTTCTGTTTGCTCAGGTCAGTGTCAATGACTGCAGCCACGCTGCTTAAGCCTCTCTGCTCCTCAGACAGACAGTGTGGGGCAGTGGGGGGAGAAACTCCATCAGAGCACGGCTTTGACCTGGTGATCTCATTCCGAGCATTACATTTCACTCTCTTCTGCAATGCAGGGAATAGCTCTTGCCGTGCTCACAGCAGCTGGAATTCCGGAGCCCGTCAGCAGCTGGGTGTGATTCTTGGCAGCTTTCAGGTTTGCTTTTAATCTCCCCCAAACTAACAGGCGAACAACAGTGAGTTCATAAGCCCAGGGGGAATTGTCCGCCAAATTTCAAATCCCTGGCAAACAGCTCTGCTCATAATCATGGTGAGACGTGGAGAAATCAGAGCCCTACTTAGGGTATAGTAAATAAAATGGAAAAAACCAAGAACATAGGAACATTTTTAAAAACAAAATAAATTGGCTATGAAAACACAATTTAAAAGCTGAGCATAAAAGTTTTTTAGGCCTAGATCATATTGAGAGAAATACAATATTATTTAATTATTGGAAAAGGCTGCACTGGAGAAATAGGATTCCAATGAGATGACCAGTCACTCTATCATTTATACCCCAGTTTGTTTTCAGATGACAATTACAGAACGCAGATGTGAAGCTGTAGGAGATTTTATATTAGTATTGGGGTTCTCTGTGAGTTTCGAAGGTAGCTGAATCGGCAGATTTAAAGTTCATGGTTGTTATATGATGTGGTAAGGCTGTTGATAGCCTGTCACGGCAACCTTTTAACCCACACACCTTCTAAACGCGGGATAGATTTATTCTGGGGAGAAGAGAGAGGAATTATATCACGTTCTTCATTATCCCTGATACGTTTCCCCTTTCAAACAATGAGCTTGTAATATGATAAGTGACATGTCAGGAACAATCATGAGGAAACCTTAAGTAATCCCCGTTGAAAGATAAACCTGCCTCTCGCCCTGCTATAGTTCTGGAATTAAAGCTCCATGTCCCTGCTAGGCATCAGGGTCCTATGTAAATCATGGACAAATTTCATAGTATCCAGTAAAGTGGAAACGATCACATTTCATGGTTTGCCCTAGTTTAATAAAACCAACTCTTACAAAGCAGCAAATTATTTATGTTACTTTCAACAGCAGCTCTGTCTGATGGAACTTTCTTGTGAAAAAACGTGTTAAGAAAAAGGATAGTCAATGCGTCTGGGGTGATTAATTCTTTACACTCATGCAAAGAAAGGTGAATTCCTCAGTTCACTGAAAAGTGAAAGAACAGTCAGCAGCCACAGAAGCTTCCCAAATAGATTCACAAGTGTACTTCTAGCTAGCCTGTTCTAGAGGGAGTTCCCCTAGGAATGACAGAGAAATGCAATCCAAGCCCACCAAACTCTGGGCTTCTCTGCTGCGCCTACCGAATGGAGTACGATTGAATGCCAGTTGGGGTTACGATTGGTCCACAATTTTGATTTTTTTTTTCAGGATTTTTAATTGGGAACATTTTCAATTACATTTTGGGGGAATTCCCACCCCCCACCTTCAACTTTTGACCGACTCTAATGCTGGTTGAAATTAAAATTTGAAAAAAATTTAAAATTATGAATTGGCGCGGGAATGAGAAAATTTTCAAAAATGTTGTGAAATATTTTCCCCAAGAGCTGTAATTATGGTGGTGTTTGGAGGACACTTGGACTAGAGTACAATCATTGCTCAGAGACTGACAGCCAGGGCTGGAATTGCCCATCAGTTGTACGTGACTGTGAGTGGAAAGGTATGTATGTATCATCTACATACTTATTACGCGATGATGTGGGCTGCATTGCCATCTCCCACAGTGGCATCTGATACAGAATTTCATATCTCTCCGTGCACTTCGTATGGTTCTCTAGAGCAGTGTTTCTCAACCTTTACTAGACCGAGAAACACATAAAGGTATTAATTACTTTGCATGGAATGGCTGATGAAAACGTTCTTGAAAAAGCCAGTATATATTGGCTGTAACATTCGTAATATCTATATTTTACTCATTCCTGCAAAAACAATTGAGGAAAGGGAGCTACATACAGTTTTACAAATATAACATACATTTATTTCTAAAAAATAGATACATACATAATGATTATGCCCACAACTTAAAAATGAGAATAACCTGAACTAAGAGCACTGGCTGGCTGGGAACGAGGGGTGAAGCTTTGCTGCGCCTGGGGCATTTTACATTTCCTGCCACTGTTACTGGCAGTAACAGTAGCAAGAAATTTAAAATGCTCCAGCTGCAGCAAAGGAGCAAGGTGGTGGTGAACGCCAACCCACACCTGGAAACTTTGCTGCAGCTGGGGCATTTTAAATCTCCCAGATGCGCTCCAGCACTCCGTTTTGCTCCTTTCTTACTCCTCACTCAGCTCCCCATTCTCCCGTCCAACAGGGAGATGTCATGGAACACCTTCACTGTGTCCGTGGAGCACCAGTGTTCCACCAAACACTGGTTGAGAAACACTGGTCTAGAGGGACATAGATTAACCATTGATGATAAAATGTATGTGGTACCACTTTTACATTGGGTATTGCTTGTGCACGCTAAACATTAAACTGTCCCTGCACAAAGAGCAAACTTATACCTTCCTTCTCAGTGTCAGTTGAGATTCAGGAAAACAACAAAAGAAGAAAGAACACGAAGTCTTCACAATGAAGCACATTGTTCGTCCTTGGTCTGTAATAGGCTGTGACTGCTCTGCCCCCAACATGACAGCAGCAGCCTTAAATGCACAGTATACAGAAAACACAATCATGGCAGCTACCTACATTCTGCACATCAAGGCGGATTGGCCCTGATCTGGTTTTACATAGGAGATCTTGAAGAACGACCCAGAGAGCAGCAAGATGTTGGAAGTTCAGAGGGAGTTCTCTGTAAGACCGCAACCATGAATCAGCTGATTCACCTGTATAAGGGCAGCACCTTACACCTTTACTGTAGGTAAAGAGGGAGAGAAAGCAGGGGTAATCAGTAATGACCCCACCTTGCCTTTGTGGATGGCGAGTTGACAGAGCCTTACCTCTGCCTCTGCCCTTCTCATGCACCAGCCAGCACTGGTGCATGAGAGGAAGTAATCAATGGCAGTGGGTTGCTAGATTACTTGTATGTTCCCCTCTCTTCCCTAGAGCATTGGGGGCAACTCTATGACTCTCAGAGTTCCTGATCAGCCCTGAGGCAGGCAAGCTATGTACTGTCCCTTGCTCAAGTCTTGTGGCAAAGCTACAGCTGAGCCTTACATCATTAGTGAACCAATGTCCCAACGTGTTGATAGGCGTGGGAAATGTCTCCTTCTTTCCACCCGACACAAAACTGGGGAATGGTTGATAAGCAATCCTGATATCCCGCTGAATTATTCCCTAACCTGGAACTGTCCTAATCTGCAGGAAACAAAGCCAGATCAGCTCAGTCTTTCAGAACAGATTTTTGTTCTGAGCCATTACGAATGTGAAATATTTGACTGCCCCTCTTTTCCTGATAAAATGGGAAACCCAGAGACAGGAGAATCTAAACCTGCACTAGGGTGTTAGGGCCTGAACCATTCATAGAGGCAGCATACACCCCTGCTGCAAGAAGTGCAAAGCACTTGTTATTTACTGGAAACATTTCCCCTAGATCCCTTGTTTCATATTCAGCATGCTGAGCCAAACTCTCTGAGCTCCCAGGTGCAACACACATCAGTGCCGCATCTTGAAAAGTCCTCTCTGATGCTCACACACATGCATCCAACCACGCAGTCTATGTTTTTCCCCCATGATGGATGCCACTGCTCATCGGGCATCTCAAAATCAATCCTAACCTTGGACTCTGTTGTCTGTCTAAAGGAAGTGATGGAATACTGTTCTACTTGTATGGATGAATGTTGAAAATCTAAGGCCTGTTTTAAGGTCAATACCACAGCATTTGCGTTGGCAAATGGCATTGAAATACAATTCATACCAGTGGGAGAATCACTGCAGGAATAAAGAAATTGGGGACTTTTCTTTAAAATACAGTCTACACAGGAGACAGAGTCAGATTTACTTGTAGTTTTCACCTCCCTAAACCAACTGGGATGAATATGGCTGGCAGGCAGGGCTGGCTTTGGTATCTGACTGTTCCTTTCAATTATTATTATTAAAACTGAAGCCCCAGAAAACCAGGAGAGTTTAAACCTGGGCTATGATGTTAGGGCCTGAACCATTAACAGATGCAGTGTACATCCATGCTTCAAGATGTGTAAAGCACTTGTTAACAAATTAGACTCATAGAAATGTAGAGTTGGAAAGGCGCTTGAGTGGCGACTAATTAACAGTCAATCACTGAGTTTTCTATATGGTCTGGTCAGACCAGTTGTTCTCAGATCAAGTGTTTCTCTCAGATAATGTGCATGAATCATGGAACTTTAAATGCAAATGTAAAGGGTGCATCTACACTTGTAAATTAAGTCAACTTAAGTAGGCTTAAGTTGACTTCATTTACTCTGCGTCTACACTGGAGTTTCCTTAATTCGCCTTAAGCGGTTCCTTAAGTCGAATTAAGGAAAAGTTAGTTCGTATTAGTAAAACCTCGTTTTACTTCGAACTAACCCTTAATTTGAACTAGTTAGTTAGAATTAAGTCAATGTGGCCATGTTAGTTCGAACTAACTGCTTAGTTAGAACTAACCGGCACATTGACCTTAATGCAACTGACTAATTCGAACTAGCATTCTAGTGGGCCCATGCTAGTTCGAATTAAGTTAATTCGAACTAACTAAAATTAGTTTGAATTAGTTAGTTCGAATTAACTAATTCGAACTAACTTTGGTAAGTGTAGACATAGCTAAAGAGCTAACAATTGTGCGGGGGGGACGGGGGCAGTGTTTCAAAGTGAGCAAATGGCTTTTTGGCATAGGTCAATGTTCAGTTTAGAGCCCCAGTTTTTCCTCCTAATCACCTTAGCAATTCCTTCTTCTAAACACGTTCCGAATGCTGCCTACCTAACTCACACAAGCAACCTTATTGACGCCAGTGGACCTGTGTTGTATGGTGGGTAAATACTCTGTGGGTAAAGAGAATGCACCATTTGTCTCACAGGGACACGAGAGCTAGGAACTGTGTCATTTACATATTGATAGCAATGCAACCCCCTCAGCTTGCAGTCGGTCCCATATATTCAGAAGTGTGTGTAGGTGTGTAGATATATTTCTAAAAGCGGAGAGATCAGTCATTGTTAATAAAGAATATGTGGCATCACACACACAAATGCATATCTGAATGTATGACTATATATCTGTCTGTCCAGTTGGATCAGCCATTGGCTTGTACATGGGAGCTCTGCGCATACAGGAAGAACAGACCTGAGCCTGGTTGATCTATCTATAGTTCACCCACACTATGTATCCAGAGACAACAGAGTCCTGTGGCACTTTTAAAGACTAACAGATTTATTTAATCCAGATAGAGATATAAAGAGAGAGGAAGACTAAGGCTACCTTACACAGTGCGGACAGCGTAAAGAAGCCCTGAAGTGGGTAGACATTACATAAGGGCATTCTTTCCAGTATATTCATTTTATGACTGATCTCGCTCTCTCATACACCGCTGAGCTGGTTAAGCAGTTTTACAATACAAATAAGGGCAGTGAAACAGGAGCCAACACTTTGCATCCTGCTGGGTCCGCCCATGTTCATCTGGGAACCAGCTGAAGATACCCTCCTGTTGGAAGTTTAGCCATTATGAATTCCTTGACCAGCAGGTGGAGCTAGTTTCCTGTGCATAAGTTAACTTTATACTGCAGTCAAGGGAAAGGAAAGAAATTACAAACACTCCTTTCTCTGGGGGAGAGGGGGGTTCCTCATCTTCTGGGGAAAGGTGATTCTTTCCTCTCCTTTACTCATTCTCTCCTATAACTTACTCATGGAAATAGGCAGCGGCCCAGGCACAAAACAAGATAATATCGTCCGTTTGTCCATGGGAAAAGATACTAGGAAGGGGAAATGTCAGGACAGAAATGAACATAGGAAAACAGAAGCGGCCAAATAGTGGCCCTCCATATTAAAATACTTTCAGCAAGAGATCCCAAAATATATCCCAATGAGAAAAACAACAGTTTGCTACTTACCACAGCCCTTTTCTATTTGTCCTGTTGAGCTTTTCATAGACGTCATTCAAGTCAATGTCATCAGTTTTTCACAGTTAGTGGCACATCCGTAGGTTGTGCATGAACTTGGTCTTTCTTTGAGACTGGCTGGATATGCTGTCACAGGATGATGATGATACAGAACATGGATAAAATCATCCCACTATCAAAGGATTTTTTTTCCCTGTGATTGCCGGGAATTATTGGTAATAGCCTTTGGGAAAGTTGACTGGGATTTTAGAGAGGTTTTTAATAGTGGGGAAAACTTGCCAAGCAAGTTCTGAAGGCTGAAAATGGCTGATTGGGGTTGTGAGCATGGGAGTGAATGACAGGAAAAAAGCAGTACCCTTTGGAAAGGAGCACGGCAGTGCCAAAGAAGCCGTCAACACCTTTTTTAGCGGAGGAAGTAACAGGACTGTCCTCAGAAGTCTATGCAGTGCAAGAGCATAGGATCTGGATGTTAGGAGTGAGCCGGAGATGGGACAGAGGGGCTGACTTTGCAGTGAGACAGGGCACAAAGGACTTGATAATGGAATGGAGCGATCCATCCATTCGGTCACTTAGGGCAGGAAGGAGGGAACAGAGAGAAACATAGAAGACATGGGCATGGATGGACTGGAAATCATGAGAAGGCAAGGTGGAAGAGGAGTTTAAAAGAAATGTGCTACCCCAACATGTCCCCTTGTGGTGCTGACACCGTACCTTCCTTAGTTTCCCCAACTGGATCATCAATAAACTCTCAGAGGCTTTTATGTATTGAACAGCGCTCCCACCTAAGCATCTGAGTTGTTAACCAAGCTCAACAGAAACACATGACAGAGCTTCATGCTGGCATCTTAGCAAGGGAGGTGGGTTCCATCTGAGGTCAATCAATCCATTCTGAGTCTATCAATCCCATACCCTGGCCCTTGTCCTCTCAATTTTGATTCCTTCCCTAGAGCTAGGCCATCTGCAGGTCTTCCTACTGACTGTAACTCTTCTCACAGCACAACATAGCTCCTCTCAGGTTGGGCCACTCTAAGGGCTCTCCCCTTACCTGGGAGCTTCTCTCTCCTGACACAGCTTCCTCCAACTTCACTCTGGTAGCCTTTTATCAGGCAATTAGCTGCCAACCAGCCATCTAGGGAGTTATTTACTAATCAGTGGGCCAAACTGGGCTCATTCTCCTTAAAAAAGCCTATTGCAGGCAGACAGTGCCCTGCATTTAAGAAAGCAGAAATGATATGCTTAATGAACTGTTATTGTTACCCACAGAATTGATGCAGTTGAGTGCCATCATAGGAAACAGCATTGATCCCAACATATGTAGGTGTACAGCAATGAGCTGGCAGACAAAATGGCCAAAATTCTGTGAAACACGAGCAAGCTGAGAATCCCTGTTAGTAAAGTGAAGTTTGAAAATCTATTTTAAAATGAGTTAAAAGAGAAATGGCAGGAGATATGGGCAAAAGAAAAAAGAGTGGAATATGTCCAAGACTCAGAAATGCTGATATACTCCAAAGCTAAGAGAGAAAGAATAAAGTGGCTCTGTTGGAAAACTTAACAGAGCATTGTGGCTTATATAGTTCATTTGTTTCTTTGTTTCTAATAAACAGGTGTAAAGATGGATTATGTGGGGTCTGCAGACTTTAAGAAACAGGTGGAGAAATGCAGAAAAACAAAGTCCGGTGGCACTTTTAAAGTCTAACAGATTTATTTATCACATGAGCTTTCATGGGAGAAAATCCCACTTCATCAGATGCTTTGAAGATGGGAAATTTACAAAATGGGAAGAAATTAAATGCAGGGAAGTGTATGACATAGGATCAGGTCAGGCTGTAACAGCAAATCAAAATAGGTGTTAGGATTCAAACACTGGGGAACAGCACATAGAGGAAGGTGAGGTCAAATCACCTGTTGTAATGAGAGAAAAATCCATAGTCCCTGTTTAACCCCAAGGGTTGTTTTTCTGCAATAGACTAACCTGGCTACCCCTTTGGAACTGGAGAAATGCAATGACCGTTCCATTGAAAAGTGGTACCTATGTGAAAAACTTAGCATTTCAAAATTTTCACTGCCATACCTAGTAAGAGCATCAGGAAAAAGGGCCCAATATAAAAAAGTAATCTTGCAATTCTTTAAGAATTCCAAAAACAATGAAAGACTTGAATTATCTATGGTGTCCATTGCTTATGGTCATCGATTCAGCAAGTGAATCTGCTTCCCCATAAAACACAATAAGAAAAAGACAGGGCCTTAGTTGTCCTGAAAGGGACCAGCCACCCTATGACAGAGAGGTAGGTTATCTCAGGGAGATGAGGTAGTGTTTGGCAGATGGAACTCAAGTATTGAGAAACTAGAGAAGGAATTAGTGGAGCCATAACAGTTCTGTGCTGTCTGCTAGCGCTAAGTAATTTTACATGCATCATCAGCAGCTTGTGGGTGATTGTGTCAAAGGGGCCAAGCAGTATGGGCATTGAGCTACGTCCTCTGTTGCCATGAGGTGTTAATTCTGTCTCAGAGTAAAGGATGATGGTGAGGGATCCATGATGTCAACAGGTGTCACATGCTGGAGCTTCATAGCATTTCATTCCCATTCCCATTGCATTCTTGCAACAGGAGGCTGAAGACAGGAGGATAGTGGAATAAGTTTTCTGTGTTACATTAGCTTCCAGAGGATGGGGCAGACTATTGTGCTGTCAGTGGAGTTGACAAGAGAAGTCGATAATTTCCATTCTCAGTGGACACAATTAGTCTTTGCTGGTTTTCCTATGATGGGAGAGGTATAGGTCTGCTTTGCAGGTGGTGGTTCGAATATTCCTCGGGGATGCTTGAGCTTCGTTGTCGACCATTCATTGCACTTGAAATGGTCGGATCTCTGTTTCCTATTAATAACCTTCAAAACATTAAGAAGTCGCCTTTCAAAGGACTGAAGACCAATAAGTTTATTTTGAAACAAACGCACTCATCAGTATCTGAGCTAAGCTTAGTCTAGTCAAAAGGAGTTTCCTGATGGTACCTCCATGGCTTCACAGTACACGTTATAGCACGATATCATTTTGTCAAGACCTTGAAAAGCAGATGCTGCCATTTGGTTTAGAGGGCTGCAGCGGAATAGAGTAACCGCTTCTTTTGTCCAACACAAAATGATCATTCCCTCCCTCAGATCCGTGTATTAATGGGTTGGTGCTTATTTTTCCAAGGTTCACAGTGAGCTGAAATACAACAAAAATGGTTGAGGAAAGGAAATTTCATGTATGAGGTTTGGGATAGTTATCTGATTTCCAATCACTAACATGATTACAAGGTAACTCTCCCCTACATTTGTCTTTTCATGGCTGAGTCCTTCGGTGAACCATGGCAATGAACAAATGTTTGTGGATAAAGATTTGCATGGATCTATAACAACATTTGCAGTCATGTTAGTAACAATCTGACCTGAAAGTGTAGTCTAGACAAACCTCATACTATGTTCCATGAATCATTTCTGATAGTTTTGGAATTAGTGATTTTAGACTAACACAGTTTAAATGCTGACAGGGCATCTTCTGTTCAGACAGTTTCGTGGCAGTTTAGTGAAAGAATAATCTACTGAACATGTTCATTTTAAAATGAAATGTGTATCCAACCAAATTATGGGCTTATATTATTACCACTGACCTTTTTTGAGATTACTGGTGCCAGATGTTGAAGAGCAGCCTGATTAATGATTGTCCTGATACAGGACTAAGTTGTCGTTAAGAGAAAGAAAAATTATTCCAAGAACCTTCTACAATTTCTATTTATTTAGGTATGATATAGGTTTACACAAGGTTTGTGCTATCCCAGCAGAACACATCTGTCAGTCTTTTTGTTCTATAGCCACAGTAAGGTGCTACTCATAGGTGTATACTCATAGGTATACTTATAGGTGCTACTCATAGCTTTTTAGTGGCTATATCTCACTGTTAGTAGCAGGACCATTCTTTGCCAAGTTAAATGGGGTAGAACCCAGCCAAAACCCTTGTAGTCAGAAAAGTGTTGAAGGTTTGGCAGAATCAGATCTGATGTCTGGAGAACAGAGTAAGATGTATGAGACAAGATTAGACATTCTAGCAGAAGGTGCAATAACCCTTTGAAAATGTTTCTACTGGCTATTGACACATATTGGGGTGCAACCCAGACCTGTGAGAGTTGTCCTGTAACCCTGCTGTGCCTTAAAATGCTTTTCTGTTGTATCTCACCATCAATATACAAGCATCCGTTGAGCATGTGATAAGCCACCCTGGTCCACTGATTCTGACTCTGGCAGCCTGCTTGTTATCTTAGCCACACTCTGATCTCCATCAGCCTTGTTTATACTAGCCAAGTGACCCCAATGGACTCCCAGCCCCAAATTTCCCCAAAGCCATGTACCCCGCAGTATCTAGCCCTGTCCTGTACCACTCAGAGAAATCATAAGGTTTGTTTGCTCCTTTAACGACACCATGTCCAGCAGCTTGCCACACTAACGATTACTTTTATTCAACACAGCACTGAGTAGGTTTAGATTAAAAGTGAAACAAGTTTATTAACAAAAGCACATAAATTAAATTAATTACAAGTACAAGAAAGAATGGTAAACATGGTTACATGCAAACAAAGGTGAACTTTTTCTAGCAAGATATAGACTTGGTTGAAGATGGTTTCTTTCACCAGGACAGTCTCTGCGCCAAAGAATAAATGAACACAAATCTGACATCAGAAATTGCAACACTACAAAACCAATAGGGGAACACTTCAATCTCCCTGCTCACTCCCTTGACGACTTGTTATTAGCTGTGTTGAAACAGATGAATAACAAATCACAGCTTCAAAGAGAAACTGCAGAACTCGAACTTATATGCAAATTTGACTCAGTTGTCTTGGGGTTAAACAGGGACTATGGATTTTTCTCGCATTACAACAAGTGATTTGACCTCACCTTCCTCTATGTGCTGTTCCCCAGTGTTTGAATCCTAACACCTATTTTGATTTGCTATTACAGCCTGACCTGATCCTATGTCATACACTCCCCTGCATTTAATTTCTTCCCATTCTGTAAGTTTCCCATCTTCAAAGCGTCTGACGAAGTGGGATTTTCTCCCACGAAAGCTCATGTGATAAATAAATCTGTTAGTCTTTAAAAGTGCCACAGGACTCTGTTGTCTTTCTACAATAGACTAACACGGCTACCCCTTTGGAATTCAATTATTTATTGTTCAACATGGCTGACTGTCTTAGTCGGGACCTTCCACAGAAATACAAGGTGCTGGCTTCCCTTGTCATTTTCTCTCACTGTCCCTTATTATCCCAAAAAAAGTCTTTATTCTCAAAGTTAGGAAGGTCTCCTTGGAATTCAGTCTTCATCTCTCTGGGATGCAGAAGCCATGTAAATTCTCTGTCTCTTGAGTTCAGGCTCAAGACAACCTCTGCTTGTTAGCTTTGTTTATGACTAATGTGTACATTGAGATAAACCCACATTCCTTTATCTAGGACAAACCAGTTTATCACCTCTACAGGCTTTGCTGCCTCCTTAAATGTGTTTTAGTAGCATTATACAAAGGGCCTTTATAACATCAGATATAAGGTTAACACATGCATTTTACAATGATATTAAGGATCAGTGTGCTATTAGTTTTCAAATTATACCTTACAAGGCATATTTTATACAAACCTCATTGCAGTAGTATGTAACATGTGAACATAAGGGCTATGTCTACACTTAAAAAGTTAAGTCGACTCTGTTAAGTCGACTTAACTTTTCAAGTGTAGACAGAGCCTTGGCTCCCTGCTGAGAAGGGACCCGTGGCTCCTTTCTCACCAGGACCTGCCCGGATCCAGGCAAGAAAGGAGCTGCAGGGGCTCCCCTTTGGAGGTTCCCCTGTCCGTGAAGCGCCAGAGAAGACAGCTGCCAGCGCTCCATGGACAGAGGATCCCCAGAGGTTCCCCTGGCTGGGGAGCACTAGGGAAGACAGTTAAAGAAGTATGGGTTGGATGGATGAACTATAAGATGGATAGAAAGCTGGCAAGATCATTGGGCTTAACTGGTAGTGAGGAATGGCTTGATGTCTGTCCGGCAGCTGGTAATAAGCAGGGTACCCCAGGGATCAGTGCTGGGGCTGTTTTTTTTTCAACATCTTCATTAATGATCTGGTGGAGGATGGGGTGGATTGCATCCTCAGCAAGTTTGCAGAGGACACTAAGCTGGGGGGTGTGGAAGCTACACTGGAGGAACATACCTTTTGTAGCCTACTAAGGTGTTCAGACCTCATTCTATTTTTATCTAGTAATCAACAGCTAATTGGAAGGTATTTTTTTCCCCTAAGGTAGCAAATGAGCTCAGCATTTAGTTGAAATAAGTGATGAAAAGAGGCACTTTCAGATTTTGACAAAAAATGATAACGTTACTGCATTGCCAGCAGAACTGTCCATGCAGTGGTATGTAAGGAGAAGCTTATCTGGTGGTAATCAGGTAAGGGTGAAGGATATTCTTAATGCTGTTTAAGTTAATTGCATCAATAGATGCTAATGATAGGAAATCTCAATGTGTATGGAGATACAGGGCTGTGAGGGTGTGGTTTACTACTCCAGTATCCAGCTGCTGCCTCAGTTTCTCCTTGATGCCTCAGTTTATCTCCCTGATAGATGGTCTTCTTTCTGCTGGTAAGGTGATTTTATTATTTGGCCTTGTTGTTAAATAAAGACCTCCTCTGGGGTAAACCACCACTTGATTTCTCTCCCTTGGGAGCAAGACTCTCTAGACAACTCTTGAAGCGGTGCAGCCTTCTTCTCCCTAGGATCTGCAAATAATCCTTAACTCTGTCCCTCAGGTTTGTCCCCATTCAGGAGATACTGTGGTATGGGGAAGATAATGCCTTCCCTCTGCTCTGGGGTCCAGTCCTAAGGCCCTAAGTAATGGAGCAGCCATCTGCTCCAGCCTCAAACATCTGCTTGACTACAGTGTGTGTTTTGACAGGGGCAAGTTGATTAAAGGTGGGGGACAGGGTAGCTTGGTGGGGCCCAAGACAGAGGGACATGGGAGGTGAGTCAGCAAATGAGGGCTCCATGGAACAAATCAATCATGCGGGGTGGAGGTGCTAGGGAGAGCCCTGAGATTGTAATGGAGTGTTTGAGAGACCTGTTCAATCAGTTGAAGAGTTGCCAGCACAGGTGAGAGTGATGTCAGAACAGGGAAAGAGCGGAGATGTTTCTGGTGAGGAATGGCCATGGGTTTGGGTGGAGGAGGCTGCAGATTGGCCAAATCTATGGAAAACAAAGACAGTGAGGGAGTTAGAGGAAAGAGGATCAATTGCACATAATGTTTATAAAAATAAATCCAGGCTTAACAAGAATTCCTTACCCTCACGCCAGCTAAATCACGTGGTAGCTTGATGAAGAGAGGAGGGGTTACCCTGTTAGACATGAGGCAATATCTCAGAACATCTCGGTTTATGCACTCCAGATTGTGGCCGTGTACTGAAGCTAAATAATGATGCAATCATTCATCCCTGGAGTAGGACCACTGACTTCATCAAGTTTGCATCAGGGTAGCATTTGGCCCATTATCTTTAACTTAGATCCATGAAGGGCTTGGATTACATAAATGGCTGCTGGAGGGTGAAATAGGGATTTCTCTAGGAACAGTGATGTCTGATGTATTTTAAAAGCAATTCTGAGGTTCTCAGGAGGATTCTTCAGTGTAAGGGGAGTGATGGGGTGGTCAGTGAGTGGGACCAGAGCCAGCCTCATATCACATAATGAGGGATGCTAGATAGCCCAGGTATGACTCTGGGGAGGGATGGATCTTTGTGACAGGCACCAGAGAGTGCCCTCAAGTGAAAAGGGATACAATTCCCTGTTGGAACAGATCTGTTTGCTGGCAAAATCAAATGGATATAAAATTTCTCCAGCTTATACGGGTGTTTTCTCTGTATAAACTCACTAATTGAGTTGTAAAATAAAATTGTGGCCTTTCCTCTCTAATTTCTGCTGCTGCTGTGTGCTAATTTGGGTTTTGGAAGGGGGCTGGTGGGAGTGGCCACCTGCCAGGACAAAGTTAGGTGCAAAAAGTTTGCAATCCTAGCGAAGGACAGAAAGCAGATCTGTCCAAGGAGCAGGAAAGAGCTAGAGGGTGAGAGACTGCACTTCAGGAACCTCTGGGCCACTACAGCTCTGGAAGGTCCTGCAGCTGGCCTGGGCTGGGCTGATGGAAATTCAAGAAAGCCCAAAAGGATTTAGACAGAGCTGCAATGCAGAACAGATGGGAAACTCTGCACTTTTGTTCCTCTGATAGATCCAAATTGATAGAGAGGACAGAAGGTTGGATTTATAACGTGCATCCCTCAGCTTTGGGCAGTCCCAGCGCAGGGAGGGGGAGTGCATGGGAGTGTAAACTCTGAGGGTGTGCTCTTCTTTTCACTAGCTTTAGAGTAGTATAGTCCCATCAACTTCCACCAGCTGGAAACTGTCCCTACATGTCTGTTACTTCAATCTCCTTCCTTCCAGCCCCAGAAAAAAAGCAAACCTGGCTTCTCTTCCTTTTATTGATAGATGAGAAACAAGCCCTGAGCCCCAGCCTGGTTAAATTCTGAGCTGCTGGTAGCTCTTTGATTGCAGTCCAGAGGCAGCAAGGCAGATGTCAAACTCAGGCAAATAAACAGTCAGGCCTCTAAACTTTGCCAGAGCCTCTACTCAACAGGCAATGAGAGTTAATACTGGTCCTGTTTTCCGGGGAAGGAGATGAAACTTAGATGGACTAGAAACACACACACCCCTTTTCTTTTTGAAACAAACACCTCAGTAACCTGGGGTTGGCTGAGTTTGGGGTTGGTAGTGTGTGTGGCTCTTTTCTGAAGAACAGCCGGTTCTCAGGCAATTGTACTGTGAATTGCCCCAGCAATTAGACAGGGTCTGACCTGGATCCTTACAGCTTTGTTACACCAGGCAGCGGGAACTGTTGACTGGGGGACAGGAAGGGACTGGGATGAATGGAGCAAAAGCACAGCCCTGCCCTGAGTTCCCACCTACAGTAAATTCCTCTTTCTCTCTCTTGAGTCCCTGGGAACCCACTAGATGATCCAGGGAGCAAACTGGCCTGGTCGAACTTCCTGGAGGAGACAGGTTGTCTTGGGGTGGACCCAAGACAGACTAACAGTCTAAATGGCAGGAGTGGTGAGTCCTACACAGGACAGGCGTCCCTTGGTTTAGAACCAGTTGGGGGACGGGGGTTACACTGCCCCACCACACAGCCCCAAACTCCTGCACCCAGTGACGCATCTGCTTGGCCTTCTGACCTTGGAGTCTGGGCTCTCTTCTGGTTCAGTCCAGTCCGTCATTCCACCTGGGATCCGCAGGGAAATGAGACCCGATCCCTCCTCCACAGGGTGGATGAGGCTGCATGTAAAAGGAATCCGGCACCTAGCAGGGCTGGGTGAGGTGTGGAGCATCCGATTCACACCCAGCGAGGGGCTGAGCTCCACTGTCAGCCAATATGGATGCGCTAACACAAGCGAGCACAGAAAGTGGGAGGTGGGGGCCCACTGAAAGCCAGGAGCCCGGGATAATGAAACACCTTAGGGTGTAGGAAAGCAGCATGTGGATACGAGCACCAGGGGTCATTGCACTCAGCTGAGGAGCTTGGATTTAAGAGCTTCCCTTGGCCCCATGTGGAATCAGAGTCACCCAAAATACTGACCCTACAGCTCCAACTGTGTAGACAGGAAAGCCAGACCATTCACCTCCACTTCTAACTATGCTGTGTGTAGACAGAAAGCCCGACCTTTCAGCTCCACTTCTAACCCATGTTGTGTGTAGACAGGAAATCCGACCCTTCTCTTCTAAATACACTGTGTGTATAGAAAAGCCCAACCCTTCAGCTCCACTTTTAACCTACCTCTGTGTGTAGACAGAAGGACTGACCCTTCGCCTCTTCTTCTAAATACACTATGTGTAAACAGAAAAGCCCGACCCTTCAGCTCCTCTTCAAACCCATGTTGTGTGTAGACAGGAAATCCGACCCTTCTCTTCTAAATACACTGTGTGTATAGAAAAGCCCAACCCTTCAGCTCCACTTTTAACCTACCTCTGTGTGTAGACAGAAGGACTGACCCTTCACTTCCTCTTCTAAATACACTGTGTGTAAACAGAAAAACCCGACCCTTCAGCTCCTCTTCAAACCTACCGCTGCGTGTAGACAGGAAAGCCCGACCCTTCAGCTCCATTTCTAACCTACCGCTGCGTGTAGACAGGAAAGCCCGACCCTTCAGCTCCACTTCTAACCTACCGCTGCGTGTAGACAGGAAAGCCCGACCCTTCAGCTCCACTTCTAACCTACCGCTGCGTGTAGACAGGAAAGCCCAGCGGTTTTAGCCGTGTATATTAGAATAATGCACACGCTAGTCTACGGTATCAATGCCAGCACAATCTCGTTGCTGCCTGCCTGAGCTATTCGGAATGTAAGTAACACGCACATTGCACTAGCTGTTCGCAGCACCTATCCCCCCCAACCCTCCCAGACACACAATCCCTTCACGTTATGGAAGAGCCGGTGCAAATAATCCTCTTGGCAGAGCTGATCCAAAATACGTACCGCCCCAAAGCATTTCTGTCCTGTCTTTCAGGACAAAACACACTCCGGCACGTGAGCAAAGAGGACTCACACCCCGTGGAAACGCGTGGGGGCCACTTCCATGTGCACCGTTTCTACGGATTTTGCAGGGTAACAACACAGGGAGGGAAGGAGCCACGAACCTTTCAGCCCAAACCCGAGAGATTAGGCCGCCCAACGAAGCGTGGCTTTTAAAAGTGCCCTTTAGCTTTTGAAACCGCTTCGATCCCGTTTAGACGGCAAGCAGTTAAGGAAGTCCCTGTGGAGCATCGTTCTCAGAATTGCCCAGCGAGCGATGCAGCCCGGAGGAGGAGCTTTGATCATTTCTTTAGCACGGAGCGGAATTTCACCAGCAACCGCGTCTGTTGCACCACGCGGCGTGTAAATGCAGAACCAGTCGAGGCGCCTGACACGAAAATTTGCTTTTAATATAGTGACAAAGCACCTGCAATTAAACAAAAACCTACTTCCTCGACAAACCCTCCTGATAAATGATTGTTCAGGGGAGAAAGGCGCTTGGTTTGGCGAAATTCCCGCCTTCCTTAAATAAATCATCGCCTCTCTTGTTTTTCTGTTTGGGAAGAAATCGCAGCAGACAGAACCAGCAAGGCGCTGAAGAAAATCTGAAGAGCATCTGAAAGAGCGGGCGGTGTTATTTTCAGCAGGCTCCAAGGAAAGAGCTGGTTTTTTTCCGAGGAAACTCTCAGTCCAAGGGAAAACACTAACTCCGTGCAGCCCCGAGTTTTGTTGTGCTTTATTTCAGCCTCTCCAGATCTCCCCTTTAAATAATCACCGACTCCGCTTTCCATTTTCAAAAGCAGCGAGCGGCTCCCATTGCTTCTCGGCCCCATCACATCTCCCCTATTAGTCAAAAGAAAAAGCAACGAACTACATCGTCAGACGACAGTGCAGGGCAGTTTGGGTGGAAGACAGACCCCGCAGGGCCCTGCCTTTCAATTTGCAAAAAGCGGATTATTTGGAAAAGTTTCTGCTACTTGATTTCCCACTCGTTCATATAGAATATTTCTCCTCTTCTCGACACCGCTATTGACATTTCTGTCTCTAGTTAGAGCCCCTCCTGCATACGGACTTGTCCAAACTTAGAAAAGAAAAGAAGGCAGCCCTTGAAAAGCCGATTAAAAGAAATTACTGCGGGATTTATAAACCGGATCGACACCGGGTTCTTCTTCTCCCGACCGGGTTAATGCGCGCCCCCCTTTGGGAAAACACAGATTCTGGGGGAACTTCGCCCCGACATTTCCCCCTCCTGAAATGTTCGGCTCTGGCTGTTTTTTAAGGCTTCCTTCCAGCTCTTGGGGGGAAAATTGCCTACCTGCAAACCAAGCCTGAGTGCCAAGTCCGGGGCACAGCAGCGTTGCGTGATTTCCGACGGATTGCAAAGGACAAGAAAAGGGGGGGGGGGTAAAAGAAAAACAAACCATCCTGCTGGAGGCTCCCACTCTCGCCCTGTGCCAGGAGCTGGAAGGTGGGCGAGCGCCGAAGGGAGGAGGCTGCGGAGCGCGGACCGCTCGGCAGGGGGCGCTGCGCAGGGCTGCGGCTTGCACTGGCTCCGGAGCGATGTTAAAAAGCACCCGGGGAGGCTCCGCAGCGCTCAGAGCCCGTGGCCAGGCGCGTCTCGCCCAGCGGACAGCATGGATCGGCGGGCGGCCGCGGCCCTCTGCCTCTGGCTGCTGAGCGCCTGCCGGCCCCGGGACGGGCTGGAGGCTGCCGCCGTGCGGGGCTCGGCGGGGCCGCAGCGGGCTGGGCGGAACAGCACGGCTCTGCACCCCCAGTCCCTGCTGGCCCTGTACCGCAGCCTGGCCGCCAGCCGCCGCGCTGACACAGTCACCGGCTTCGCCGACCTGGCCGGGGGTGAGTGCGGGGCAGGGGGGCGAGGCTGGCTCCGGACAGGGCACGGGGCAACCCGCAAGAGGTTTAAATCCGGAGCTGCGTCGTCCTGACCCGACAGCTCCAGCTAATCCGGAGCTCTCCGCTTTTAATCTAATACCTGGAGCTAATCCGGAACGCCCTGCTCGAGCTAATCCGGAATGCTCTGATCCTACTCTAATACCTGGAGCTAATCTGGAACGCTCTGCTTCTGTTGTAACATCTGGAGTTGATCCTGCGCGCTCCGATCCTAATCTAACAACTCGAACTAATCCAGAGTTTTTTGCTCTTAATCCAATATCTGTAGCTATTCCTGAACTGGCTGCTCCTACTCTAATATTTAAGTGTATTCTGAACGCTCTGCTCCTAATCTAATACCTGCAGCTAACTCGGAATGCTTTGATCCTAATCTAATACCTGGAGCTAATCCGAACGCTCTGCTTCTCTTGTAACATCTGGAGCTGACCCTGCGCGCTGTGCTCTTAATCTAACAACTCGAGCTAATCCTGAGTTTTCTGCTCTTAACCCAATATCTGAAGATAATCTCGAACTCACAGATACTAATCTAATAGCTAGAGCTACTCCGAGACACTCTGCACCTAATCTAACAGCTAATCCTGCGACCTCGGCTCCTAACCTGAGTGATCTAACTGTATCCTGATTAACCTAATCCTAATCCAATAGACGTCTATACCCTTAAGCAGAGCGCATTTTCCCTCGTCCTACTACTCTATAGATGTATCTGTCTGCCTGCCTAGACGATTTCCTCCCACGCCTCTTTTCGAGGGCCAGGTGCTCCAAACCCAGCCAGCGCCGCTCTTCAGCAGCTCTTGACCAGAAAAGATCGCAGGGTTTTGTGTGTCCCACAGATTGCCCCTCATCCCACTCCACCCCCTTACTCCCGGTGGGGGAGTGAAGAGAAACTCAATCCTCCGCGCCCCCCTCCCCTCCCATCCACACACTGCCCCACTCTCCTAGCTCCTCAGTGTCAACCGGGGAGCAGACACGACTTGGAGAGGAGAGGGATGGAGTGGCCCCTGACCCTGACTTCAAGGGAGGGGCCCCCCTGACGGCTGCCAGCCTGGGAAGGAGATGGGGAGAGCAGGATGGCCGGCTTCAGGAGAAAAGAGGGCAGGTGTGCAGAAGAAAGAGGCGGTGGCAGAAAAGAGAGGAGCAAAGGATGGGGGCTGACTTGCTGCGCCCCTTGGAGAGGAAGACGGCTAGGGTGGGGGAGCAGGGCACTAAGAGGAGGGACCCGGCTCTGAGACCCCACTCCCCGTCTAGCCATCGCCCCCGGCCCTAGCTCTCCCGCGGCCGGTCAGCTGGTCCTTTGGTGAGTGATATATTTTCCCCTTGATTGTTTGTTGGGGAGGCTTCGCGGCGGTCATCTGGGGAGGGGGGAGGCAAATGTAAATCGTTTCAGCTGGAAAGGCGAGCGCTTGAGTCCTCATGCCGTGCGCGGATGGCCTGAAAACCAGTGACATCTGCGAGTCACAAAGCGATTGCAATCGGCGTGACTCTAATCGGTGTGAAACCGGATCCGCTCCTGGTTCGTGCTGGGGGAAAGAAAATCGGTCGCTGAAATGCAAAACGACCCGCGCTCCCCCCACACTGCGATCCAGGGTTGGCCAAGGCGAGAGCTTTCACTTTTATTTACGCCCTAACGAAATCGCAGCGGGGACTGGTCGCGGCCGTTTGAAGCGGGCAAGGTGGGCGGCAGAAACGGATTTAGATCAGGAGGAAATATACATTTAATGTAAATATGTTCAGAAGCGCGGCGCGCCCAGCGCTCAGCGCAGCGAACCCCTAAAGATAGCTGGGGATGGCTCCTGGAATTAGCTGGTGTCCAGCAAATGCAATTTCCCCCAACGAAGACGGATCTACGGGACGATGAATCCTTAGCGGTCAAAGGAAAGGAGCGTCATTATGACACCTAGATTATTTTATTTCGGTTTTATTCGGCTACAAAACGGCGCCACTCCATATTCTGATGTGTCCAAGTCTCTTTCATGGAAGCCTGAAATGTACACGTTAGCCCCTGTTTAACAGTAATCGAGATTTCTATCTATTCTTCTTTATTAACAGACAAAATAGTGCCCCCGGTTTTTCAAGGAGACCTTCCTATTGATAAGTTTCAAAGGGGTGGTCTGTGTGAGTCTAGGTCAGCAAAACAAACAAGGAGTCTTGTGGCACTTTTCAAGACTAACGAAGTTATTTATCACGAGCTTTCGTGGGAGAAAAATCCCGCTTCCTCAGACACTTGAAGATGGGGAATTTACAGAATGGGAGCAAAATAAATGCAGGATAGTATTAAGTTATAGGATCAGGTTAGACTTAGGTCTGACCTGATCCGATGACTTACACGTCCCTGTATTTATTATCATCCCATTCTGTAAATTCCCCACCTTCAAGCCTTAGAGGAAATGGGATTTTCTCCCAGGAAAGTTCATGCCATAAATAAATTGGTTAGTCTTTAAAAGTGCCACCAGACTCCTTCCAAAGGGGTAGCCTCTGTTAATCTAGTTCAGCAAAAACAAACAAGAAGTCCTGTGGCACTTTTAAAGACCAATCAATTTATTTATGGCATGAGCTTTCGTGGGAAAAAAACCCAGTTCCTCAAACACTTGAAGATGGGGAATTTACAGAGCAAAATAAATGCAGGAAAGTGTTAAGTCATAGGATCAGATTAGATTTAGGTCTGATCTGATCCTATGACTTACACTTCCCTGCATTTATTTTCCTCCCATTCTGCAAGTTGCCCATCTTCAAGCCTCAGATAAAATCGGATTTTCTTCCAGGAAAGCTCATGATATAAATAAATTGGTTAGTCTTTAAAAGTGCCACCAGACTCCTTGTTTGTTTTGCTTCCCATTGACATTACCCAGAGTCCTGCTTGGGGGAAAAAAAAAAAAAAAGGACGCTGTCTGGTCTGTTACAGAAATAAAATATAACAATACTGAGATATTCTTGATTATTTAACATAACCTAAACCACGCATTTTCGGCTTCCCTAGATGCAGACCCCGAAGGACACCTGAACGCCCAGACTTTCTTACTTTTGAATCCGTTCGTGTTAAAATCGCGGGGAGGTTTTGCTTAAAAAGAAATGTCCCCGTTCTGGTGTGATTATTATTAATTCTTGCTGGGGAAACACATGTCAATAGGCCGGGGCTTGCGGTTAAATTGTAAACGGAAATCCGGATTCCTCCTTAAAACCTGCTGGCCCCACCCGATCAAACACCCCAACGATCTTTAAACGATCAATCCGCCCCCTAACGAGTGCAGCAAAGACCCGCTTAGACTCCGATCCGATATTTAGCGAGCAAACTTTTCTGGAGCGCAGCCCTCCTGTCCCGGGCGGGGAGCGCAATCGCTTAATGCCGAGCGAAGTCTGCACCGGATCGGGGAGCTTCACAGCAAAACGAAACCAGCTGAGCCCTTCTGAGAGATCCCCTGGTCTGTCTCTCGCGGGGATTTTCGATCTATTCAAAAAGGGAACAAATGGAGCCGAGAAGGCAGCGAGCGGGCTGTCCCTCCCCTTTGGAGGAAGAACCAGGGGGGATTCGCCTCCTTGTCAGGGCGGAATCGAAGCAGTGCACGGGGCACCGGCTCCCGAATGGGGCCTGGGGAGACACAGCCGTGTAAACGGCCTCCTTGCTGGGCCAAAGCTCACATCCCCAGCCGGCTGCCGCTGTGCGAGGGGAACTTCGCCCAGCCTCAGGCCTTGCAACATTTGAGCCTCCCATTTCTACTTGGAAATTTCTACTTCAGGACTCTGCCCAAGTGGGATCTCTCCCACGAAAGCTCCTGCCATAAATATACGTGTTAGTCTTTAGCAGTGGCCGGGACTCCTTGTTTGTTTTGCCTAGAAAAAGAAGCTGGGGGAGGTGTGTCACAGCCATCTCCTTTCTCCCGCCCTCTTCCTTTTCATTTTATTTTCTCCCCTATGGTCCCTTTCCTCTCTAGGTTGTCCCAGTGGGGCTAGGAACGGGCTAATCTAGATCGCAAGAGGGCCAGGTTATTCAGGCTGGGGTCTTTGGGGAATTGGTGGCTAGAGCTGAATTACACCGCCCCGGAAGATTTCAAACCCTTTGACTTCCCTCTTTCCTCAACCCTCTGGCGGGCGGCGGACACACTGCGGCGGGGTGGGGCGGTCCTTTGCACCCCCGCTGTCCCTGGGAAGGCCCGAGCATCAGGCCCCCTTTCCCGCCCTCGGCGCGCCATAGCCAGGCTGTGCCTCAGTTTCCCTCTGCTCTCTCTCCCCAGAGGCGGCCCCGGCGGAAGCCGGCCAGCGGTACCTCTTCGACCTCTCCAGCCTGCCGCCGGCGGATGAGGTGGTGGGCGCCGACCTGCGGATCCTGCGGCGGCGGCCCGAGAACCGTAGCTTAGCCCTGTCCCGGGAGGGCGCCGTGCACCGACTCCTGCTCACAGCCTGCCCCGACCCGGCCCAGCCGCCCCGGCTGTGGGACTCGCGAGCTGCCGACCTCCTGGACTCCGGCTCGCCGCGCTGGGAGGTCTTCGACGTCTGGGAAGCCGTGAGGGACCGGGCCGGGGACCAGCCGCTGTGCTTCGTGCTGAGGATCGTGTCCGAGTGGTCCGGGAGGCCCCTGCCTCCGAGGCAGCTGGGCTTCAGCAAGTCCCAGCCCCAGCTCCACGAGAGAGCCCTGATGGTGGTTTTCTCTCACGCCCAGAGGAAGGAGAGTCTCTTCCAGGAGATCAGGGATCAGGTGAAAGCCCTGGGCGGCCCCCCCTTCTCCGAGCCCCCCGATCCCGGCCAGACAGCGCCCGCCCAGCCCAGGAGAAGGCGAAGGACCACCCTGGCCGCCAGATCTGGGGGGAAAGGGCAGGGCAAGAAGGCCAAGACCCGCTGCAGCCGCAAGCCCCTGCATGTTAATTTCAAGGAGCTGGGCTGGGACGACTGGATAATAGCGCCCCTGGATTACGAGGCGTATCACTGCGAGGGGATCTGCGATTTCCCCTTGAGGTCCCACCTGGAGCCCACCAACCACGCCATCATCCAGACGCTGATGAACTCCATGGACCCCGAGGCTACCCCACCCAGCTGCTGCGTGCCGTCCAAACTCAGCCCCATCAGCATCCTCTACATAGACTCCGGGAACAATGTGGTTTACAAACAGTACGAGGACATGGTGGTGGAAACCTGCGGCTGCAGGTAGCAATTGCGCAGCCCCCTCCTCCCACCAGCCAGCCCCGTTCTACAGCTATATTTGGGGGGCACCTTTTTAAAAAACAGAGGTCCGCGGATGAATTACAGCCCTTCCTCCCCCCCGAAGGCACACGGCGGCTGTGTCTAGGCAGGGTGGCTCTGCGACTTAACACTCTGTATACAGTATCTAGCGTTCATGCGAAAGATGGGACATGGATCATTCTCTGGGTGCGACTGGCTTTCCCCCATAAACAGTGATCTGTATATTTGCATCCAATTGGATCCGAAATACTGTGCTGAAACATTACACAAATGGGCACTTTAAAAGAAAAAAAATCCCTGACAGTTTTCCCCTGGAATTACAATGTACCTTACCCAAATATTTGCTGTCCACCCTGGAAGGAGCGAAGGAGAATCAGTTGTGGTAATAATACAGGCCTTCTCTCTCTCTCTCTCTCTCTCTCTCTCTCTCTCTCTCTCTCTCTCTCGCTGAAACTGCCCCCATCTTCTGTTCACCTTGCTGTTGAAGCTAAGCTTTGACACTTCTCTGCTGGGACAAACAACAGTTTCTGCTCTCACACCAGGTTATAACAACATTCTAATGCAGAGGCACACTGAGAATCAGTTTGATTAATCAGCTGGAATTTAAAGCCTATTCTTCAAGATGTTGTAAGGTTGCTATAAAAATTTATCCTGGGATAAAGGAGTGCCTGGAAGTATTTTTCTATACACTCTGTTGTTAAATTTAAATCATTTGGACCCTGGCACTGTACTGTAAGCATGCCAAGGGCCAAGTTCTGCTGGTTTTTTGAGCAAGTGATGATATGGAGTAACTCTATGGACATGGAGATTTTCACCCATTGAAAAGAGAGCAGAGTATGGTCCCAAATATCTGTCATATGGTGCTACAGAGTGGCCAAAGGGCATTGCTTTTCTCTCATGGCATTGTATATCAGGAGTAATTGTGTTGAAGTCAAGGGAGTTAAAATGCTATAAAGTTGATAGAAGTGGTAGATGAATCACGCCTATACTGACATATTCAAACAGTGGTGCACGTGGGGTGGTGAGGGTGTTATAAGTGTAGAAGAAATAGATATTGTCTGGGTTGAGAAGTTTTGCATGAATTCAAGTGGGGCTGTTCACATAAGTGAGCATCTTTTTGCCAACTAGTCATTCTCAGTTAGATGCTGAATAGTTGACAAAGAATCCGGTAAAAAATGATAAATTGTCAAGGAGCCGATGAAATTTTTTTTGCGAACCTGCCTGTTGAGTGAGGGGAATAGAAACTAGATTGCAGGCCTCATCCTGCTATTCTGAGCCAGGCAAAACTCCCACTAGCTTCAGTCACATCTTGATTTTACAGGGGGCATTTTACTGATGGGGGCTAACAATAAATTCCAAGGGGTTGATTCTGGTTTTAAATGAGTGAAAATTACACTTGTTGAAAAAATTGAAGAGGATTCAGAAAAGAAACTACACGGATGATTCAAGGCCTTAATCTCTAAGTGTAAGAGCTTGATCTGCTTAGTTAATTTATGAGAAAGTTAAGAAGTAACGGTCCACAAGTACCTAGATGAGGAGGAAATTTCCAAAAGTAGAATGCTGTTTAAACTAGCAAAAAAATCATGAGGTCTAACATTGGGAAGCTGAAGCTAGACAAAGTCAGAGGAGAAAAAAGGTGCAAATTTTTAACAGTAAAGGTAAATTGACCATTGGAACAACTTACCTAATGAGGTGATGGTTTCTAGATCATCTGAAGGATGTAAATCAAGACTGAATATCGAACATCTATCACTCACAAGATATGAGCTGGATGGAGATATTACTATATGGTAGTCTTTGGTCTTTCTTACACAGGAATTCTGACTAGATGAGCGTAGTGGTTCTTTCTGGCCTTCATATATATGAATCTATGAAACTTCATTGACTTTAATGAGCTGCTTCTGACTGACACCAACATGAATGCCCAATCGAGGGCCAAAGACTTAAAATACCTTAAAAAAATTTTTTTTTAAAGAAATAAAACAAACAAATGGATCCTGGAGTTCCTCAGAAAAAATTCTACCATTTCATTAGGTTTCTTGTTTTTCAAGGCAATGCCTTCATAATGATTTATAAACAGTTGGAGTCCCATTTTGGTGTCCTTACATGGGGGCCAAAAAAAATTTGAATGAAACATTCACTAATATTTACCCTCAGGCCATAAAAGGTGAACAGTTTGCTTGTGGCTACATATATGTTTCTAGGAGACTAAACCACATATATACATATGGCATTAAATAGAAGTGCTTTGTATTACTTCACAGTAATTTAATCAATAGTATTTATACTCTTAAGCCTGAGATACTCATGTTGCAATGAAAGGGTGGAAATGGACAACCTGGAACTTGACGGTGGCCTCTATTATATCTGTGCAAGAAGAAGGCAGCCGTTGGCTATGAATTCTGGATTTCTTAACTCTATTGATTGAGATAGAAATCTTATTCGCATATGCAGTCTTTGGGGCAATTTAATAGGTCTTTGAGAAAATACCATATGTTTTCTAGTACTGGCTAAAATATTGCCAAATTCACATTCTTGGTATTCCTGGTAGCTATGGTAGTTTGCTTTTGCAGGAGTTAACTTCATCTGGTAATTATATATGGGTCTAAGTGGCAAAGTTTGCATCTGGGTCTGAAGCTAAACTTTCCCAAAGATCAGGAGTGTTTGGATCTGGAGAACTGATTTGTGTTATTGTAGAGAGATGGCTTAACCTCAGAGAATTAGTATGGGAGCCAAAGTATTTCAAAGTAGATCAGAAGAGTTCTGGGTGCCTCATTTCAGGAAAGATGTGGACAAATTGGAGAAAGTCCAGTGAAGAGCAACAAGAATGATTAAAGGTCTGGAATACTTGATTTATGAGGGAAGATGGAAAGAGCTGGGTTTGTTTAGTCTGGAAAAGAGGAGACTGAGAGGGGACATGATAACAGTTTTCAAGTACCTAAAAGGTTGTTACGAGGAGGAGGGAGAAAAATTGTTCTCCTTAACCACCGATGTTAGGAAAGAAGCAATGGTCTTAAATTACAGCAAGGGACGTTTACGTTGGACATTAGGAAAAAATTCCAAACTGTCAGGGTGATTAACCACTGGAATAATTTGCCTAGGGAGGTTGTGGAATCTCCATCACATGGAGTTTTTAAGAGTGGGTTAGACAGACACCTGTCAGGGATGCTTTAAGATGGTACTTGGTCCTTCCATGAATGCAGAGGTCTGGACTCGATGAGCTCTAATGGTCCCTTACAGTTTCTGTGATTCTATAAGAATTTGGATCTACAGGGCAAGTTTGGTTCAACTCTAATGATAACAAACACCCTGAAAAGATAATACAGTTACAGAGGATAAACTAGGACATGTTAATAATAATGAAACAGACTCGGGTCTAGATCTTCAGGTGGTATAAACTTTCATAGCTCTCTCATTACACCAGATAAGGATTTGGTCCTCTAAGGCTGCAAGGCTAAGATATAAGGGGGCATATTCTGCACCACTGTAAGTCTGGTTTAACTCCATTGACTTCAGTGGAGCTACTCTGGATTTATAGCGGCTAATTAACAAAGGACAATTTGGCTCCATACATCAGAATTAATGTAAATAAGTGCTAAGTATGGCATATTCTTACACTGGGATTACTTCGAGGCACAGAGATTAGCAGCGTAAAGGAAGGCTTGACTCCCTGCCAGTGGTATGCATGTGCGTGTGTGTTTTCTATTTCAGATGTCATGATTTTTTTCAGCTGAACCTGACTCTCAATGTTTTGAGACATGTAAATAATGCTAGCCAGGTGACATGCATTTCGTGAGGATAAGCCATAGCAAGTGCTTCAGTAAAGGTCAGCTGGCGAGTTCACAGGTTCATTTCAAGTTTCAATGTTATTAACGATAAAAGTTAGAACCAATTATTAAAAGCAAGGAGGCTGACATGAACTTCTCCAAAGCAATTTGTTCTGGAAATATGTAATTTACAAAGTTGTTGAGACTTTTAAGTGCTCAATTTTTCAAACACTACTGGCTGCTTGATATTTTTTTTCTTGGTGCTCAACCACTCCCTCCCTCAATTCTCTATTTTCCAAAAATATTAGTGGTGTAGGTTCAAGTCTGGTTCAAAATAGAGAACTGGGGAAAAATGTGAGAGCTCTGTGTGTCACCTGGCTAGCATTATTGGTCCTGCTTAGAGCACGGGCTTGGATTTGATGACCTCCTGAAGTCCCTGCCAACCCTAAAGTTCTCTGATTCTATGTTTATTTACAAACTCCCCTTTCTGTCCACACACAAATCAGTGCAACTCAGGTCAGCAAGTCACTGCCAGCTGATGGCTCTAATTGACTCATCAAAACAGATGAGAGCCTATACCAGCAAAAGCCACTGCCACAAGTGACATTATTTGCCATTTCTTGTTGGCAAGGAAAGAATGGGCCCTGGAAATTAAACTCACTCCTCAATAGAGAGATGGTCCTTCCAGAACCAGGCTAGACAATATGGTAACAGGTGTTATAGAAGAATTTGAGGCTATGTCAAGACTCCACGCTACGCCTGGGGCTGAGGAATTAGGGCTTGAGGACATGATCTTTCCAAGACCATTCTGGAGCATCCACAGTGCATTATAAACCTGTGTTTACAAGTGGACTCGGGTCACACAGCCAAACTAGCACTACCACGTTGCACTCCTCACACCCTCTGACTCGGGTCTGTGGCTTGTCCGGTATCCACATTGCAAAATGTGCTTGGACGTGCATCACGGCTGGGTTTGGGCTCTGATCCACCCCACCCCTAGCAGATCCTGAGTGCTTACTGAGTTAGACTGATTCACGTGTGGACAGACGGGGAGCTTGTGCTCAAACCTGAGTCTTACCATGCAATGTTGATCCCTGAAAATAGACTGAAATACATTGACAGGACAATGTAGTGGAAACCTGCATTGTTTTGCTCATAGGGAATATCTTGCTTAGTTTATGGATAAACAAGAGAATTTAGTCTTTTGTGTTCTGTCTGGCATCTTTCATGATTGCTACATTAAAAAAAAAATGAGGCGGGCTAGGGTGTGATGATACCATGGTTTGTGTCTATTAGAACCAACAATCACTAATCGATTGGCTGTCTGTGGCTGCCTTTTTGTTCGATAGGCACATTTAGTATTAGATAGAGAAAACTAATGCTGCACAGTCTTCAAAAAAGCAGCTTTTCAGACATTTTTTTATGGCCTGCAAAATGTTAGGAGAATTTCACAGGGATAGCAATCATTGGTGCAGAAAAAATGGAGAACTTTTCTCTCTCTATTTTAAAGTGTTACTGGTCAGGAAGAATCCAATCACTCTTGACTTTCTGTGGTTGCAGAAGAGTTTTGAGAGTGTTTTGGCAGCAAGAAATTTATTGCTCTATTCCTCACTGAAGGCCAGGACTTGAGCAGTCCATTAAAGCGGGATCTGCAGACATGCTCATGTTCTAAGCACGGAGGAAGAAAAGAGAGTTTATCTTTTTTGTTCAATGGCCCAGAGGTTGCTCTCAGTTATAGTGGTGTAAATCTTGAGTGACTCCATTGTAGGGAATGGCATTACTCTGGATTTATACTGAAAGCTGAAGTTGGCACCCTTCCATTTTGCACAGGGTAATTATTTCTGAGGTCAACAGGAATATCCCTTATTGCAACAGGAGATGTAAAGAGAGTGAAATATATATAATGCAAATTACATTAAGATCTGCAAGTAAATGAGGCCACAGCTCCTTGTTACTGTTCTCCATATACCTGCTTTACAGATGCAGGATTTAAACACCAAGGGGGAAATCCTGACACTTTTGAAGTCAATGGCAAAACTCTCATTGAATTCAGTAAGGCTGGGATTTCACCTTTGGGGCCTGATTTTGTTTCATTCACATGAGTGTAACGAAGGATGTACCTTATTGAAGTTAATCAGCATAGGATGGGTGTAAGTGAGATAGAAATGAGGTCCCTGGGGTCAAATTCATCCCAGATGTAAGTCCAGAAAGAAGGTGACTCCTGGGATGTATCAAAGGAGGAAATAAAGGAGAACTGGGATAAATTCTTTGTGTATAAGCACGCTACTGCATCCTAGTGAAGGGAGTGTTTCTCAGCATTACTCCTCTGCTAGCTTCCTGGGTACAGGAAGTTTGTGGAGCTAAAAGTCATGAGTTTTGTTCCCTTAGTTCACCTGTTTGCAATCTGCTGCCAACCTACCCTGTGTGTAAAGAGTTTTACATCATCCCAAAGCAGCTGCAAAACACTGGAAGTAGTCAGGGAAAAACCTGCTTATCACCTCTAGAAAATAGGGACCTAAACCCCATTTATCCTCAGCACCCTAACTAGCCTTCCTTTGCAATATTTGAAGATACAGTGACATCTCGAGGCTGACCTTGCATTCCTGGGCCCCACATCACTCCAGAGGGCATCTATGCCACTTAAATCCCTCTCAGGTCCTGAGGTTTCAGGGTCCTCAGGCCTTTGGTAGGACTTAAATACTGTCCGGTCTTGGCTTCCATCAGTGTTTATAGCGACAACAGCTAACAACATACACCAAAGCAAGCTGTGTACTAGGAAGAATCGCTATCTATGGTACTAATGTGGTCTTTATCCCTGTAGTATCTGTACATCTGACAGTTATTAATGTATTTATCTTCACAATACCGCTGCCTGCTAGCGCAGTGATATTATCCCCATTTTACAGGTGGGGAACTGGTGCAGAGAAGGCTAAGTGCCTTGCCCAAGATTAGAGAGAAATCTGTGGCAGAGCCAGGAATTGAAACCATATTTTCCAAGTCTGAGGCCAGTGCGGTAACCACTGGTGCTCTCATTTTCCTTATAATCAAAGCCACAACAATAACATTTGAAGTAATAAAAACAGTCAACTGAAAATGTCTTTTTGATCAGTATCTCTTGCCTGGGCTAAACCCTTGAGCACATCTAAGCCTTATAAATAGGATACCAGAGTTTGAACATGAACAAATGTGAATGCAGTAGGTTTACAGTGATTTTAATGGATAATTATAGGTTCTCAATCTGCAGTGTTTATACAACCTTTCCAATAAAATGCCTCAGTTTCCATGCAGAGAATATTCTACAGCAGGATTTATTTGACCTTCAGCCCTGTTTTTATCTGCAGGATATAATTACAGCTAAACTAGAAATATTAAGCATTTGAAAAGAGCTGTGTATTTACAATTTGTTGGCTCCGTTCTCCCCTCCATGGGAGTAATTCACAAAAAGAAGGCAAAAGGAAACTTGCACGTTGGTACCATTTGATTTGTAGGCACTGATGGTCGAATTTGGAGAAGCCCTTGCATTCAGGAAAAGGCTGAAGCTTATGCCTAACTTTAAGCACATTGAAGTCAATGGATGGAACTTAAGCATGTGCATAAGTGCATTCCTGAATCAGGTCCTAAAACTGCAAGTGAACTGTTGTGGACACATGCACATATGTTTTATGGAATGGCAGGGTAGGGATAGTTGAAGGCAAAATGGGTTGGTGCCAAAGTTAACTTGCTGATCAACTGATTACTGGCAAAAATCACTTCTTCCAGAACATTTAAACCTTTTTTAATTCTTCTCACAGATTTTTTTTTAATGTTCTTAAAGTAACAATACCATAATAAAAACTTTTGACATGAAATAGAAAAGACGAGCATAGATGGAAAAGACGTAATCACTGACAAGGATAAAGATATTAGTTGAAAAATCTGCGGTGAGTGATTCTTATCTTAGACCAGTTTGACACTGATAGTTTTATTGGCTTATATTGTTCCTAGTTTACAGTGGCGTAAGTAGGTCAGATTCAGGCCCAAAATGTATTCTGTGGATCGGTCTGTGACGCCCGGCATACTCGTAATGAGAGGAGTCAGAAAGGCCAGAAGCACAGTAATGACAAAACACTACGCTTCTCAAAATCTGTCTTCTGCAGAAATGTGATATCGAGTGAAAAATATTGTGGATATTTGCGCACTTTCAACTTGATTACATCACTCTCTCACTTTCTCTCTCACCAGTGTTACTAAAAAGACAATTGGATACTTTAAAATGTTCATATTTTGCTGTGTTCTTTACTCTCACATCCCCAAGCACACAAATCATCCTTCCGTTTACAGATTTAGGCCCCATTTCTACATGTGCTTAATTTTTGCACCTGAGTGGTCCCACTGAGACCTTCATGCATTAAAATTTGGCACCAGCATAAGTATTTGCAGGACGGAGTCCCTCCAGGTAATCAGAGATGGGGGGGTCCGATTCTCTATTCTGTTACTTCACTTGCATGCCATTAAATGGAGTCACAACTGGACTAACATAGTCGTGAATCAGCCTTGAGAACTGATGGGGTTGAATTCGGGTTGGCTTCTGCCAGCTAAAGCTAAAGGGAGTTTTACCCCTGACTTTAATAGAAGCAGGTTGGGTTTCACACATTCACTTGTTATATTGAAGAAGTGAGGAATCTACCTTTCCTTTAATATCACTCAAAGACACACACAAAAGACCTAACATGTCTAATATGTCTCCCAGACACAGTCATCATAAATGCTAATAGCTGTGGCCCTGATGAAGTGTATGTGTAAGTGAAGTGTATGCCTACCGTGGAGGGAGTCCATCTGGAAACACGGCGGCTGCCTGTTAAACATGTAGTCATAGTACTGTTATAACAGTGGCTATTCTTACATTTTCATGGGGCAATGTGGCTGTGTTGAAGAGAGAGAAAAGTCTGAGCAAAGGATTAAAAACTACAACCTGAATACTGTGCTGTTCAAACTTCCCTGCTCTTCAAAATAGGGTCATGTTCCCCAGCTCCCCAGTGTCTTCTGAAAGGCCATGGAAGGACTCCAATTGACTTCCCTGGGCTTTGGTACCTTTAATCTTTCCCAAAAGACTCAAGATACCAAATTAATCAATATCCCCATGACATTTATATAAATGATGGAATGAGTTTATTTTGCCTTGTAACAGGATAAGAAATTCTAATGATTGCGTGCTTCCAAAGCTATAAAATGACACGTTCTGTCTCTCTACTCTGACAGTGTGACTGTAGAGATCTCTTGTTAATACCCAGTAATGAAGCTGTGACCATTCAATCCTTTGGGCCAAATGCTCTGCTCTGAAGTCCAGGGAACCATACTGGACTACAGTAGTGGAGGATCTGACCCAGTGACTAACTTGGCAAGGGAACAGCCCATCAATGGCCCCCAAGTTCAGTGCATGTAATCATATTACTAGTGAATGATAATGTAACCTATAGAAAAATACATGGAGGAAGTGGAGAAAATAAACATCTCCCAGCTGGGAAGTTACTGACTCTTCTGAGCCAATGAAATGGGGCAGGAATAATTTTTTTGACTTCTCTCTCTTCAGGTAAATTATTGATAAAAATAGGATATTATAAAAGGATTGATGTGTGTTACATTTTACATTAAAACAAACAAGGAGTCTGTGGTACTTTTAAAGACTAACAATTTTGTTTCTCGCATGAGCATTCGTGGGTGAATCCCAATTCGTCAGATGCTGAAATGGAAAACATAGTGTGGAGGGGAAAAATAAATGCAGGTCCTACCCTTCACTGCATTTATTTTTCCTCTCCACACTGTATGTTTTCTATTTCAGCATCTGATGAAGTGGGATTCACCCATGAAAGCTCATGTGATAAATAAAATTGTTAGTCTTTAAAAGAGCCGCAGGACTCCTTGTTTGTTCTGTTGAACTAGACTAACATGGATGGCTACCTCTCTGACACTTTACACTGTTGCCTGAGCAGTTTTATGTTTTCTATGTCAAATAGTCTGAATTCAATCTCTTTATTCATAGTATGGTGCATTACTAAGTACAAGTCAATGCACAGTATACAACGATATCAATATCATATGCAAGTCTGCCTGTTTTGGCCCTTAACAAAAATTAAGGGTCAGTTCATCTACTGGTGTAAGTCACCAGCTGAGGATGTAGCTCTACATCTTTAAGGGTATTTTTACAGTCTAATACTTATAGACTATTAATAAGTACTAGAGATGATTTGTTTCTTACCTGCAGTGATTTTACACCGTTGTAAATTTACTTAATCAGTGAAAGGTGCAAAGGAGACCAGAATCATGCTCACAATTACACTTAAACTGTATCCAGATGAAATAGGGTAGAAATTAAAAAAAATAGTGTAGCACATCTAGACTTTCTTTAAACTGTTTAGTTTTGAATGTTCTAAGTCAAACCTTGGTCTGAGCTCATTTTACATTCAAACAAAATGTAATGGCCCCAAAGCATTTGGTTTTCAATGGCTGAGATTTGTTCCTTGTCTTTCTAGTGTTTTTTTATAGTTTGGAGGCATGCTATTTGAAGGTGCAGAGGGCTTCTCATAATCAAAGAGACAGGGTAGGTTAAAAGCAGAGAGAATGGTAAGTGGTCCTGAGCAGCAAAGCACTTAAGTACCTGCCCAACTTTGAATCAATCTGAAGTCAGTGGGATTTGGGCTGAAAATTTATCACATGCTTTGCTGAATAGGGATTAATCAAGTGAATAGGGATGCTCTGCTGAATTATGGCCAAAGGCTACATCTACACTGGCAATTTAAATCGACTTAAGGAGGCTTAAGTCGACTTAAATTAAGCCACGTCCAAACCTGGCTTTCATTAAGTCGACTTAAGAAATTCCTTAAGTCGACTTAATGAAAGCTTAAGTCGACTTTATAACTACCACTCATTAGGTCGACTTAACTCTTAAGTCGACTCCTTAAGTCGACTTAAGGACGGTGTGGACGTGGAGTAACCCTTAAGTCGACTTTATTAAGTCGACTTAAGGATGGTTAGGTCGAGTTAACAAAGTGGACTAAGTCAACTTAAAGTTAAGTCAACTTAGTCTACTTTGTTAAGTCGACTTTAATAAGATCGACTTAAAATCGACCTTATTAAGTCGACTTAGCAAAGTCGACCTAACTTTTCCTAGTGTAGACATAGCCAAAGTGCTTGATTCTGATCTCCTATCTGTTGTACTCTGGTGTACCGCTATTAACTGCCGCAGAGTTACTCCTGATTTATATCAATGTAAGAAGGATCACAATCAGATTATGGGTGACATCCTGGCCTTACTAGAATTTTGGCCCTGTAATCAAGAAAGCCCACGGACCCTATACGTCTGGAAAGTCAAATGGGATTCTCTGACGCATCATTTATTTTCTTCCTCTTTATTTAAAAAGAACAAAGGGCAAAATTTTCAAGCATGAACTTATGGTTGCTTTACTGACAAGCCTTTAACTACATCTGTTTCCTACAATCATTTTAGCTGTTGTGTGCAGGTCTGTGCATGGACACTCTTACACTGGAATAAAAGGGACTGAATTCTGCTTGTTACCAACGTCAGCAGAACATTTGGGGCAAATTTCATAGTTACATATTTGAAATTCCTGACTTTTTCCGTTAGCAAGAATTTGATGCATTTTTGTGTGTGCAGAAAATGCCCCTCCACCTGCTCCATATTTCTAATGACCCCAGTCATGAAATGTGTTCATTCACGCCTGCTCCATTGCTGAATTTACTATCACCACACTTGCATTCTTTATAGTAAGAACAAAATATTTGCAGCTTCTGCGGCAGAACAAGGTCCTGTCTTGATCAGCCACAGTTTTATTTATATGGATTTTTTTCTGTTTAGAGAAGGCCTAAAAGACAACCAGAGGCTCCTTGTTCCAGTATGTATCTTCCATCTAACTAATGTCTTAAAACAATACCTTCTTTCCCCATTTGTGCTTCCAAAACTATACGTTGTTTGCTCACCTCTTCTAGGTCTGACTATTTGAAATGATTCTACAAAGCTGGTTCTGTAACTGATGGTGTAAATGCATTGTGTGTATGTATTCTAAAGTTTAAATAGATTGTACATATTGAATTGTAAATGAACTGTAAACAGCAATCTATATTTTCTTGAATATATTATATAGCAGTATATATTTGTTAAATAAGCATTCTTGTATACTCTTCATTAATCTTTTTAAATATTTTGTACAGGTAAGTTTATTAAATATTTTATGGATATGTTTTTCTGAAGATTTTTCTTCCCTTTAAGGATTTTTTCTGATGGAAAATGGAATAGGGCTGGTTAAGAACATCCTTCACAAATCTAGTTTATAACTAAAACTGGTTTATCTAGGACATTAAAATCAAAAGCAAATGCAGTGTAAAATTAACTACTTTTTCCTTTCTGGCTCATATGCCAAACTCTATTCTATAAAAATGTGGAGAGCAACATGTGTCACATCCCTACTGCCAGGGCCATCCCTGGGGGAGGGCGAACGGGGCGATTGCCCTGGGCCCCACGGTTATGCGGGCCTCATGGCCCCCCCACGGCCACACTCTTCCCTGCTCCGTGGCCTGGGAGTGCTAAGCCCAGCCTCTGGGCTAGCCCTCCCTGCCCCCGGGGCGGAGCAGGTGGCTGGGGCACTGGCCGCAGCAGCCTGGGGTCTTGGCTGCGGCCGGCTCCTTCCACCGGCGGCCCCCGCTTCCGGGGCCGGGCCCAGAGCCGGCTCTCCGCTGGCGGCCTCAGCCTCCCTGCCCGGGCTGGCTCCCTGGGGGGGGGGGAAGGGGGTGAGTGGAGCAGCCCGCCTGCCCTCCAGCATGGGGGGGCAGGCCCCCCCCCAGGCCAGTTGGCCCTGGGTCCCGCTCCCCCCACAGGACAGTGCTGCCTTCTGCATGGTCTGCTATTGATAATGGCCCAGGCTACTAGAGAAACAACTCCTAATGAAATAAACGGGACCCTCTCTGTTGACTTCAGTGGGAAGTGGTTCAGGGCCTAAAGGCATTATTATGCCTTTCGTTCAATCAGAAGATGGTTGTGTGTGGTACTGAATGACCTATGTGAGGGGTCGTTACGTGTGTACCTACGATGGTTCTACTCTGATCGTGATTGCTCTGGGTAGGGGTAGCTATGCACCACCTCTTACGCAGAGAGCACATGCTAGCCGTATGAGAAAGGATGGCAATAAAGGAGTTAAGGGCCAAACTCCAGTGTCTTTCGCTAGCTGATGGGCATCTAACTTCCTTGGGCACTTTGGAAAACCCCCCCTTTGAACTGGACTCCAAGCATCTGCTACTCCTCCCACATACAGGCGTTTTCCACCAGAGTAGCTCTAATGACTTAATTGCTGTTACTCTTGATTTACACGAGAGCCATTGAGTAGCTAAAGCTGAGGTTTTCCCTTCCATCCTATTACCAATGGCAGGCCAAAGACTTACACTGAAGGCTTGATCCTGCAAGGTGCCAGTCAAATGACTATGTATGCTCTTAATTTTAGCACAAGTAGTCCCATTGCTATGAAGTTATTTGCCTAGATGCATCAGGGTTGGGTGATCAACCCGTCACATTGTCAGGCCTTTACTCCTTTTAAAGTAAGAAGTGGCAAGAAGGAAATGATCCTATGATTGATTGACAAAAGGCAACTCTTTGAGACTGCTCAGCAGTTAGGAATGTTACCAGCTGTCCCAAAGGAGGGGGAACAGAGTGCAAGTACCGATTACAGAATAAAACATGATTACTAGTTGCATCCATCACATGGCTCTGCAATTTATTTTTCATACAATGCCAATGGTACCAAGGGATAAATATGCCTGATGTAAAGTGCTGATGAAAACAAAATTGAATTTGAAATTGTGGAAAGGGAAACATTTTGGAAAAAAATAATGAATTGTTTTGGTAATTTTTTGAGCAGCTCTAGTGATTTTATATTATATAAATACAATGTGACATAGTAACTAATGACACACACACATGATGTACAGATATTGAAGTTATATTGATATTAAATCATATAATATTTAGGCAGAAAATTTTTCATGAAATAATTTTTATAACTAAGTACCTTTTATTTTCGTCTTTCATTATTTCTTCTTTGTTTTTAGTTTCTGAAAGTCAGGCTCCTTGGATACATAATAAAAAAGCCATTTTTGGCAGAGTCCTTTAAAAAAATCCTTTTTAGGTGAACTTTTAATTTCATGGGATGAATGAGTTGAAGACAGATTTTCTTAAGATTTGTTTTCCTTTATGGGGACTACATTTATTAAGAGATTGCCCAATATCTATGTGGGAATCCTAGATGCATATGTTCTCAGTGGGAGATTCATGTTTGGTGAAATAGCCACCTAAACATGTTTGCCAGTAAAATCAAGATGCAGAGAGTGACTTGTTCTAACATGTGTTCATGAAATGGTCACCAGCTAAGTGATTTACACGAGAGGAAAGTGCGGTGTATTACTAAGACTGACTCCTCTTAGAACTCTCCCATATACGGTATCATAAGCATGTTTATCTGGAAAAAGGCACATTTGTGAGCATGGAAAAATCCTGAAAGGCATCAGATATGTGTTTCATTCACAACAGACAAACAACACTTTTCAAAGCCAGAGAGAAACATACGCAGATCAGACAGTAGAAATTTGCCTGAAGTATTTGACTCTTACATTGCTGGCATTTTCCAGACTGCAGCTTTGGATTAGACCCTTATACTCGTGTGGAGACTTAATTGGAGGGTTGCCTATCATAGCCCACATACAGTTCTATACATTTTAGTAAACTTCCAAAGATGTTTGGGGCATGATTTGGGAGAGCTTTTATTTGAAAGCTCATATACAGTCAAATTGCTGCAGCACGGAGGTGCAGCTCAATCTATGTTCAGTGGTTAAATATTACCTGGGCATTGTTTCATTAATGCTAGTACTTCAATTTTCTCTCCCAGAAAGTGGAAATTTCCAAAGGAATGTCGCAGGGTTTGGCTTTGTCCTGTTTTGGAAATTGCCTGGGGGAAGCCATACGGGTTATGATAACAGAAGGAAACCCCACATCACTTGTTTTCCTTTTCTCTTAAAATCTTCACTCATGTCTGCTGTAACTTAGAGATAAGAAAGATTAGCATTTTAAAGGCCTTTTACACGATGCCACTTATCCTGGGTCCCAATTCAGAAAAGCACCGAAGCACAAATCTACCTTTAAGCACTTAATGATCCCACAGACTCATGTGCTTAAAGTTAGGCACAGCTGTATTGGGTCCTTGATCAATATTCAGCACTTCATTTCTCTCTGACTTCCACATTTGTCTGATAACTTATCTGTAGACTCACCTTTTTAGCTCGTTTCTTAGCTCTGATCTACGTTGTAGCACGATATCGGCGGCAATCGAAGGGAAATAGGCAAAGTACTTAAAATACCGTGAGTATCTCCCTCTGATTGCCTACCACCTACTTACCATGGTGTCTTCAATAGGCTGAGTCGAAGGGGAACCCCTTTTCTCTGACTCAGCAGAACATTCCTTGCCGGGGTGGTCTTAGTTGATTGACTTCCTTCCCAGACCCACTCAGTAGATCAGGGAGATCCACCTGACAGCGGTGAATAGTGAAGACAAGTCCTTAGTAGTGAAAGGTGATCCATACAGAAGGAACAAAGGATGAAGTAAACATTTATATAAGAAAGGCCAAATTGTAAACATTTTTCCTGATATTAACGAGACTAATCGGCACAAAATCGTTGCTGGAAATTTTAAAAGGGTTCTCCCTTAATGAAAATGAGAAACTGAGCTCTGGCAGTAGGAATGACTCTGTCCTTCCCCACCCCATCCCCAACTCCATTCCGTGGGATTTGCATAGCTAAGGATTTTTGTGAAGATTGGGTAAAGTGTAGGCTATTTCAGAGTTTGCAGGCTTTAAAGGAAGTTAGCTTGAGATTTTAGTGAATAGGAAAAATAAGGAGCATTCCCAAACTGTCATTTACGTTCTGAGTTTCTTCACATATGATAGGACTTTTCAGCGAGGCTCTGAATAATAAACCACACATTGAAAAATGAGTCATATGTTTTAAACAACATGCTATATTTATTAGCCTCTGCAAACTGGTAGGAAACCACAGCACAATTACGTTCTTGCAAGTACCTTTGTGCAATATACGAAATGGAAAAATCGGGTTCATTTAGCATCAGCGTGAACACTTTAAAATACTCTCTAATAAAGGCTCTTGCATGGGAAAGGCAGTGGGTTTTTTTCCTCCTCTGTCCCATTCGTGCATGAACGTTGTCCTCTTTCATAACTTCCGTGTGATGCTGCCTTGAACAACCATCGCATCTGCCAACTGGATTGTATTTATTACTACTGCAGCTTTTGCTTTTACTAAAACCCCATCGGTTGTTCCAGCAATATACTTTAATGGTGTGTGGTGACTTGCAGACTCTCCCTGGATTCTTATTTTGTCTACCTTCCAAAATCGAGAATGTTTTGCTGTGAGTGAAGAGACTCAGTACCTCACAGTAATTGTGAATCCAAGCATGACCTGTAACACTGAGGGTATGTCTATGCTGTTGGCGGCAAATTTGAGCCGTCAGGTTGATTTATCTAGATAGACTAAGTGGACGTGAAGACCTACTCAATTGACCCGGAAGCCAATTTAATAAAACCACCTCCCCCAAAAGCATAGCTCTGTGTTGACAAGTACACATTTCCTGTCGATGCACTACAGTGGAGATGGCATGCTCAATGGAAGTTACTGAGTCTGTCAAATTCTACCAATAGTGTAGACAAGGCCTGAGAGTAACTGGACAGTCTCCTGGGTTCGGCAGGTTTATACACATCCAATAATGTTTTGAGTAACTGTGCAACCAATAAAAATGTCGCTCTCATTCAAAGTGTTTGTTTGTAGGCTAACGAGGCTTCAGGGGGAAGAAAAAGTGCAAATATGAACTGATTCGCTAAATATTAAATAGGTAAATATGAACAACCACAGAGGCCAGATTCTGTTGCATGTTCCCTACACTGTCCTCCTTGCTTAGCTTCAGGTTCCAGTGCAAAATCTTCACTTTAACTGTTGTTGATAAACTTCTCCTACACAACTGAACATCACTAATATTCTGACCCTTTAACTCATGCAGGTTATGTCTACACTTGAAAAGTTAAGTCGACTTTATAAAGTCGACTTAATAAGGTTGATTTTAATCCGACTTAAAGTGGACCTTAGTAAGTCGACTTAACAGAAGTGGACTTAACCTTTCAAGTGTAGATGTGGCCCCTTTTCGACCTTATTAAGTCGACTTAACCTTTTAAATCAACTTAAAAAGGTCCACTTAGGCACTACTCCGTGTCTCCACTGGCTTAAGTCGACTTAATAAAGTCGACTTAAACGCTAGTTCAAATTAAAATGAGGTGTTATTAATTTGAACTAACTTCTCCTTAATTCGACTTAAGGAGCAGCTTAAGTCAAATAAGGAAAGCCCAGTGTAGACGCGGAGTAAATTAAGTTGACTTAAGCCTCCTTAAGTCGACTTAATTTCTAAGTGTAGATGCACCCACAAAGAGGTTGTGTTGGCAGCAAAGGTTGGGTAGTCTTGGTGATTTAGGATCTTAAATCACATTTGCTTTCATTGAGACCTAGGCTCTTATTGTGCCTAAATCACTTTTGAAAATGGGACTGACTACTAAGTCAGGTAGTAATGTCTGAAAATTTTGCATGTACTAGGAGGTTATAAAATTGACTGACCTCAAAATACAAGAAAGTACATTTTGCAATATGTTTTTACTTTTCCAGTGGTGTTTGCTCATTTTCTCCCAAAGGCCCCAACTGAGAAAAAACACTTAATATGTGTTAACTTTAGATATGTGGCAATCTCATCCGTACTCAGCAAAGCATATGAGCACCAGCTGAAGTCCCACTGAAGTTAATGTGGCTATTCATGAGTTAAAACATGAGCGTCAGCTCTTGACTGGATCAGGGCCTAACTCAGAAAATTAATTCATTTACAATTGTTCCGCAGTCATTATTGCAAATTAGCATGGTTTTACTGTCTCCTTAACGTGCGCTGGCATGTCTGACCCATGCTTTTTGAAGCTCTGTGAAGGTCTTGGCTGACCCCTTAGCACTAAAGGAGTTGGATTTTCTTGGTGTGAAGTCTGCTGCTCTCAGTGTGAAAAGAATAATTTCTTATACTGCAGACCACTGCAGGCAGCACAACACATAGGGCTGCAAAAAAGAGAGCAAAAATATAAAAAGAATACACAGAGTTCATGTATAGTGGAGGCAGTTCCTCATCTTCTGTATATGAACTTTGAACAAGAGGTTTTCAGTTTCCAGGCTTCAGTGGTTGCTGGTAGTCTCTTGTGACTGCAAGATTTTCCACCTCTGGAAGGGCCACTTAAAATAGCTGTATGTTCCCAAACTGATCCCATACTCAGCTATTCGATTCAATATATTGCAAGGAACAACATTTTATTCAATCACAACAACACATAATTACAGACGAACCTGTTGAACTCTATGCTGACATTTTTTGCTAACATATGTTTAGATGCTTCACCCTGCTACGTGGGATATCTTATGCCAGCACAGGGCTTCAGAAGCTGCAGCAAAAAGAACATACAACATGACCCCCTATCAGTATCTTGGGGCCGTGTAACCACACATATAACTGTAGATTTCAGAACTGGGTACAGTGATTTTTGTTGTTGCAGTTGTTATAACCATATAACGCAACAAAATGTATTCTACTGCCACTATGCCGTGGGCTACACTGCTGCGTGATTTTGGCGGCAATCGAAGGGAGATACGCAAAGTACTTAAAATACCTTGTGTATGTCCTGGCGATGGCCTAGCACCTGCTTACAATGGTGTCTTCAGTAGGCTGAGTTGGAGGGAAACTCCTTCCCTCTGACCTTGCTGGGGTGATCTTACTGGATTGACTTCCTGATTGGCTGAGCGGGTTTCCACAGACCCGATCAATCGATCAAGGAGATTGATCTGATGGCGGCAAATTCGCTGCCATCAGTGAAGACAAGCCCTATGGTCCCGCTGAGAAAAAGCAACCTCTATGAGTTTGTAATAATTATGAGCTAGTTAGTTTCACCAAACTGTCTGGGACAATCGCCACACACATTTTCAGTGTATGCTGATGATCCCCACATTACCACTACAGAGTGCCTAAAATTTCAGCCTTAAGCATCATTTTCTGCTTCATTACACACAAACAATTCATTGGCTAGTTACAACAGCCAAGCCAGCAAACGGTGCAAGAAGGTCATTTAATACCACCGGCGTTTATACAACCCTGGAGTTCTGAAGACAAGTCCACAAAAATCTAGAAATTGGATGCTACTACAGTTTTCCTTTAAATACCAGAAAATAACAGAGGAACTTAAAAAGAAATGACCATGTGTGTGTAATCATATAAAGGAAAAGCAAGAAGAGAATTCTTGATTTATCCAGTCTGTCCTCCTGCATCACCCAAGACTTCCCCATTATCTCCCTAGTGCCTTATATAAATTCTTAATGGATCATATAAGTTAGAAATGAAAAAGACATAGCAGGTCACCTCTCCCTGCCAAGGAAGGATCGCTCCCTATTCTATATTATCAAGTGCTTTTTCTATTTTAAGTGCCTTCAGGGCCTGGCCTTATATCTCTTCCTTTGAGAGACTATTTCTCACTAATAGGATTTTTTTCTGATTCCACCTCTCTCTTGGCAATTTCTGCTCAGAATGCCCACAGACTTTTCATCCTTAGCTTTGAGTCATAACGCCCTGTTTTTTCACAAAGGATCACTGCTGCACTTTTTGCATTCTACACTGAGTTGAAATAAAAGGGTGAGGGAGTGGGCATGATGATGATGAAGTGTATTTATTAGTAATGTGTTAAATTAAGGACCAGATCCTTCAGCTGGTACAAACGGACTTTGATGGACATATGCTTATTTACACCAGCTGAGGATCTGGCACTACATGTTTTTAAAGGATTCATGAGATTTCATCTGCACATCCATTGGTGACAGAAATGTTGGCCATATTCTTATTGTGAATTCTTTCAACTTGTGCATTTGTGTCAAAAGTTTTAAACTTGTATCCCCTAGAGTTAGGGACCTAACTCTACAAGTAGGCACATGACAAAAGTGACAATTTTTAAAGGTGCCGAACACATTCAGTTCCCATTGAGTGCAGTGGGTGTGCTGTATGCTGAGAACCATGCCACTGATGAATATGAATTTAGCTATTTAACTTGAGACATTCCACTTTGACACATCTGATCTGGGGCCTTTCGCTTCCCTGCTCTCATTTTCAACTTGTAGCTCTTCTAGCACTTACCAGACATGTGTCCAGATAGACATCTTGGTGGTTCTAATACCAATTTTGTGTGCAATGCTATCAGCTCATAAATATTTCATATTCTGCCAAGTCTTGCTCTTCATTTGATAGAATCCCTGAATACCCTGTAGAACCCTATAGCACGGGAATCATAGAAAGTGGCAGGGACCATGAGAAATCATCGAGTCCAGTCCTCTGCACTCTTGGTAGGACCAAGTACCCTCTTTAACAATCCCTGACAGGTGCTTGTCTAACCTGCTCTTAAAAATGTCCAATAATGGAGATTCCACAACGTACCCAGGCAACTTATTCCAGTGGTTAATCACCTTGCCAGTTAGGATTTTTTTTCCTAATGTCCAACCTAAACCTCCCTTGCTGTAATTTAAGACCATTGCTTCTTTCCTATCATTGGCGGTTAAGGAGAACAATTTTTCTCCCTCCTCCTCGTAACAACCTTTTAGGTACTTGAAAACTGTTATCGTGTCCCCTCTCAGTCTCCACTTTTCCAGATTAAACAAACCCAGCTCTTTCAATCTTCCCTCATAAGTCCAGTGTTCCAGACCTTTAATTGTTCATATTGCTCTTCTCTGGACTTTCTCCAATTTGTCCACATCTTTCCTGAAATGAAGCGCCCAGAACAGGACACAATACTTCAGCTGTGGCCTAATCAGGGTGGAGTAGAGCAGAATCTAATATTATTATGCTGATGGAGTTATACTTAAGAACAGTCAGTAGTACTTTATCCTTCTCTGAGACGTCTCAGTAGAAAACAAGCCATAACCTATACTACACAGAAAAAAAGAGTCAGATTCTGAGAGAGAATTACACATTGACAAAACAATAACACCTTTTTCTTGTCATTATTCACTGAATGAATGTTTATAATTTGGTCAGAATGTCTTGTACCCAGTCTGTAATCATGGCAGCAACTTCCTTGCTGGCATCCAGGACAAAAGCATGGCGGATTCCCTTCTCACAGAGCCGAATGTCTCCATCTGGAAAATCCATCTTGATCTCTTCAAAATATTGTTGTGGGCACCAGTTGTCTGCAACTCCATAGTAAAAAATCAGCTAGAGCAAAGTATAGGAAGAACATTCGTTTGAAAAGGGAAGGGGAAACCAAAGTCAAATAAAGGAACAACACAGAATCCTAAAAATTAAGGGAAGTGTCATGATCCAGCACACCTGCTACTGATCATGATAAAATCCCTTCCCCTCACTATGCCTCAGTGTCCCCATCTGCAAAAACAGGAATAACAATACTTACCCAGCTTTGTAAAGTGTTTTGAAATCAACTGATGACAAGGGGTCAGGAAGGGCTAAGATTTATCAGTATTATTTGATATTGAACACCCTGTTAGACCCAGTAGATTACAAAGTCCATGCTTCATCAGGGCAGGCTGTAGGCTTCTTAACAGCATCTAGTTAGTCTTTTCTACTTTAGTAAAAGAGAGTTTTTCAATTGTTCTGTCTTGTAAGAAATGACTAGTTATGTTGATAATGGAAACACATATTAAATATTCTTTAAAATGACAGTATATAAAGAAAAGATAAATTTAAAGGCCAGATCATCAGCTGCAACAGCTTCATTGAAATCAATTTACACCAGCTCAGGATCTGATCTGATACAATTTACATATAAACATACAACCCTCTCAGAGGCGGCTTTTGGGGTAGGCGAAGCAGGTGCACGCCGAGGGCCCCGAACTGCAAGGGGCCCCATCACCTACCCTAAAAGCCATGTCTGCCTTGGTCTGCAGCAGAAGGAGAAGCTGGCCCAGGGGGCCGGGGCCGTGTGGGGGGAGCTAGGGCCAGGGTGGTGGGGGAGGCAGGGTCACAGAGGGGGCCTCGCGGGCTTATGGGGGCCTGTAGGGGGCCCCACAGTGGGCCTTCGCCTAGGGCCCCCAATAGCCAAAGGCCGCCTCTGAACCCTCTATCTCCCATCCACCAAGGAACATGTTGAACCATCAGATAATGTTGTTCCAGTCATCACATTGGTGATGAAAACAAAAAAGATACCTAATCAGACACTGTACAGGCTCTTCATTGTTTAAAAGGAAGTGTGGGAAGGAAAAGCAATTTTAAAAGGCCTATTTTTTTCATCCTATCATTTTATATTTAAATGTACAGTGGGATCAACATAGGACAATGCTTGCATGTCAATGATTATGATGTGTTACCAAAGGAAAGATGCTTACACATTTGGTAAAGAAAATGGGCTACACTCTGTTAGGAATTCATGGCAACTCCCATTATATTCTCCTCCTGTGTGCTCTTAAAAAAGCTATGAAAGAAGGGAACTCCATGGGTGGATTCTAAAAAAAATCAGAGCTAATCTAGAAAAGGCAAATTGCCTTGATTCTTTGGTAAAATGGTTCAGCAACTGTCACGATGCTGTTATGCGATATCTGCTGCAATGGCCAGGGCAACTGCATATGGGGAGAAAAAAAAAAATCTGGCTACAAAATTTCCCTCAATTATGAGATCTCTAATAGAAGAAAACAGTTTGAATGTAGTTAAACTTTTTTTTGGTCCTTTCACTCAACTGATACTGCAACAGCTAGACACCGAAGACTCAACATACTTTAAGCCTGGAGTAGGAAACATAGAGCTTGCCAGGGCCTCCCTTCAGTTGCCTGAGTTCTCTCATTAAAGAATCTGGCCTTAGAAAGATTTACATTTTTAAGTGTACAGAAATAGGATAAAATGGCAGGGTCTGTTCATTATTTACTTAGCCCAGGACAGACAAGAAAAGTGGATATACTGGATTCAGTCTCACTTCATCTGCATGTTAAGCATACCAGACTGCTGTGTAGGAACCAGTTGTGTCTCTGGAACTAATTTAGTTTCTTCTTGTCAGGTCAAAAATCAAGGGATCTGCCTATTCTATTTAATTTAGGTATTTAGAAGGTGCGACTTACTGTATTGCACACGGGCTGGCATATCTCTCTGTGGTTCACACACAAGTCATCATATCTACCTACTTGGCAGATTATTCCTAGTTGCCTTGCGGCCCAGGATTTTGTCTAAAATGGTAGGAATTTTTGCTTTTAGCCAATATATACTGTTGGTAAACACTACCTCATTATCATCAAATTAGAACTGGAGCTTGTAACTGATGCAAAACATTCTACGTGTTGTCTATCCTATTGTATCTACTTATCCCATACCTATTATCATGGTATCAGAACACATCACAATCTTTAATGTATTTATCTTCACAACACTCCTGTGAGGTGTTATCCTCATACACAGATGGGACACCAAGGCTAAGAGAGGGTAAATGACTTGTTTAAGGTTACATAGGATGTCTCTGGCAAAACAAGAATTTTGAAGCCAGGGCTCCCAAGTCCTAAGGTATTGCTATAACCAACAAATCAACTTTTTCTCTACTAGGAAAGTGAAAATGTCTCTTTCTTAGAAATCATTTTACAACTTTTCCAGTCTCTTCTCAAATTTTCATAGCCAGCTGGGCCAAGTCCTAAGATTTTGAAAATGTGCAAGAATGGGTCCAACAATGATGAACGCTTTGTACTAAAATATTTGAATGCAAGTACAAAAAGTATGTTGATTTCTCAATGGGTCACATGGACAGCTTGGTCCAATTACAATAATTACATTTGTTGCATATTTCACTTCTGAGTTTCAGCGCATTACTGAGAAACACAAACAAATCAGGAGACAAACAAGATTGTTTTTCATCACAGAAAAGCTTCAATTTTTTTAAATTTTTTTTTGAATCATTCTGAAAGAATTTGGAAAGAAAATATATGCACTTCATTGTCTATCAGAGTAGAAGTGGCAAGAGGCCAAAATTTCAGTATGGATGGCATTTCACAAAACGTTACAAGTTTTTGTCTCACTTCTTCTCCTGGCATTGAACCTCAACAACCTAGATTTTGGATACAAGGTGTACTGGCTGCATCAGATGATGGCTAAGTCTATTCTGACGGCGGCAAAATCACCACCACCAGTGCGATCTTCCAGGTTCAATTGAGTGGTCTGTATAGACATGCTCAGTCGATCCAGAAATCACCATAGCAACTCCAGTCCCGGAACTGGAGTATCAGTAAGCCGACCAGAAGGCATTTCCAGTCGGCTTACTTTAGTGTGTGGCGAGCTCTTAGTAAATCATTGGGAGATATGCAAGGTATTTTATGTATCTTGCGTATCTTTTGCCGACTGCCGCTGAAAAGTGCAGGGCTATATATCTTTAGTGAACACCATACTAATGCAAGTTGTACATTTAGGTTTCTGCATGCACGTGTGTTTAACCTAAATACAACTAAGCTGAAAACAGAGAGTTGCAATGGCCAGGGTTGGGGAACTTTCATAATAGGTGAGATTAACAGCCATACCAATTTAATACAAAAGAGCAATACTCTTTCCCTACACATGACATTGCAAAGATTTAGCATTGTAGCTAAATTTTGCCATTAATCCCAACTCATTCATATCTTGTTTAATAATAGTTTTCTCCAGAATTCAAACTTGCCCTTCTTCCTTTTAACCTCAATTGCCTGGTTCTGGCCTACTTCGAGATGCTCTACTCTTTTCCCTAATTCTTTTGCTTATCGAGCATGGGGCTACTCTATACCTGTGTACAATTGGGTCACTATTAGAGAATGAATGTATTCCACTGCAGTTAGCACTTTATGGAAAAGCTTTTCTTTACCTTCAGGCTGCAAAGAGTAAACCTGCCAACAGTGTCCACTCATGGGAGTTAGCAAAAGTGGTCACCTATAAGAGGCGGTCTGTCTTCACAGGTTCGCTGCTGTAAAACGGGCATTTTTATGCTATCCAGAAAGGCTACTATTGCGGCCTCCTGTTTAATCACCTCTTAAATGAACACTGTATACTGTACTATCCTGGTTTGAAAATATCTTGATGGGTTTATTGATACTGTAGTGTAATACAGTATATAAAAGTACACAGCATTTCTCAAACCAGAAGCCCCGACACAAAAGGTGGTCACAAGCCTATCATAGGGGATTATTCATGGTATCACTAACTTTACTTCTGCTCTGCTTTCAAACCTAGCCGGCCAGAGCGTGGTGGCTGCTAGTCAGGCACCCAGCTCTGAAGCAGCATTGCTGTCAGAGGGAGACGGGTGGCAATAAGGATATGATGACTCTGTCGTGGATTCCGTGACTACTTCTGGGGCAGCTGTCAACCAAGGGCTGCCAAAGCAGTAGCTGCCCTGAGGCCACCAACAACTGATGGGTAGTAACCAGCGTTGGCGGCTGCAAAAAGCTGACTGGCAGCCAGTTCCCCTCCTGACCACACCAGTTGTCCTCCGAACAGCCGAGTGGGGGCCATCCCTCCCACCCCAGGCCACCACCGAATAGCTGATCAGCGGCCAGACCTTGACCCTGCCCGACCCTGAGCAATGGCTATATTGGGTCAGCTCCCCTTGCTAGAGCAGAGGCAGAGCTGGAGCAGCTGCAAGACGCAGCAGTGTTCTGTTTATCCCACCCGGGATGGGTATTTTTAGCAGGTTTCCATGAATTTTTGTTTATTGCCCAGGACCTGTTCCAGACTTTTACTAAAAATATTCATGATAGAATCCGAACTGTAAACCATGACACCCTTGTTTCTGCCCTGCTGGTGGTGTCAGCCCTTCCTGCAGAGCTGGGAGAACTGGCCAGCCACTGCTCTCCCTTCTGCCTTCCAAACTGGGCGGCCGGTGAGTGGGGCTACTGTGCAGGTGCCCAGCTCTGAAGGCTGTGCCATCACCAGCAGCAAGGAAGTAAGGAAGATCAGTTTCTCCTACATGTTTGTTTTTATGCCTGGGAGTAAGAAAATGTGGTCGCCAGTTGCAGATGACTCTTGTTGCGCTTTACAGTTTCATCACAATTAAATTATAGGGGAAAAACATTCCATGGTTTATTCAAGCAATCCGTGACAGGTGGCCTCTCTTCAGAGGTGGTCGCTAAGGCAGGTTTTATTGTACTCAGATTAAGTAGCTCTGTAATTAATGAAACATGGGTAGCTGGAGGCACATGGAATCTTCATCAAGGGTGAGGAATGTCAGTCTTCAGTGCACTGCTGTATTTGTGTAATTGGGAGTCTGTAAAATACATCTTTTCCTCTGGTTTGTGCATGGCTGTAGAGAAGACCTGAGTCAGTACAATCAGTATCCATGATGAGTACACCATTGCCAATCCAAGCATTCAAAAAACATGGGTTAGGCCCCAATATTCACAAGACTGGCTTAAAAAATCATGAGATTTAAAAAAAAAACCAAACCCAAAAAACAGTAAGTTTGGGATTCTTATTGTTTTCCTTCGGGTCTTGATGCATGTACGATTCACATTTTCTAGCTGAAGCCATGAAAGCTAAAAACTTACTTTTTTAAAAAGGAAAGCTGAGACTTTCAGGTAACAACCTGACTCAGCAGCTAGGGCGTGAAGAAAAACCTCAAATATCACAAGACGTGATAAAATTCTGTGAGTTGGCAATCCCGTTAAGGCATTTTAACTTATGTGATCCCTCACAAGAGGCACCTATTAATTGGGAATAAACAAGACTGCCTGGTTTTTCTCAGAAAATATCTCTACATGGGTAGAGTTAAGGTTTTAACTACATTTCAATATTTTTAAATATTTGGGATTAAGTTTAACCTTAACGCTGATTTTTTTTTCAGTTTCAGTGTTTTTCAGTTACTAGGAACCACAATGAGCTTTCGTGGGAGAAAATCCCACTTCGTCAGACGCTGAGGAAGTGGGATTTTCTCCCACGAAAGCTCATGCGATAAATAAATCTGTTAGTCTTTAAAAGTGCCACAGGACTCTGTTGTCTTTCTACAATAGACTGACACAGCTACCCCTTTGGAATAGGAACCACAATGTTCTCGTAATTTTTTTTTACTCTTAAGAAGTAAGTATTTTTAACCTTAATATTATATGCAGGCAACATTTAAGGGGTTATCCGCTTCTGTGCCATATAATATGTTATGTGTATTCAGACATAGCACCATGATAGCAGCTGCTGTGCAAACACTAGAAGAATCTGAGATTGGTATCAACAGGATGTTTACATTTTCAGAGTTTCTAAGAAAACAGTAAAGATTTCCTGCCGTTGACTCTATTGGCATTTCTTTCAGTCTGCATGACAGTTCAAAAAAATATAAATTATGGAGAATGGAATTTCCTTATGCCTCCTCTACGGCTGTCATAGGTCATTAGTGAAAACAAAGACACACACACAAAATAGTTAACAAATATTCATTCAGTGAAATGCAGTCTTCTGAATTTGGTACACAGAACACCCAGTACAACTTTAGAACCCTACTCCTTGGCAGGCACCACTCCAACTGATAGCAAGGAACAAGGGAATGGCTCTGAGTGGATATAGATTGGCACCACATGTACCACTGAAATCAAGCTCATATCAGTACCTCACTAAAAAATCCTCATGTCAGAAATGCTAACTCTTACTGTTATTATTCTAGCATGCATTCATTGGGTAGGGCTGAAGCGTTCCTCCCGAATGGGTCTCTCCACAGCAACTAGTCAGTGGTCTAATTTGCTCTTGGGTGAAACTTGGTTTACAAGATTTTTGTCCAGGTTTAATTTCTGTCTCACTCAAGATGGTATAAAAACTGATTTGGCTTCCTTGGAATTGTGGAAGTGCCTGGATGGGTCTGGGGTGCTCTTTTCCAGCTTTGGATTTGCCTCAGCAGTGCTTGGCTTCACCAATCAGTTTCTGGGTGGAAATCAAAGCATTGGCTTTAACCTGTAACACTCACGTTGCTCCCTAGCTTGCTTTGCCAGAACCCAGATTTGTTAACGTTCCAAGCACAACGTAAAGCCAATTTTTTTTCCCTGTGACTTTTGCAAAAGGGGCTGCTTGTTAATCTGCAGTGTAAGATACTATTTTTCAATGGTTACTTGTCTGGCTGGTGGTAATGTCATAACGGACAGGTTAATGAAGATCATAATTATTTGTGGGGTTTCTTTTAAACTTAAGGAAAACAGTGGGTTTTTTTAAAACCTAAATACATAAAATCAGCTTCACTGTAAAAAATGAGAGCTGAAAGGCAACTGAAACCCTGCCTTCAATGAAGGTGCTGAGTTCTCAACAATAGGTTCTGTGCATATGGCTACTTAGCACACGATTCTATAGGCCATGCATTTCCTCTGCGTTCTGTGATCTGCTTCTTGTTATAAAATACGTTGTGTGTAACTCCTTGGTGTTCATGCCTAATCCCCATCAGTGGTTCCTGGAATGTATAAGTCTGGACAACAGGGAAGTTTTCTCTTTCTATCCTTGCTTCATTGCAACCTCATGCAAAAATATCTGTTAGCAATACTAAAGACAGCTATGCATGTGGCCCAAAGATAACATAGAGAACTATTTACTTACAGTGCCTGAGACGCGAAGTCTTCAAAGGGGCAGACTGGCTATGGGGTAAAAAAATATGCTTTTAATAAAGCATGTATGGGACCTGTCCATAAATAAGGGAGACTGGAACAGCTCATTTAAATAGTATAGATTATTTTTAAAGGCCTAAATAAAGTGTTTTGCAATATATATTTAGCTGTGTCAGTAACGTGCAAGCTCACAAGGAAAGTCTGTCTAAACATCAAAATAAAAAGTCAAGGATTTGAAATCCATTGTTTTAAGTTATAGAAATATAGGAACAGATTCTGCCACCCTTGGTCACTCTAACCCAGAGCCTGATACCTGTTCTCACATTCACTGGTACTTTACCTCACCTAACTCAACAGAATTGTCATGGAGTAGGGTGCTACTCAATATGAGTATCAAAGGCTGGTCTTTGGTGAGCAGTTCCATTGGCCTCAATGTGACGACTGAAAGAGAAAGATGAATGGGAACAGCAGCATCTAGCTCACTGCAAACCACAGTGACAAAGGGCTGGTCAGACAGAACAAAGTTTAAACTGCCATGGTTCTCAGCGTATAATACTGGGCTGTATTTTTCTTCCTCTATGACTATGACGATGTGTACGTCTACACAGCAAGAGTAGCTAGTTTCAGAGCCCAGGCCTCCACACTACAGTGCTAAAATTAGCTCTGTTCACATTCTGGCTTGGGCTGGAGCTTAAGATCTGAAGTCTAGGGATGGGGATGGGCTTCAAAGCTTCAGGCCAAATGTCTACACAGTCATTTTCAGTGCTGTAGCATGAGTCCAAGTTTGAAAACCCTGGATTCTGAGGTTCACTGCTGCCTGCTCTGTAGATGTACCCTGTGGGGCCAGATTCTGCCATCTTTACTTGTGTTGAGTAGTATCTACACTACGCCACTAGCAATATTCTTGCAATCAGTGGGACTACTCAGTGTGAGTGGGACTAGCAGGATGGGAATCAAGAAGTTCAGGGTGAGACCACCATTCTTCACTGGATATTTCCCATCTCTTAGATTTTGTCCCAACATTTATTATTATTTGTGTTTAGTGTGATCTATGCCTAATGCAGGGAGAAATCACTGATGCTTTGTTCAATAATTTGGCACTGTGAATGCTCCAGAGAGCAAGACATTTGCATGTTTTAAATGATATGTGCACCAAAATCCCTGTGTGCAACTTCCCTAACTGTGCACCTCAGGGACATGCAGGCCAAAAAGGATATGGAATCTGCCAAAAAAGAGATATTCCTTGCTCCAGAGAGGACTTTGTAACTATTCTGAAAGACTGTTGGGGACATGCATAGCATTTGTAGTGTCTTCTTAACCACTGCTTTACATAACTCGCGCCTCTCAGTGGGAATAATTATTACACTACTACGGATGACTATGGATACTCTGTCAGAAAATGGGGCAACGTCAGGCCCAGAGTGGGTCAAAATTGGTTTTGCTGGTTAATTTGGAATTTTTTTAGTTTAAGATACTGACTCCATGTTACAAAAACAGAACAGCTCATTTTTTCTGTGAAAGGAGAGATTCTGTTTCTAAGGAATTTTGACATTGTCTGTGTTTCAATGTGCATCAATGTTCATTAGATTATAGGATAACTAGCCTAAAATGACTATGGCATTACTGAGAATGTGCCACTTCTGTGTTTCACTGGTCTAAGTTCAGGACTGAAAATCAACAGGACCTGATGGAATCGAAGATACTCTACACAAAGGAGAAACGATTTCCACAAAGTTTCCATTATTTATGTATTTATTTTGCCATTTAGTTAAAGGTCACCTTTCCTAGGCAACCAATTTTGCCTGGTCCTTTGGGTCATCACTTTAGACCCTTTCTATCCTTGTCTAAACACAAGCACTGGATATGCCAAACTAGATCATATGTAAAACCTGTGAACGAAATAAAAAACACAGGAAAGATGAATTTTCTCTGGAGGATTCAACACTATCACGAAAAGCTTCATGATTCTCAGTCTAAAGAGGAGGGGTTTTATGTTCTTAAAAAAATTATTAATCACTGGAAAACACTGATCCAAAGTCCACTTAAGTCAACAGGAGTCTTTCCACTGACTTCAGTGGTCTCTGAATCAGCGCCTATAGGAAAAAACAACCAGGAACTACTGCATGTTGTGTGTGATGAAATGGGATAAAAACAGAGAATTTCTATAAAACCAGGAGTGCAAGTATTTACTAAATGCACTCTCTTGGAAGCCCTAGAAACAGAGATATTAATCCTTTTTTAAGAGTACATCTCCATTGACGGCCATAGGACTGCTTATATGAATAAAGATATGTCATGAGTAAGACTTCCAAGCCAAGGCCTTAAAACAAGCCCAGAAATAGACTTAAAGGAGTTAAATATCATTTGTGGACACAATGCAGCAATGTTAATGCTTATCGCAGCTACTTTGTGGAAAATCTGCTACAGCCATTTACTCTTTCTTTTGACATTTCCTTACACTTGCAAAGATTGTGATGCTCAATGTTGATTAGTCCTTTACCAATACTGAATTACAGCACACTTCCTTTTTTGTAAAAATCACAAAAAACTTCCTCTAGTACAGTATCTGTGCTTCCAGTTTCTGTTAGGAAAAGGGAGTAGGTGTTATTACAGTGAAGGAACTCAGTTCAGCTGGCCCCAAAATAATCAGCTAACCATCTTAACTGAGTTAGTTTTGCATCACTAAACCATACCTTATTTGTCTGGATTTTGTAATTTAACATGGTGTTGGAATACCAAGCTTATCGGAGATTCACTCACTGTTTGGTTTTCATGGTCCTACTTTAAACAATCCACCATAAATTATATGGAAAAAGGCAAATCTCAATTTTCTCCATATAATTCCATTGCCCCTGCGACTGACTGTGAATATTTTCCCTCTTTAGACGTCTGTAAGTGAAATGCCTCAACTAACGACCCAAATAATGTTCAAATTCCCCCCAAACACACATCTAACCAATTAGCATTGTTAGTCTGGGAACCCTGGGTCTGAAGAGAAACATATTTTCTATTGCTCCTCAACTAGTAATAACTGCATTTAAATCTGGACTCAGAGAGAGTGGAATAATTTAGTATCTCTTCTTCCTTCAGAACACAACATGAAAATATGATCCAGAAATAACCTTTTTATTTCACAGCAGCTGGCACAGTCAGGTGTTAAGATTGGCTTTTAACTTATGAGCACACTGACTACTAAACAGCATAAATTTTTTGAAGTGACAACTTGCCAGCTCTATAGAAACTTGGACTATAGTTCCTATTTTTATAAACTTCCAACCTTTATAAATTAAATGCATTCTACTGTCAATACACTTCAAATTGAACTTACGGCCAGCTCAGATTTTTCCTCTAATTCCCACATTCCCAGAAATTACTAGAAGGAAGAATAAAAAAAGAGAGACAGTTAATCTCACATTTGTTTCTGCTTCTTCTTCTGCTTGCCAGCTGCCTAGAACCTTGCTTCAACTTTTAATTTTCTTGAATCTGTCCATTTCTCACTTTAGAAGTGTGGTGACACAGTGGAATCAATAAAACAAAGTTAATATAAATTGTCAAAGATTCCTGTACGCCAAGACATTGCACTGAATGCTTTTCTTGACACTGTCACTTACTAAAGCAGACAAAGGAACCTGCAAACTGTTACGATAGGTTCTGATTCAGCAAGGGAAATAAGCACATGTATAACCTGAAGCATGGGAGCAGCCCTGCTGAATTCAATTGAACTACATAGTTATAAGCACTGTGGCTCTCATCCAGCAAAACACCTAATGCACACCCTAGTCCAGGGGCTGGCATCTCCCAGCGGGTGGCCTCTGGTTTCCGGCCTCGGGGCTGGCTCCTGTCCAGAGGGGTGGCCCGTGGCTGAGGGCCCCTGCTGGACAGCAGGAGCGGAGCGGGTCACGTTGCCCCTCCCCGGCTGGCCGAGAGCCGCGCCGCTGCGGCAGAGCTGGCCCCGGCCATGGCTGGCAGGAGGGTGGGTCGGGTCGGCCCACCCAGAGCCGCCGCTGCTGGCGGGAGCCCGGGCCAGGAACCGGAGGCTGCCTCCGGGCGAGCCGGGCCGACACACCCTTTGCTGGCCATGGCCGTGGCCGGTTCTGCCCTGCCGGCAGCGGCACGGCTCTGGGTGGGCGGGGCGACACGACCCGATCTGCTCCCCTCCGCTCCCCTCCTGCTGTCCAGCGGGGGGTGGGGCCAGCAGGGGCCCTCAGCCGTGGGGCCAGTGGGGGAGCCTGAGTGGCGCCGCGTTCTGCTCAGGCTCGGACCGCGTACCAGACCTGGCACGCGTGCTGGGGGTTGCTGACCCCTGCCCTAGTCTCACTGAAATTAATTGGCTACTGTGGCAGAGTACTCTCCAACTCGTGCCACCTAATGTCCAATCCCCTGGTGTAGTAGGGCCTATGGTAAGTCAGACTCCCTGGCAAGCCCACTTCTCCCTGTCAGGGCCGTGGCTTCATTGCCCTGGACTCAGCCCTTGTAGAAGGGAAGTATTCTGCTGCCCCTGCTGCAGTGGACGAGGCAAGCCTCCCAGGCCTTGCCTAGTCTCCTTCCCTTCTTCTAAACTTTTTCTGATGTTGCTCTGGTGTTGTTCTGTTCGGCTCTGCTTCGCTTCGCTTCCTCTCCTCTCCTCTCCTCTCCTCCAGTCTCCTCTAAACTCCCACACCTGAGCTGGTGGAGGTGGGGCTTTTTATTGGGCCAGGAACAGCCCTTAACAAGGCCCAGGTGTCCCTAATTGCCCACAGCTGTTTCTCCTTTGCCTGCTGGGAATAGTGCTTTCAGCATTCTAGGGCTGACAAACCTGCCTTCAATTACCCTTCTAAAGCCATCTGGCCTGGCTTTGCCACACTACTCATATGCTTGAAGTTAAGCTTGTTAAGGTAAAGTAGATTAAGGTAAAATTTCCAAAATCTCTTAAGGTCCAATATTACAAATACTTGCTTAACTTTATTTCCATGAGTTGTCCCATTATAATCTGCAAAACTTCATTCACAAGGGGTGTGATCCAAAGCACAATGAAATCAGTGGGAGTCTCCGGTGGTTTTCATGCCCTTTGGCTCAATATCATGATTAGTTCTATTTAAGTCAAGTCAAGAAGACTGGCTGTAAAGATCAAGCCTTGGCTTCTTCTTTGAGAATCCCTTCATGAGATTCCCCACAAAGGACAAGAAAATCATACAAGCCCATGGGCTATGTCTACACTAGAAAAGTTAAGTCGACTTTGTTAAGTCGACCTTATTAAGTCAACTTAACAAAGTCGACAATTTTTCTAGTGTAGACATAGCCCACACTGGCTTTAAGTCAACTTAAGGAGTCGACTTAAGGCTTAAGTCGACCTAAAACGAGGTGTTATTAAGTCGACTTAAGCTTTCCTTAAGCTTAAACAGAGAGTGGCAAGGTAACTTTTCTGAACCTCAGAATTAAAGCAAACTCTTTTGCATGATTTGTTGAAACTGCATCTTGTACATTCTCTATCTGCATCATAGCCAAACCTGGCTGGGCAGTTTAAGGGAATAGTTTTGTTAAAAGGAATGATGGACAGCACTGACACTTAGCTCCAACTAGTAGCATTTTATTTCCCATACACAAAATATTAAAATGCATTTAGAAGCACACAGCAGGAAAGTGACATATAGAAGCAAAATCTAATCTTAAGCAACAGACAGAAAACACACAGAGCTGGATTCTATGATCTGTCATGTTCACATTGCGTTGCTTACTTTTCCATAGTACACAATGACCTACAGTAGCTGGATTTATACTGGAGAATTTCTCCCGGTGAAGAAGGAATCTCTGTTAGCGTCAAGTGCTGGAAACCGCCCATGCAGGTACATCGAATGATGGTGTAAAAAGGATGGGGAAGACAGGGTGAAGGCTCTGCTACTCTTGATTCTCTACTGGTGTCAAATTCCTCAGTATTGTAAGTCAAAGTTACTCCTCTCTGGCCTTAACTTATACCAGGGCCAAGCAGCCAAAGACCAGGGAGTCACTAATATCTCCGGCTATGTCTACACTGGCAAGTTAGTTCAAATTAAGGAAGCTTAATTCGAACTAACTTAAGCCATAGCTACACTAGGATTTAATTAGTTCGAATTAAGGGTTTCCTTAATTCGAACTAATAAATTCGAATATGCTATTCGAACTAAGGGTTAATTCGAACTAGTGAGTTTGAATTAACCAACGTCCCCATGTTAGTTCAAACTAATTGCTTAGTTCGAACTAACCGGCCCATTGAACTCAATGCAATTCGCTAATTCGAACTAAGCAAGTGCCATGAATGGCACTTGCTTAGTTCGAACTAAATTTTGCTAGTTTGAATTAAGTTAATTCGAACTAACTAAAATTAGTTTGAATTAGTTAGTTTGAATTAACTAATTTGAACTAACTTTAGTAAGTGTAGACATAGCCTCCCTGACTCCTCTGTACCACGTTTGGTCTGTTCTCAGGTGCAGTGCAGAATCAAGCCCACAGAATCTCTATAAAAACAAACAAGGAGTCCAGTGGCACTTTTAAAGACTAACAAATTTATTTATCACATGAGCTTTCGTGGGAGAAAATCCCACTTCGTCAGACTCTTTGAAGATGGGGAACTTACAGAATGGGAGGAAATTAAATTAAATGCATTCTGTAAGTTCCCCATCTTCAAAGCGTCTGACGAAGCGGGATTTTCTCCCATGAAAGCTCAGGCGATAAATACATTTGTTAGTTTTTAAAAGTGCCATGGAACTCCTCGTTTGTTTTGCTGATCTAGACTAACACGGCTACCCCTTTGGGAAAGAATCTCTCTAATAAGTTTGAAGGACTGTCACTCTGTGTGGCACGGTAAAACCTATTCCATCTCTAACGTTAGTGTGAAGCACTGAAAACATCCACAAACAAGATGGAGAGCTACTTTTATTCATAATATCATCATGTTAAATCATTGCTGGCTTTTAATCTGTGAACATGCAATTTTTAAGACCGCTGCCATTTTGACTTTACAAATTATACCTGAAGCACAAGGCATGTATCGATGCCCTTCCAAGAGACCTGGACCACTGTGATGTTGACGTGGTATACCTTGACTTTAGCAAGGCTTTTGATATGGTTTCCCACAGGATTCTCGTCAGCAAGTTAAGGAATATGGGTTGGACAAGTGGACCATAAGGTGGATAGAAAACTGGCTAGATCAATGGGCTCAGTGGGTAGGAATCTGTTGGCAACCGGTAACAAGTGGAGTGCCCCAGGGGTCGGTCCTGGGGCTGGTTCTATTCAACATCTTCATTAGTGATCTTGATGATGGAATAGACTGCGTGTTTAGTAAGTTCGCGGATGAAACCAAGCTGGGGGGAATGGTAGATACTCTGGAGGGCAGGGACAGGGTCCAGGGAGACTTGAAAAAATTGGAACACTGGGCCGAAAGAAACCTCGTGAGGTTCAACAAAGACAAGTGCAAAGTCCTGCACTTAGGACGGAAAAATCCCATGCACTGCTACAGGCTGGGGACCAATCGGCTAAGTAGCAGCGCTGTAGAAAAGGACCTGGGGGTTATGGTGGATGGGAAGATGAATATGAGCCAACAGTGTGCCCTTGTTGCCAAAAAGGCCAATGGCATATTAGGCTGCATCAGTAGGAGTACTGCCAGCAGATTGAGGGATGTGATAATTCCCCTCTATTCGACACTGGTCAGGCCGCATCTGGAATACTGTGTCCAGTTTTGGGCTCCGCACTACAGAAAGAGTGTGGACAAATTAGAAAGAGTCCAGCAGAAGGCAAAAAAATTGCATAGGGGGGCTGGGGCACATGATTTATGAGGAGAGACTGAAGGAACTAGGCTTATTTAGTCTACAGAAGAGAAGACTGAGGGGAGATTTGGTAGCAACCTTCAACTACTTGAAGGGGTGCTCCAAAGAGGAGGGAGCTAGGCTGTTCTCGAGGGTAGCAGAGGACAGAACAAGGAGCAATGGTTTCAAATTACAGCTGAGGAGCTCAAGGTTGGATATTAGGAAAAACTTTCTCACTAGGAGGGTGGTGAAGCATTGGAATGGGCTACCGAGGGAGGTAGTAGAATCTCCATCTTTAAGGCCCGGTTAGACAAAACCTTGGCTGGGGTGATTTAGTGGGAGTGGTCCTGCTTTTTAGCAGGGGTTTGGACTAGATGACCTTGTGAGGTTCTTTCCATCCCTATTATTCTATGATTCCATGTCAGAGGTAACAGCCATTAATCACACTTACTCTATTGCTAATTTGCATGTAACAAATTAATTGGTTCGGTGAGGGAGACGGCTCAGATGGTGGATTATTTGGCCTAACTGTCACACTAATGCACCCAACTGCAACCCACACATATTAATATAAATCCTCCAGCACAATGCCCCAGACACAAATCAACACAACCATCTACACTCAAACACAACAGCACAACCAGCACACACACATTAATCCCGAACACAGAGAGCCCCTCACCATGCCCCCTTTCTCCACCACCCATACAAATCTACACAACTCTCCCAGAACAGCAGACGCCACTCACAAATCACCACAACCACTGACAACCACCACAAGCCCAAACATCACTCTGAGCCGGAGAATGTGTCTTAAGTTACTGTGAAATGGCAAATAACACACTACAAGTGGATCTGAGAGCTCTTTCTAATTAGAATATCACCAGCTTCAATCATTGCTGGGATTTGTGGTCTGTTACTGTCCAGTTTTTACGTTCTCAGATCTTTTCAGCTTTTTTACACACAACTTTATGAATTACACCCATGCAATAGCGTGGATTTTTAGCTACTAGTCTAATAACAATAGTTGACCTTACGTAAAGCCAGATTCTACTCCCATTTACAGTGGTGTAAAGCCAGAGTAATTAGAGTCAATACATGTGTGTCTTCTCTTACACTGATGCATCTCAGGCCTTACCTACACTGAGAAGATCAGCGGGATTGATTGAGCGGGCGGTGTAGACCTGCTCAATCGATCCCGGAAGCGCTCTCCGGTTGACTCAATAACTCCACCCCTCCAAGTGGAGTAAGGCTGTGTCGACCCGAGGGTGCTTTAAGTCGACACAGTTGAGTGAAGAGGGCATGGTAAGTAGGAGTAATTAAGTCAGGGGGAGATACGCATTTTGCGGCACGCAGATTGCATATCTCCTGCCTACTTAGCCCCGCAGTATAGACCTGGCCTCAGAAGTAACCCCTCTGAAATTAATGGAGTTATACAGAGATAAAACTGATCAGAAATCAAAATCAGGCCAGTGGAATTCCTCTGGATTGACACTGGTATAACCAAATGCAGAAGCTGTCCCCAGGTGATTAGGCATCTCACGTAATTCTGAAGATGAAATGGTTACCTTCTTTAAATTTTGTTTTATGGTCGTACTGTCTCTCTCCACAACCTTCATCATTTCTTGGCTTGCCATATACAGGACATTTGCTGCAGAAAAAGAAATGCACAATAGTCCAATTACAAAGCAAATCTCTTACAGCAGACTATGGGGCCAATCCTGCAAATAAATATTACTGGCTGTGCAGTTAGGAGTCTGAGCAATCCCACTGACAGTAACACACCTGACAGAAACTGTTTGCGGTTCTGAGCCTTGCGCCGTAAAATACCAAGCAACGTTATCAAATAATTTTCTATGGAATTCACTTTTCACCATTCATATGATACAGCCACTTTGCTACCGACTTTCTGAGAGGGCTACCAGTCCTAAACTACTAGTAAAGAAAAAGATGCAATGTATTAATTAATATTAGATTAGATTATTTCGTGTCATCTTTAGCATGCTCTTTTGGAACAATGAGAAGTAATGGGTGACATTCTCAGCACTCACACAGCATTTCTTTCTTCCTTTTCAAAGCGCTATGCAAAAATATACAGTAATTTATTTTCTCAACACTCCTGTAACTTAGGTAATTAATGTTAATTACTATTATTAATTAGTGTTAACGTTAATTACTACTATGCATTGCAGTAGTGTCTGGAGTTCCAATCACAAACCGGGATCCCATTGTGTTAGGTGTTCCAAAGCATAGAACAGGGGTCTGCAACCTGTGGCTTCGGAGCCGCATGTGGCTCTTTGGCTGCCCCCTTGTGGTTCCGGCCCCTCTTGCCAGTGGGGGACCCTGTGGGTAGCCCACACCCAGCTCTGGGCTCCCCACCACCACCAGGGGGCCTGCTCCTGGTTCAGGGCTCCCCCTCTGACAGAGGACCCTGCGGCAGGCAACTTTGACCAGCTCCCCCCACCCCCTACCAGGAAGCTACACGCATTGTGGCTTTCAAAACACTTGGTTATTGAAGGAATTTTTAAAAATGACTCTTTTTATCTTTTGGGTTGCCAACCCCAGCCATAGAACAAAAAAACACCTCCTGCCCCAGAAGCTTACAATCCAAGTAAGTATTATCTCTGCTGAACATATGACAAATCAAAGGCGCAACAGGTGAAAGCCTGGCTCCATTGAAATCAAAGGCACGACTCCCACTGACTTTAAGGGGCCATGTTTACAAAGACTGTGAGTGTCACAACTAGGAGTTCCAAAGGGGTAGCCGTGTTAGTCTATTGCAGAAAAACAAACAGAGTCCTGTGGCACTTTTAAAGACTACCAGATTTATTTATTGCATGAGCTTTCATGGAAGAAAATCCCACTTCGTCAGACACTTTGAAGATTGGAAATGTACAGAATGGGAGGAAATTAAATGCAGGGGAGTGTATGACATAGGATCAGGTCAGGCTGTAATAGCAAATCAAAATAGATGTTAGGATTCAAACACTGGGGAACAGCACATAGAGGAGGGGGAGGTCAAATCACCTGTTGTAATGAGAGAAAAATCCGTAGTCCCTGTTTAACCCCAAGGCAACTGAATCGAATCTGCATATAAATTCGAGTTCTGCAGTTTCTCTTTGAAGCTGTCATTTGTTAGTCATCTGTTTCAGCACAGCTATTAGCAAGTCGTCAATGGAGTGAGCAGAGAGATTGAAGTGTTCCCCTATTGGTTTTGAATGTTGTGATTTCTGATGTCAGATTTGTGTGCATTTATTCTTTTGCGCAAAGACCGTCCTGTTTGTTCAATATATAAGGCAGAGGGGCATTTCTGGCACATGATGGCATAAATCATATTGGTGAATGAGCAGGTGAATGAGCCCTTGATGGAGTAGGTGGCTTGATTTGGTCCTATGATGGTGTCTTTAGTGTAGATATGAGGGCAAAGTTGGCAGGGATATTTTCCTGCTTTAATATTTCTGTTGTTTGATCTGTAGTTGCTGGTGAGTATCCGTTTAAGGTTGGGGGGCTGTCTGTAAGCAAGGAGAGGTCTGTCTCCCAAGGCTTGAGAGAGTGAGGGATCGTCTTGAAGAATAGGCTGTAGATCTTTGATGATGGGGTGAAGAGGTCTGACTTGGGGGTTGTAGATGGTGACCAATGGCATTCTGTTGTTTTTTTTTCTTTGGTTTCTCCCATAGTAGTTGACTTCTGGGTACCCGTCTGGTTCTGTCAATCTGTTTTTTCACTTCTGTGGGTGGGTACTGTAGTTTTAAGAATGCTTGATAGAGATCTTGAAGGTGTCTGTCTCTGTCTAAGAGGGATCAGAGCAAAGGCGGATATATCTTAGGGCTTGACTGTAGACAACGGATCGTGTGGTGTGTCTTGGATGAAAGCTTGAGGGATGTAGGTAACTATAGCGATCAATAGGTTTTCAGTATAGGTTGGTCTTTATGTGCCTATCACTAATTTGCACTGTAGTGTCCAGAAAGTGGATCTCCTGTGTGGAGTGTTCCAGGCTAAGTTTGATTGTGGGGTGGAAATTGTTGAAATCTCTATGGAAATCTTCAAGGTCATCCTTACCTTGGGTCCAGATGATGGAGATGTCATCAATATAGCGTAAGTAAAGTAGAAGTGCTTTAGGATGGGACATGAGGAAGCTTTGTTCTAAGTCGGCCACATTTGTGTGGGATGTTGGTGTAAAGAGCCTCTACATCCATAGTGGCCAGGATGGTATTTTCTGGAAGTTCACTAATGGATTGGATTTTTCTCAGGAAATCCATAGTCTCTCAGATAGCTAGGTGTGTTGATACCATAGAGTCTGAGGAGGGAGTTCACATAGCCAGATAATCCTGCTGTAAGCATCGTTTTCTTTCAGTGCCCAAGTTGGGCCATAACTTCAAGGCCAGGAAAATAACATACCTCTCTCATGGAGACTCATATGTCAGATCGCCTCTGAGGAAGTAGGGGTTTTGCACAGAATTCAAATATCTTTTAATTCTCAGAAACCCCTTTTGGTTCTTTACAATGAGTAGCTGCATGCAGATCACCTTTAGGCCCAATCTTGTAACTGACAGCATGCGAATGGAGCATTTCTTGACTGTAGCATCGCTACCTGTGTTTGTACAGAATATTACTCTACTGATTATTAGTGACCACCTGGGGATCATGCAGGGCAGGAATCAAATGGCTGCATCTCCCTGATGCCCCAGCCCATCTCTCCTAAATACAATTACTGGGTTGAATGAGGAAGGTAACTGAGCTGTTTTAAATCAATTGTTCATATTTAAATCACCAAATTATTCAAATATTCAATTAATTATTAAATAAAATATGGAAAATATGAATGTTTAGATGCTATGTCACTGTGTAAGATACCACTGGTGTATGTCTCATGCACTATGGCTGTATAAGACAGCATTTGACAGGAGCAAACTTGAATAGTACCAAGCTGGGGTGTCAATCCCATGGAAGTAGAGTTTTATAGCGTATAAATGGTTTTAAGTAGTTTACGACGGGAGTTGGTCAGACGATACCTCATATGTTAAACAATTACAACCTTGGGTGCCTTTCCCTTGGTCTGTAATTGGACCCCTAAATGACAGTGGTCAAGTTTTCCACCATGCCAAGCACTTTCACCTCCCATTGTACCAGAGGGTGCAAAGCACCGCTGAGAATAGTATTTGCTTATTTAGGTACCTAAATATTGAGAGATTTTAGGGTCAGAAGGGACCATTATGCTCATGTAGTCTGACCTTCCGTGTAACACAGCGCACAGACTCCTCAGCCAGTTATTTCCGCATCAAACCCATTTCTTCCGTTCAAGCTAGCGCACAGAGCTAGAGCATATCTGTCAGCATCTGGATTTGCAGAACCAGGTGTTATCTGCATTCATATTGTTTGTAAAACTGTTTAGGAGTCTGGGAAGGAAAGGTGCAGTAAGTTGTAGCACTGAAGTAGGTTGTGATATGTCATAAAATAGGGCAGAGCTGAGGTGCTTCTGAACTTACATCTGCCTGTATGTTTTAGGGCCCACGTCAGGGTTCATACACATCTGCACTGCCCCAGAAGGAACTATTGTCATTCCTTGAGCTTCCAGGTATGCAAGCGAAATGCACAGACCCCATCACCTGAAGGGCTGGCCTATCCTTTTTCCCTCTCCACACCTGGCCAGCTCTGTGGGCTGATGCAGTGGCCATGGCTTATTCCAAATCTGTCCCTAGAAGGTGAAGTCTAAGTGAAAGGGATTATGGATGTCCCTAGCTTGGGTGTGGATATCACAAGGGCAAAGTCTCCTACTTGCTCTTCTCCCTTTCCATGCATTTCCACATGTACCAAAAACAACCTGACCTTTGATTTGCAGATGCTAAAATGCTCTGATGTGCTCCAAAATGCTAAATCTGTCTCAGAAGAAGAGGGGGAAATTTTACCACTTAAAATTAACAACTCTGATGGTTTCCTGCATCTGATTCAAAGTAGGCTCACACCATGTTACATCTGATATCGATAACATGCCTAGGGCAGTATGTTCTTACAGCATGTACTGATGGAGGAAATGGCGATCACAGCTCCTTGGCAGGGACCAAAGGCATCAATCTGGACATGTTCCAGCAGTGCTGTGGGGAAATGGAAATGAGAGCGAATGCCACTGGAGAGAGAGAGAGAAATGATGACTTGAGAAATCAGATCCAAAGAGACAAATTTACCAGTACAGAACAGAAAATGTAAACAGAGTATTGAGAAAGTTAGAGCTGCTTCTGCCCACACATTCCCACAGAGCCTGCAGTCCCTAGCTGAAAGCTAGGTTGCATGCAAATATTGTGAGGTTTCCCTCTTCACAACAAGGAAGAAGATATCTGGCAGCATTTGGATTCTGTGCTCCAGCAAAATTCTCTTAGTTTGATCTTAATGCATGGTGGCCTGACCAGAAGGGACCTCATTAGGTCATCCAGTCCAGTCCCCTGAACTCAAGGCAGGGTTATGTAAAAACTATGTAACTGTGAAGTTATAATATGTAATAACTATGTGATAATACCTACAGATTCACTAGACTAAACCGAGCCTCTAGGTACCTTGCTGTCTGGCGACCAGGTCATCTAACCTCTCAGAGGCTATATCAGCAGAGGTTGGGACCAAAAGGTTTCATCAGACTCCTTCTCTTCAACTCATGTCAAGTCTTTTCAGTGTGTTTGCTATAAATCTTTATTTTTGAGACCAGAAGAAAGTCACGTGGCACCATATCGTTTTCACTGGAGTAGGAAAATATGAGGGGCAAAGAATGGTCCTTTGGTTGATTTCGGAGCTGTTCCTTTTTCTGAGGGCGTGGAGCTAACTCTTAAGCTCAAAACACCTGCCTCTAAATGATGCTGACTGACTGTCAGAAGCAATCCTCACCAGATAAGGGAATGGCCAGGTATCCATGACATGTTGGGTGCTGTTTTTTTCAGCAGAGACATTAAGAAACAGGATCTTGTCTGCCTTGTGTGGATGTAAAAGACCGCTTCCCCTATAAGGTGCTATATGCAACAGCCTGTTGACGTGGCGTAGCTGGCCACGGCCCCTCTGCCCAACCGTGTCTGGTTGGCTGCCACATCCCCATTCCAGAGGCGATTGGCTGTTAGCAGTGCTTTGTGCATAGTCTGATCTGGCTCCAGTTGAAGTCTATGGGACTTCAGCCACTAAACTTGTTAAAGCACCAGGAGCCGGCCTGTTGGGATGAGGGTATATACATTAAAATATTTTGACTGCCAATCTTGAACTTGACAGGTCTCTGTTGGGTACAAGCTTCCTGGGGACACCACATGCAATTTCCTGTTCTTAGCTCAGCCCAACAGTGATAGCAAAAATGAGTTCTGGCAAGCACAATTACCTAAAAATGTCTTCTGCCTTCATTCCACTTACAGTCTCCTAGCTCCCCTCTTCCCACCTTAGCTAATCTTCTCTCCCATCTCTGTTTCAGGAGATCACATGTGGCTTGCTGAAGGGTCCTGTTAAGATCTACTGGGTTGTTGTTATCGGTCTTGCTGGCAAAAAGTGTTTTTTTTTCCTCTTCAGGGAGCAATATCTGCTATGCAGAAGCACAACAAAAAGAAAAGAGGCTGCGGCTGCCCAATTCCCAGTGACATTCAATCTGAGTTAGGGACAAAAATCCCTTAGGATTCTGTAAAAAATCCTCATCTTGGGCTACAATATTCATGTGCGACTGGTGATTTGGGGTGCATGATTTGAGACACCTTTAGGGTTACCATATTTCAGGTTCTCAAAAAGAAGATAGTAGTGGGGCAGGAAGGGGGACGGAAGGTACTGGGGAGGGAATGGAAGCTGGAGGGTGCATTTGGGGGAGTGCTGGAGGGGTGTGTGTGTGTACTGGGAGGGGTATTTGGGGGTTCCTGGAGAGGGGTGTGTATACTAAGGGTGGTGTTTGAGGTTTGCTGGAGGGGTGTGTGTACTAGAAAGGGTATTTGGAGGCTACTGGAGAGAGTATTTTGGAGGGGGCTGGAGGTGTGGTAGTGTGTATGGCTTGCAGAAATCCTGAACATTGCCTCTTATTTGAAAAATCCTCCCAGACAGGGGGCAGAAAATCAAAAAAACCTGGATGTATGGTAACCCAACACACCTTGGGCAGGACTTTCCAGAATGCTGAGCACCTGGAGATTGCCTCAGCTCCCCAGTGGAATTTTGACTGCTCAGTCCCTCTGAAAATCAGGATGAAGGCATCTCAGATCAGAGGTCATTTTTTCAAACGCTAGCTTTAAAGTGCACTGAGAAACAGGAAATGCAGTAGAATCTCAATGGGTCACAACCCAAAGCTGTGAGAATGTCAACGCATCAGTAGGGCTATGCTACCGGCCTCTGAGACAAGAAACAAGAAACCGAGGGCACAGCATTGAAGGATTTAAAAGAGACAGCAAAATCTAACAAAATGGCAATCAAGGTGGAATTCAACTACCCACATACAAACTCGTTAAACAACGCAACAGGGCAAAGCTTAAAGAAACAATTCCTTGACACTTTAACACTTGACACTTCCAGCAACTGCTTGGGGCAGCCATTTTTAGAGCACACACAGGAGAGGTTATTCTTGATGTTTTTGGAAACACGGAGGAGCCAAGGAAGAAATGAGAGTGACTGCACGACAAAGTGACAGTGATTACAACATAATTACGTTCCACATGGAGGGGAAAGGTTGAGTATCAAAAAGTGACATAGTGACAGTAAACTTTAGAAAAGGAGATTTCAATAAAATGACAATGTCAAGTCAAAAAGGCTTTAAGGTTAAAAGAAAGAAAAATTCTAAGGCTTGGTCTACACTGCTTCGCCAGGTCGATGGGAGATATGTAAGCTATGTACTGTAGAATGCATATCTCCCACTGACTTCTCCTCCTTTACCGAGGTGTCTTCACTGGGCCGTGCCAATGGGAAATGACCTCTGATGCAGCATTACTTTGTTCTGGGGGGATGGAATTACTGTCAAATGGAGAGTACTTCTGGGATCGACTGAGGTTTCTACTGGCCGCTCCATTGATCCTGCTGTGCCAATCCACAGAGCCTGATGCAGTGGATTCAGCATAGAAAAGCCCTTAGAGGTGGCAGAGAGAGAAGATACTTACCAAGACAGAACTGAGTTTCAGCAGACATGCATACCGGAAATCAGGAAGGCAATGAGTAAGCCAATATGGCTAAATGGGAAGGTTCGAGAAGCTGTGCAAGTCACCAAAAATCTTTCACAATTTGCAAACTCTACTGAAGCTACTATACAGAAGCATACATTACAGCTGGCATTACATAAGACGGAAATTAGAAGGGCCAAAAAGGAATCCAAAGAGCACATAGTGCAAGAGGTAAAAACAAAGAATAAAAGATTCTTTAAATATATCAGATGAAGGAAACCTGCAATAGAACTTGGGAGCCCACAGGATCACTGGGGCTAAAGGGAACAATTAAGGAAGATAACTCACTCTTCACATAGTCTATTATTTAGAATATTTAGAAGATTTTTATTTGGACTTGCTCTTTTCTGGTAACAAGGATGGGACGTGCTCGGAGATGTCCGAAAAAGTATTGCTGGGCCAAACTGATCAGTTAGAAAGTATAAGTCACCAAGCTCAGAGAGTATATCCAAAAGTTCTGAAGGAGTTTAAATAAGAAGTGGCTGGACTGCTAACAAAAAAATGCAACCGCTTTAAACATGAGTCTGGCAATTCCTAAATTATTGTAATCCAAAAGAATTGTGTTTATCATGCAATTCACTCCTCTTCCCAATTATTATTTTATCAGGACCAATGGTGATTTTTTAAAAAGCACCTTCTCCAGATTTTTATGTAAATAGCTAACCTGAAAAGAACTCAAATGCTCAACCAAAAAAGAAAGGGTACAGAAAACATCAGTGTTCTGAGTGAATGGCCAATATTCATCATTTATTTCAACACACACTCAAGAGGCCAACCAAGTAAAAGTGCTACGGCTTGGATTTTCAGAAGTATTGCGTGACCACAGCTCCCACTGATTTCATTTGGAATTGTAGGTGCTCAGGGCTTCTGAAAATGAGCCTCTTAAATTTTTGTGATAATAAAAACTGATAACATCTCTCTTACTTCTATTTCTTCAGTGAGCAGTATAATCATGGAATAAAATGGCTTTTATACTTTTATAATTAATAATCTATTTATTTTAAATGTAATAGTACATGTATGGATATATACTGTAGCCATAAAATAAATGCAGGGAGAGATGCACAAGGGACATGGACATCTTTCATTACAACTTACTAACCTAAAACAGTCTAAATCTAATCCTACAAAGACTTATTAAGCATGCAATTGAAATTAATTGGCCCACCCCTGGACATAAAATTAATAGGTGCTTAAATAAATGGTAGTATCAAAACCTTAAGAATTGTGAGCCAGATCATATGTCCCACAACTGGTTAAATCAAATGGAAAATCCCAACAATATTTAAAAATAACGTGCAGTCAATACTGCTCTCTGTTTGTTTATTAGATATTTATATTGTGAAGTGGCTACTGACTGCAGAAAGTTGGGTGCACAGATATATTGTTTACGGCAGGATCAGTGGCTTTCTCTTCCTTTTGCTGCTAAAATATGACAAACTGGGCTCCTCATTTATTTTTTAAAAACCAAATAATGAAGCTTAGGGAGAAATCTCTCTCCCCTGCCGCTTCCTAGTTCTGCACTCTGCTAACACAGAGCTTCTTTTTCAAAGAACAGTATTCAGAAGTATCCACTAAACTTTTGTGCCTGCCTTTAGGCCAGATTTTCAACAGATTCTGAGAAAGTCCAACTTCAGCCCAAGTCTATGGGAGCAGAGTGTTTGGCCCTTCCAAGAGAGAAGCAGTATTGGATATGATGCTAATGGCTTGAAGGGAGGATTGGATCATGAAACGGAAAGTAGAGCCTTTGTAGCCCACTGAGAAATCTGAACATCATTTTGTGGGAGAACACTGAATGCCATGCACTGTAGGGTGAATGGCTGAGATGGCTACCAATTGAATCTTAATAGATGAGAGAGATGGACCTTGATGTTTCAGGTGGAGCAGATAGTCCAAGATAGACTATAGAGAAGACCAGAATAGAGAGAGATTCCATTTGGAGGCTTGTGACAGGGCAGACCTGCCCTGCAGTGCAGAAACACAGCAGACTTTAAGTCGATTTAATAAGGTCGACTTTAAGTCGACCTTATTAAGTCAACTTAACAAAAGTTGACTTAACTTTTCTAGTGTAGACATAGCCCCTTTTCGACCTTATTAAGTTGACTTAATAAGGTCAATTTAGGCACTAATCCATGTCCACAGTGGCTTAAGTTGACCTGATAAGATCAATTTAAGCGTTAAGTCGACCTAAAATGAGGTGTTATTAAGTCAACTTAACTTTTCCTTAAGTCGACTTAAGGAAATGCTTAAGTCAACTTAAGGAAAGCCCAGTGGACACGGAATAGTTTAGATCGACTTAAGCCTAAGTGTAGATGCACCCTATGGGTGGTCGAAGCCCCGCCCCTTGAACCCTGCTGGGCATGCTCAGCCTGCTATCCCACTATAAAAGGAAGCTGCTCAGCTCAGTCTGGGCTGGCCAGCGTGGAGGAAAGACACAGGCTGGAAGCTCCTAAGAGGAGCTGTACCAGCCCCTGCTAGAGAGCAGGTGCAAACCTGGAGACCTTGAAGGGGAGCAGCCACTACCTGTAAACTGTCTGGAGACGGAGGACCAGGAACTCACGGCCACCAGGGAACTTCTAAACCCCTAAAGGGAATGAATGGCGCTGACCGCAGGAGGAGATAGCCTGGAGCTCCAAGGAAGGATGACCTTGACAATTCGGGTAGGAAGTAGCCCAGGCGGCCTGAAAAGGGGGCTGGGGTGTGGTGCGTGTTCAAGACAGTGTGTTTCAGTGAGGATTCCCACTGACTCGGTGCTGTACCCCCGGCACCAATAGGGCCCTGGGCTGGGGGTCAGTGGAGTGGGAGGGCCTGAGCCCCCCTACCCGGAGTAGTGTTTCCCTTAGGCAGGTACCCTTATGTTTGACTCAGGCCGCTAGGCCGTGCTGCCCTGGCCCCAGGGTTGTGAAGGGACTCTGATATTGGTGGTTCCAGGTTAGCCTAGGCACTTGAGACCTTCGCAGGTACCCTCATCTCGCTTACATTCTGGGAAATTGGCCCTCCAGAGAGTGCTGAAGTGCACGCACCCCGCGACAAGGCCCAACAAATGAAACACCTTCACTTGGCCAAGTATATAGCACTGGTGGAAGCTTTTCTGCTACCTAGAAAGACTTGTTGAACTTTGTATGAGCAGGCCTGCTCTTTTGGGTCCAGCCACGCAGCAATCATGCCATCAGGTGCAGGAAGGTGTGGTTTGGGTGAAGCAGCTGGCCATCGTCTTGTGAAATCAAATCTGGGCAGGGTAGGAGCATGAGCAGAGCTGCTATTGAGAGACCCAGAAGCACACAAACTAATGCTGCTGTGGCCATGCTGGAGTTATCAGGATAAACTTCACCTAGTCCCATTTGATTTTTAGGAGGACCTTGTGAACCAAGGGGTCTGGTGGAAAGGCATACAGTAGGTGGTTTGCCCACAAGATCAGAAAGGCATAGGAGAGGAAGTTCATGCTGTGCCCATGCAATGAAGTGGCAATTTCCTGTTCTTTTTGGTCCACCTAGGGAAATCCCCACTTCATCTGACAAAGTGGGTTGCAGCCCATGAAAGCTTATGCCTGAAGACATTTGTTAATTTTTAAGGTGGTACAGGACTCTCATTTTTGCTGCATACAGACTAACATGGCTACCCCTCTGGAACTTATAAACTCTTTCCACTGAAAGTCCAAACCACTGGGTAAGAACCCTTGCTGCAGCAAGAAGAATTGTTCCAGCAACCGTCATGGGTCGTAAGAAGGGCCAGTGGTCCCCTTACATCAGCACATGCACACACGCAGCTCCAGGGGCCGCTAGAGTCCAGCCCTATAAATAACATTGAAGAAAAATCTCCGGCAACTGTGTATGTGGCATGCAAACACCTAGCATGGAAATGACAAGAGCAAAGAACTATATTTCTACTCATCCTGTTTGTTTATGTTGTTTATATGACAGTTGTTTGTGTATGGTCAGTTTCATTGTTTCCCCTGCATAATCGATTAGGCCACGACCCTACAAAGATTTGCACTTTCCCGCTTCAATGGGACAACTCACAGAAGATAAAGTTAAGAATATCTGAGTCTTTGTAGGAGCAGGACTTCTGTCAAATTCCTCTATGTGTTTTTTTCACATAGGAATGGGAGGGAAAAACATTTTAAAAACAAGAAAATGCAGTAATGAACTCAGAAATTGGTGAGGCTGATAGGAGAAAGCTGTAGTAGTAACTGACAATTTTTAATTTATTTTATTAAACTGATCCTTTTGCAAGTTGTTGGTGTCCCTTTAAAAACAAGAGTCCTGTGGCACCTTAAAGACTAACAAATTTCTTAGGGCATATGCCGCATCTGACGAAGTGGGTTGGAGTGCACGAAAGCTTATGCCCAAAGATATTTGTTAGTCTTTAAGGTGCCACAGGACTCTTGTTTTTCGCTGTATACAGACTAACACAGCTACGCCTCTGGAAGGTGTCCCTTTAGATTCAGAACCCAAACTTGAGGTTTAATTAAAAAACCCACACAAAGCTAATCAAAAGTTACCATTAAAAATGACACTTCCTTTTTAAACGGTAGGGCCTTCTTACACTAGTAAGTCCTGATTTTCTTACAAAGAAGTTTGAAATGTATAGCCTTTATATGCATCATACTGCAAAGATGAAGACAATGGTACAAGTGAAAATGGAAATCCTTCATTTATTCATAGGTTAGGTGTAGTGTAGTTAACTTTCTCCTGATGATCCTGCCAATGGCCTTTCTCCTGACCTGGAAGGATCACTCTATCTCCATGGTTTGGAGGTGATTAAACGTCAGTGCCAATGAAGTCTCAGGCCTTTGCTCAGAAGAGATGACTGACTGTGCCAAAATGAGTTTGATTTATTCATGGTGGTTTGTGACAGAGGAACACTGATTAGATTCAAATCAAGGACCCAGAAAAGAAAAGAGTGCTTTATGTCATTGGTAACTCTTTAACGCAAAATGTCACAGCAAGGACTTAATATCAACTGCTAAATTAACAATTTTCACAAACCATAACTGAAATCAATCAAGCTTTTCAATCTTTAGGGCTATTTGACTCTGATTCAATTAACCATCTGTCAGATGAATACCTGTATCTACAGAGCTCAAGTGTGCACGCGCGTGTGTACACACACACACACACACACACAATTTCCCCTACTTTGATGGCAGTAACCTTATTTATGTCTTAGGTTTCAGAGCCAAATCCTCAGCAAGTGCATATCTGGGGAAGCACTGTAGAAAGCACTGGAGCTACACTGAATACATGGCTCTAAAACTTTAAACCTGTACTAATTTTCAGCGAGCAAACCTGATTCTACTCAAATCAGCTAAACAATCTTTTATAGGAGATGTAACAAGCAATTTAGTGGTTTCCTTCTACTTTGCTTCCATAATTTGAATGAGATACAGCGGGGTAGCTGTGTCAGTCTGAAAATAGCAAAAATAACTAAAGTATTGTGGCATCTTAAAGACTAACAAATTTCTTCTGGTATAAGCTTTTGTGGGCTGCAACCCACTTCATCAGATGAAGGGAGTTGCAGCCCACGAAAGCTTATGCCCAAAGAAATTTGTTAGTCTTTAAGGCTATGTCTACACCTGTAAATTTAAGTCGACTTTAGCTAAGTTGACTTAGCATGTCCACATTTAAATTAAAGTCGACTTGGGGGGAACTTACGAAGTCGACCTAGAGCGTCCACCCTGGACTTGTAGGGGCTAGGGAGACCTCGGGCAGGTCCACGGTGGCGGCGGGGCACCCCTTGCCCCATACCAGGGGACTCAGCCTTTGCCCCATTGTACCTGGGTACAATGGGGCAAAGGGGGACAGGGACCCTGGCAGGGCATAGGGGCAGCGTGGGCAGGGCATGGCAGGCTCCCCCCCTTCCCTCCTCCCTGGCAGGGAGGGCAGTGGGGGAGTCCTGGAGAGTACTAAGTCGACTTTAAGTCGACTTAGGGCTACTCCAGGTCTACACTGGCTTAAGTCGACTTTAGGAAGTCGACTTAAGCCTAAAGTCGAATTAAAAAGAGGTTTAATAAAGTCGACTTAATTTTCATTAAGTCGACTTTATTTTCCTCAAGTCGACTTAAGCAGCTTGCTTAAGTCAACTTAAGCAAAGTGTACTGTAGACGTGGATTAAATTAATTCGATTTAAGCAAGCTTAAATCGACTTAATTTCTAAGTATAGATGCACCCTAAGATGCCACAGGAGTTTTGTTATAGTTTGAACAGAATGCGTGTTTTGTCCTGAAATTCCCTCGCTTTCTGCTTGATTGCTGAATGTTGCAATCTCCAAATACTGCTAGGTTGTTCATTTGCAACAAAAAAAATTGTATTAGCGAGGCCAGTTAATCACAAACTCCAGTTGGAAATTGAATGGTCACACTGTACTTGCGGTGATGCACTGCAAGTTGGAAACATGTCTGTTAAGAAAAAAGCCTAAACAAATGTGGTCTGCCATGTCAAACCAATTTATGAATACAAAAGCATAGCAATTTTCCTGGTTAAATTTTGAGATTGACGTGAGCCCTGAATTAGGTAAAGAACAAGAGCGCTTTGAGGTGCCATGCATGACATTTGTTCTTGTCCCCGTTGTTTCACTATGCAGTAAATAGCAACGTAAACAAAGAAATGTAAAAACAATACTGTGTTCGCTTATTTGGCCAAGCATCTGGAGACCTCTGTGACATAAAAAAAGAGATACAAAGTGATGAAACACTAGGGGAACAATAGAGAGGATCCAAAGAAAAATTGTTTTCCATTTGGTAAGCCAAGCATTTATGAAGACTTCTTTTCCAACAAAAATAAGTGGCCAAGAAGAGAGCCCCCCTTCTACTTTTAATTTCCCTCACCCCCCACTCACCCTTCCTCTTGTTCTTCAGGCTATGGAAAATGTGGGACTGCACAGAGCTACCGAAACTCTAGTCTAGAGGGCACTTCATTCTCCTCATGCTTACTGGCTTCTCTCAGACTGTATTCCTGCACACAAGACTGGCTGAGCCTATGAACTTCACTCATTAAAGGCAGCTCTAAGGCTATGTCTACACTTGCACTTTTAAGTCGACTTTAACTAAGTCAACTTAACTAAGTCGACTTAAAGTCGCCTTAGTTAAGTCGACAGTATGTCTACACTTAAAATTAAAGTCGACTTAAAGGGGAACTTACAAAGTCGACCTACAGCGTCCACACTGGATGCTCTAGGTCGACTTTCTGGGGCTAGGGGGACCTTGGGCAGGTCCATGGTGGCGGGGGGGGGAGCACCCTCTGTGTACAATAGGGCAAAGGGGGACAGGGACCCTGGCAGGGCAGAGCCCTGTGTGTGACACTGTCTGGATTTAGGGAAGCATTGATGATATTATTTTCTATGGATATCTCATAAATGCTATAATCCATAGGAACTATGTCATGTTTGGTATCAATAGAAAGGTAGTAATTTGCTGGGAATTATTATATAGTTTATGTCTAGGAATTCTATTTTGATTAGAAGTTAAGAAT
>ML685779.1:25408199-25458091 GCA_007922175.1 Pelusios castaneus
GGGTGTGAACAACCATTGTCTCCTTAATGTTTAGGAATTTGCCAGGTGATATGGTTCCAGGGAGTAAACTGATGAGCCATTAAGGATACAATGGTTGAATTCTTTATGTCCTCAATGGCTCATCAAGATACTCCCTGGGACCATTCTACCTGGCAAATTCCTAAACATTAAGGAGACAATGGTTGTTCACACCCTCCGTCTAAGACATTTCTCCAGAAGGACACAAGTTAAAGTATGGATATAACATCAAATTCTTAACTTCTAATCAAAATAGAATTCCTAGACATAAACTATATAATCATTCCCAGCAAATGACTACCTTTCTATTGATACCAAACATGACATAGTTCCTATGGATTGTAGCATTTATGAGATATAAATGCTTCCCTAAATCCAGACAGTGTCACACTGTGCCCACATGCCCTGCCCTTTGGGGGGCATGCCAGGCTCCCTCTGTGCCCCCCGGCAGGGAGGGCATTGGTGTAGTCCTGGGGTAGCCCTAAGTTGACTTAGGGCTACCCCAGGGCTACACTGGCTTAATTCGACTTTAGAAAGTCGAATTAAGCCTTAGGCCGAATAGAAAGGTGGTTTAATAAAGTCGACTTAATTTTCATCAAGTCGACTTTATTTTCCTTAAGTCGACTTAAGCAGCTTGCTTAAGTCGACTTAAGGAAACTGTAGTGTAGGCTCAGGGCACATTAAGTCGACTTAAGCCAAGCTTAAGTCGACTTAATTTACCAGTGTAGACGCAGCCTCAGGGTGCATCTACACTAGTAAATTAGGTCAATTTAAGCAGGCTTAAGTTGACTTAATTTACTCTGCATCCACACTGGAGTTTCCTTAAGTCGACTTAAGCTGCTGTTTAAGTTGAAATAAGGAAATGTAAAGTCGACTTAAGCAGTGTGGATGCCCTAAATTGACTTACAGGGTAAGTCGACTTAGGGTAGGGGAAAAAGGGAGTCCCTGCTCCCTTCTCCCCAGGACAAGCCACTCACGTTCCGGGGAGAAGGGAGCGTGGGGGGCTGGCTCTCCCCAGGATGAGCCCCCGTAGCCCGAGGCTCCAAAGGAGCTTCCCTACTGTAGGACCTAACTAGTCGACTTAGAGTCTAGCGTAGACTCCTTATGTAGACTTAGTAAAGTCAGATTTAAGTCGACTTAAGAGTCCTGAGTGGACTCTCTAAGTCGACTTAATAAGGTCGATGTAAAGTCAACTTGGTAAAGTCGACCTAAATTTCTCTGTGTAGACATAGCCTAAATTATGATAGGTCGGTGATGAGGGAGAGTAAAGAAACTTTGGCAGGCGTTTGGAAAAGCCATTTATTGGTACCTGGGAAGTAAATGTTGCACACAAATCTGAAGGTGGCTCAGCCCTGATCTACACAGACAGTGAAGTTTAACATAATGCTGTTTACCGTGACCTTTTGCAGCCTTTTCTCCTCTGTCAGAGCACTAAATTCAAAAAAATGGATCTGTACTTCGATCTGTTAACACCACCCCAGCAAGTGGCGTAACACTGAGATCGAAATCTACAATTCAAATGTAGGTCCATATAGTCAGAGAGCAACTTTTCCGTTTTTTCCTGTCTGCTGCACCATAGTAACATAACTCCTCCCTGCCTGCAGCTTTGGAAAGTTTTCAATTAATTCCTCTCTTTGTATGCAGCACAGTGCCTGTCTGTTATGCCTGTAGCAGAGAAACAGCAAATGCTTTTCCTGCCTTTTTTCCTTTAGAGAACAGGAGAGGGGGAGTGAATGGAGGACGACTGTCCCCCCAGAAGCCCCTATGCCTATTACCCACAGCACAATACATTTCAGGAAGTAATACGAGCAGTGGGGAGGTGAGACTCAGAGCAAGCAATCCACTGTGATCACTCACCTTTGCCTTCTGCAATTTGACAACCTAAGATCAAAATACAACCCCACCCCCAGTACAGAAAAATTCTCAGAAACAGGCTTGAGGAAAGGCTTCATGGGTCAAGGAGTACAAAACCTAATATGCTCAGCCACTCCTGCTGGATGAAGTTTCTTAGCTTGAGCTTCTACCCACACTAATCAAGAGCAAGAGTGAAGGGACAGCCCCCACGATGCCTGAAAGTAGGGTAAGTAGGGTGTTTTTTGTTTTTTTGAAGGGACACATGAAATCTTTGGATCCATGTGACAGCATGGTTGCATTTGGAGGCAGCTGGGCAACGGAGTACAAGGAGGAGCTATAGGAGGAGAGCTGGGACAAAGGTGTCTGATTCACTTAGATTTCCTCCTGAAGGTCCATGGCAGCACTTCCCCTCTCAGCAGTGGCTCTACCACCCCACCTGGGCTAGATTCAAAGGCCTGTGAGGAGGGGAAAGGTGCTACAGCCCTCCCCTCCCCATGCTCCTTGCTGGAAGGCTAGCACCATGCTTGCCAGATAGGTTCATACACACCGTGTGTGCAGAAGAGTGGGGCTGAGGGAAGTCTGCTTGTGCCACTTTTTCCCAATCCTTCGCACTTACACACCTGCCCAAGCCAGATGCAATCCAGCCCATAGACATATGACAGCATACAGAACTCCTGACCCCTGTACTATATCCTCTGGTCTTTCACCTGGTCCATGATGTGGTGTCTTTCTGGTGGGTATTTTGCCACCATATCACATTGCTGCCCATTATTACTCCTGGCATTCCTGCTTTCCAGATACCTCCCTTGCACTAGTGATCTCTGTTTGGGATTCTCGCCCCCGCCACACACAGATGTACTTTATTAGCCTGCATTTTTTCCAGGCTGAATCGTATTTCATTGTTTGCTGCCTGCATTTCTAGCCTTCACGTCCTTTTCTGTTACATCACTGGCCTGAATGGCATTCACAGCCCCTCCCCTTTCATTCCATCTTGACCTCTGAATAAACATCTGAAATACAACCAGGCCCTAGCAGAGCTCCCTTCAGTACTCTCTAGTAATCATCTACGGCCTTGTTCCTAACACAAAGCATGGGGACATTCAACGAAATTAGAAGGTGGAAAATTCAAAACCGATCAAAGGAAGTATTTTTCACACCGTATGTGGTTAAACTGTAGAACCTGTTGCCACAGGAAGCTATTGAAGCCAAGAATTTAACAAGGTTCAAAAAGGGATTGGATATTTATAGGCATATCAAAGAATATCCAGTGGTATAAATAATGGCACCATTTTGGAAGGGGTATTAAAACTTTTGTTTCAGGGCTTAAGCCAATCCCTTAACTAGTAGGGTACATCTATACAGGGAGTGTCTCGGGGTCTGGGTCAACAGGTGTAGGCTTGTGAAGATAGCTGTGTAGATGCAGCAGCTCAGTCTACTAGAAGAGGATACTCAACTAGATGGATCTCTGGACTGATTGAATCTGACAAATCCTCCTGTTCCCAGGAACTCAATACTGTACCAGTTAGGATAAGAAAGTTTATGTTCCAGTGACCAATTCACTCAGAACTAGTTTTTCAGCAATATTTTGTGAGGCATTATATGTTCCACCAACCTAGACAAAATGAGAATCCCACCTTTCGTGGGCCAGCCTATTGAGCTACAAGAGACCCAACTGGCAGGGGGCGAGCATGAGAACAATATAATTTCCATCCCACCAGGAAAAGATGTCTGAGAGTGGCAACAGCAGCTGGTTTTCTGGGGCTAAACCTACTGGGTCAATATGATCACTTCTTGATGTTCCGCAGCTATTAAGTACTCTCTAAGGGCATGTCTACACTTGTCAATTAAGTCGACTTAAGCTTGCTTAAGTCGACTTAATTTACTCTGCGTCTACACTACACTTTCCTTAAGTCGACGTAAGGAAAAGTTAAGTCGACTTTATAAAACCTAGTTTTAAGTCGATTTTTGGCTTAAGTCAACTTTAGAAAGTCGACTTAAGCCAGTGTAGACGTGGAGTAGCCCTAAGTTGACTCAAAGTCAACTTAGGGCTCTCCAGGACTTTCCCACTGCCCTGCCTGCCAGGGCGGCTGGCACAGGGAGAGCCTGGCATGCCCCCCCACAGGGAAGGGCAGAGCCCTGCCCACCCTGTCCCTATGCCCTGCCAGGGTCCCTGTCCCCCTTTGCCTCATTGTACCCAGGTACAATGGGGCAAAGGCTGAGCCCCCTGGCACTTGGCAAGGGGTGCCCCCCTGCCACTGTGGACCAGTCCCAGGTCCACCTAGCCCCTAAAAGTTGACCTAGGCATCCAGTGTGGACACTCTAGGTCAACTTTCTAGAGTTCCCCCAAAGTTGACTTAAAATTTAAGTGTAGACATGCTAAGTCGACTTAACAAAGATGACTTAAAGTCGACTTTGTTAAGTTGACTTAGCTAAGTCGACTTAAATTAACAAGTGTAGACATAGCCTAAGTTACTGGTGAGTATCTGTTCAAGGTTGGGGGGCTGACTCTAAGGAGAGGTCTTACAGCCCCCCAACCCAACCTTAAACAGATAATCACCACTAACTATAGATCAAACAACAGAAACATTAAAGCAGGAACATATCCCTGCAACAGACCACATTGACAATTTTGCCCTCATACCTACACAGAAGACACCATCACAGGACCAAATCAAGCCACCTACTCCATCAAGGGCTCATTCACCTGGTCATCCACCAATGTGACTTATGCTATCAAGTGCCAGAAATGCCCCCCCCTGCCTTATATATATTGGATAAACAGGACAGTCTGCGCAAAAGAATAAATGCACACAAATCTGACATCAGAAATCACAACATTCAAAAACCAATAGGGGAATACTTCAATCTTCTGGTTTACTCCATTGACAACTTAATAGCTGTGCTGAAACAGATGAATAACAAATCACAGCTTCAAAGAGAAACTGCAGAATTCGAATTTATATGTAAATTTGACTCAGTTGCCTTAGGGTTAAACAAGGACTATGGATTTTTTTCTCATTACAACAGGTGATTTGACCTCCCTTTTCTCTATGTGCTGTTCCCCAGTGTTTGAGTCCTAACATCTATTTTGATTTGCTGTTACAGCCTGACCTGATCCTATGTCATACGCTTCCCTGCAATTAATTTCCTCTCATTCTGTAAGTTTCCCATCTTCAAAGCATCTGACGAAACAGGATTTTCTCCCACGAAAGCTCATGTGATAAATAAATCTGTTAGTCTTTAAAAGTGCCACAGGACTCTGTTTGTTTCTCTGCAATAGACTAACACGGCTACCCCTTTGGAGCTTGACTAGATGGATTGGGTATTTTTGTTATTATGAATTCTATATATTCAGTGTGGGCAAAGGCCACAACCAGGATTGGGGCCCCACTGGGTTATATGCTAAACACACACCTGGGAAAATCTGATCTCTACCCCAAAGCATTTACTGTTCATCTCTAGACTCCAAAACTGTGTAACACCAACTTGCACACAGGCACTGGATTACTGTCCAAACTTTTGCTAAGAAAGAAAAAGAATGATTAGAGTCTGATGTGTGAAAACTATTGCCAAAGAGGTGGAAACACAAGCACTTCACTCATTTGTACCTTGTAGCTTATATACATATTACAGTTTGCCTATCTCTCCAAGGTCCTCTCACCGTTGAGACCGAATTACCCAAATTGCAATGTGATTAATCAAATCTAGGTTGAGTTTGCATGTCAAATTGAAATGACCTGCGAGGAGTAGAGTGAGCCTTTGAAAATATGTTTTCCTCAGGGAATGTACTACCATCTGGTCACATTTTTTCCTGGTAAGTTGCCCATCTTATTGTAAGGTTCTTCAGAGGAGTGTAACACTAGTTTCCTTTCCAGTTTATCCTTTGCTCCCAAGGAAGCAATCTCTGTCATTCCTTAGAAAAGCTCAGAACACGGTGGTAAGAAATAATAATACCAAACAGCAGTGTAATTTCCTAAGGGGAAAACATTTTCTATCTGTAATTATTGCCAACAGCAATCTTGGAAACGTTGTATAATTTACTGTTTAAAGCATCAAACAGAAGGAACTGTTTAGTACCAGGGATGACTGAAGTAGGAACAAGAGAAAAAAAAAGTTAGAAAAAATGTTAATGTTTGGAGATTTACATGATGTAAATGTTTGTTTTGGCTCCCTTGCTGGTTTACACATGGGTCTCAAATCAAAACATTTTAATTAGTGCAGAATAATAATAATAATAAAAATCCCCAACACGCATAATAGCTGTGTTTATTATAAACGTCTTCTCCAATCTGCTCGCTATTAAAGTTACAGCAAGACCACAACTATACATGAAAGTTAGCCGGGAGCACTCAAAAAGAGCACAGCGGAGCTTGAAGGACCAATAAACAAAACATTATTCAACAACTATATCCAGGTGCTTCAACAAACAATGGATGCCTTGTCATGGAGTGAGAAAAATACTCCTTTGCTTTGTGCATTGCAATATACACAGCATGGGTAGGGTGTGTGTTGGAAATTGAAATATCTGCACACTTAATCTGGCTCAGAGTTACTTGGGCGCAACTCCCATCGATTTCAAGAGATGGGAAGAATTGAGTCTTAACCAATCAAATTCACCTCCAGTTTAAACTCTTGCCTATTCTGGCAGATGGCCCTATTGGGAAATTCTGTAGGGTCTAGATTTCAGTGCAGAGAGCAGCTACTGCCTCCTCGTGTATGAAGGGTATAGAAGGGACCTCAAAAGGAGGTGGGGCTGGACAGAGAGTGTGACAATTAAGCAGCTCCACCCAGAGGCTCCTGACAGAGCTGTGCTAGGAATCAAGGCCTCATTCCAGCCAAGCGTTTAAGCGTATGAGGAACTCTACTGAAGTCTGTCTCAATGCTTCTGTGGATCAGGGCCTAAAGCTGGCCATTCCTCATGCAACCATGATGGAGGGCAGCACCTGGATCACCACTGGTTTTCGAAGGAGTGAATTTCCACTCAGGCACAACGGATATAACTGGTTTGGGAAGGAGAACCTATGCCACCCTGCATCAGCTTGGGCTGAATTCAGTCCCGAGTTTTCGTCTGCTGAACTAAGTAACTGAAATTACCAGTCACTGGTCAGATAACTCATCCAAAACTACACTTGTGATCCCTGGCAGGGCTGCCTGAAATACTCCTTGAATTTATCACTAGAGGAATGTCTAGATTAAAATCTGTGGCCTGTTGCAAATTGGAACTGAGTGGTATTTAACTCGAGTTAGTTAGCACCTTTATAAATGCTGATCTAGAGACCCACACAAACATTTACTCCGGGACAGAAATGTTTGTGGTTTATCCCTTAGTGATAAATTAGTTTTGCTGGAACCACTTTACCCTAAAGTCAGCTGTACTTGTTTGTACCTTGGAGAAAATATTTGTGGAGTGTTTATGTCAGCTTTACAAAGCTGTTAGCTAAATCAAGTTAATCACCAATCAGCTAACTCAGATTACAACACGGTCACAAACTCTACTCTAGATACACTCTAATGGAATTGAGAGAGGCATATTTTATGTAACGGGCCTATTCTAAAGCTTGTGGAAATCAATGTGGGTTTATCCATTGAATTCAGCGGGCTTTGGGTCAGGTCCAAAATGAACAAAGCACCACTCTACAGATGACTGTCATTAATACTACTGGTGAACACACAACGTGACCACAGCTGCTAGCATTCAACCTGCAGATACCTATTTTCAACCTCCCCCCCAGCCGCAGATTTTTCTTCTTCCGCTTCCACTCTGAACAGTGTTTCACTTGACTCCCCACAAGTTTGTCACGCTAACTCAGCTCCCAGGGATGACACCCAGCAACGGTGAACACACACTGTGCTGTGTACTTTTTGGAAATATTAACGGTTCCATTATCAAAACATTCAAGACTTCTGAGTAATATTTATGATGGGAATAAAACCGACAGTTTTTAATAAGTTTTTTCTTCCAAACAGAAAACTAATAAAATGGAAATAAACCAAATGGGAACCCCCCCCCCCAACTTTTAAATAACATGATCTTGTTAAACTTTTCTCTCTCTTTCTTTTGGAAGTGGGGTACATTTAGAAAGGAGAGTGACTTTAAAAATAAATAGGACTGTAAATAGATAAAGTCATTCACTTTCCTCCAATAAACTTAATATAAGTATCCTACTTCTAAACTGGGAAAATTTCAGTTCACTTGCAGAGAGAATAAAGCAGATGTGGGTTTGTTTTTTTTCCATCCAGGCTTAAGTGCTGTCTTGGGAAGGTAAGCTGTCTGACAACATTAAGCAAACATTATCACACAGGAAAATAAACAGTAGCAGAGGAAACATGAAAATATGAAAGGCTGTTATTCTTTGGCCCCCTTTCCAGGAAAGCAGGTGATAAAATGTTACTATGTTTCTACAGGTAAGGAAACACTCTTTTAAGAGCCTTGCAAAAATACATATTACAATAAGAATTTAAAACATCAAACAGTATGGAACTCAACTGCGGTAGCACAGGATTTGCCATTCTGGGCCAGCCCACTGTAGTGGGAATAACCTGCTCCTAGGGAAAGCTCTTTCCTAACCTCCATTAGTCAGTAGATAACAGGAGAGGGAGATCAGATTTGCCTAGCGTCTGCTGCAACTCTGAAGTAAGGTCTGAAGCCTGCAGACTACATACAGCAATGAAAGGTAGGCTGTGTCCACACTGTGGTGTGTGCTACACAAGGCAATGAAAGCATCTGTAGTGGGGAGCTGTCAGAGCCCTGGACACCACACTGCAAAAAATAGCAGTGGAGATCTGGGAGGCACTATTGGGCATGCAGAGCTGTTTAAGGTACACGGTTCTGGCGTGTCTGTACTCTACTGACCTACGCAGTGGCTCCCTGTCTACATTGCTATTTATACCCATGCTAGCTGGATGTGCAGTGTCTTACTCAACATGCCACTCTAAGTGAAGATCTGCACTAGAGAAGCCAAAGGACCTGCCCACTCTGACTAGCACTGCATGACCGCACAAGAGGGAGAAGACTTCGCCCCATGGCTGTACTGGGACAGCTGTGACAATCTGGCCCACACTATACAGACGTAACTTTCTAATCATGCAGGCAGGGCGCTGATCTCCCTCATTTCACTTCTACCTAAGCATCACTTCTAAATTCAGAATCTCAGGCTACAAGACAAAGGCAAATTTTGGAAAGAGTTTCCATTATAATACTGGAGTGGGCTAGTTAAAGCTTACAGTATTATCAGAAGAAATTGTCCTGCTGTGTGACGTTGGGTGCCTCACTATACTTCTGTGTGCGTCCAATTCCCCTCCTTATTCGTTGTCTTGTCTGTTTAAACTGTAAGCTCTTTGGCTATGTCTACACTTACTAAAATTAGTTCGAATGAGTTAGTTCGAACTAACTCATTTGAACTAATTTTAGTTAGTTCGAATTAACTTAATTCGAACTAGAAAAAATTAGTTTGAATTAACGATCTCCATTGATTTCAATGGGCCGGTTAGTTCGAATTAACCCTTACTTCTAATACCCTATTCGAAGTTATTAGTTCGAATTAAGGAAGCCCTTAATTCGAACTAATTAAAGCCTAGTGTAGCCATGGCTTTAGTTAGTTTGAATTAAGCTTCCTTAATTCGAACTAACTTGCCAGTGTGGACATAGCCTTTGTGGCCAGGACTGTTTCTCACTTTGTGTCTGTACAGAGCCTAGCACAACAGGACCTTGATTGTGATGGGGGCTCTAGGCTCTAATATAATATAATAGGCTCTAATATAATATAATACCTGCACCATCAGCAGCACAGGAAAACTAATTTCCTAAGTCAAGGTGAAAGGCATTAGCCGAACACTGCAGGCAACTCCTTAACTTGGCTTGTCCAGAGGATTTTAGTTTACAGACTATTAGGAGCAGATCACAGCACTTCAAAGGAGCTGTGCCCATTTATGGACACTGATAATTTGGCCCCTAATTTTTTAGGAGTTCCATTTCAATGGAAGCAAATAAGTTCTGTAAATGATGCTGTCTTCATTTCAAAGCAAAGATAAAGCTTAAAAATAAACTAAGTTAGGTGCCTTTTTCCAGATACCTAAATCTGAAAACTGTTGTTACTGAGAATTATTTCATCATTTAAAATGAGGGACTTGTAACCAAACCGCTCATCTAACATACTTCTAAAAACATTTAAAATTAGTAAAAGGGCTGGAGGGAGGAGGCAGATTTTCAATAGTTTTCACGACTAACCAATTTATTTATTTATCGCAGAGCTTTCATGGGAGAAAAATCCCACTTCGTCAGACCGTTTGCAGTCTTTGCAGACACTTTTTCCACGAAAGCTCGGCGATAAATAAATAAATGTGTTAGTCTTTAAAAGTGCCACCAGACTCCTTGGGTGCGTCTACACTTGTAAATTAAGTCGACTTAAGCTTGGCTTAAGTCGACTTAATGTGCCCTACATCTACACTACACTTTGCTTAAGTCGACTTAAGGAAAATAAAGTCGACTTGATGAAAATTAAGTCGACTTTATTAAACCACCCTTCTATTCGACCTAAGGCTTAATTCGACTTTCTAAAGTCGAATTAAGCCAGTGTAGCCCTGGGGTAGCCCTAAGTCGACTTAGGGCTATCCCAGGACTACACCAATGCCCTCCCTGGCGGGGGGGGGGGCACAGGGGGAGCCTGGCATGCCCCCCAAAGGGCAGGGCATGTGGGCACAGTGTGACACTGTCTGGATTTAGGGAAGCATTTATGATACTATTTTCAATGGGTATCTCATAAACGCTATAATCCATAGGAACTATGTCATGTTTGGTATCAATAGAAAGGTAGTAATTTGCTGGGAATGATTATATAGTTTATGTCTAGGAATTCTATTTTGATTAGAAGTTAAGAATTTGATGTTATATCCATACTTTAACTTGTGTCATTAGACGGGAGGGTGTGAACAACCATTGTCTCCTTAATGTTTAGGAATTTTCCAGGTAGAACGGTCTCAGGGAGTATCCTGATGAGCGATTGAGGACATAAAGAATACAACCATTGTATCCTTAATGGCTCATCAGGATACTCCCTGAGACCATTCTACCTGGCAAATTCCTAAACATTAAGGAGACAATGGTTGTTCACACCCTCCGTCTAAGACATTTCTCCAGAAGGACACAAGTTAAAGTATGGATATAACATCATATTCTTAACTTCTAATCAAAATAGAATTCCTAGACATAAACTATATAATAATTCCCAGCAAATTACTACCTTTCTATTGATACCAAACATGACATAGTTCCTATGGATTATAGCATTTATGAGATATCCATAGAAAATAATATCATCAATGCTTCCCTAAATCCAGACAGTGTCACACACAGGGCTCTGCCCTGCCAGGGTCCCTGTCCCCCTTTGCCCTATTGTACACAGAGGGTGCTCCCCCCCCCGCCACCATGGACCTGCCCAAGGTCCCCCTAGCCCCAGAAAGTCGACCTAGAGCATCCAGTGTGGACGCTGTAGGTCGACTTTGTAAGTTCCCCTTTAAGTCGACTTTAATTTTAAGTGTAGACATACTGTCGACTTAACTAAGGCGACTTTAAGTCGACTTAGTTAAGTCGACTTAGTTAAAGTCGACTTATAAGTGCAAGTGTAGACATAGCCCTTGTTTGTTTTGCTGAACTAGACTAACGCGGCTACCCCTTTGGAATTGTTAATAGTTTTCACAATGCTTTTGCAGGACAAGCTTAACTGGATGATGTAATTCAATTAGCACACCCCTAATGGTTTAATCTCAAAGTGCTCCATACAATGTTACCAGCAAGGAAGCCCCCCATTTTATATATGGGGAAACTGAAGCAGAGAGGGAAAGTGACTCATTTGGCTACGGCCAAGTCTATACTGTTGGCGGCAAAGTCGCCACCATCAGCGCGATCTTCAGTTTTCGATTGAGGCGTCTGTGTAGACATGCTCAATCAATAACCGAACTGGAGCTGGAACACCAGCTCCGTAACTGAACTTGCAATAAGCCGACTGGACGTCATTTCTGGTCAGCTTAGTGTAGTGTGTAGGGAGGATTTAGAAGTTGGCAGGAGATACACAAGGTATTTTACGTACCTTGAGTATCTCCCGTCGACTGCCGCTGAAAACGGCATTAAGTGTAGCCTAGGGCAGAGACAACTAATAAGTGGCAGAGCTGCAGGAGTCCTGACAGTTAGAATCCTCTAACCCAGGGGCAGGCAACCCCTGGCACGTGTGTCAACAGTGGCACGTGAAGCGGCACATGATACCCGCTATAGTGCCACTCCTGCCACCGAAAGTCACTCTGGGTGGCTTCTTCCAGGTGTGGCTGGAGTGCAGAGGGTCTCCACCATGCCCATGCCCCCATGTGCTGCAGAAAGAAGCAGCCCAAAGCGGCTGCTGTCTACAGACTGCTGCTGCCAAAAGGAACCACTCAGGGCAGCTTCTTCCTCTGGTGTACCTGGGGACCCCCAAGAGGAGATGCTTCTTTCTGTGGTATGCCTGGGGACCCCGTCCCAGGCACGCTACCAAGAGGAGCCACTCTGGGTGGCTTCTTTCCGTGGCATGCTTGGTACTCCAGTCATGGCTGCTTCTGAATTTTCAGGCAGCCGGCACATTTTTTTCAGCAGAGGGGACCGTTGGCACCAGATGAGAGTTGGGGAGGAAGGGCCGGCATGGGGGTCGGCAAAGGTTGCTGACACCATCTAACTACTAAACGTTTAACTTCCATAACTGTCAATAAAGGTAAAGCTTTTATGAATAAACCAGAGCATGTTGTTTTCTGCTGAATGCAACAAAATGAAGTGTCTGTAGATAACAAGTCACTGTTCAAAGTCTCTTGGTTTTAAAGAGATAGATAGTTCAGAAACAAATCCTGGGATCTGAGCATTCCCAAATTTTCTCAGATTCAGACTCAAACATCTTCATTGGCACCTGGGGTCAAATTTTCAAAAGAACCTAATTGCCTAGTTACCTTCAAGCGCTTGAGACACTTTTGAAAATTGGACATATGCGCTTTCAAAATTTTTTTACCTTATGTCTATAATAAACTCTGTGACTCAGGTTTATTTCTATGACATTTTATATTCTCTCACAGCCCTGTAATATATAGTGAAAAAAAGATGATTTTCTACTCTTAATTGTATGTTTTAAAACAATTTGAAATGCTGTTTCCCAAGTTATGATTTTATCACTCCTCCCCATAAAGCAACCCCCCCCATGCCTGGATTTTAGCCACTCCCCATGTCTGTTAACAGGTTAAACAAACAGGGAGATTCCTCAAGAGAAGTCACAGGTTCAAGATCACAAAGGATGACCATGCATATGGGCCATTTGGAGGTTTTTCTTGCTATTGTGCTTATCTGTACCTTCACTGTCATCCAGACGTTAACCTCTGACCTATGAGCCTGCCTCTCTAAAAAGCCTTGCAGTGTTTACCCATTATGTAATGTCTGTGCTTTTGTGGAAATTTTACAGAAACAAATGGAGGAAGTTTGCCAGTCAAACTAGTGGACAATAAATCCTGCCCCATGTAGAGAGAGTGGTATACTGTCACCGTAAACCTCATACTTCTATGTCACTGAAAAATATGTTTTCAGACCTCTCAACACTAAAGTGACAAAAATGTTCAAAAACTGAAGAACAAGGCAAGTTTTATAGTATAATTATTTTTATTAGGCAGGAGAACTTACCAATTAATTTTTTTCCTTGCTAATCTACTGATGGTCTTTGTTTCAGATAATGGCAAAGCCAATGAAGTCCATATGCAGTACTGTAATATTTTTTCTGCCTCTGCATTAGCGCAGGTTGGAAACGCTTGGTTCCAAATCCTAAAATTAGTTTGCAGTATATAATGTTTTTGCTTGAAATGCCTTTCCTAAAAATATTTCACTCCAAGTCTTTGAGTATTTGGAGACAGTCTTTAGCAAACTGCTTTCAGGACTAGAGGCTGGCACTTTATAGGTATATTCTGTTAATTGTGCTATCTTTTCCTCTAATCCTTTCTCTGCTCACTTGTCTGTTTGTCCTTTTACTGCCTCTGGTCTGGAATGTAGACTATAAGCCTTCTGGGACAAGGTCTACCTTTTTGTTGTATGTCTGTACAACACCTGCAATGGCCCTCATATTTGACTGGGCTTCTAAATAAATAAATAATAAAAGACAAAACATTATTTTAGATCAGACGTAGAAGCAAATATATTTTCAATCAATAGTGGACAAAAAGGAATACAACCCGCCTATCTCCATGCACTCATCTTTTTGGTTGACTGTTTTCACTGAAGACCTCATTCTGCTTCCTCTGAACGGAGATTTACTGTTGACTTCAGTGAAAACAGGATCGGAACTTAAAGTCTTGTTATAATTAAGTTTTATAAATCTCATTTCCTTTCAGCGGAGAGAAAACACATTGTTGTGACTAAGCTTTGGATGTGGTAACGAATCCCTGGCAGGTTAGTTTGTTTTAATGGACACATTACTTTTAGGGAAACTTTTGCCATTTTTTCTTGCTATTAATCATAGCTTTTATTGCAATTGCAGTAATTCAACAGATGTAGGTGCCAAAGGTAATATGTGTATTTTTAATGAGTCGATACACAAACTTCCTGGAGAAACAAAATCATTTTCAGAACATTTCTAAACCATATTTGATGACTTATTAAAAGGGCAGGAAAGTCAATCAGAACAACATTTATGACAGTTTCATATGCTACTCTAGTTTGCAGATGAGTAGCTACATACAACAGGATGTAAATAGGTTAGATTGGTGAGATAAATGTATTTTTACTAAACTAATGCTCATGTGATGATTCTGCTTCTTTCTATATGGCTTGTGAACCGACCAAAGACCAATGGGTTTTATCCTGCAAAACCTTACTTACTAGGGTAGCGGTAACCTATGTGGGTAGCTGCTTTGAAGTCAGAGCGCCATCAGTTTCCAAACAATATTATTCATTGAAACTGATGGGGAATTCTGCTTAAAAATGGATGGCATGAACGGGTCCCATGAGTAAGGCCCATTTACTTAAGGGTTTGGAAGACTGGCTTCAGAGGGCCAGGTCCTTAGCTGGTGTAAATCAACAAGTGGATGGAGCTACATGAATTTTACACCAGCTGAGGATTAAGTCCTAAAGCAAAAAGTCTGGACATCCATGGTTTTTTACGTCTGAATCTTCTCTTTGCAGCTAGTGCAGTTAGCACTCTACAAAACAGAGAGATGTTTGCATCCTGGAAATGAATTCTTGAATGGCTGGGGTAGTGAGGGAAGGAACACAAAAACATACTGTGACCATATATTTACTTCCAACCAGGATCCAACAATCCTAAACTGATAAGGACTCCTGTGAAAGATGACATGCCCCTTGCCTACAGAACAGCTGTTAATAACTCAGCCTAATTCTGAGAAGTTCCAAGTACTTCCATTTGGCTGTACCTTGATTTACTTTGCTGCTTTCTTGCGACTATATATTACAAACGGCTGTTGAGAACAATGCACTTGGCTCTGTCCACCACAGACAACAAAGACATTCCTTATCCATGCACATTACAATCTAAGTCCCCTCTAGTGCAGACTCTTCACCTGCATAGAGTCAGACTGAAATCAGTAGGACTTGGTCTACCCTGGCACAGCTGTTTGCAGTATTGGGTCTAAAAAAACACTTAGAAGGCAGGACACACTGGGAAATCTGGGTGTCAGGTAAGAATGTTGCTAAGAGATTACTTAAATGTAATCAAAGCTCACTTCTTTTGATCACACCATGTCCGAGTCAACACCAAAATGTTTTCACCTGTTAATTTATTGAAATGTCTGGAAAACACCACAACATGTTTGATTTTCATTTTGGAATGCTCAGCAGAATTTGTGTGAAAACTGAAAGCTATGCAAGTCTATAAAAGATGTACGAAGCTCATACATGCATTTTATTTTACTTTACAATATGCCACAGCCTATGAAGAATTTTGACTTTCTGCCTTTCTTTGGAGAATTTTAAAGTTCATTAGTGTAAAGTATCAATGAAATTCCTCACATGGGTGAAGTTACTCATGCGTGTAAATGTCAGTAGGATTTTCTATTTTGGATTTAAGAGCATCCTGTTAAATATTCTGTAGTGTTAATTATAAACAGAAAGAAAAAATGTAAACAAACATCAGTGTCAAATATCAAAATATTCATTGTCCAACTGTGTTCTTTTTATTAATGTAAATAGTTGTTAATGATATAGGTAAAGATTTTCTTTTTAAAATATTTTTGTGGCAAATGTAATTTTTAACTTTAGAGTACCCCTTTCAGAAAAGAACTTTTCAAGACATATTACCAATTTCATCCAATCCCTGATTCTGCTAGGGTCCTTAAAACACCAAATATCATAGCTCATTTTATGGACCTATTCAGAGCACTATTTTATAACCAGTTTTAAATTTCCCTGTACCCTTTCCAGAACTCTTAACTCAAGAAGAGAAAAGGATTTCAGGGCACAGACAAATCCTGCCTCTTTTAAAAAATGTATTCGGCGATTTGTTCCTGTTTGAATGTCAAGTTCGTTTTTAAAGAATCATATCCTCCACAGCACCTGTTTGTTGAAATGGTAGGATAAAAGATACAGTTAGTAAAAAAAAAAAAAAAAAAAAAAAAAGTTCTGCTCACCAACACAATCCACACTGAAGAGATTTAGGGAGGTAACTATTGATGCTTCGTCAGGATATTTCAGTCCTCGCAGCACAAACCTCACCATGGATGTTTTGACTCTTTCCGGGAGAAATGAGAGCAGGTAGACCGGCATGTACAGAACATAACGAAGCTTGCACAGCACGGGTGTCAGGAGCTTGCCTTGAGGGGACTGAGCCATGCGTTCTATTGTGGGAAACAGCAGCACAGAGCGGAGAACCTGTACAGGCCACGAGAAAGAGATTGTCAGGAAAGTCCTCTGGCACCATATCAAATTCTGGAAGAGAGTTTTTTTTTTAAAAAAACATGGCTCCGTTTTAAGTGAAGTGAAGTTTGTCAGATGCACTGTTAACCTGCAAAGGAATTTCTGTGCGACACGAAATGCCAGACTTTTTTGGAGAGAGCAACTAAGGGCTTGATTCTGCAAGATACTGGGAGGCTTGACTTCTGTAGGAGTTGGAGGAGCTCAGTACCTTGCCAGATCAGACCCAAAGTACAATTTAGAAGCAAGCAGCCAATGCTATAAACATAGTCAATTGTCATGTAGAGAAGATGGACGTACCACAAGAGGGCACTACATAGGAAAAGTCATTTTTTGTGTCTATGCAGGTCTTTTATTTTTGTGATTTCATTTGATTGTTCCTACAGGAGAAAACTGATTTTATAAAATCATAGGTACCACATCATTGTCTTTTCAGTGGGTAGCACAACTACATAAAGGTTAATCAAAGCATAATGCAGTGGGGCCATAACTACAGTTAAAATAAGATTATTATTTATTAATTTGTATTTCCAATAAAAAGAGCGATGGTCATGGATTAGGACTTCATTGTATTAGGACACAGCACATTTACTGAGACTAGTATAATGTTGCATAATACAGCTCACAATTTTGTACTATAGCATATGCATTTTCAAGCTGCATGGTGATTTTAATTCGTAAGGACTGAAAATATTCTGACCTCAGCCTAAAAAAAGAAAAAATAACATGAACAAACCATTAAGTGGAAACATTTACCTTTATGTCTATTTTACTGAGGAGGTTGTATAAATATTTTTAGAGAATATATTATAGAAAATACATTGTGGGATGTTACTCTATTTTCAAATAACTTGGATTCTCAAACGAGCATTCATTTAGGAAACACCCTGTAAAGATACAGAACAGCAACAGCCAGTAGTAGTACGAAGGAGACAGAGTAAGCCAAAGATATGATGGGTGTTACAGTGCTAAGTAATTATGGGAAACTTGCTGTGATTCATAACATACTCTTCATAAATGCAGAAGAGGCAAGCACTTATGTCTGCCCAGATTTCACAGTATTCTTTTAATTATTACATATGATGAGTCTGGGATTTTTTTAAAAATTAATTATCTTTCCTGTCTACCTAGCCCAGATACTGCAAACTGCTGTGCCAGGGTGGACGCCTCGCCTATGTGGAGCCCCAATGACTGGGGTTGTGAGTTGGTGACCCAGCCATACAGAGTAATACAACAGAAATATAGGAAATGCCAATAATAAGCCATTTTCTATAATGTATTTCAGATAGCACTTGGAAAGGGTTATTTATCCGGAAGGCATAAACATTTTAAGAACTCCTTACACTTTCCAGCTTGATTTTGGACAAAGAAAAATATATTCTCAGTAAAAATCAATCCTGGGCCTCTTTTTTATTAAAGGCAACCAACAGCTGGAATATAGGAATGCAACTTGCACTAAATTATGTGGTAGTTTTGGGATATTTCAGCCAGGAGTTGAACTCAAACGCTAGTGATCTAAAGCAGACTTGACCCATGTTTCCAGCCACACATTAATCCTACGACATTACAGTTTATAGATGCAGGATTAGCTGCTTTGAGAGAAGTTGCTAAAGCTGAGAGGCAAGGGAAGAAAAACCTAGAAAGCAATTATGTTGTTTTCTCTCCTGTACTATGCTGCTGATATATATAATTGTAGTAGATCAAGTTTAAAAGGTGGAGGTAAGAGGGATTTAAGGGCACTTTTTTATTTTTTGGTTTTTTGCACACAATACAAAGAGAGCTTTAAAATATTCAGTGCTTTTTTTGTTTAAAAAAAAAAAAAAAGAGTGCCTGTACTTATATCTTGATAGTAAACTTGAAAAATGCTTCTCTCAACCCTCTTCCTCCTGTGCCACCCCTCTTCTTTACTTCTCCTTTTCCCTGCTGACCCTGCCCCCAGCTGGGCAGCGAGGTCGGGGAAGGGACAGGAGCCCCGTGCTCCTTTTCACTGCTGATCCTGTCCCCCAGCTGGGCAGGGGGGCTCGCAAAAAAAAGGTGCCGGTACTACATACCCCTGCATACCATCACATAAAAGCCCTGTATGTATTTCTGACCCATTTATCAATTCTTTAGAAGTCTTCTGCTAGATTTCAGAGCCTGGATTTTCAAGAATGTATTGGCCAGATTTATTTACAGACACTGTTCAGTTTTAACTTGCAGATACCATGAGGATAAAACTGACAAAAATGTAAATTATAATTTGAAGTATCTTATTATGTTGGTACAAATGCTCATAAAAGCAATATGTTGCTTCTGTTCCATACAGAATCTGAATTGGAGTACACACTTACCTTCCTTTGGAATGGATACTTACTGCAATGGATCGGAACGCGAGATTCTACTATCTACTGTACTTAGGATATTTTTTCAATATCTGAAGTTTCAAGTACACACTTTCCACTATACACAGAATGCTACAATTACATTAGTAGAAACCACTTGGAAAAAAATGAAGATATTAATACATTTCATGCTGCTAAAATAACTAAAACTTGCAGGGGTAGCTTTTAAATATCAACCAGGGAGCTTGACAATATAAAGTACTGTATACATGGTAAGTATTATAATTAATATCATCAGCACTAATGAAAGCATACAGGTTTGTTTGTCCCTCAGTGTAAGGGAATCATTCCTCCTACTTTTGGAAACTGATTTCTCATGGTACCAATCAATCAAAAGACAAAAGAAAATAGTATTACATAAATAGGCAGGGGACAAACATTCAGGACTTGTATGTTCTAGTCTATTCTAGACTGTGTCAGCAACTCTCTGAATCTCCTTGGTCAAGTCACTTATGTTTTCTATATCTCTATTTCCCTATCTGTAAAATGGTAGCTATACTTCTCCACTTTAATGGAGTGCTGTGATAATAAATAATATTTATAAAGCGTTTATAGTCCTCAGTTGAAAAATCCCATGAAGGTGCACCGTTTCAACACTAGAGATGATACACGTACTTGCAATTAAAAGTAGGTTATGTGACTTTTTAAATATACATTTTCTCTCTGGTTTTGTTGTCGTGTGAGTTCACAAAAAATTTCTGACTTATGTATCTAAGGCTCAAAGTCCTGAGCGGTTCAATGGATTGGTAATAGGATGCAGATCCTTTCACCTTTTGGTGTCCAATACAAATCTTGATAGCAACTGCAAGTTAATGCCATTTGTCAGCTCTTTTGTGGTATATCTGAAATGGGCCGGTGTTCCTACTCCAGTTCCCAACAGAGCAGTGTGTGTATCATTAATAGAAGCAACTGGCAACCTTGCTTGGTAACATGAATTGGGAGGCCAAGGAATGAACTGGAATACCAAATACCCTTCCAAAACAGACTGACATTAGCAGGTTTCCACTGCCACTGACTATAAGATCTGGTATCAATCCACAGCTTTTCAGGTACATTTATGTCACATCCAAGATCTGATCCACACCAGTGAAAGGCTCTGTCAGCACCAGTGGCTTATGATGCCTTGCTGTTGTAGCTCTCAAGCTGGGCCATTCACACCTAACAGCATGCAGATCACACCCTGTGCAAGCTGTAGCACCAGCCCATAAGCTCTGACCCCAGAACGTATCAGCAACCATCCAGCTTCTACCCATCTTGGTTCCTACTTACAGGGTAGCCCTACCACACTCTCAGTCTTGAATTTTCTACAAAAATGTCTGTTCTGTATTGGCCAGCCCTCTCCGGGGCTGTCTTTTGCCTCTGTAAAGGGTCAATAGTCAATAGCTTGCCTCTTTAACTGAAATTACCAAAGAGTTCAGTTTAAATGCAACACTGGATTGGTTTAAGATTAAAACGTAAAACAAGTTAATTAATTAAAAAAAAAAGAAAGACAGGATTTAAATGAATTCAAATATCTGTTATTAAAGCCAGAAATGGTTACAAGAGAAATAAAGATAACTTTTAGCAAGTACAAAGCATTTTGACAACCTAGAGTTGGTTCAAAGTAAATTCCTTACACCACAGGTTTCCAGCAACATGGCTGACTATATTCTGAGGTCAGGATCTGAAGTCTAAGGGCTGGTTCTGTTGTCTTCTCAAGTGCAAGAGAGAGATAGAGAGATTGGAGTGTTTCTGCTTCTCACTTTTATAGTCCAGTCAAAAAGCATTTTCCTGAGGATTTACCCATTGACAAGGTTTGTTCTGGTTTTGAGGACAGAGACATGAAGTCTTGTGATGAAAGAGATTCCATATAGTTATTTGCTTAAATGATGATCCATCTGTTTCTGCCTCCCGTCACTGCCAAAAAGTAGATCCTTGACAGGTGACTGACTGCCAATCAACTTTGTCTTTGAGAACTCAGTTTACTCACTCCTCAAGCTTGTCCAGAAAACGCACTCCAATTATAATTTCAGTTTATGCATGTAACTCTTAATATCCATTTTTTCCATGCATTACACACGACTACTGATGATCGGTATGATGTTAGTTTGTAAATGATACCTCACACGGTATATTTTGCACAAAGATGATTACAATAATGTGTTGGGTGGGAATACAGGGGTGCTTTCAGTCACTATGTAATCCCTGAGCTCTGGTACACGGTCAATAGGAGATTTTATAAAACACATTATAGGGAAATTAAATATTTAAGGGCAAGACTGTCCTCTCAGGGAAAAGAACAGTAAATCTCTTTTTCATATCCCAGAGTAAGGTTAATTTCAAGGTTTTGTTTACACAGGGTCTATAAATGTACTACTTTGAACACTATGACCTGCTTCATATGATCATTCAATATTAATTGCTATCTTTTGCGTTCAGTTGCCAGTCTAGAACAATGAAAACTGATCCTGCCTGTAAACCACGTATGAACAGAACATGCTTCTCTATTCTGATAGCTTGCTTTTCCAGGAGAGGGTTACATGCAAACAGCTTAAAAAATGACCAGGGCTGAAGTCCATTTAAGAAACAAGAAGAGCTGGGTGGAACATTCAAAACATTTTATGGAGTTTCTGTATCGATGGAATTTTATCTAAAAGGGTGTTGGTACAAATAGAAACAGACAGACTCTGGCGTTGTCTTCCTTGCTAAAGAAGGTGTATTTTTTACCTTGGGATAACTAACATGCATGAGCTATCCTGAGATTAAAAACACAATGAAGACTGGGCATTATAGTTTTACTGCAAAGTCAACTAGGCAAGGTCAACAGTACCCCCGTTTGGGGTTGAGAAACATACTTACACTAGCCGGGTTAGTATCACACAGGCATGAATGTGCAAAGGCTTAGTTTACTGGTATTTCCACAGTTTTTGAAATGTGGCGAGGAGATCAGAAGATGAAATGCTCAGAAATACTTTGCATGTGTGCCTCTCATGTGAGGCGCTCAAAGCACTTTAAGACTGTTGAATAACCACCATTTGAGGTTGAGTAGATATTACTAGTTTTTTAACAGATGGGAAAATTGTAGTATTGATAGGTAAAGACCATTGTTTAAAAACTTGAGTGCTACAGTACTTAACTTTAAGCACCAGAACGAGTGACGTGATTTTCAGAGGTGCACGTTTCCCACCCCTGCCATGGGAGCCAATGAGAACTAGGGATGCTCAGCTCATCTTAACTCAGGCCGCTTACTTCAGTGTCAAATTCAGGTAAAAATGTGCCCAAGGTTACTTAGCAACTACACTGAAAGAGTTGAATATTGGACCCAGGACTCCTTGTATCTTGCCTTTACTACTTGATAACAATGCTGTCTCTCTCTCTCTCTGGAGGAGAATTCCAAAGCATACATACAGATACAGAAGAGATAAAAAGGCTTGTTACACTTTTTTTCTTTCAAAGAAGAAACCTGACTTGCCAGAGTAGGAGAATTCTGTTTTAAGCCCACCAAGTTTCATCACTTGTGTATCTTGGCTGTAAATGGACAAGTTATTTCTGTGTATTTCAATTCACAGAGGTACTGCAGTTTCAGAAAAGCAACATTTTAGTCCTCTGACAAAACCTGTGGCTCCCATACTGGCAGAAACGGGAACAGGCTCGGAAATTACTTGCTGGCTCACTGTGTGTTAGTGACAGAGTCAATGGCGGTTGCGGTTCACTTCCACTTCTAAGGGAGAAATATTCTGAAGCTCATTTGGCTCTTGCTGAGGAACCTGTTTTAAATCATTTGGGGTGTACAAATAGTTAATGTAATCACAGGTAACCATAAGAATGTAGGACTCAGATTCCATACCGGTTATGTAAGTCACAGTTTAAAATGAACATTAGCGATCAAATCAGCTGGCAGAAACAGGAAGCAATCCATTACTTTTTATAACTGATCCATTACAGTGACCCACACTTACTATAGCTGCATCCAAGTACGATGCTAACATTCACATGCAGATCCTACAGCCACACACCATCGCTCCATATGAAAAAATATTAGCATGCAGAAATAAGGCATGCTTTAAAATCACAGAAGTGGAAAGAAACACAGAGAGAAAGTTTCATAAAGCATTCTTAATAGATCACTGACTTCTTCCAGAATCTATGGAAACCAAAGGCTGTTTGTCTGTCAAAAATAACACTTATTTTGATATATTTTAGTTCATCCCATGTATTAATTTATTATTCATCTGTTGTGTTGGCAGATGAAAAGCCATTATCTGTCAGATGAAACCTACTGCATTTTTCAAAGATAACATAATGATGTACTTAATGGTAATCTACAGTCCACATTTGACTTGAGAGTGTCACATTAATCAACAATTCTTTTACTCAGCATGCAGGAACCTGCAGGCAAAATCCCTAGAGTCACGGAAATATACCCTACTTTATTAACACAGCTGTGCAGAGAAGGTATCCAAGTTAAAGCACAAGACAAAACAGACATTTCCTTATGTTTCTATCTCATCAAAGCAAGACTTTCTAGACTCACCGATTCAGTTTGCTCTTTGTCAATATTTTAAACACTAGCTATCTCATTTGAAATCTACACCAAAGAACCATTGATGACATATTGTCATTTTCTCTAATATAAACAGATTTTTAATGCTCTAAATGAGTTTTTCCTTGCAATGTATATTTAAAGTCAGTGTTTTGTTAGTTATATTAGCTAGCCATTCATCTTAATATTAGATATGTACAACCACAGCACTTACTGACAAGGAACAACTGAATTAAGACAAAAAGGATTTCCAACAAAAATATAAATATTTAAAAATTATTTGGCTTGGTAATATATTATTAAATGCTTACATCTCTTTTTTTCTGTGGACCTTCTATGCCCCAGGATGGATGCAAAGCATTATATATAAAATATGTAACACTTTGAACTGACATTGAATCTTTCAATTCATGATCCCAAAGTGCTTCATAAAAACTAAGCCACACAAGATTCCCATGAAAGAGAAGGCTCATAATACCTATTTTACAGATGGGTAAACCAAAGTATAGGGAAGTTGAGGAACTTGCCCAAGGATACATTCTGAATAAACGAAATAGCCAGAAATAAAAACACAGGCATCCTAGCTCCCAATCCCCCGCCAAAATCCCCAGATCACAGTCCTGCATAAGTGAAACTGCTAATACACAAAGTCAGCAAACACTCTGAAGGAGAAAAAGCATGTTTGTGTAAGGGAAAGGGGGTTGTCTTGTTCAGGAGTGCCAGTGTGTATTCTTGTGGTTGGTCAGTTCGAAAAGATTCTTCGTTTCAAATGTAACCCTTCAGGAGGTGTTACATGGGGCACGACAGTTTTCCACTTAGAACATATGTTTTTTATACATCCAACTTCAAATTTCTACATTTTGCATTTATTAACAGCTCAGTTTTCATATTGGTACCGTGTCCTCCTCGATTTCATTATTCTCTCTCACCCCAAATCTCTCATTGTACAGCCCCGTCACCTATGTTAATGAGTAATGGTTTAGTACAAATTACAGAAAGAGGAACATTGCACCAATTTTCCATATAAGTCATTGCACATGAATAGCAACTTCATGCAGAGCATAAATTGTTTCACAAGTGAGCGTCAGCTAACTAGTCTATGAAATTCTTAGGAAATGCACAGTTAGGAAGCAAGTGTCAAAACTAAATTACACACTTGACTGTCTTTGAATAGGATGAAGGAATTCTTGCTTCCTAGAAAATGTAAACTTTTGTGTATATTTAACTGCTAGCGCCACTTTAGTAAAGAGTCTGCCACCATTACTCCAGTTTTTTGAACTCAGGGACTAATCAAGGGGTGTAGCCCAAAGGCGGGCTGGGGCCCACCCACTTGGAGATGAGACCCGCCCACTGGAGAGCCCAGCAGCAGCACGAGCTTTGTCACTGTGGCTGTGGGGACTCCCAGCAGCCATGGTGGCCAAGTTTATCTTGCTGCCAGGCGTTAACACTCCAGCTCCACTTGTTACCTAGCAACTGAAGTGTCTTGTCCAGTCACCATTGGAAGCTACCTTGACCAGGCCCACCCTGCAGATTCAGGGGCCCAGGCAGAAAATGGGGGCTGGCTATGCCCCTGGGCTACTCCTGCTAACGTAGGGCCTACTAGTGTGATTAGTTATAGGAATTTTCAGGGCACTGATCCCTACACTCTCCATCCATCCATCCATCCATCCATCCATCCATCGGCAGTATGAGAGTGAAAATGGACTCACGTGTGGCCATGAGCCCTGCAAGTCACCCTTATACAGCTCTAGTGGGAGACACGCAAACATTCTCAAAAGCAGAATTCATCTCCCAGCACCTGGAGAGTTGAATAAAAGACAAAAATGAATTGTCTGGATGAATTTTTAAGAAGCTCCCTTCCCCAAAGCAAATCAGTACTCCCTTTGGGAGCAGTGGCATGCGGACAGTGCTAGGCAGCATATTGGCAAGTGCTTAGACAAAGGTAAAAATGTATTAACAAGTTCAGGACAGTAATTTGTTTTAATGTACATACGTACAAATCCAAACAACTGTGTCCAAGATACAACACTATGGCATAAAGCAAACCAACCTTAGGTGAGAGTAAAGAGCGGCTGACATACAAATTTGCTCAAAATTCCATTTTACCAGGTAAGATCTGGATGTAAAGGTGCTTGACAATTTTGAAGATGTCAGCCAATTGGGTCCTGACCTCCAACCAATTCACCCCCAACTCAAATGCAAGTCTACAATTCTTTGCTGACTGGATTTAGCAAGGTCAACATATCACAATGAAGAGCTGTCTTGGATACAAGATTCAGTGTGTGGCTGAACCTCAGTCCCTACTTGTGAAGAAGTGTGCATTTGCTAAGGTTTTATGTGAAGGTTGGAAACCTGTAAGTCCCTGTGACACCTAGTGTCTGAGAACAACACCGCCCAAAACCCCATATTCATCATTGTCATGTAATTATGACATATTCTGTACAAGGTACACCTTCGTGGTATTATTGGTATTATTTTAAGTCTTGATCCGCTAAACGTTAATATCCTGTTGGAGTGTATGTGTTACCATAGCATATGAAGTTATAAAATACTGTGGGAAAGGCTACTAGGACACATTATGAGGTGGGAACCACCTCAACCGGCTTTTCAGGTACCCAGTGAAGTGGTCAGACATGCTAATGGCCCATCAAGGAAAGATTCCACCACCAGGGATTGGTTACAGTGAAGGTTTCATAGGTTGTACATTTTCAGTGGGGTTGCTTAACCAATGGAAGCAGCTGCCAACTCATATACATGGACTGTTCTAGCAAGCTGAAACAGACTAAAAAGGGGTGAGCATGACATCATTTTTCTCCACTCTCACACAACTGAACACCTGGAAGACAAAAGAACTTTTAAAGGAGGGAGGGGAGTCCCAGGCAGGGAAGGCTGTGCACCCACTTCTAAGAGACTGCTTATGCCAGGTAACAAGGGTGAGACATTGCTAATTCAAGAGCCTATTAGTGTATAGAATTAGACTGCGATCTTATGTTTATTTCACTTGGTAAATACCTTTAATTTCTTTATACTTGGCACTTATAATAACTTAAAATCTATTTTCCTATAGTTAATAAACTTGCTTAATGTTTTATCTCAGCCAATGCAGTCTTGAATTGAAGGGTCTAGAAATTTTATCCCAGGAACAAAAGCTGTTACATGCCTCCCCGCAATAAAAGTGGAGCAGACTTATTAACATTCATGGATCTGGCTGGGTATGGCGCTCTGCATGCCATTGAGCTAGTTGATAATAAAACCTTCAGGTGCTTGTCACTAGCAAGTTAGTCTATTGCAGAAAATCTGAGTCCCATGGTACTTTTAAAGACTAACAGATTTATTTATCGCATGAGCTTTCGTGGGAGAAAATCCCACTTCGTCAGATGCCTTGAAAATGGGAAATTTACAGAATGGGAGGAAATTAAATGATCCTATTGCATACACTTCCCTGCATTTAATTTCCTCCCATTCTGTAAATTTCCCGTCTTCAACGGGTCTGACGAAGTGGGATTTTCTCCCACGAAAGCTCATGCGATAAATAAATCTGTTAGTCTTTAAAAGTGCCACAGGATTCTGTTTGTCACTAGCAAGGCATTGTGAGGGACAGCCCAGACTGAGAATGAAGAGGGCATAGCACTCCCACAGTTTTCTGGTTGAACCCTAAGTGATCCCATCATTGTCCCCTTCCCTGTAGCCCTCTCAACAAGCCCCAGGACCATCATTCTAATTTTAAACATTATCAGGAAGAGAGAGTCACTTCTATTGCTTTCTCATAGGGCCTGGTTGGCCTCCTCCAATGCTAGACACAGGCCTTTGGCAAGAGTGGGTGAGAGAAAGGCAGCTGCAGATGACTACATCTCCATCTTTGCAGTAAGATCTTGAGGGGCTAACCTTTAATGGACAGGATGCATCCTTCTCAGTAGGACTGCTCAGTAGAAATAGATGACAATAGGAGTAGAAATACATTTCTGATGCACTATTAGAGACACTGATGTCGTCCCCACCAACTACACAGGACCACAGCACAGCCCAAAGGAAACTGAAGGGAGCAGGGTGGCTCCATTGAGATTCTACACTCCAAAGCTCTTAGAGGAAGGCAGCCAAAGCCAGCTATCATAAGATAAAGAGTTCTGGTTGCTATTAATCTCAGCTGGATTTGAACTACTGAGCTAGACTCATAGATTTCTAAGTTAGAAGGGACCATTATCATCAACTAGTCAGACCTCTTGCACAACACAGGTCATAAAGTGTTACTCAGTATTTTCTGCATCAAGCCCCTAACTTCTGTTTGAGCTACAGTAAATATTTTAGGAAGACATCTAGTCAAAATTGAAAGACTTCAAATGATGAAGACTCTAGAGTGTTCCCAGATAAGTTATTCTAATGGTTAGTTATTCTCACTATTAAAAAGTTGCTTCAGCTTTCAGCCAGTGCATCTTATTATGCCCTTTTTTGCAGACCATGATCAAACCACCTTATTAACACCTATCTGATAAACTAAACAAACTGAATTTTTTTAGTTACACACTACAAGGCAGATTTTTCAGACATCAATTCATTCTTGTAGCTCTTTTCTGAACTTTAATTTTTCAGCATCTTTTTTGAAGTGTGGATCCACAAAAGAAGGGAATAATCACTTCCCTCAATCTGCTGACAAAGCTCCCACTAATGCAGCCCGATATGCCATTAGCCTTCTTGGCAATCAGGGCACAATACTTTCTCATATTCAGCTTCTTGTCCACTGTAAACCACAGGTCCTTTTCTGCAGAACTGCTGTCTAGCTAGCCAGTCCCCAGTCTGTAGCAGTGCATGGAATTCTTCTATCCTAACTGCAGGACTCTGCACTTGTCGAATCACTTCAGATTTCTTTTGGCCAAATCCTCCAATTTATCTAGGTCAATCGCTATTCTATGCTTACCCTCCAGTGTATCGATCACTCTCTCTAGCTTAGTGTCACCCACAAACTTACTGAGGATGCAATCCACTCCATCATTCAGACCATTAATGAAGATCTTGCACAGGACCAACCTTTTGAGCACTCTGCTTGATACTAGTTGCCAACTAGACATTGAGCTATTGATCACTAACCATTGAGATTGATGATCTAGCCAACTTTCTATTCAACATATAGTCCATTTATTCAACCCACTCTTCCTTAACTTGCTGGCAAGAATATTGTGGGAGACCGTAACAAAAGTTTTGCTAAACTCAAGGTATATCACGTCAACTGCTAGCCCCACATCCACAGAGCCAGTCATCGCAACTTAATGAAGAGTTCTGAGAGTTTTGTGTAATGCACTGCAGCTCCTGTCTATGGGGATGTACAAAGAAATAAGTTCAGAATTTGCGTAATTGCCTGGGATCTGGCCATGAGTGACTAAGATTTTTATAAATGTCACTTCATGAACACATCTGTAAACCATTTAATGCATACTAACCAAGAAACTGAAAATTGGTACTATTATCTTTGAGACGTGGTATTTGCTAAGCTACTGTATTTCATTTTAATTTCTATATATGAGCAAAACTTGCACTGGCATCTCAGAAGGCCTTCTGATTGGTCCAATGAGCAGTTAAGAACACATTTTGCATATGGTCATTGTTCACAGACATGATCTGCAAACTAGACATGGTCTGCAAACTATAGAGAGGTAATCTTAGAAGAAGTTCTTATATTGCTGTATCTAATTCCTTTCTGTAGTAAAATTCTGCCTTCCAATTAATGTAGTGAGTACTTCAGCAAATTCCATACCAAATTCCCGAGGTTCAGTCGCACAGAACTGAAGCAAAACACTTACTGCAACTTTGTCAAGTTGAAGCAGAGCAACCATCTGATACCAAACCATGCAATCAGGTTTTATGAAATGAAACTGAATCTTAAATTGCTCAGCACATGGGGGAAAATAAGAAGCCATTATTATTCTTAAAATATAGGGAAAAAATCACCCAAGGCACAAATGATTGGGAGAAACCTAGTAAGTAATGTTGCTGAAAAAGGCCCATGGGTGATTGTGGACAGCAACTGAAACATACCGGTAAATGTGTAACAGGATGTAAAAGAAAAATAAACCTCTGTGATTTGGGGCTGAATATACAGAAGCATCACATTAGAGAACAGTAAGGTAATAACCTCCCTCTAGAACACTGGTAAAACAGCTGTTTAAGTTAACACAGGAAAGATTTAGACCAATCAAAAGGAATTCTCAGAAAAGCAACAAAATTGATGAAAATGAATAGCTTGGCTAACAAACAGATAAGAGGGAGTAGAATGATAACTAGAATAGTATTTTCAGGGTGCAGAGGGAATCAATTTGTAATAGTTTAGAACAGGGGTTCTCAAACTGGGGGTTATGAAATTATTATGGTCGTGAACTGTCAGCCCCCATAAATGTCAGTAAGGAAGACATGGTATGCATGGGTGGGCATCACTTTTGGGGGATGCTCGTCGCAGTCTGAAATGTTTTCTAAAGTGGTCCCAGCAAAACAAGTTTGAAACCCCTTGGTTTAGAAGTAGTTTGTGAACGCTCAGTGTACAGTTTAAGAATCTGAATCTCCGTGTCAGTAACGTGAGTTTTACACAGGGCCGGCCTTAGATGGTTGGCGGCTCTAGGCAAATTTATTTGTGGAGGCCCCTTCAATGCATTACCCAAGGGGGCCCCTCTGCCCCCCCATTGGGTCCCCCACCACTGGCTCCCCTATCCTTTCTCATCCCCCCGGCCCACTTCCCTGCTCTTCTCACGCCCCCACCACCCACCAGCTCCCCAACCCCGCGTCCCTTCTCCAATGGTCTTGGGCACCCCGGACCCCTTCCCTTCCCGCCCGTCGGCTCCCCGACTGCCCCGGCCCCTTGCCCGATCCTCCCTTGGGCGTGCGGCCAGGCCCAGACCCCCTTCCCCGACCCTCTCGCCACCCCCCGCCCACCAGCTCCCCAACCCGATGGCCCCTCTCCGATCCTCTGCCCCCCCCCAAACCCCTTCCCCACCCACCTGTCGGCTCTCCAACAGCCCCAGACCCTTCCCCGATCCTCCCTTGGGCTTGGGCGCAGGCCCCGACCCTCCTGGACCCCATACCCAATCCTCTCTGCCTTCTGCCCGCCCCCCCCCCCCCTGGCTGGAGCTGCAGGCATGGCTGGCAGAGATTCTCCTTGGCCAGGCCACTTCCGCCCTGAGCACACTCTGTTTGATCATGCTCAGGTTGGGAGATTTGTAACTCCCCAGCCTGGCCACTGTTCCCAGCATCCTGCGGGCCAGATTCTGGGCCGACTGCGGACTGCGCCGGCAAGTTGGATGAGTGTGGGAGCCGCATTCTGCCCGATTCTTTTTATTTTTTGGGCCCCAGAATGCTCACCAGCCAAATCTGTGGGCCCTGGAATGCGTTCCAGAAATTAGGCGGCCCCTAAAATCGGCGGTCCTAGGCAGCTGCGTAGCTTGCCTACTGCTAAGGCCGGCCCTGGTTTTACAGGGATCACTCCATTGACACACATTGGCAATAAAATCAAAGTAGTGAGTGAAGAATTAGTGTCCTTCTCTTTCAAGATCATGTTATAAACATAGTTAAAATGCCTTAATAACTTTATTTTCAGCCTCTGTTTACATGCATGTAAAACTGTAATGCTCATATATACACACAAACTTTCAGTGCTTTTCTTTTTTTTTTTTAAAAGGTGCAGGTCCTCGGCCAGGACATGGGGCGTGGTGGCAGGAGCCGGGGCTGCATCGCTTTGAGAAAAAGGAGCCGGTAATCAGTACCTCTGAGTCCCATCACAAACCCCACCCCTGCAAACTTTGCAGATGTAAACACCTGCACTCTTTGCACTCTTGTTTGTACAGTTCTAACACTAACACTTATAGCTGTTTTATTTTGCACCCACAAAACCCATACGTATTTGTATAATGTACGTAGTTTCACGGCATTGCACACACAGGCGGAGGCTTGCTTGAAAACTTGGACAGGACATTTAATACGTAACGATGGCTGTTAATATGATTATGTACAAATATTTGTTCTTACTCAACATTCACACTTCTATTTCTTTCAAGTGGTACGTGTTTTGCTTTCTGTTTTCTGTGCAGCCTAATCACGTACAAAAGAAAGAGATGGATTCAGTTCTGGCATCAACTTTTGGAATGTGAAATCTGTATCAGTGGTTTTGCCGGCGGGGGAGTGGGGGGGAAATCTTTTCACGTCACATAGCGATGTCAGTTAAAATAATCTTTTTTTTATTTGCAAACAGTTTATTTTAGCAGGAAGCCAGAGAGAGCTAATCAATAGGAAACCCATAATATCTTCAATACATACGCTTTTTTTTATTCTAACTGCACTGTACTGAGACATCATATATTAATAAAGTGGAATAAAGGCACAACAGCCAAATCATCTTAACATGGCAGCATTTTTCTCCATTTTATTTTAGCTTGTGTACATTAACAACACACAAACTGCACTTTGAAAACACCCCTGGATTTTACAGTAAGCGGACAGAATCTTTGCTGTGTGGTCATGCCCAGAAGAGAGACTGAATGACATCTCAGTAAACTATGTTTACCCTTAGCTACTTTCCTGCCACATTTTCTCAGTTGACAGCATGGTAAGGTCAGTCTGCTGTTGGAGGTGCTCAGATTATGGTTTTGAGGGTCATGTAAGCACCAAAAATAGACAGACAGAAAACACAGCACCAGGGTTTTTACCTTATATATTTTGCAAAACATATCCTGCAATGCTTTTGCACCTCCAGGGACAGTTCTATACATTTGTGGGCAGAAAACTGTCATTTGCCTCATTAATAATATGGACTTTTGAAATTACCCTCATTTTATTGTCATCGTTGCCTAGCTGTTCAGTGAAGTGCTGCTCCCACAATTGCTTCAGAGTCCTTACTAAAATGTGCCCTTTACAGATTCTACACAGATCCCTGACTTGCTTGGGAAGACAAACTCAGAGGAAGTAAGAGCAGTGAATGTTGTATAAAATTGGAATGAAGGTTAATTTACTTTACTTTACTATTACTTCTTCATTTTTCCAAGCTGGGTCCGTGCTCCATGTGCTCGGGAAGTCTGAATCCTCTACTGTGGTTATCGCTCACCCATCAATAAACTAAGCAGATATGATTCAGAAGAAACACTGTACAAACAGGGAACAGATACAGGCAAGAGCAAGATATATTTTTTCAGTCACTATCTTGACCCTTAAACAGTATGCACCCAGCCTTTCGTTTCTTGCAAAACATACACAAGAGGAATCTGTCTCCTTACAGTGCTATGCTGATATGACTGTCTTCACAAACTTCTCTTTGTTCCACAGGATTGTCACCTATAGGTCAATCTAGAGAGAATAGTAGCTACAGCTGAAGCAGAAGGCAGGCAGTAGCCAAGCTCCAGTCAATGTCTCCTAGAGATTTGCAAAATGAAGCCATTTGGAATTCATAACATTCTTTAACAAAACAATATTGCCTTCCTATTGTGTTGCATAGGCATTCTAAGCTCAGGCTGGCTGAGTGACAAGAACTGTTTCCTGTCTGAGAGCTGCCGTTTATCTTTGGCCAGTGTCAGGGATGTCTCTGTTTTTTGGCATCTTACGCATTCTCCTATGTTCATACTTAGCTTCATGTTTTTATATTTAAAAGATACTTGCGTCATACTGTAACATACTGCTTTGGAGCTAGTTCAGTTTCAATGAGACTTTATTGGTGTGACAAATTGTACAAGTGCTGCCAAAGTATGAGAAAGGGACAGATTCTTCAGGTATCCGCCAGAGGCAGGCAGGACCCACCCAAGACAGACTTTCAGCTGCTGTAAATCTGCACAACTCCATGGACTTCAAGCGGAAGTATTGTATTATTTTACACCAGCTAAGGCTCTGGCCCTATTACCTCAGACTTTGGGCAAGTTGGGATCCATATCTAAACCTAAAAATAACGAGAGCCCTGTGGCACCTTAGAGACTAACAGATTTTCTTCGGCATAAGCATCTGATGAAGTGGGTTATAGTCCACGAAAGCTTATGCCGAAGAAAATCTGTTAGTCTATAAGGTGCCACAGGACTCTCGTTGTTTATTGCTGTACAACAGACTAACACAGCTACCCCTCTGGAAATTTCTACCATAATGGCAATGTATTCATTTTATACTGATATAAGTGAATACACAACATTCAGGATAATGGCCCTATCATTTCAATCTCCTGCATCCTCTAAGAAACATAGGCCAAGATTTTCTATAAATGAGCAGTGATTCTGATGCCTCTGTTCATAGATGCCCAAACTGGTGCACCTTAAAAGGGCCAAATTTTCAGACACTAGGGGCTCAACACTTCCTGAAGATAAGGCCCCATTGAGGTTGGTCACCCCAAAAATCACTAATTTCTTTCAGCCATAAAGTTTAGCAAACTTATGAGAAAACATGACTGAGATCTTACCTAACAAAAAGCTTAGAACATTAAGATATTCTTTAAAATTAACTGAAGTGGTTTCATTCTTCAGCTGAAAGAGCAAAAAAAGTCCTGAATAGTGAAATCTGTGAGATAATCAAGATGAGAGAAAGCATGCACACACACGACAGGAAGTGTGCACCGATAATTAAAGAGGGTAGAAATCAGAACTTTCTCCTATTTTTTTGTTTTTCAATCAGTTTGCTATAGGACGAAAAATCAAGAGCATGCATTGGATCCTACGACTAAGTTTATATCCTAAACAGTGCCAGGACCAGAAAGAGAAAAAGGAGAGGGTGTACTGCAGAACTCTTGAAGACGCTTTTTTCACCCTTCCATTCGTTTTCCACGGACTGCAAGCATTGCATGCATGAGAGGGGGAAAATGTAAAAACTTATTCCCAAAACAAGTTTATAGTTTATTCAAACCTTTCTTTATTAGGTGAGATGGAAAAGGTGCGGTACAGGCTAGAACAGGGGTGTGAAAGAATCTGGCTGGTGACCACACTCCACGGGGCCACACACTCTCCCCAACAGAGAGAGAGAGGGAGAGAGTATTGTCTCACATACCCAGTGCCCTGCAATGCTGCAAGAGTGTTAGGGTCTCACGACATCACGGAGCTCTTGGTATGTGAGACTGCGCTCTGCAAGACCACACTCTCTCCCTGAGAGAGAGAAAGAGAGAGAATGGTGTCTCAGAGTGCAGTTTTTCATACACAGCACTCCACGATGCCACAAGAGTGCCATAATACTTTGATATTTTGATTTATGGTATGTATGTGTGGTGGGGTGAAGAACAAGTTGGTCAAATCTGGCCCAAATGAGTTTGACACCCATGGACCAGAAGAATATATCTAATTCACTGTTTGAATTAAAATCATGACCCAGAGCAATACCTTTTTGCTACTCAAGCTAGAAAAGCTTGAGCTCTACAAATTCCAATTTAAAAATTCACTATTTAATTTTTAATTAAAAACTTCATTTTGTACTTTCTTTTTCAGGAAAATATATACTTTCACTATCACCAGAAGGCTCTTCAAATTCTATCAAAGGAGGAGAGATTCATGCGAATGCTTTCAAGAACAATTAGGATTTAGTGCATTCCACTTTTATAAAGAGTGATGCTTGCAGAAGCTGAAATGAAATGGAGTGTGCTTAGAAATTTTCCAGTAACTAGAAACGCTGTAAGTGTTATCAGAAGCATATTTTCATTAACATTAATTGAACTTTCACACATAATTCCAAAGTTAACAAGTTCATTAAATATATTTGTGGTTTCTGGATTTCCACATAAAAGAATATTCCAGGCTGTATTCCACATTCAGGAAAAATGCTAGTGTTTATTCAAATGTCAGCATTAACTAGACTTGTGTCTAAACAATAGGAATTGTCATTTGAAACAAAACAGTAACAGAATACTTAAAGAAAAAAAATAAAAACAAGCACTTAATCAACAGAGGCTGATATTTTCCTGCTATCAGGAAGGAATTAAGAGATGGCATAGGAAGAAATGCAGTGGACATTGACATTCTGTTTTCAAAAGACACTATAAACTCGAATCCTGACTGAAAAAAAACAAACAAAAACAAAAACAAAAAAACTTACAGTGAAACACTTAGCAAACCATTGGGTGCTAAAAATGAAGTAATAATAGACTGAAATCAAAGGGGAAAGCATAGGACTTATATCACCATATTTAAAGTAAGGGCCAACATCTATTTTAAATTATTTTGAAGGAAAATCTATTTCTCTTTTAATTGAACTTGTATTTTCTTAGTTTATGATTAAAAATGGAAGCTGCAGCAGACCCTGCCTGGTGCAGAATCTGCAGAAATATCTCCACTGCTACAACGATCAACATCCCGCTCACCGCACCTTTCAAGATCCATGATCCTACACATGCCTATCAGATATATGGTGTACCGCAACCAACACACTAAATGGCACCATGAGAACTATGTGGATTAGCCTAGATAATCTCTGTGCTCTCAGATGAACTCACATGTTTGGAAAACATTTTTGGAATACAGAATTAGGAAAGAACTTCTGCCGAATAGGTGAAGAACCCAAGAATTACCCCAACCCATCCATATTTGGGTGTATAGTGGGATTTGCATTAGAAGTTAAAGTTCTTTTTAGCCAAAACCCTGAGGATGTATGACAAAGGGACAGCTCAAGCAGGTATGAAGCTTTAGGATTTCTAGACATTCCTAGCTTTAAGAGTTTGCATTTTCCGAACTACTGAATTTTATTACATGGTGGTCACTTGACCTTACATTCCACTACTCCTAGCCACCTACCCAGCTGCAGGCAAGAACAGATTTGGATAGTAGGATACCTATGCACAGAAGGTTCCCTACAGAGAATCATTCAGATTTAAAGATACATTAAGTACTACTGCAATTCAACAGCCACTGAATTCCAGTCAGCTATATGCATAGCATGAGGAACAAACCTGCTTCTAGCGGTCAGGCCAAGTAACCCAATTGCAAGCTGGGGAAACTAAGTGTGGATTTAGAAGGGAAAAAGTTCTCTTGATTTTTAGAAGCAGCCCGTGGAGAATACTCTGGCCATTCTATGACCCAACAGTGCCTTCCCTATGGGAGAGAAAGAAAAGGTGGAGAATCCTCCCACTGAAGAAAACTTCAACCCTATAGAAGCTGCTTATGGCAGGAAGCCTGAAAGCTGAGATGACAAAATTGGATTTTACCAGGTCAAAATCTGTGTAGTCTTTCCTCCAGAACCATGTGGAGCTGCTCAGTTCTTTTCTCTGCACTGCCAGGTGCTGAGAGCAAGCCCCAAAATTATCATTTTAAGGCAGTCCTAAAATAGAAAGGGGATCTGTGTTTTTAAAGCTCCCTGAGCTACAGCTTGCCACAGTAGAAAGTGCAAATCTTTCTAGGCAACGGCATTGATCTAAATTCTTTAGAATTTTAAAGCAAACATCCTGCTGTCCCATTTAAAAAAAAAATCAGACTGAAGTAAGCAAGCAGTTAAATACAGTTGGCCACAGTTTATCTGTTGCATATTATGTGAACACTTGTCTGTGCTGTATTTAGTGACTAATATTTGTATTATATTTCTGTATGAAGTCTTCTCTTCCCCTCTCACCCAGTGCGAGAATCTGACAGCACTCAGGATGCCTTTGACCTCCTATGATGGGTTCTTACACCTCCTCAGAGAACAAGGTAGGAACTGCTCCTGATAGGTTTAATTTCCTGACTGACAATGGTCATGTGATGCTGTTCTGAAGACAGAAGTTTCAATTCTGGGTGTTATTCTTAGTCAGAGGGGTCTCAGGAGTTGGAGCCACACCTACCCCTAATGAAAGCACTAGGGACAGATCTGGCTCTCTGACTCCATCCTTAGGCACATTACCTTAGTAACATACATCAGTATTTATTAGTTTGTCTTCTAAATAGTTCTGTACGTCTCTTACCACATATGGAGTCTTCTGAAATTATTATATATATTTGAAGGCGATCAGTGACTTCACAGTCTTCTGTCACCTAACTGCAATTTTTTTACTCCTTTGTAAGGGAGAGTCTTTCCATCAAGGGAGTTATATAGAGAATGTGGTAATTTGGCTGAGTTTGGACTATGCATATTCAGGCAGAGAAAGAATCTGTATTCACTGACACTTACATAACCAGCCCTGCATGACGGCTGATTGTGAAATATGAGAAAATACACCAAATTCCTTGATACATTTTTTTTTAGGTGAAGGGAATAAGACTAAGGTCTTTAAGGTTATAGGATCTTTGTCTCCAGGAGTCTCTGATAATCTCATCCCTGTCACATCACTCTTTGCCTTTCACTTATACAGGTCTCTTAATTATTGTGGAATTTTAATTTATCTTTGAGTGCGCTCACATATTACTCCATTTTAGTCAGCAGGTGCTCTCTAAGAAGTCTTTGTTGGCTTTGAGCACACTAGAGTTTGTCCTTGCTTTTTGCCTTTACCTCAAATAAGGTAACTTTACGTTTGCCCTTGATTTTTGTATGAAGGTTGTTTTCTCTCATTTATCATAAATTTTGTCCAAATCTCTCCAGAAACCTTTACAGGAGCTTTTCTCCTCTAGGTGTTTCAAGGATCTTAACATTTTATTTGTCATACTTGGGCAGATTTAAGAAATCATCTGCATTAATTCTTGCTATTTCTAGATGGATGCAGGACTGCATAATGTTAATATATGCACTGAGGTGTCACAGCTTGATTAAATGTCTGTTGCTCATAACATAACTGTACTGCGGCTTCCAGGAAAAATTAAAAAAGAATTCTATGGGAGAATATACTCCTGCTATCTTTTGTCATTTTGCAAAGTAGATTTTTGCAGCAGCTTCAGATGGGATATTTGGGTGGCCACCATCTGCATTAAGTTTTAGTGTAATTGCAGACTCAGTCCACCCGTACCTACTTTCAGGATTCTCAAAGATTTGTCTTTTTAACACAGACTTGATAATGGGTATTGCTGAAAAGTGAGAGATATAATACAGAAAGGTTCCAGTTCAGCAAAGTACTTAAGTATTTGCATAACTTTCTGCTTAAGAGCTTTGCTGAATCAGGGCCAAATTGTGTTCATTTCTGTACCCCTCCTCTTTTTCCTCATTCATTCTCCTCCTGGCTGCTGACAATGGGAAGGGGGCTGGGTATGTAGCAGCCAAACATTAATGGTTTAAAATATGCTGAATTATGGAGTGAAGGATTACACAAATGCTCCTTTCCTTAGTCTAGCTTTACACTATGTGTTGCGGTTTTTCCATTGCAATTTTATTTATCATTTTGTACAATTCCACCCCTTGAACAGTTTGTTAAATATTACTTCTGCTTTGATCAGTGTAACAATTTTGTGTTTGTCGTCACTGGGTTTGTGTTAAACTACTCCTTATTGTTCTCTGTTTTTCCTTATCCTTTGATGTTTTCTTTTTTCCCCAATTCATTCCGTTGATTTGTTGGTTTTTTTAACATTCCAGTGACACAAAAATCAGTGTGAAACCACAGTCTCCTAATCCAGTCACCTGGTATTTTCAGCCCCTGCCTTTCTTTGTGGTACCTGCACACCGATGGAGAGATGTTCTTTCTCACCAATCAGCTATGGTCCTTGGTTAGGAGTCTATCACTTCTCACTTTAGTATAAATTAAACATTACAAGTGTGTGTAAGACAAGACTGTGCCATTGGCTCGAACACACGATGCACAGATCTACACTTGTTCCCTCCAGTACATGAGGAGATGCTTCTTTTTACGGAAGTGCTCACTCAGAACTCTTTAGCATGCTTTAAACATTTTCTCTAGTCTCCCGAGCATTTGAGACAGGCTGACTGCTGGCAGAGCCACCGTTTGAAAGGCAGAAAATAAGGCAGAGATAGACAGGGCTGGATTAACTGGTCTGGGGACCCCACGCTACCCTCCTCACTGGAGTTCCCCCTCCCGGGCTGGGGCCCTGGCGCCACACCATGGTGGCCTGTGGGTGGGCCGGTGCTAAACAGGGGAAACAGGACAGAGGTCGCTCTGCCCCCCAGGGTGGGACCTGATGGGGCTTGGCATAGCCCCCCTGGGCCATGGGCCCAGGAAGGCTGCACTGTGTGCCAGCCAGCCCTGCCTCCTGGGCAGAAGGAACAGGCACTGGCCCCCACTGACCCCCTGGGGGTCAGACTAGCTGGCTCAGGGGCAGGGTGGGAGCACAGAGCTTGGCCTCTGGCCCCAGCACCCTCCTCTTCCCCCCATCAGTGCTGGCAGGGGTACTCCCAGAGCTCCCCCATGCTGCCGGTGCTGAGCAGGGCGGGCCGGATGAGGCAGGAGCCTTAGGGGCTAGAGCCAGGCCCCTCCACCCCGCTTTAGGCCAGGGCCTGGGGTTTTGGCCCCTATAGCCCCTGCATTAATCCGGCCCTGGAGATAGATGTGTTCTGTGAGTGCAACAGAAGTTTTGTAACCGTCAACCAAAAACAGACCTGTCAAGGCAGTGTAAGGCTCCTGAAAGCTATCATTACAAATGACGACTGAGAGGCATAACCACCAGAACTGAATTGGACTCTGTAACACCAGTACAAACCCCCTGTACAAAGTGAAAACCTCAGAAGTAGGATCAAAACTCGTGTTCGTTTTCTTTCAGTCCTCAGCTTGCTTTGCCTTTTTTGTAGGTTTCCAGTGGTCTTTCGCTTCTCAAATGACAGGATTCATTCAAAGGACTCTTATGCTGGCTAAGTTAAAGTTTCCTTTCAGAAAGTGTTTTCTATAAAGATGGCACCACATGCCTGTTGGCTTGTGTTCATGGGTCATAATCTCATCAGAAAAATAAAAACCTCATGACCTTACACTCTTTCCACCTATCCTTCCATGTTGCTGATAACATTCTCTCATTATTTCGAAGGTCAGAAACTGACATAAAGATAGTTCTAGTAGTTCATGTATTGTTAATAAATTTCCCTCTTTTGATTCCCTAGTCCCTCTTGGATTTCCAGTAATTCTATACTGAAGAATTTTGTTTTCTCATAGGAGGCCCTTATTTAATATTGTGATGACTTCTTTCTTTCCTGTCATTATGAAAATGCTTCCCAACTTCATAATCAGGTTTTCAACACAATTGAATCTCACTTATTAACTTAAGGATGGTGTCGGAGGGGTGGAGGTCTCTGGATTGAATTTTGTTTCGTAATATATCACTTGGCAAAGAAATTCAGACTAACTTGTTATTTACCTCTCTGATGACCCAATCCTGCTCACACTGAAGTGAAAGGGAAGTTTTCCACTGACTTTGAGAGAAGACGACTTAGGCCGCTACTGAGGAACTAGAGGAGCAGTTCTGTGTGTGGGACACAGAAGGAGGTGTTTCACTGTGCAATCCAGTCATCTCTCTATTCTTTTTTTGGATAAATTGAACACAATAAGCTCTGTAACAGAAAGGCATTTTCTGCAGCCATTGAATAATTTTTAAAGACTAACAAATGTATTAATTGCATGAGCTTTCATGGGAGAAAATCCCACTTCATCAGACACTGAAGACAGAAAACTTACGGAATGGGAGGAAATAAATGCAGGAAGTGTAAGACATTTATTTTCCTACCATTCTGTAAGTTCCCCATCTTCAAAGCATCTGATGAAGTGGGATTTTCTCCAACGAAAGCACATGTGATAAATACATTTGTTAGTCTTTAAAAGTGCCACAGGACTCCTTGTTTGTTTTTCTGACCAAGACTAACATGGCTACCCCTTTGGAACTTGAATAATTTTTGTGGCCCTTTCCTGCGCCTTCAACAGTTTTTCAACATTCTTTTTAAAAAGTGGACACTCAAACGTTTTCCAGCAGTCCTGCATTGTCTCATCTGTGACATATACAGAGATAAAATCATTGCCTTACACCTACTCACTATTTCTCTTTTTATACATCCAAAGATCACATTATTCCTTTTGCCATAGCATACCTGTGAGTTCACATTGAGTTAATGTCCACCATGTCCCCTACATTCATAGAATCATATAACTGGAAGGGACCATAAGAGGTCATCAAGTCCAGGCCCCTGCATTCATGGCAGGACCAAGTACTCTCTTAAACCATCCCTGACAGGTGTTTGTTTAACCTGCTCTTTAAAATGTCCAATAATGGAGATTCCACAATCTGCCTAGGCAACTTATTCCAGTGGTTAATCACCGTGGCACTTAGGAATTTTTTCCTAATGTACAAACTAAACCTCCCTTGCTGTAATTTAAGCCCATTGCTTCTTGTCCTATCATCGGTAGTTAAGGAGAACAATTTTTCTCCCTTCTCCTCGTGACAACCTTTTAGGTACTTGAAAACTGTTATGTCCCCTCTGTGTCTCCTCTTTTTTCAGACTAAATACACCCAGCTCTTTCAATCTTCCCTCATAAGTCAAGTGTTCCAAAACTTTAATCATTCATGTTGCTCTTCTCTGGACTTTCTCCAATTTGCCCACATCTCTCCTGAAATGAGGTGCCCAAAACTGGACACAATACTCCAGTTGAGGCCTAATCAGGGTGGAGTAGAGCGGAAGAATTATTTCTTGTAATTGATTCAGATGATGGCATAGACGGTACACTTATAAAATTTGCTGATGATAACAGAAGATTCTGCTGTGGCAATAGGGTGGTCCCTAACCACATCCCCACTGGATTCCTCGTGTTGATGTCAAACATCTAATGGAGCTTAAAACCTCCAGAGCTCTGGCTGAATAGCAACCATGGAGGGAGGGAGAAGAACAATGCTGAGATCACACTTCTTCCCTTTCATGCCTGTCAGCACATTTTATCAGGTTTCTTTTGTTACTGTTCATAAAAGGCACAATATTTTGTTAGATAATAGTGTTTTAAATTAAGCACCAAAAATTAGATCTGCTGAAATATGCATGAAGAATATAAAAACAAGTGACCTGCTAGACTGGATACAACATGTTAACCTTCAAATCAAAACTGTAAAACATGAGCAATGAAAGGTTTTTTAAAAGCAGTGAATTTAAGATGAAACCAAAAATGTATGTCATACAGGAATATCGCAAAAGAACTATACAAAAATAAAACCAAATGATCTAGCTACTAAACTACACATATCTGCTCGAAATCTTGCAGGAATCAAATATTCCAGTAAAAATAAAAAAGGAGATGGAAACACAAGTTTCTTATTATCACACTTCATACGTTATAAAACATAACAGTTAACTTATTTTTGGCAAAAGGACAAAGGTTGCACAACATGCTGGCTTACACAAATATTTTCTATTGTTAAATGCATCTTAAATCTAGCATGTCATATATTAACTTTAAGCACATACTGCACAGTAAAGTTTCAAAGTGTCCTAAAGATACCTGAAGTTTCAACACAGCAACAAATATCATACTGTCAGTATCTACTGTACTAGGTGTAACAAAAATTACTCAACAATTCATTATTAATAGAAACCGGATAAAACAATTTGAGTAATCAAAATCATATATATGTAGACCAAAGAGAAGTTGATATTTTTGGACAAATTACTGGACATATTTCCTAGAACATTCCCTCCCTGAAGAGAAAAAAAAATAGTTACACAAGTTCCTTCAGAAAACTTTGTTTATAATCAGGAATGAGTTATGTCTGTGGAAGTGAATCAGATTAAGTGAATGTTTCACTTAAAAAAATGCTGTCTTTTTTAGAGGGGGAAAAAGCATCAATGACAATGGAAATGGGTAAGAAGTCAACAACGGATTTTATATAGCACTGTATTACTTTATTGCATCCCTCTCTCTAGTGAAGAGTTTATATAAAGAAAAGAAAATATTTAGGATCAGGGAAGTAAAGAATCTTGCTATTATTGACAATTATGATTTATTGCTAAGTGTCACCAATGTGGTGGGCATCCACATTTGAAGGAAGAATATTGTCCCTGACATAAGTCACTAGCTATCTAGAAAATATTAGACACAAAAAGAATTTCTGAAAATGTTGAGCTATAAAGGAAAATGTCAAAAATCAGATACAATGCGTTATCCCTTGTCTCCCACATACAAACTTCTCTACCAAAACTAAGTCTGAGCCACAAAAACAAGAATTTTAGTAAATTTGTATTTCATTTAAAATGTCCTTAACTCTAATATTACTGACACTTTGTATCATTAAAAAAGAACATTTTAAATCTCTAGTTCATTTTTCACAATGTTTGTTTTCTTAATTTACATTTAGCATTTTACTTATCTTCAGACAAAAAGAGCAGATTGATCTGTCCTTTTACTAAAATGTCAATTTTTATTATTAGCTAATTTCAGTTTTGGGTTCTCACACAAGAACACAATGTAGATTTCAATTATCTAGCGATCTGAGAGCACAGGACTATTAGCAAGGAATGCTGTAATTTCAGTCTTAGTACCATTACTGCTTCCTTCTAACTTTGTGCAAGTCAGTTGACTGCTGAGCCTCAGTTTCTCTTTCTGTAAAATAGAAATATTATTTATTTTTCTGGCTTACTATGATTTTATGAGGTTTATTGTTCAGAAATTGCTCTGAAGTTATGGAAGCACTATGGAAACCCTAAGCATTCTTATTCTTAAAACATTTATGTTACAGTTCAGCTAGAGGCTGAATCAGGACTTCATTTTACTAGGCTATTATTCTATTTGTTGTTATTTGAATTCATAGCACTGGTAGCTGATGTTTAAATAATAAAAAATGTTCAAGGAAATTTTGAAAAATTATGAAAACATTTTGATACATATTACCATAGGTTTTAAAAACACATTAATTTAGTGCATGTTGATCTTGAAACTGGCTAACAGTATTCTTTTCAATAATACATCACCTTATCCACCATGTGCAGCAGAACGTATGTTATGTGATCTGCCACTCATGAATTAGATATTGCATAATGTCACTAAAATGTAAATGTACCAAACTGTATTATTGCCAATTTGCTATTTAATTACCAAGCCAGGTTACTCACGTTAATTAATTTTCATGACATATTTTGAGATAGATCAGCCTTGCACAATTAAGTGTTTACATCTCACAAATATGGAAGTACAGTATTACTATTCTGAGTTCACAGTAGTCTCCCCTCAGCCTCTTTGCAAAGGTGTAAATTGCTACACAAGGTGTTTTGCTTTGGAAAAATCAGGTCATATATACTTTGTATCATTCTCCTCTCTTCCGGAATCAGACACTCACAAGAAGTAACTGAACATCTTTTTCTTGAATACACAATTAGTCTGAAGGTGGGGGGAATGCTGCTTTTGCACAAAGGATGTGGCATCCCATTATTATCTTTGTTGATTAATCAAATGCTAAGTGTGGGGGATGCTGCTTCCCTTCCCCAAGGCGGACATACCTGAAGTTCTGATGCCCTCTTCATGATTTCAAGGGTGATGTAGCAACCAATTGAATGACCAATCAGCACAAGCTTCATATCTTTTGGCACATTGTTTCTGAGGAAGTCCAACTTGTGCTCAATTTGTCCGTGAAGGCCAAAGACATCCTCTAGTTCTTTAACATCCGTGTCTGAAAAATAAAACAAATACACATTCTTTTATATAAGGACATTTTCACTAACTCATCTCTCCCCACTGCTCTTGGAAATTCTCTGAAATGAAAATAATTTGTAATTTAGAGTGATCACCCCCTGACACACAGAGACCTTCATTAGCACCTGGACAGGATATGAAACATTGCATCTAACTGAAGAAAGGGAAGAACGCAGTAACAGAGGGAACTGAAAACACAGAACCTTAGTCCAATATTCTTGCTTCACTGGCTTTCTAGTCAATTCAAGATCAAATTCCTGCCTTCAGTCCCTATCTTCAAAGCACTTCATTGACTGATTTAGGAGCCTCAGGGATAACTTTATTTCATGTGATCGTGACCTATCATGACAGTGATAGGCTACAGGAACAAGAGAACAAGGACCCTAAAGAACAAAATCAACACCTGCAAGACAGAGCTTTTTCTCCAAATCGACCACACCTATAGAACTCGTTTCCAGAAAAGGTCACAATGACCATGAACTTTAGGGCTGTTCAGAGCACAATATAAAAATCCACTTCTTCAATTCAACTCTCCCTACCCCCAATAAACCCACCAAAATTCCATATTTAAAGACACAGAGGCATGCACACACTTACAGAGAGACGAATGCAGATTGTTTTTGAGTCCACTTTAATAAACCTATAAATAAATGTACACTACTTCTTAGACTTCACCAATCACTACTAATTCTCTGCTCTGCTAAAGATTGTGTAATACTGAGCGTGTCTCGGTTTCCCATCTATAAAACTGAGATAGTAGCGCCTCCCCTACATGCCAGAGTCTTGTGAAGATAGATGTATTAAAGACTGTGAGGCACTCAGATATATTTAAGCACCAAAGAAAAATAAAAGGGAGAATTCAGACAGGACCAAATTCTCATTTACAATAATATCCAGGGCTGGATTAACTGGCCCGGGGGACTCAGGCTGCCCCCCACTACAGGGCCTCCCCCGCCGCTTGGCCCCTTGAGGGGTGGTGCTGCTTAGGTCAGTCTGCCGGGGGTTGGGGGGAGGCTGGCTGGTACGTGGCGCAGGGGCCTCCAATGCAACCCTTCAGGACCATGGGCCCTGAAAGGCCACGCAGGAGCAGTGGCAGGTGGCCTTGCTGCGAGTCAGCTGGCCCCGGCCCTGCCCCAGGTGGAGCAAACAGGGGCTGGTGTGCTCCAGGACCCCACCTTCCCCCACTCCCAGCACCGGCAGGAAAGGAGCACTTTCAGCGGTCCTTTCCTGCAGGCACTAAGCCGGACAGGTGCCTGATTATCGCAGGGGGTTTAGGGGTTTGAGCCCAGGGCCCCCTTTTTGGCTGGGGCCTAGGACTTAAGCCCCTAAAATATTCCAGCCCTGATAATATATACATAATAAATTACATACATACTCATCTTAAAGGCCCTTTTCATGATACAAAGGGGGAGTAGCACAAATGAGAAACTAGTCCACAACATTGCTAATGCTGCCATCAAAGCTTTAAATCCATGTACAGTAAATTTCCCGCTAATCACAGTCAGCAGTGTGGAATACTAAAATTGTTAATATTAATATATTGTAGTGCCTGTGCGTGCAATAGCCACTTTCCCAGGTGGAATGAGCTAGTAATGTACTACACTACCTTTTTTACCTATTTAAAATGACCTTTTGATGCAAAATGATAATCGTTAAAAGAAAATAATGTATCCTAATCTCTTTTTCCCCCAAACCTCAAGCAAATTACCACAGAGCTTGCCACAGAAAGGGCTTTGTTCAGCCAAACTAATACTCCTAGTAAAACTGTTATAGGTCACGTCTTGGCCTGATTTACATTAGTTGCTTTAAATGAAAAAAGAGAAAAAAGGTTTTATTAAAACACATGTGAAGGACAGAAAATTAGATGAGAAGCAGTGTTTTGCCTATGAGGCTTTCTGCAGGTAATGGAAAACGAAAAAGCTTGTTCTGTTTTCCAAAACTCAAAATAAGGGCCTAGGGCCAAAACATTGTTTTTAATCTTAATTTCTGTTTTTAGCAAAAACTGTCTTAACTACTTTTTATTTGTTTATTCGGCAGCCTAACTTCATGCAGGAGACGGCTGGCCTCCTCACCCATCTCATTAAAAGTACACACAGGAGATGTCAAATTCAGAATACTGAAAAAGCAGAATGATCCAGTGAGTAGGATACAAAACTGCACTGGGACTCTGTAGACCGGAGTTCTATTCCGAGCTCTTCTACTAACCTACTGTGGAAAATGAGGCAGGTAGGTTTCCCTCTATGATCATGTTTCTGATCCCATCCTTTATTTGTCCTGTGTTGCTAACTCTGTGGATTTTATTGAGTGTCTTGTAAAATGGATATTTTCTACTTAAAGTTGCAGCACCTAGAAAAAGTGATTATCTGAGAATCTCAGCTTTCATTTGTAAAATAAATCAGTATCTCACATAACTGTAGAGAAAAACTAAAACATCAGAGCTAAAAAATCAAAAGGTAAATAAAGCATGCAAAATTAAAACTCTCATTCTTATTTAATCTCATGATTTTCTGTGGGGCTTGAGTCATGACTGGATTTTTGAGCACCTGTGGTTGAGATACTGTCTTTTTTAGATTACAAATACTTTAGGTCAGGGACAGCTGCTGTCTTTGTGTATGTATGTTACCTCACACACTAAACATCTGTGTAACACACAAACAACATCCACACTGTGGATGAACAGAGCGCTAACACTTTCAAAATAGCCTTCATGAAGACAGGCACCTAAATCCATCCTGATGACTAAGACTTGGCCTACACTGTCATCGGATTTCCTCAGGAGTTGATGGGAGATACAGAAACCACACAAAGTACCTTGCATATCTCCCATCGACTCCCTAACTTCTACTTACCAAGCACCATCACTTGACTGTGCTGATAGGAAATCGCCTCTGGTTGACACAGCATTATTCTCCTTGCGGGGATGGATTAATGGCATTGACTGCCAGGTCAACTGAGTGGATCTCTACTGCTCTTCAGTGCAGATTCCTGCGGAATCAATTCTGCACTGCCAGCAATGCCACAGACATATCCTAAATATGGATTTAAGTGACTTGACCCACTGAAGACCAGCATGTTCCTTTCTTTTCAAGGGTGGGTATAGTGTTGAGACAATTATATAGGTATGACAAAAACTGCATTGGGAAGATAAGTGTGTACCAGAGTTTTCTAAGATCCGTATGCTAACTTTCACAAATTACAGATTATGCCTTGATCCTGCACTCTTTACTTAAGTAAAACACATGAATTCCAGTGGAAAATTAGACCAAAGACAGCAGGATGGTGATCTATAGAGTACTCCAATTTGAAACCATGAGATTTTCTTCCCTTGTTTAACAGCAATGAATATTTTAGTCTCTTTTCGTCTCTAACCATAACAGTACAAGACAGCAATATGAAATTTCTTTCATCATGGAAAATAACTATGGCCCTGATCAAACAAGAACATTACACCAGTGTGGAACCCTGCATATTTCAATAGCTGTTTTCACAGATGAATATGAATGGCTGCAAATCAATGGGTAATAGCATTTGAACTAATAAAGCCATTTACTGGATAAAACCACTATTGGCAGAGGCTAAAATCATTTGTGGCTTTGTCAATCAAAAGTAATCCATACATTCCAGTCTCCAAAACTTTTATATGGTCCCACAAAATCATGTAGTCCCTTATACATTTACATTAATATTTATTTTTTGGCCAAATAGAAAATTGTCCTTGTCTCATGTTATCTCAAAATGTGTTTCCAATGAAAATGTTACCGTTATAACGGAATGAAGTCTATAGAAGGAGGGTTGTGAGTCATATGTGATTATTTATCTTTATGGAACAAAATTGTCTAGGGAATGTCCAAAATCAACATCAATTTCTTGGGTGGAAATGTTTAAATGGGATCTTTATGTAAGCAAACAGATTTGCACAAACACATTGGCGGTTCCCTCTCTAATGGCTCTACATTAGAGAAGGGAGCAGAGGGTGAGCTACTTCACCTCAGGTGTAGAATAAATTGCACGGCTGAAATGAAGCTCATTTAAGCTGAATTTTTAGATAGCAGAAGTTATATGAGTTGTATCTTATGCTGAATATACCCTATCTGAGCCAATCCATGTAGTCTTATGATTTTATTTAGCTGAAATGTACTAAAAGAAATACTGTATTGCTGTATTTTCTTTGGCTCAGTGTTAATCTACTGATGTGCTTTTGGAAAAATAAATTTGTGACGGCTTTAAGGAATCTCTTTTTCTGACCTCTACTAAACCAGAGTCAGAAAACAATGATAGATTAAATTCAAGTGTTTGCTCAGAGATTAGTTCTCTGGTTAACCTTGCTAAGAAGAATGGGACTCTGGGTTTGAGAGGAATAGCCTTTTTGTAGGGGGAAAAGGGTGGGGTGTATGTGAGTGAGATTAGAAAGATGAGAAGAAAATCAATACAGCCATATGAGCAGATACTAACAACTCCTATGAAACTAGCACAGAGACCATAAACAGGGACATTTTACTTCAATTCTCCTAGATCCTCAATCTCTTTTAACCTAGACAACAGAGTCTTGTGGCACTTTTAAAGACTAACAGATTTATTAATCGCATGAGCTTTCGTGGGAGAAAATCCCACTTCATCAGACGCTTTGAAGATAGGCAAGTTACAGAGTGGGAGGAAATTAAATGCAGGGGAGTGTATGACATAGCATCAGGTCATACACTCCCCTGCATTTAATTTCCTCCCACTCTGTAACTTTCCTATCTTCAAAGCGTCTGACGAAGTGGGATTTTCTCCCATGAAAGCTCA
>ML685779.1:25458491-25481451 GCA_007922175.1 Pelusios castaneus
CAGAGTGGGAGGAAATTAAATGCAGGGGAGTGTATGACATAGCATCATGTCATACACTCCCCTGCATTTAATTTCCTCCCACTCTGTAACTTTCCTATCTTCAAAGCATCTGACGAAGTGGGATTTTCTCCCACGAAAGCTCATGCGATTAATAAATCTGTTAGTCTTTAAAAGTGCCACAAGACTCTGTTGTCTTTCTACAATAGACTAACACGGCTACCCCTTTGGAATCTCTTAACCTAGTCATTCATAAGAGACATTCCAGGTGAGATGTACATGAATGAAATTGTGGCACTTACCTTTGTATATGCCTAATTTCTGCATCTAAATCCATGGAGTGTGCATGCAAAGAAGAGACTTTCATGCACACATGGACAGCTAGGAAACAGGATTTTGTACAATTCAGTCGGATGCATATGAACATTAGTGCACAGTTGCCAGTGGCTTTGAAATTTGACCCAGGATGTCGAATAATAGTTGGGGACTTCATACAGGAATTCTCAAACCCTCAAATTTTAGTCATGGTCTGCTAAGACACAGTATAGACCAGGAGCGTCAAACATGCGGCCCGCAGGCCAGATGTGGCCTGTGAACTTCTTCCATCTGACCCATGACTGCACTCTGCAGGACCACACTCTCCCTCTAACGTGTGTGTGTGTGTGTGTGTGTGTGTGTGTGTGTGTGTGTGTGTGTGTGTGTGTAAAATCACAGAGCACAGTCTTGCATACACAGTGCTCCGCGATACTGCGACAGTGCAAAGGAAAGTTTAGATCACGGATGTCCAACTCATTTGCTATGGTGGGCCAGATTTGACTTAAAATGTACTTCAAGTGGGCCATACATATCATATATTGAAACATTGCAGCACTCTGTTAGGGAGAGAGCGTGGTCTCATGGAGTGCAGTCTTGCATAGCCAGCGCTCTGTGATGTCACAAGACTTGACACTCTAGCAGCATTGCAGAGCGCTGGGTACGTGAGACCTTTCTCTTTGTTAGGAAGAAAGTGTGGTCCCGCAGAAAGAAGTCACGGGCTAGATGGAAGAGGTTTGAGGGCTGCATTTGGCCCATGGGCCACATATTTGACACCCCTGGATCATACTGGTAATTTCTGGCCTTGGAATCTAAGGGGGGTTTGGTTACGAAAAACTTTAAAAGTGTTAACCATGGAACTGTGAATTCAGAAACTGTACTGCCAGTTTTTGCACATGAAATAAAGGAAAATTTTTGGAAAAGCACAGATCTATTGGTTAAAGCCTGCATATGCTTTATCCAACCCAATTTGATTATTGAACCCTAGCAAATTTTATCAGGAAACCGTAAAATGTCGAAGTAAGGGTGGGGTGCAGGGGGGAATGAAAGAATGTTCAATAAATATTTTTAAAATTCCTACTTACACCAGGAAATGGTTCTTAAAGCATTGTGTTTTAGATTAACCCTTACCCTTTAATCTGGCCCTCCTCCCCTTGGGAACTGTTCATGAGACATTTAGGATAAACGTACTATTCATTAGTGTTTATTGTAGTAATTACTTTCTGTAAAAGTATCCTCCACAAATAAATTGCCATTTGCTCAGAATGCTGGAGTGATTCTTGTGCATTATTTTCTTTATTAGAAAAATAATGCTAATCTTAATTTACAAATTTAACTAGCTATATTTTGTTTCAAAATGTTTTCTTTTCATTTCTGCAATAATGCTCTTTAATGCCTAATTTGTTTTTCAAAGAGTATTGTGTTAAAATTAAATCAGATTTGGTGTGATCACAATGAATGAAGTTTTTAAAAAGTAATATATATTTTTTAAATAAAAATGAACTACAGAAAACTGAAATTAATGAGACATTCATACTGGTGTCTATTTCACTCTGTATATCCAAAACTTCTCTAAGTAATAATCAGCAGAGAGGTATTTCTCCCAAGATGAACATCAAGAGACAAAAGAGATGAGATAAAAACAGACTTTTGGAGCACTAATTTTGAAGACTGCCCAAATGGGAAGTCAATACAGGTATTGTTACATATATTCTAATGGTCCAATAGTATGCTTCCCTAATGTCTTGTATAATCGCTTACCCATGTGTAAAGTAAATGTGATGTGGATGTAAAATGTTACTATATAAAAAGGGTTATATTTTACACCCACTTTGCAGAGAGTTATATGACTACATAAGGTGCATGTCAGGCCCTGAACATTTACTAGAGCTTTGAAATCTATAAAAAAACAACAATAACATTGATGGGGCGAGGGGAGGCAAGCATCAACACTGTAAGGAAAACTGACGTGTACATATGAAGCCAAACCACTGATATAAAGTTACCTCAAACAGAGCTGAGAGGGCCAATGAGTCCTGAGCAAATTAGAAGGGGAGGGATGGATACTCATTAGAATTCCAGTGAAGGGTCCCGTGAAGTCCCTCAATGAAACCTACGTTCTCATACAATTCCCAGTTCCAAACAAGCTTTGCCCTACCAGTTCGAGTCTTCTTGAGAGAAGGCCCAGTGGCTTGCCATCTCCCCTGCCATCTCACAAAGAAACAGCCGGCCAATTTCCCCCACTGATGCCTTTGTGTAACTTCAAGGAGGACAATGGATCTGTACAGCCCCCTCCAAACAATTTTAGGAGGTCTTTATCTTTCTTTCTGGCCCTTAACGGGCCTGGGACTTTGCCCCACATTTTCTTTGTACAGCGTATAGAGTGACTGGGCATTTTTGTTTCTAGTCCTCCTTTGCTTTGACCTCAACTGATCATGAGCCAGTCCCCACCCCCAAATCACCTTCCAGTTTTTCGAAACACTGGAGTGTGGTGGTAGTGGTGTGTGTGGGGGGGGAGGGGCGGAGAGGAAGTGGGCCATCCTCACTCCTCTTGCCCATTCTCTGTGGTTGCAGCAATAGAGGAGGACAAAGGGAACAGATGCAGCTGTTGGGACATTGCCAATTCACTGCGTGCTGCCTGTGTTCCATTGCCAGAGCTACTCTTCACACTGATTTACAGGGACATCAGAGGAAGACTTCTGCCTACTCAGCACAGTGGCCTCCAGCAGGTGAAGACAAAAGTCTGCTCTTGGAACATTTTGGTCCGACTTCAGTGCCAGCTGCTAACAGAGGTTGCTTTCAGTTCCAACTGTGTCCATGAACCAGTGGCATCTCGACTGACTGTTGTTCTCTGCAAACTGTCCACAGAAGCCAGTTCTGATTTTGTTTTTAGATGCCTGTAAACTGTATCAAGCTACAGCTCATGATGAACTCAGAAGGTTAATTGGAATGAATCGTACAGAGGAGGGGAAACTGGGAGAGTCAGTCTGTGGTCTAGGCATGGACAGGAGATTTGGGTTCAAGTCTTTGCTCTGCCACAGACTTCCTGTGTGATCATGAGTTAGTAACCTGATCTCCTTGTGCTGAGTTCCCCACCCTTAAAATGGAGACCACCATACTTCATTTCATCCTGACGTTTCATAGGTACTACAGTAGTGCTTTGGAGCACCAGTCTGGGAGCAGGACCACCCTGTACTAGACGCTGTACAAACAAGGCAAAAAAACCCCACAACAGTCCTTGCCCCCCAACAGTTTACAAATCTAAGACAAGAGACAACAGATGGACACACAATTAAAGAGGAGCATAAGGAAAAAATACTGTTCAGCATTACAGGCAGCAATCTCAGTACACCATCCATCTACCCATCACTGGGTTTCTTTAGAAGCATTATAGAAAAGATGAGCAGTAGGAAGAGATTTAAAGCAGGACCACCAACTAGTTTAGCAGATGTTTACAGATAGTTCTTCCCAGAGATACGGGGCAGCAAAGGAGAAGACAGGAAAGTGCTTGTTTAAAACCGTACCCAAGTCAGTGATGAAGGCTGGCAGCAAGACCATCAGGAAGGGAACTGTTTCTTACTATCTGAGTACTGCACCCAGCACAATAGGGCTCTGACCTCAGCTGGGTCTCTCAGTTCTACCACAATAATAATGAGGAAATCACATGGTGGACATCTTGCATTTTCTGGCATCACTGACTAGTTGAGCCTGCTTGGCAGAAGCCATCTTCAGTTGACGTCTCACAGAGAAAGGCTTTATTTCAGCAGAGCAACCCGATCATGCTGTAAAAGGCACCTCCTGAAACTCCTCCCTGTCCTGCCTCCTGCGTTTGACTCTAGCAGGCAGTGGCTAATACATTTATTAACTTACGCATTTCCTATTTGTGTTGTATATTTGGACAACGTAAGTATTGACCCTTTTAGAAGGAGAAATCTGTTTCTCCGATATCCAAATTCTGTTTTGTCACCAGGCTGAGGTATGTACTGTAGTATTTCTGGACAGAGGCTTACACACCGTGAGCTCCTTCTTTAATTCTTCAGATGTACAGTGATACATTTATTATTTGGCCAGAAAAAATATCTCCCAGTTTTACAAGTGGAGATTTCTGCCATCAGATTCAGGCAAAGTTTTATCTCTAGCTGGGGGAAAGGCAGAAAGAAAGCTTCAGCCCACAGTACACTACTTCCATAACAAACAGAGTCCTGTGGCACTTTTAAAGACTAACAGATTTATTAGTCTTTAAAAGTGCCACAAGTCTCTGTTTGTTTTTCTGCAATAGACTAACACGGCTACCCCTTTGATACTTCCATACAACGTCCATTTCTGCAATAGACTAACACGGCTACCCCTTTGATACTTCCATACAACGTCCATTTCTGCAACAGACTAACACGGCTACCCCTTTGGTACCTCCATAACGACATCCATTTCTGAAATAAACTAACACAGCTACCCTGTTGGCACTTCCATAACAATGGCCATCCAAAGACCATTATTGTTAATTCTAATTGTTGCATATTGTTTTTACAGAGAATAAAAAGAGGCTACCCTATCCCAAAGGGATTGCAACCTAAATTATGCAAACAACGTACATGGTGATAGCACATAAAGAAGGAAGGGGTAATTAGATACGGGTTAAAAAAAATGAACAACATTATTCAGAGACCGAATCAGTGGGGCTACTCTGTAAATAAGGTAGTGTGTGAACATAAAAAAGGTTAGCAGAATTTGACCACAAAGAACAAAGCTTCTAAAGCTTTGATATGTTTGAATAGATGGAAGCAGGGAAGAGGAATAAAGAAAACAAGAGTAGAAAACGAAGTGGAAAGTGTGGGTTTGCAGCTTGGATTTGAATGAAAAAAACAAAACAGAGGGAGAGGTGAGAAGAAAGATGAGTCTCCACAGATAGGAAGTGGAATATGAGAAGTCGGAGAGAACGCAAGGAGGAGGCAAAAACAGTAACACTCTGAGAAGATGAGAGCGCTAGGGTAAAAGGGAAGACAAAATCTGAACGGTAAGCGAGAAACGGGAAGCTAGCAAGGTACTGAGAGAAAGTCGACTAAAAGCAAGCATAGCTACTGCTGAACACCTTTCTTTTATTAGTGTTTTATAAATCACTAATAATTTCTTCATCTTTGGACCTGTGAGAGAGCACACAGGTTAGAGTCAGTAATGCTCTGTCTATATGAATGTGATTCTGCAAGATCACAGGTAATACCTAGGAGTTTGTCGTGACCATAGAGGTGTGTGCTTATGTGAATAAATAAAACAGGCTGCATTTGTACAAACACAAGCCTGTTGCAGATTTACAGATTGAGATTCATAGGTAAATTCAAATGAGGTCTGAGTAGCACACCTCACCTGAGTAGAATGGAAATAAAAATAAACCCTTCATTTAAGTATAATAAAAGATCAGCTTCGCAACAGTAGCACTTAAGTCTCTATTTCAGCCATAATGCAGAATTCCAAGAAAAATAAATCCATCCTAATGTGTTTGGCGCATTGCCATTCCTGCAATATTATAGCTCAGATAGATGACTAAGAATCTTTGCAGACACATGAAAACCTCCAGCTCTTTCTTCATGAACAATGAAAGAAGAAGTGCATTCTTGATAACAGAATGGTAGTCCTCTAGATTACTGCTGCCTTATTTTAAAACTAGTGGCAGTAGAAGAACATATGTTGTACTGTCCAGATTGTTTTGTTTCCCACAGCTGTATAATACTTTAAAGGTTAGAATGCTTCCTTGTTTTAAATGGCATACACAGAAGGTGGATAAAAGATCAATAAATAAGCCTTGGTTATTGGTTGGTTAAATAAACTATAGGGTGGAACTCGAGCCCCACTTATGTAAATAGGAATTGTGACATTGATTTTGATGCAGCCAGGATTTCACTCACAGACTCCACGTTCTCCCCACTACTTGCACTCTGTGTAGCCATTTTTATACCCATGTAAAGTAAGCACAAAGTGCAAAATACTACCAATGGTGGTTTTTTCCTTCTCTTTGCCCAAGTATCAATGACCACACAGAGTATAAAGTAGCAGAGATTGGACACTGAGACCAGATGCTGTAATCCGCTAAATACACTTTGTTCCTCTTATGCCAGCAGTGAGCAGTACAGCAGGCACCTTCAGGGTACAGTGGCCAGGAACCAGGGATCAGCCCCAGCTGCCTTCCTTCATCTGCCACGCTACACTCTGTGCACCACTTCGACATACTGGAGAATTGGGATTACCCTTTTTAAAAGGTAGTAACTAAAATCATTAGTTCAGCACTGTGAGCTAATATCACAGTCCTAAATATTACTGCACACATTGCACGTCCGTGAGCACTGATACATATGGCCAGATTCTCAGCTACTATGAACTGACCTAGATCCACTGAGGTTGACAGTGCTACATCAATCTACACCAGCTGAGGAGCTGAGCTATGGCATTTAGAGACTCTTATCATCCCACCACTGCTGAACAATAGCAGCCAAAGAGGGGGGAAATGCATAACCTGCAAGGACAGCACACAGTCCATTGATAAAAAGAAACAGATATATTACATTACTGAATATTTTTGCATGATGCATTATTATTAATGGAGGCATTTTCTTAAAAGACAGGGTTATCAACCTAGTGTCCTAATAGCAAATGCATGTAGACGCTAAACAACTTGCCTGCATTAACAGTTATTAAATTGAGGCCATCAACTTTCTATCCCATTATTTAATCTCAATGCCAACCTACCAGATAACAGAAAAGAAAAAATCTAATGTCCCAGTCACCAAGTAGAAGGTTCTCACTAATATATTAGAGATCTTGGTCAATGAGTCTCATCTTAAACCTAGCCTGTGTAGGGAATGAAGAGACAATTATCAAAACAAAAGCAGATACAGTATATCTCAGGCTCATGGAATGATTCTGAGCATGGGGGTAGTCCAAGTTCATTGTTATTACAGACATAATAAGGATTGTCCAAATCACCTTGGATTTCTCGTAGAAAATCCTCAAAATCAAAATGAAACAACACACTTTCTCTCCCACCCCAAACCTCTTGTTTATTGTATTTAAACTAAGTTACATTCTTAATCCCTTTCCAAGCTGTAATATCATAAAGGCACCCACAAAATATACTGAAACATCACAACGTTGCTCAAGTAAGTGACCTGTAGCATGTTTTCTAAATCAGGACACTAAAGACATAAATGTTACCTTTCCATAGGGTTCCTTAGGGTTCAAATTCAGAGCCATCTGCATCTAATTAGAGATGATTGTATCAGCTGGAGAACATACCTATGTCATGAAGTGAAAGACTGAAAATGATCCATAAACAATCCTAAAACTTAGCTCCAAAGTTCCAAGGAATGCAGGCAGTGAAGGCTTTAAATTCTGCAATGGGTGGATACTAACACATTTTAACATACCTCTTATTTTCTAGAATCCCTAAGAGTATTTTAGCAATTCAACAATTGTCACTTTATATTTTTAAAGAGCAGGGCAAATTTCTTTTCATAAAAGGTATTAGTGAAGTATTCAATAATGCAATAGAAATGCATCAGTGGACATTCTTTAAGAAATAAGACCTAAGGTACTATGGTGAGGGACACTGTGGAAAATCCTGATATAGACAGCTGAAGAATGTGGAGAAACTATCTTTCACCAGGCACCAATACAAGTAAAGACTGTCCGATTGTTTTCTCGGACCACTCACTATATATTGGGCATAACTTCAATGAAGTCGACCGAATATAAAATAATATCTGAATCAGGTCAGTTGCTTTTAAATTTAAATAAGTAAATAATTGCACACACAGTGCCTTTATTATGAATTGATATTATTACATTTTTGGGTGGGATGCTAAAGAAGATAAACAAGAAAATTTAGATACACATTTCTGTGACACATGCTGCAAATTCCATTTAAATCATTTTGACCATGATTGAGCAAGGTTCTTAAGCACATGCCTAACTTTAAGCATCTGAGTACTATTGCGGAAGTCATGGAGAGTTTTGTCCTTGATTTTAATTGGGTGCCAAGAATCACCTAAGGTCTACTGACATGATTATAGTTCAGTATGTGCTTAAGTATTGCTCAGGGCCTTTATTAAAAATTTACTGAATGCAGCTCAAAAGAAAAAAAAGTCACAGTAAATAAAACACTGAAGCATCTCTAGTGCTATTTGTTTTTCACACATTTCAATTTAATATATTCCAGTGGGTTCATAAAATGAAACCTATATTTGTTTCCCTAAAATAAGCATCCAGAAATAAAACCATGAAGTGAAATATAAGTATTGCCAAGCAATGACAAAAAAGTCAACATTTATATCAATACTAATGATTCATGATGTACATTTAGGATTTAAACAGTCTTCAAAAGGCTGGGAAGGTACAAGTTATTTAAGCAACAGAGATCGCAGCATCAAGATAGATGGGCAGCATGAGTAGTCTGTATTGAAGCAGTTCCTGCCCTGTCCTGTGAAAACAACCAGTTCCTCTACACAGGCATTGATGTGGGATAGCGCACTGGTGACGAATCAATCCTATGTGAGGGGCTCAAAGTGATTCATCACTTGAAGTAGCTAGCTGCATAAACAGGAAGCTCAACCTCGACCTATATTTAGAATCCATGCTTACAAATGAAGCCTGCCTAACTCTGCCTGGATAACAGGTACACGATTTGGTTCTTTTTCTTTACTATAGCAAAGAGACACCATTATTTTAGAATTGGGTTTTGACGGCATTTCTTTGTATACAATGCTACATACAATTCTAAGAAAAAGCAGCTTTCATGACGGCCACCATCAGAAAAGAAAAATCTGTCCTAATATAAACTTGGGGGACAAATTTTATGGGTTAAATTCAGTGACAAATTCAGCTGCAGATCAATATCTTGGTGTAATGGAGTCTAACTGGGTCTCAGGTGGTGTAATTTCACATCTAGGGGGCAGAAGATGTAAACAGGCATAAATAAATTCTGTATGTGGAGATACTGTAGTTTAATTTACACTTATATGATTAAGGGCTTCTTCTACTACTTCCCAGTCTTCTGGCCCCCGCCCCCCCCCCCCCCCAAGGGGGGAAACCCCCCCCCCAAAACTCTTTTACATCCATCTACCATTTGCAGATGTTACAACATCTTATAATTGGCCTCTGAATCAGGTCACGGTTCTGATACTTGCTCTCCAGTATCTCAAATGTACTCTTTGCTGAAGCACAGGTGGGGAGTCACTAAATTTTCATGGGTTATCTAGAAAAATTCTATAGACACATACCTAGAACTGAGGTATTTCAACACTAGACCCACAATTTGTCAATTGAATCCAGTTACCCCAAAGAGATATTATAAAGTGGTTTTCAAAACAAGCAAGTATTAAACACATTTGAAATGCTTCAAAATAAGTCTGAAACCTAACGTAGTCAACGTTTTCTGACTTCATACATTTTAACATAAATTCCCTTCTTGTTGCCTATATTAGTATACAGAGAAAATAATGAGAGCAAAGTTTGTTGGTCACTATTACAACTCAGTTACCATTTGGATTTTCCTGAAATATGTTCTGAAATTTCCACTGGACGACTTCCCTTGACATTTGCCATTGTAAAAACCACAATCCTATTCCCCACCACCATCCATTAGCGGTGGCATGGTGACCACCATGGTAATTGCTTACACACAAAAAAAATATTATTAGAAAAGGACTGCATGTATTCTCAGCTATTATTAATACATCTCAGCAAGTAGAAACAAGTATGAGAGCCAACATTGCCTGATCTACCTGCTCTCCACAGACCACCAGCAAGTGCCTGGGAACCACCAGTGGCCCACAGACCAGAGTTTGGGAATCACTGTCCTAAAATAATATGCAACCCTCTTATTATAGAACACAGTGCGCCTTGTCTTCTTCAGACTACTATTTTAGCCACTTTCCTTGCAGAATGGTTAATCATCTAATTATACAAATGAATAGTCCTCTGGTATTCATGTACACCCTCATATTGTGTCACCTGGCAGACAGACAATGAGCCAACATATTTTACAAAAGACCAGATTCTGCCCTGATTTACTCTAGTGTAAATTCAGAATAACCGTATTGATTTCATTTACGATTAATCTAGATTTACATGACTGTAAATGAAGGCAGAATCTGCCTTTAGGTTAGCTACACAGAGAAGATTAGCAAAACTCCATTTTGTCAAGTAATGAGTCCTAAAACAGAGACAAAAAGCAATTAACTGAAGAAAACACACAGCGTAGTTTCCAAATGGTTCAGAGAGTGAGAGAGAACATACATCGTTATTTCGCTATCAATATTTTACATGTATAGTAATGTTGCCATTTTGGATAATGTAACCTAAAGTTTACCATATGGTCACATACTATTTTGCTGCCTCTCCTATTGCCGTCTCCTGTGCCTTCTTCAATGCTATCACTTCAGCATGCAACCTACTTTCTGAATGTGTTTCACAGTCACATATTAAGTGCCTAACCCAAAATCCACTGAAATCAATAAAGAGATTTCTAGTAACATTTTAGGGCTTTGGGTCAGCCCCCATTCATGATCTTGCATACTCTCTTCCACCATGATATGTAAATGAAATTAACTTGATAATTGATTCATAGACTGTAAGGCCAGAAGGAAGCATTATGATGGTTTAGTCCATCCTTCTGCATAATAGAGGCTATATATTTCCTCTAGTTATTCCTGCATCAAGAATTTCACCCATAACATCTGAATGAACTAGTAGAGTGTATCTTTCAGAAAGTCAATCAATCTTGATTCAAAGACATCTAATGATAGAGAATACAGCACACCCGAAGGTAAATAGTTCCAATGGTTAATTATACTCTCTGTTAAAAAAATGAACATTCATAGCCTGAATTTGCCTAGCTTCATCTTTCAATAGATAGTTGACTGGAGTTAACATAATGGTTTTATATATAGGCAATCACAATGGTTCATAACATGTGGCCTGTGGACCACTGGTTGTCTGCAAGGATACTGCAGGTAGGAGAAAAAATGCTAACGTAATAACAATATAATCCTGTGTACGTCTTATGCATCATATTCGATGTTACATTATTATTTACAATGTAATTTGCTTCACAAACATCCTTGTGTAATATAAGATTCTCTGAATTTAAATACTAGCACTCTTGCGTGATGTCAATGTGAATCAACGCTCTTTGCACATTTGCAGTTAGAACGTGGTCCACAAAAGCTTTTGATGACGATGTAGTGGTCCACATAAAGAAAGAGTTGGGAACCACTGGGCTATCAGATAGATTACCACCAATAAAAAGTTTGCCCATTTTACCTGTTTGACACCTGTCTACTTTTTATATAAGCTTGGTAAAGTAGGGATAATCCCTTACTTCATATTTCTATAGCACCTAACAAATTATGGGTATTACCATAAATTAATAAACCAATAATAAAGAAGCTAAAGATCAAACAACTTCTATTTGAGTTTTAAACCTTATAATGCAACATACAAAAAGCATTTGTAGAAGAAAATTGCATTTGGGGGTTTTTAGAAAAGAAATACTGGATTTTCATTCAGATTCTGGTCCAGGAAATTATATTCCTTATTGTTGATCAAATGATCAAAAACCTCCGTGGAATGCAACGGTAATGCACAGCTGCTTATGTTACACCTACTTTATTTATACAATGTATCTGGAGATAATGACTGGGTTAAAATTATAGGACAGTAGAGTGTTTCAAAAGAATGAACAAGAACTTAGCTTGAATGCTTTGAAAGAGACTTTTTTGCCTTACCAATCCTGATATAGTCTTTATCTTCTGTTATTATTTATGTAGCACAATGGGCTCTGTGGCAGAGGCAATGGCTGGGATTCAGAAGATCTGGCTCAATTCCTAGCTCTTACACACAGACTTCCAGTGTGATCTTAGGCAAGATTCAGCGCCATAAGATCCTTGTCTGTAAAATGGGGTGATAATTATAAGAGTGTAAACAAATGACCGCTGAGCTACTTAAGATGGAATTTATTCAATTTTTAAAGAAATAAATTGATCTCATTTTCCAAACAATATCAGTTTGTTTTAAGGAAAATAATGGAGGGGGAATTTGACTACAAAGAATATTTTGAGCCAGATTCTGATTTCAGATAGGTTTTACACTATGGAAATGCTTCTGATTTACACTGTTGAAAGGTCAGAACCACACTCTGTGTTTCTTGGTAGCAGCATGGACTTTTCAAGGTATAAACAAAGAGTCGGTTTCTGCCTCACTTATTCATGCACAATGGTATCTCACTCCTCAAGTAATCCTTATTGGCTTACACGGTGAATTTTCTTCATTTTTTAAAAGGAAGTTATTTAAAAATAGTTTTATATCATTTACATAGTTATACTAAAGTATCTGTGCTACCCTCTTTCAATAATTAACTGTTTCCTTAAGAAGCATTTCCCCCCCAATTTTTTCTTAATTACCTGCTGTTCTTTTTCAGAGTAAACATTTTCAACATCCCTCTCTTTGCTTCCAAAATGGCAGTTATAGACCATTAAATCATTACCTGCATTTAGTCTGGCTAATAACTCAAAAGACCACACATTTAATCCCTAGGAAAATACAAACTGACACGTGTTCTCAGGCAGTAGCCTCTGTTTTGATAGCCAGGGCACTGAGCTGCAATGTATTTTAAAAAGTCTCTTTTAGGAAAAGCACTAACTTGTAGTTTAAATAAACTCTCTCAATGCCTAACATGTTACTTGGTGAGCTGTAGAAGATTATATTTCTCATCAAAATGTGACCGGAAATCTCAAAGAAAAGTAATGCAAATCCCTTTAAATAGTGACAGGCTAAAAGAAGCCCTAAAAACTTGGAAAAATAAACTAATTATGGGTATAATTTGAGTGCTTATGTTAAATTAAAGGCAGAAATCGCTATATCTGAATTATGATCTGTTTAGGGTCATACTTTTTCCCCTTTGTTTCTTACAAACCTGTATTTTTAAATTGAAATTAACCAACTGATGGCCAAATACTTGCAGTTTATAAAGGCTGTCACCAATAAAATCATAATACATTTCGTGGGCAGACAAAATTGCCAGGATAAATAAGTAGTCGGTGTTTATGACATTATAAAAGAAGCTGTTCATAGGTAGCATCTGTGTGACTGACTCGCGCACGTTAACCATGAGGGAAACTATGAGTCAAAGTGTCAATATTAGGTGCTGCAAAGGAAAAAGTAACACCTCTGATTCTGCAAACGTTTATACAACATATATAGATTATGTTGATTTTAAACAGAGTGTCCTAGAAAGTGAGCTACTCTCGATTTTGCAATTTTAAATACTTCAGCAGCTATTTATAGTGAACAATCACCACCGTGTTCAGTGCACAGGGACTTTTAAAACAGTTGGGCTGGAAGATGAGCAAAGTGAAAGTCAAAATTATGAACAATTTATGCACAACGGGATGCTAAGAGTAGAATTATAATACCGATTATTAAATTACTGATATTGATTAAATGTAATATTCAGAGACAATGCAAGTTAAATCAGGTAACAATCAACATATCTATCTGTGGACATAGGGATATCTTGGAAACTGGTGAGTGCTAAGCCTCTTTGCTTCAATCCATAATAGCAAGTAAGGATGACAGGTGAAGATTCCTGTACCAGATGCCACATGATTGCTATTTTATAAAACCATATCAGCAACTGACAGGTCCTTTAACATCATATTCACAATTAAATTGCTAAGCAACATGCATTGCTAACAACAATTTTCTTTTACTGTATGTATCCATTATTTGAAAGTATGGGATACTGGTGCATCTGTCAGCTCTCCTTAGACTATTGGGAAAATAAACACAGAGGATGAAAAACAAAGAAAAAGTTACTTACCTTATACAAACTGGAGGTTCTTTGAGATGTGTGGTCCCTTCTGTATTTCACTGGCAGCTCACATGCACTCCATGCACCAGAGAATTTTGAAAGCAGTGTCCAGTTGTCCACTTATGCACTCTTGCTCACCTTGTGACTTCAACCAAGGAGATACAGGATAGGGCAAACAGACCACCCACCCCAGCTCTATTATAAGCCAAAGGATGGTCCAAAGCACAAGGGAAGGAGGGTAGGTAGTGGAATATGGATAGGGACCACACATCTCAAAGAACCTCCAGTTACTATAAGGTCTATTGTTCTTGAGGAATAACCTATGGGTAACTGACAAGCAGTATTCAAGTACAAGGAGGGCGTGAGGATGCACGTGGCAGAGCTGAATGATAGACAACCCTTCCAAAAGGTGCATCAGTGGAAGAGTGTTGTACCAAACTGTACTAAAACGTTGATGCAATGCAACATAGCTGTTATGCAGATACCAAGTAGAGGAACTTCTTGAAGCAACGCCATAGGTGTTACTTGAACTCTTATGGAATGGGCCCTTACCGCAGGAAGGGAAGGAAATTAAACAACTGACAGCAGAGCAAAATACAGGACAAGATCCATTTTGAGGTGACACAGCCTGACCCCAATCTCTTTCCACTAAGATGACAAACAGTCCAGGAGACTTGCTGATTGGTTTGTTCTCTCCAGGTAAAAGGCCAAGAAAGCTCACTGAGTGTCAAGAGGACGGAGCCTCCTCTCTTTTGAGGATGCGTGAGGTTCTGGAAAGAACAGAGGTAAGTGAATTACTGGTTCAGGTGAAACACTGAAGATACTTGGGGGTGAATTTATGGTGTAAACATAACAAAACTTTATCCCTACATAGTGCAAGGAGGATCCACCATCAGTGCTCCAAGCTCAGTCACGCTCCTGGTTGAAGAAAGGATTTTTGGATAAGGACCCTGGTTTTCCACTGGCTCACAGCCTTCCTTCTGATTCAGCAAATAGAAAGAATCTTAGGTCCACAGAGTGCTCCAATCCTGAGAGAACGGTTTGGAGGACTTGGTCCACAGAGGTCTGTAAGATTGGGTGCTAGTTGTGAGCGAAGGCTGCTAAGAACTTGCAACCACAGAAGACATCTCCCTTTGTGGGGCTTTGTTTTTAAATGTTTGCTCTGTGCTTTTCCCTGAAGAACAAAATAGGCTTCCAAAAAAGGAGCTGTGTGGTATCTGTGACCATGGGCAGTCACATTGTTAACAGTCCATGAAGAGAAAGCAAAAGACATGGCTGGGGAGCATGTCCCCGCTGGGAATAATTCAATAAAGGCAGGGAACTGAGCATCCTGGAAAAATCCTGGCCAGAAAGTAAAGAGACATGTCCCAAGAAAGGCAATGGTTGGAGAGCCAGAAGCCTGAGAATGGGTGCCTTTGTTGGACCTCTGCATAGAAATACAGATGCAGTTGCCCTGAACTGTGACACCAACAAATATCCCTCTGAAACGCAGATGTGCTTCTTTAAAATACACCACCACAACCTTTACAAAAACTAAGATATCAAGTATGGATCCAACATATCATGCTGCAGTAAGTAACACATGTAAGTGTGAGAGAGGTGTGTTTTTATTTTGATTTTCTCATCACCATCTAAACGGTCTCCAGTAAAGTTAGGGAGCAGTCTACTATTGATGTTTGCTACTAGAAGCTTACTTCAGTCTTCCTAAAAAAACCATTAATTTCTACTAAATCCAGATACAAGTGAAACGGCGTTCCCCCTGTACACACACATCCACAGTAAACCATTTATTACTACAAGAACAGTAATTACTTTTTTTTGTATATTATTTAAATGCATGTAGCCTCAAAATTATTTAGAGCAACAGAAGGCTACTCCCGTCATCTCATAATGCCTTTGGGTTCAGACTTCAAAGATCCTGGTTTAATCACTAGTGTAATCATTTTATACCTTCATTCTTTCCAAGCACTGAAACTAGATTTCCTGAAACTACGTGGCTCTTTCGAATGAGAACTTAAAGCCAGAGGTTATTGGTGCTTACTAGGGACATTGAAAAGTCTATAGAAAAAAGAACCGAGCTTTTGGGCAGGTCTACGCTATCTGCCCTTTTTGGTGGTTTATCTCTGTGTGACCACAAGTTACTTGAAATAACTTGCATATCTGTGCTCTGACCTCCCTACTCCCGGCACATCCACTGCACTAGTCGAAGGGAAAAACCTCCCTTCAACTCAGCGCTACCCCAGTTGCTGGGGCGGTATTCAAGGATCAAAACTCTTGATGGGCGGAGCAGGTCTTCACAGACCTGAGCAGTTGATCAGGAAGCTCGAACTGATGACAGCGAATTTGCCATCATCAGTGAAGACTAACCCTTAGAATTCTTGGGCAAACTTTCCTTTTCCTTCATTGTTGTACAGTGTGCTAGTTATCCACCTGGTTTCTATCCTCCTACATTAATTCTGCAGTATACATATAGTCTCAAATTCTGTTTCTGCAAATCTGTGGACATCCACGGATATGGATACAGATATCTGCAGATCATTTTTTGTGGATAGTGGAGACGATGTGGATTTCAAAGGCAGGGAGGCAACTCTGCAGCTTTTAGGTGGCTACCCTGCCTTTGAGATCAGAGGTGGGGGTGGGGAGAGAGAGCTCTCCTCCAGTCAGCTGTTCTGCTGGGCTCCCTGGCAGGGACTTAGCAGGGGAAGCTCAGTGGAGCAGCTGATTGGTGGCTAGCAGAGGAATCCCACTGAATAGCTCTCGGGGAGGTGCGGGGACTCCTCTGCTGGCTGCCAAACAGCTGTTCAGGGGGCTCCCCTGCTGGCTCCCCCACTCACCATCAGTCACTGTTTCATGGCTCCCCCCAGACTAGCTGATGGGCAGCCAGTAGGGGAGCTTTTCAGCTGGGCTCCGATGCTGGCCACCAATCAGCTGTTCCACAGGGCTTCTCTGGTGGCACAGAACAGCTGATTGGCTGTAGAGGAGAGTCCATGGAATCAACTCTTCCGTGGGGCGCTCCTGCATGCTGATCACTGGCAGATGGCAGTCTGCGGTAAGATGACTGCTGTGGATGCAGATCCACACTGCTTGGGAGTGGGGATGGCACTGGAGGGTCTCCTTGCCAGCCGTTGTGTGTCCAGGATGGAGGGAGGCAGAAGGGCCAGGCCACCAGCCAGGTTGGGGGCAGGGACAACGCCAGACTGGCTCCTGGCCAGCGTGGTGTGTCCAAGGTGGCGGGGGCAGAATGCCTGGCTGCCCTGGGTGCTCCAGCACTCGGCCCCTGCAGGTTGGAGTGCTCCTGGAGGATCCACAACCTCCCGAGGCAACTTATTCCAGTGGTTAAACACCACAAATTTTTCCTACTGTCCAGCCTAAACCTCCCTTGCTGTTATTTAAGCCCATTGCTTGTTGTCCTATCATCAATAGTTAAGGAGAATACTTTTTCTCCCTCCTCATTGTAACAATCTTTTAGGTGCTTGAAAACTTTTATCAAGTCCCCTCCTCTTCAGAGAAAACAAACCCAACTCTTTCAATCCTCCCTCATAAGTCAAGAATTTTGGACCTTTAATCATTTTTGTTGCTCTTCCCTGGACTTTCTCCAATTTGTCCACTTCTTTCCTGAAATGTGGCACCCAGAACTGGACATAATACTCCAGTCCTAATCAGCACAGAGTAGAAGGAAGAATTACTTCCTGTGTCTCACTCACAATACTCCTGTTAATACATCCCAGAATGATGTTTGCTTTTTTTGCACGTGTTACACTGTTGACTGTACTTACTGAACTTCCTGTTCTTCTCAAGAAACTAGTTTAGTAATACTATATTTTTAAAAATTATTGCAGTGTTTGGATTCCCTAGAAGACTAGTTTGAGAAAGCTCCCAGAGGAATATTTTTTAAATAAATTCTGAATACACACCAGTGACAGGACTTGAACCTCCTGCTCCTAATAAAACCAACGAAAAGTTACATTAAAACCTTGCTTAGGATCATTACATTCCTTTTTTTTCCTGGAACGATCTGTCAACAGTTTTCCACTCTTTTATTAATTCCATGGTGGTACAGGCTCACCAGGAAGTGCAGAACTTCATGTATGTTATGCTATTCTAGAAGCATGGGGAATTCTTATCTCCCAGTGCCAGAGTGTCAATGTTTGGCTTAGAGCTCGACATCTGCCCAGAACGATTAGTAGCAATTTGACAAAAACACAATTAAGTTTCAGATTTCACTTTCAACCTTGAAATTAAAGAAGCAAATGCAAAGGCTCAAAAGTTCAGATGTAGATGCTAATGGAAGTCAAGTCACCCTCAACATTTTTGCTCTAAAGCCCCTGATGAAAACTGCAGGTGTAAATGCAAAGAGCAAATGTTCAAATTCATCAGTTAAGAAAGTAATTTAAAACCAGAAAATTCACATTTATTGGTTTGGGTGTAGCCCTGAAAGCCAGGACCCCTTCTCTTTTGGATATGGCCACGCTACTTCCATGGCTTTCGGATGTGTCACTTTACTCCTCCTCTGCTCTTCCCTCTCCATATAAAAGATAGGGGTCTTGTCTACACACTGAAATTGCACTGATTTATCTTAAAACTCTTTTAAAATCAATCTAGTTAAACTGATGGAAATCAACATACAGACACTTCAATTTTGGTTTAAGGCCAAAATATTTCCAATTACTTTAAATCCATCCCTAATCGATATATGCTAAACCAAAATAAATCTGCTTCAAACTGAACTAAGACTGTCCACACCCTTTGTGCCAGTACAACTAAAATCAGTTTTAAAACAATACTTTCAGTTAACCTGAAGCAACTATTTCATGTAGAGGCACCCAGAGATGACAATAAGAATAGTCACCATTACTTTCTCCCTCACAAGGATATTCTGAGGGAATGTTTGCAAGTCATTCCAAAAATGAATAGTGCTATGGAAGTGTTAAGTGATATTATTAACAAACGTAGGTTTTATAGGACAAAGCATTGCTACCGTAAAACGGGTGGACAACATTGGCTCATAGCTAGGCGCCAGCAATTTTACTTTTGGTCACCAGAGGGTGCTCCTCTTCTGTTACATTTCTGCAGTGGAGCTAGGCAACACGCTACTAAAACTGGTTGACATGGTGACCAGAAACAGATTTGTCGAGGCCTGCTGTAAAACATGTGTACGTTATAAAATAGACTACAGTACCTTCTGTCATTCTCATGCCATTTGGAGGCTTGCAATGGCCAGCATGACTCACAACCCAAACTGGATACTGCTGGTTTAAGCCATAGTATAAAGCCTGTACAAAGGTCCTGTAGTAACCTGCCAGTCCTGGGTTACCTGGCGAGAGAAACACAGAAGTATGTTCAGTGTTGACCTCATAGCAACTGACAAAGTACACTGCCATTCATTATAAAACATATATTTGTTGCATCTCATACCTGGTATTTTTTATACATCTGTACACCTTGTTTCACTACAGTACCAAACTATTTCCGTTCTACTGATCTTGGGTACAATATGTTTTCACAAGCTTGAAGAGTAACTGCAGTGAAAGTTACCTTGCCATTCACACTGAAAGCAGCAAGTCTTTTTCCATTGATGTTCAAGCTGTTGATTTCTGTTAATTGTGTTAGAAAATTTATATAAATTTTATCTACTCGGTTTATTAATAAATATCCATGATAATAAAAAGTTAGCTCTGGGGGAACCCTCTGATGAGCGTTAATTGGAAATATCACAATGATTTCTCCATATCTAACTGATGTAGATACTAGACGTGGTTCTGTTAGTCTGTTCTCTGAAACTTCACAACATTCCTGTACCTCTTTAAAACTTGAGTTGTGTCACACGGGAAAAGTAAAGGTATTTCTTGGTCCAATAAAAGAATGACATTTTCTAGCACATTTAAACTGGCAACTCAGAGTGCATGAAAGCTGTTGTGCATGTAACCTCAACTTTAGTATGTCCTGCCTTTTGAGTGGTTAATTTTGTAACTTTTGTGTTACAATAACATAATCCTTTCACACTACGGGTTGTTATTTGGATGAATGTAGTTGCATGGGAATGGTAATGCAGCATCTCAGTGCCTATAAATTAGGAGTAGCTTCCAAGGTTAAGCATTGTAAATTTTTTTTTTTAATTAACACCAATACTTACTTAAAAATACATCGTGGTATTTTCAAATGACAGAGGACAAAGGACAGAATCCCATTGAAACTGAATTTGATTTAGATGCCTAACTCCCTGAGATGCCTTTGAAAATTCTATTCTATTCTATTCTATTCTATATACTGTTTTAGGGACATATCAGGCTAAACTTCCAGACTTGGGTGACCAAGTGAGAAATTCAGAATACATCCCATTAAAAATGTGCGGAGTCCACCATTACATTAAGGGTATGTCAGTAGTGCTTAAAGTTTGGATGCAATCAGCAGAAGATCACTTAGATCTTTGCTGCATAGAGAAGTTGTACGTTTTAACTATACTGGTATATGCACAGATACAGTTATACTACTGTAAAGGTGATGGAAGGAAATAACCTGACTTAGTATAAGGCTCCTTTATAGCAACATAAAAAAGTCTGCACTCAAGTTTGTCCCAGTACAATTATTTTGATAAAAATACCCACAGACCTAAGCAAAACAGTAGTTATACAAGTACAAAACCTGTGTGCAAATATAGATCACACCTAAGTTTATTCCGCTTCCTTCTTTCTGTGCTGCTTATTTTCATTTATTTTAAATTTTTCACTTTAGCCCTTTTATTCTCCCACTATTATACAGTAAATACCATACTGTACAAAAAAGTGTCATCTAGAACATGGTTCTCAACTCCTGTATTGTGACACAGAGGAGTGTTGCAGCACAGCGGTGGGTATGTTGCAGGTTAAGCCTGGGCTCCCCCCCCCCGGTGATCAGAGACCATTTTATATATGGGGGGGGCAAGAGGCAGTTGAGCTGGTGGAAAGAAACGTGGGGCAGCAGCCGCGGGGGGGGGGGGGGGAAAGAGGTGGTGGGGCTGCCAAAAGAGACAGGGAAAAGAGAAGCAGGGGACAGGACCGGGGAGGGGGCGGATTAGAGACATCAGGCCAGAGGAAGACATTGGGCAGCCAGGTGGAGGTGTGGGGTTGGGGGAAGAGAGACTGCGTGGCAGGGTCAGGGGGCCAAGGACTGGGGGGAGAGGGAAAGGAGACAGTGGGGTGGCTGGGCCAGTGGGGGGAGAAGAGAACAGGGTTACAGGGCTGCCGGGGGGGGTGGGAGGATACAGGGGGCTAAGATGCAGAACTGCTGGGGGGGAGGAAGGGGAGAGACCTGGGGAAGACATGCAGTTGCCGGGAGGAAGATGTGGGGCTGTGGGGGGAGCCTTGGTGTGTTGTGCATAGCTGGGAACCCTCCCAGCTGTCATGACCCTGAAAAGGTTGAGAACCCGTGATCTAGAAAATATGTTGAACATGTGCTTCCTTCTTCACATATCTATAGCTAATTGCTTGTGCTACATCTGATTGTCTGAGATTTAACAGAAGTAATATTTTAAAAATAATCGTATTGTTACTAAACTGTACTGATCTGAACAGACTTCATTCTCAACAATATTTTATGCTTTCAAGGCCATGATGTTTATTAGCAAAATCATAATGCAAAGAGAGAAAAATATTGTACATATAACCAAAGAAGCACTTCATTTACATTAGTATCCAGGAAAAATTAATTAGGAAAATTAAAAATTCATCCATTTTTAAATGTCTAGGTTTTATACAACTGAACGACATTGTACATGTCAAAGGAACAAAAATTGACTTTTGACTAAACAACGTTCTTGGGAAAATAAAAAACAGATGCAAAAATATATTTTCTACCCCAGGGGTCGGCAACCCCCGGCATGCATGCCAAAGTTGGCATGCAGAACGAGCCTGAGTGGCATGCGGCATCATTCAGGCCCCCGCTGGCCCCCCTCCCCATTCCTCCCCCAGCGTGGCCTTGGGTCACAAGAGCCGCATGAGACGGCTCCAGACCCCTGCTCACTGTGCTTCCCGTTGGGGAGCGTGGCCAGCAGGGAACCAGAAGCTGCAGCGCGAGGCTCATCGTCCCTGATGGCCCCGCCCCCTGCTGGGCAGGGCTACTGGAGGGGAGGGGGGCAGGTCAGCCCACCCACAGCCACCACTGCTGGCAGCAGGAGCCGGCCCCGGCCATGGCCGGCAATAGGAGGATCGGCTCGGCCGCCTGCTGGTGGGCGGCCTCTGGTTGCCAGCTGGCGCCGGCTCCTACTGGAGGGCAGCCTCTGGTTCCCGGCCCCAGGGCTGGCTCCCGCCAGCAGCGGTGGCTCCAGGCGAGCTGCGCCAACCTGCCCTCTTGCCGGCCATGGCCGGCTCCTGCCAGCAGCAGCAGCTCTGGGTGGTCCGACCCACCCCGCTCCCCTCCAGCAGTCCTGCCCCAGCCGGGAGGGAACACAAGGCCTGGTCCCATCCCTTTTGGCTCCGCCCCTGGCACCTGCAAAGTTTGCCAACCCCTGCCTACCCACTGAAATGCTTTAATTCTATAGCACTTCTGAAAAAACACTTCGTGTAGAGAGGGAGAAAGACACTGAAAAGGACTTTAGGCACCACTTGACGAACATCTTGAACTTGCGTTACAGAAAAGGAAGCCTGTCTTTCAGCAAGATGGAAGATGAAAGTATCTACCCAAAGATATTGTGTATCTGGTTAGTGAGAAATGTTCCTGCTTTATATTTCAGCTCTGAAATACAAGGCATTAAGGTGTTTTTATGGTCAAGGAATCCAGTTAATCTCAAAGCCAATATTTTCCTCTCAATGTTTCCAA
>ML685779.1:25501451-25638648 GCA_007922175.1 Pelusios castaneus
TCAAAGCCCCAAACTACATGGGAATGTCCCGGTTTGACAAAAGTTCCACTGGGAAAGACTTCACAGGTCCAGGATGTAATTTCTGGTTATAACCCACCCCAGAATATCCTGGTGTAAGGGCACTAACCCAGACTGTAGGAAAACAGCAGAGCAGTGACTTGAACCTGAATCTTCCACATCCCAGGCAAGTGACATAACCACAGACTATTGGCTATTTTAGGGCTGATTTCTCTCTGGTTTTTCATGAAAAACTCTGAAAGGTATTGGTTTCAATCTGATGTGGAATGGGAACATTTTTTAAATCTCAAAATTTCATGGGAGCAGAAAACTATTTCCCATTCTATCTAGGAGCTAGGAAAGAACACAAGTGGGACTGGAGAGACAGGGGGTAGGGCTACAGCTGGAGGGAAAGAGAGTAGCAGAGGTGAAACGGGGCTTGGAAAAAGGAGTTTATGATCATGTAATTCAGGGCTTGACAAAACTAGATCCCAGCTAGGTGTCAGCAGTTTCATTTTTGGTTGCCAGAGGGCACTCGTCCACTGCACTTCCATGGCAGAGCTAAGGGCTACAAACCTGGGTCATCATGGTGACCTGGCACCCAGGTTTTGTCGAGCCCTGATGTAATTAAAGACTGTCATGATGCACACTCACAGGAGCACTGAATGAAGGTTACACAGGGAACTAATTCCATCATTTCTTAACTTTTGAGTGCTTGGAGGAAAAACCTGACATCTTGCTTTGCTTCAGTCAGTATTTAGTATCTCAGATCAAAAAATATTAACAAGCACCTTAAGAGGAAATCAAAATACATGAAACCCAATGGAATTAATTTTTAGAATTAAATCTTGGTTGATTACAGCTGCTAACTGCTAAAGCAAAGATTAGTCCCACTGTATCCATGATAAAGTGTCATGCTTCTTAACACATAAAAAGGTATTTTGTTAACTGGTAGGAACCAGGAGATCATTATTGCTACTATAAACTGTGAAAACGGAAAAAACAATCATCTGGGTTATGGGACTGGGGGAAAGCCAAGGACTCTCGCTCATCCAGCTGGTTGCTGACTGCCAGGAAATGCCCTCACCATCATTCCTTTTTCCTTAATCCAACATCTTGTTTAGCAGCCTGTTTCTTTTTTAAAAACTGTTTTCACAGTTGGAGGAACTTCCAATTTGTACTGAAAATAAATGGCAAAAACGTGAATCAGCTGTTAGCAAAGGCTCCCAGACCGCAAGGACAAATGTTGTTATGAATGTTTTACTTCTGCTCCTTCTGGGTGTTTGTTTAGTCAAATGACAGTTACAAAGTTTCCGCAGAATGGTTCTCAGAAATTAGTATGTAGCACTGCCACTCCGCTACCTTGCACATAATTCTTTTCCCATCTTCATCACTTGAAGACTGGAGCAATGTTCAGGAAAGCCTCTATAATAATGGAAGGAACACATACTTAATTCAGCAGACCTGATTTATTTTTCCAGAAGCACATCTATTGATATGGCCACATGCTACAGACTTTGGTCCCGATCCTGCTCCTTTGAAGAGCTCTGCTTACTTCAGTAGGAAAGTCAGCCCATACAGAAATCATTGCAGGAAAAGACTTTGCCACTCTTACGCGTATTAGATGGTACCTTACTTCACCCATTTGTTCCCTGGAAAAGGTGGCAATAGCTGGTCTTCATTTATTAGGATTATTATATCTTGACTATCACTTAAATAGCAATCATTTTAACTTTAGCTGAAGTGTAAAATTACATGAACATCCAGCTCTCCAGCAGTTAACAAGCAAAATGTAGTGCCCAAGTCCCAAAGGGTGCGTCTACACTTAGAAATTAAGTCGACTTACGTTCGCTTAAGTCGACTTAATTTAATCTGTGTCTACACTACGTTTTCCTTAAGTCGACTTAAGGAAAATTAAAGTAGACTTTATAAAACCTCCTTTTAAGTCGACTTTTCTGGCTAAGTCGACTTTAGAAAGTCATGGAGTAGCCCTAAGTCAACTTTAAGTCGACCTAGGGGGCTTTAGGGCTTCCCCACTGCCCCCCCACAGGGCAGGACAGAGCCCTTCCCCCCTGCCCCTATGCCCTGACAGGGTCCCTGTCAGGCTCAGCCCCAAGCCTGAGCCCCCTGGCACTTGGCAAGGGGTGCCCCCCCCTGCCACTGTGGACCTGTCCAAGGTCCACCTAGCCCCTACAAGTCGACCTAGGCGTCCTAGGTCGATTTGGCAGGGTCCCCTTTAAGTCGACTTAAAGTGTGGACATGCTAAGTCGACTTAAAGTCGACTTTGTTAAGTCGACTTAAATTAACCAGTGTAGACATAGCCAAAGAGATATATGCCCAGAGGCTTCCAAAACCTTGCATTAGAATTTAACAATGGAAACTGTATGATTTTTTACTGTAGAAATGGACACAACATTATTAAGGTATTGGGTTTTTTAAAATATTTTCATATACAACATGATTTTCACCAATCACAGTCAAGCAATAAAACATATTTAATGTATTTTCACACAATATTTAGGTGACGGATACAAAGAGGCTTCAATTACCATCAAAGTACAATCAGAGTTTCAATGTTTTAAGGAGCAACTTGTGTCCAAATACACCACACTCCAAACAATTACCAATTTTTTTAACTTGCCCCCAAGTAATCATGTATAGTACCAGAGAATACCTAAAACACATGAAAAGGAAAACCAGAAGGGTCATTTATTGCTTCACTGTTTCTTAGGCAATTAACATTATCTCTAAAGTACAGTACTTCATTGAAAGAAAAGTGTTAGAAGTACCAAAATAGTTGGCCTGCACTCCACAATATAAGTAGTCACTACTGACAACAACATAGTTATAGCTGTTGTGCTATATTGGACCATATAAGGCCAGCTTCAGATTTCACTGTCAATGGCAAAATTCATATTGATTTAAATGAGGCTCGAATTTGGGCTCTTAAATCTTGACTCTATTTAATCCAGCAAGCGTTAACAGTTTTGTTTGGAAAATATATAGTTTAAGAAATAATCCTGGACAGTTGTAAACTCAGTTGATTTAAAGACTAGTTTAGGCTCAAAATTTAAGTGTTTTTTAGAAGAAGTTTATTGCAAAGCTAACAGAAGAAAAAAATATTTTCGTCAATTATTTTCTTTTAAATTGCAACTGAAACTCTTCTCTGTGAATATAATTATTCACCAAACACTTGTGCAAGGCTGAAGAGGTAGTGTTATCCTAACACAGGGTAGTTGCAAAGTGAAACTGACCAGGAAGACAAACAAAACTGCCCAGCCTGTTTCCACTGTCCAAGATTCAGGAGTTTGGGTTCTATTTCTGCCTCCAACTCAAACTCCCTATGTTATATTTTGATTAATTTCATCATACTTAATTTTAACCACACAGTGTGCTTTTAATTAGAGATTTGCATTTTTTTCTAAAAACTTACCAGGAATAATGAGAAATAAGAGATTGGGGAGAGTTTTACTTTCCGTGTCCAACAGGTCTTTCCAAGGCCCACACTTTAAGACCTGAGTAGCAGCTCCACAACAGTAAACAAATTCTTCATGCAGAGGGACCTGATCTTCTGATGCAGTGTTTGTGCTCTCTGCTAAACAGAACAAGAGGCTGTTACAACATATCAGTAAATATCTCTGTATAATTAATAAAACAGAACACATTTATCAACGTAAATTTTCACCAATGTGAGCAACCCCGGTGACTCAGATGCTTAAAGCCGGAACTGTGCTTAAGCACCATGCTGAACTGAGGCCTTAGTAAGATGACTGGGTTCTATGTGAATGCACAAGAGTTGATTTGCACCAACCTTCCCGTGAGATTTCTTGGGCAAATCACTCAATAACGTCTCCGTGCCTCAGTTTTCCACACCACAAAATGGGGTGATGATTATTTAAAAGAGTTTTGGCAACTGAGTGTGTTTATAAAGCGTTTTGAGAGCCACAAATGGACGTTTTTAATACTATAATCAGCGTAATAAGACAACACTGCAAATGGACATTACTGACAAAGTAAGAGAAGGAACACAGTACTACCATCAAAGTGAAGCTGTCAGCATCAAATCTAGTCTTATGTACTTTAAGAGATTGCTTCTGTCTCTGAGTTCCTTTGGTCAATTATTATGCTTTTCCTGTGACAACCTCCTAACTTTTTTTAAAGAATGATTTCCTCTCCCCTGAAACTGAGTGCAAAGACTCAAAACAAAACCGATGGGAAAACTGACAAGCTAAGAAACAGATCCTGCATTCAGAACGAAACAAGTAGACTATGGACCGCCCAGGGAGCCGTGCATGTGAGCAAGATTCTACCCACATGTCTGTAACAGGCAGATCCTTGTCTAAAGGCCACAAGGTGGTGCATTGATTAGGCACAAGTAATTAAACACATTAAAAACAAAACTGAAAAAAAGAGGAAAACATGTTCCCCCTTATCTCTTAGTTATGAGTAATCTTAGGTATTACATGGTAGGATGGGGAGGAAAAACTGAGACGAAAGTGTGAGTTTTAAATGTATGCTTTCCCTTTAATCTTAGGCCATGTCTATACTGAAAAGTCTGTGTTGATCCCCACGGATCCACGCAGTGGGATCAATTGAGCGGCCAGTGTAGACCCACTCAATCCCAGAAGTGCTCTCCTTTCGATGCAGTAAATCCACCTCTCCAACAAGAGTAATGTTGTGTTAAAGGGATAAAGAGAAGTTACTTGCCAAACATCACAGCCAGTCAATGATCAAAACTGGAAACAGAATCCACATTTCTCCAACAAGAGTCCAGAGCCTTAACCACTAGAGTACCTCCCAGGCCAACGTCTACCCTTAAACTTACTTCCCCTGTAATGTAGTTTTTGTCTGGCAATAGTCATAGGATGAAAGAAAGAGTCTTCATCATTTAAAGTTATGTTGACTTGTTCAAATTTTATATCTGTATCAACATTTAATTTCAATGTGTTTTCTAAATTCTTCAATTGTCTGAATCCAGCAGTGGAAAAGAAAACCCGTGCACAATAATATGAAAAAATAAAGGCTACACAAACATATGAATCAAGATATATATTCATCATTTAGAAAAATTCTAGTATCCAAGTGGATGTCATGTGGGAATTGGATAAATTTGCTAGTCAGGACCTTTTGTTCCAGACACATCTGTACTATTAGTCAAAAGGTGTGTGTGTGTGTACATCAACTCATTAGTTATGAATAAAAATGTCATCAAGATGAACTATGACACACACGTGCTTGTTTGCCAAAAAGATCATTTATCAAGAGGTAGCAGGTGCATTTGTCAAACCAAAGATTTGTAAAGTCATACGCCTGGCCTTGTTTCAATGTTATTTTATACATATATCATCACTTGGGGCTGTGCCCCAAGAAACCCTCAATACCAACTGGCAAGTAGGTTGCAGAAATGTCCTGATTGTGGTATGTATGTTCTGCTTCAAAGGACGTCATGTGAGGTCTTAAATGTATCTAGGTATGAGTTACCCGATGAAATGAAGAAACAGATTTGTCAGACGAGAGACATTTATTCACTGCTTTCTCCATCTTCCTTAAATTAGGCACTCACTAACACAATGGATACCCATTTACATATGAAGTCAAAAAATGTGAAGTCAGCAGAGAAGCAGCACTCAAGGGCTATGTCTACACTGGCAAGTTAGTTCGAATTAAGGAAGCTTAATTTGAACTAACTAAAGCCATGGCTACACTAGGCTTTAGTCAGTGCGAATTAAGGGCTTCCTTAATTCGAACTAATAAGTTCGAATAGGGTATTCGAACTAAAGGGTTAATTCGAACTAAGAAACCCACCTCCACTTCAGGACTCATGCATTAATTCATATGATAATGCATCATTTTGATTATTTTTGTGGAACAGATCAAACTTCAAATGCAAATTCTGCTGTCCTGCACTTTGGAAGAAATTTTGCCATACTCTCTGCTAGTGGTCCCCAAACTTTTCACCCTGCTTATTTCTGTTCACACCCTCCACCCTGGGAACCAGGGCTGGGGACAGGGCCACAGTCGGGGCAGGGCTGCATTTAGGGCCGAGGCTGGTGCCAGAGCGGTGGCCAGGCTGGGAGGAGGGCCAGAAGTGGAACCATGCTGGGAGAAGGCAAACTGTGGCCAGGCTGTAACTGGTGGGGCCAGCAGCTGAGCTGTGGTTGCATGCAGAGCCATGGATAGGCCAGGAGCCAGGGTTTGAAAACAGAGCCACAGCAGAGAAGGCTCAGAGAAGGGCTGGAAGGTGCTCCCTCCCCACCTCCATGGGGACTGGCCTGGGCCCCATTGCACCCCCAAAAATATTCCACTGTGCACCCTTAAGGCAGTACATCCCACAGTTTGTGGACCTCTGTCCTGCTCTGTAGTGCTTGTGCTGATACACTGTGATCCAATCCCTAATGCCAGAACAAAGTATGAAAACAGAAGCCCGTTAAACTATCCAGAGCTATGTTTAGAGGTTACTCATCTCTGACTAGGTAAATAAGCTATTCTCTGTTATTCATTTTACTCACCTAACTATGTAGGGGATCAATAGTTCACTGTGAAGTTGAGGACGTGTTTTAGGTTTAGATCTTTGGGTAAATTCAAACCTCTCACTTTAAAAACATTACTTTTCCTTTGAGAAAAGCACCATGATGTTCCAGCCGCAGAACACTTTTCTCCCAATGTCATCTCTTGACTAACACTATTTTCTGCTGACCATTTGTTTGTGGACCACAGTTTATCAAACCAATGATATCTAGAACATATATTCAAATCTTTCCTCTACCTACCATGATGCAGTATCTATCTCATTGGTTCTCAAACTGGGGTTTACAACCCTTAAGAGTCACAAAGAGGTGTCAGAGGGTTCTGATCACACCACCCTCCCCATATTAGTAAAGGGGTAGGTGTTCACAGGTAGGTAGGAGAGCTGGTGTTCTGGTAAGGAAAGGTCCCTTTTTGGAAGAGAATGGGAACCAATGACCTGTGTCAATGGTTTTCAACCAGTGTGCCGTGCCACACTGGTGTGCCATGAGAACTGTCTAAGTGTGCCGTGAAATTCTGTACCAAGATAATGAAAATCAATGTAAAACAAACATTTTCATCTTAAACAATATTCTATCCAACCAAAATTACAACTCTCAAAACTTGTGAAAATGAATCAAATTAAAAGCGAGGTGTGGGTCTTTCAATTAAAAATGTGAACATTATAAACGCAGGTGGCTAAAGAACAAAATTGAGATGACGTATTTTTTTTCCAGGGGATTTGAAACATAAATGCATTTGATCCTTCCTTAGCTTGTTGTATGCACTATGCTGTAAACCACTCCAGTAAGACCGTAACTATAGTAAAATGTGATGTTTACGAGCAATCAATTCAGCTGAAAAAAATGGGTGTGCCATGGAACTGTTCGTCTCATTGAAGTGGGCCATGTTTCTGAAGAGGCTGGGAACCAATGTCCTAGGTTACATTTGCCTAAATCTAGGGCCAGATTTTCAAGCAAGCATAGGCAGGTCACGGGCTCCTCATGACGCTACTGCGTTGAGGTGCCAGGGAAACTCTTCACGCACCAGTATCTTAGTACAGAGACACTCAACTCTGCTCGGCCACCTGCTCAGGTCCCACATCCCATCTATAATCTCTGATTATAATTTGCCCCCTCCTCCACCTCCCAACTAGCTCATTCCCTCAGCTCATATCACTTCTCCTCATAGCCTTTGTTAGATCAGTGCTTTTCAAACTCTTTTTTCTCAGTTGAAAAAAATCATTTATGCCTATGACCCAACAATGACATCTTTAGGCAATGCATTACAGTCTTTCGGTGGTGGCAGCAGGGGGTGCTGCGACCCAATGCCTGAGGGCTATGTTCCCTCTAAGCTGCATGGATGTGCGGCTGCACAGCGGCCGTCACACCCTCCACGCAGGCACGAGGGACCCCTGCGCAGCCCGGCAGCCCCTCAAGCCTAGCGGCCGGGCTCCGGGGCTGCCTTGTTCCTTCCTTTTTTGTTTCCTTCTTGTTTCTTTCTCTTCCTTTGTTCTTTCTTTCTCTGTTCCTTATTTCTTTTCTTCCTTTTTTTTTCTTTTTTCTTTCATTCTTGTTTCCTTCCTTTCTTTCTCTTCTTCCTTCCTCCTTAGAAAGAAAAGGAAGCAAAGAAAAAACTTTCTCTCTTTCTTTTTCTTCCTTCCTTTCCTTTCTTTCTCTGCCATTCTCTCAGCCTCTCTCATGAGGGGTCGAGGGGTGGGGGAGAGCAAAGCAGAGAATGATTCTGTAGTCCATTCACCGGGAACGCAGAACAGCCAAGGTCCAGTCCACACCACCTCTTTCCCAGCAGGGTCCACTCTTCCTGCTCCAATCATTCTTTAATTATTTGTACACAGTATAATAGCTTCAAATGTAGAAACTGAATGAATGCTACACCAAAATATCTGATCGCCGTGTTCATAGAATCCTCCTGAGATGTGGAAGATGCCTGTTCAAATCTTTTTCTCCCCTCCCAAAAAAGACAGAATTGAACCTGGGACTCCCATTGGTTAGTTTAGGCAACTACACTCCTAGTGTGCAAGCTTCAGTGGACTGTTTTCTAAGTTGCCTATCTCTCCCCATACATTAGTTAGGTGCTGTGATGCTCAGCATTGCATTGCCTAAATCCCTTTGTCAGTCCCATCCTTTGTTTATAGGGACTTTGGGTCATGGGAGTTTTTCTTCTGTTTTACAGAGGCATCATGTACATTTAACAGACTATTTGCTAACAAATAAATTAGTCAGAGATTTTGCCTGAGAATTACTAATAGCACAGGAAAAATATTATAACTAGGAATGTTAGTACTACATCAGTTTTACTGAATGGATAACTGCACAAAAACTAGTTCTTGTAATTTTGTTATAAGATAAAAATCAGGAGCATACATCTTTATGAAATATTACATATTGCAATATTATTACTGAACAATAAATGTAACATTGCAACATGTAAGTTACAGCTCCGTTATTTAATGCAGTGGTTTTCAAACTTTTTTCCTTGGGACCCAGTTGGAAAAAAATCATTTGTGCCTGCAACCCAACAATTACATCTCTGAGCAATGCATTCCAGTCTTTTAGTGGAGGCAGCAAGGGGGAACATGACCGAGTACCTGCGGGGCTGCGATCCAGGATCCACACTGGGTCCTGACCCGTGGTTTGAAAATCACTGATTAAATGAAATGTTAATCTTCCATCAGTATTACCTCTGCATTGTCATGGTGTAAGAACTTCTGCACACAATATTAACCGAACAGCCCTCCAATAGGATTGCACACAACACTGGTCCACAGAGTTATACTTCCTCGCACTGTCGCTGTGTGACACTAGGCTGCATGCACATCAGACGGCAAAGAAGTGCTGCTCCTTGCTCTATGAGACGAGTTGAGCGCCAGTCTGCAGAGAACTGCTGTTCCTTGCACGAGCAACGCTGCGTGCAGCCTCACCTGGGCACCAGCTTGCCCAGGCATTGATCCGGCAGCAGCAGACCGGCAACGTTATTCTCCCAGCAGGGTTTTCCCCTGCACAGCTATGGGGCCACCCCACGGTGCCCTGGGCGGCCCATTGCATTATCCTCCCGGCATTGCACGGGTGGCTGCCGGCCGGACAAGGGCTGGGGCAGCAGCGGAGCGGTCCGGTCCGCCCCGCTCCAGAGCACGGAAAGAAAGCCCCCTAACCACGTACCTTCGGCGCCCAGCATGTCCGCGGCCATGGGGCCGCACGCGCCGCCGCCTGGCCGCCCGCCGAGCGGCTTCGTTCTGCCAGCAGCAGCCAGGCCGGGCGGAAGCAGGGCGATTCCCGGCTTCTTTCCCCCAGCCGCTGAGCGCAGGGAGGGAGACTCAGAGAGAGACGTCACGGGTACGGGGCGGGGCCTCCCGCGCGTGACGCGTCAATTGACTCAGTGACTCAGCGTGGGCGCCTCGATAGTGCGCGTGCGGCCTTTTCCTGTCCCGTTGGAACGCTCGGTACCTGCCTGATGTGGGCACATGGCATTGCCGTTCATACCCATGGCTGGGCCCTGCTCGAGGGTGACTGGCACTAATGGGACACACTCAAAAGGGAGGGACGCAGACCTTATTCATGCAGGGAGTTTAAGGTGCTGAGGAATTCCTTCCTGTGATAGGAGGACCTCTTTCTATAACCGCTGTGGCATTATTTTGTATTCAGTGTTAATCATTCTCAGCAATAAAAGGAGCTGACACTAAGTGTGTGGTAATCTGGGGATTATAGTGAATAACTTTCCTTCTAATGAGAGGAAGTTAAGAGCAGCTTTGCCTGAAGTTGCCCTCTTTAGAATCCATAGTTAATGACTGGCACAATCGTGTCCTTCCTTTTTGGAGCTAAATTTATCTAAAAATTCAAAGGGCAACTTGGGCTCTGGTCTTCTGTGACCAAGTACTAACTTGTATTCCCTGGGTTGCAAATCTTAACGTCAGCAGAAAGTTAGTTGCACTGATAACACTAGCCATGGAAAGCGTGTGCTGTTGCATGGTGTAGGGAATTTATGTTGGTATATTAACTGAGTAGCCGGCCACTGGATTTAGAAATCAAACTTCTTATTGCGAGCTGAGACAATAAGATGGAAACAGACAGCTTTGCTGAACAGCACCAAGCTACATCTAATAAAGGAAAGTGAAGTGAAAACAGTTTACTGTTAAGTGAGGGCAATTCACTGTGATAGTGCTACCAGAAAGCGATTAATAAAAGGGGACCTTGCGCTGGTAAACAGGTTGACAAACGCAAGGTGATAGGGCATGCAAAGGAGCCTTGGACATCTGATTGGTCAAAACTGTATTTGAGAGCCAAATAATTCATAAACAACAAGCATAGGCGGGCTAATTATATGCTGTATATTAAGTATAATCTAATCACATAACCTGCTTTTTAAGGATAGTGAATCTATGTAAGGATTTAGGCATGATGTCACCTGTTCTATTATGCATGCATCAGTTGTATTATAAAAACAACGAGAGTCCTGTGGCACCTTAAAGACTAACAAATTTCTTCAGGCGTAAGCTTTCGTGGGATCCAGCTCACTTCATCAGATGCATCTGCCTGAAAGCTTATGCCCAAAGAAAGTTGTTAGTCTTTAAGGTGCCGCAGATCTCTCATTGTTTTTGCTGTACACAGACTAACATGGCTACCTTTCTGGAAACGGTTGCATTATGCGTATTGTATTTGTATGGTAGAAAGGTATATGTATCTTGTAAACCCTGTATTCTGGGCTTACATATACAGGTGCAGGCGGGGTTTGGCTACTCTCCACTAGGTTTGATATATAAGGAGAAACAAGCAACCTGATTAAAGACACCATCTACCCATTCCACTTCTGAGGGGGCCGGATCCTTTCTCTAACACCTGGGTGTAATTTATAAAGTAAATATGGTGCAAGTCACAGGACTTAGATGACATTAGACTGCAACTCCCAGTGATATTTGATTCTTTCTTGGTGATGTTCTAAACAGGAAGAGGCATCAGCCACATTTGTGGCTGTTTCTACCATTTCACACTGATTTCACATAGGCCTTGTACACACGATCACTTTATCGCGCATTAACAATCATTACTGCACGATACTAACAACAGCATACACACGTGCAATAGGGCTGTTGCGCGTTAACTGCCTTGTTGTAGCGCAATACAAAAACGACCTCAACGAGGGTGGTAGCAGTTAACAAGGAACAGCTGTTGCGCCTTTCTACTCGTGTGTACGCTTACCGCGCAATGATTGGCCTCCAGAAGTGTCCCAACATTCCAAAGTTGTCCTCTCTGGTCTTCCCCCTCCCCCCTGCTCTGTGGCCATGACGAAACAGTCCCCACCCTGATCAGATTCCCGAGAGTTTCGAATTTCTCATCTGTTTCACTTCCTGTTCTCTTCCTTGTGGAGTGGAGTGCAGCTCCGATCATCAGTAGCAATGGTGGCCCGTCGTGGAAGATGCGCACCCCTTTGGAGCACGGCAGAGGTGCTGCACCTGATCAGCATCTGGGGAGAGTCCACTGTGCAGGCGCAGCTACGTGGCAGCAGGCGAAATTATGATACATTTGGCATAATTTCTCAGGCCATGTCAGAGAGAGGTTATGATAGAGACACTGTGCAGTGCAGATCAAAGGTGAAGGAGCTAAGAATAACCTATCACCGAGCGAAGGAGGCAAACCGCCGTTCTGGATCAGCGCCTGCTACATGCAGGTACTATAAGGAGATAGAAGCCATCCTCAGTGGGGACCCCACAACTACTGCAAAGAGTCCCGTGGACACATCGGCCCCCCCTCATCCAGTGAATGCCAGACCCGAGCAGGATGAGGACATGATCGATGAGGAGGAGGAGATGGAGGATGACCTGGAGGAAAGCGCAACAGCGTGTAGCCAGGAGCTCTTCTGCACCCCCGCTGAGACGTCCACCCAAGACATGAATTGCAGCGTGTCCTCTGAGGCAGCAGAGGGGGGTTCCGGTAACTTTCTCTTTCGTGCAGCTATGACTCCTGCTAAAATATCATTGTCCGGGGTGGGGGTGCTTGCTGTCTCAGTCCCCGCTGTGCACGCTCTTTACTCTGCATTCATTAGAAGTGCATCAACACAAGCAGTGATTGTCAAATAATCATCTGTATTTAGGTCTGTAAAGATTTCCTCGATGTACCTCCAGAGCCTACTACTCAGGTTAGATGGGAGAGCATTTGTGTCTACGCTCCCAAAGACAGATACTCTGCCTCGCCAGCTGCAAAGCACAGCCCTGGGAACCATGGCAGCACACAGTGCAGCAGCATATGGTCCTGGCTAGCAACCGGTGGCATGTAGGATATGTATTCTAGCTGGCAGGGGCACTCTGAGGAGAGAGATATCGGGTTCCATCTGTGTGCCCTGTGCAGAATGTTAGCCCCCAGTAAGCTTTCTATTAGGACGTACCTTGTCCGCTTCAGCGAAGCATAGGATGTTGACTGCCCTGCACCTTCCAGTGGAATGTGCTACTGGAAGGTTACATTGGTTATCTAGGCTATGTGTTAACAACAGCTTTTATTATTTATTTTTTTTTAGATTCAACCTTCACAAGGCCGGTGTCTACCCCAGCTGACCGCATGAGAAACATTCAGTGGCGTGCTCGAAGAAACAGGGAGGATATTGTGACAGGCTGCTCCCCAAATCCAGTCTGGTGTGCTGCTATGACCGCTTGAACCCCACTCCTGAACCCCAATTTACCCCGCTCTGCTGGGTGACCGCTCACTCCTGAGTCAGTCCACACCAGCCACCAGCGTGTAATTGGTCCCAGGCAGTGGGTGTAAATCCACTAGCCACACAGGCGTTGGTTCCCAAGCAAGCACACCCAGCCCCAGACACTACACTGGGAGCCACTGCCTTACAGGGATTGGGACCCACTCCCAATCACCTTAGTCTCCAGTCCGTCCACTTAACAAAGAAGTGGATTGTGCCCAGCCTCCCACACCCACACCCTCTAAAGACCACACAGCTTTAGGTAAAACAACTACTAGTTTATTGATCAGAGTTTGATTTCAAGTGAGAATATGGCCAATCAAGGCAGCAACATGTTACAAATGAGTCAGGAGTGACCACTATCAAATAAAAGGTATAAACCGCATACTACTCTAACATCTTCACCTAAACTAACCTCAGAGTCCAAGATTATGCACATGGTGTTTGGCTGTCTGATGTCTTGCAGCCATTCTCTGCCTGTTCTTAGGCAGGGCCCCGATCTTGCTTGAGGTTGGTTGCAGGATGGTGTCTTCTCAGGCTGAAAGCCTGCAGCTTCTCCCCCTTCACAGTCTCTGTCTTTGTTTTAACAAACTGCTGACAGCCCCTCCCCCTCACTGTCCTGTCGTGAGATTCTTTTCACTCCTACCTGAGCAGGGAAGGGCATTAGCATTCCCTTTGATTTGTAAATCTTCAGCCATTGTGCTAGAGACAGCCCTGAGAGTCTGAACCCTGTAACATGCTTCACATCTATACATGCATGTCGCAGCAGGGAACATGGCACCCTGGTAATCACGTGGCACATGTTCTGAGCATTCACAGAGGAACCTGGTATAGCGTAATTGTCATCAAATAACACAATTACACTGCAAAACTGAACAGAAAGATTATACAGGTCACGCCCAAGGGCTGCACAGATGTGCAGCCCGTCACAGATATGTTTCAGGACCTGCTGAAAACAGCACAGGATTCCACGAGGGAGAATCAAGCCTGGAGAGAGGAATCCCAACAGAGGAGGCAGAAACACAGGGACGAACTGATAAGCGTGATGAAGGAGCAAACAGAACTGCTCAAGAGCATGATTGCTTTGCAGACCCAGGCAATTAATGTACAGGCTCCACTCCATACAGTTCAGCCGTGTCTGCCTCCCACACCCCGTAGTCCTTCAAGGAATTTCTTTGAAGGCCACCCATCCCCCTGGTACACTGCAACATCCAGTCCCCCCCCAGAGCCACTTTTTAGAGACCCACAGCTACACCCACCTGTAACCCCCCCCTTTAGGTTTTAATAAAAACAGTGACAATTTGAAGAGTGGCTTTATTTGTACACATTGAAAATCTCATAAGGTGCACCTGATGCGTTCTGGAAGTTAACTAGGGTAGGGCATCATTGAAATGGTCCCTGAGTGACTCCCTTATGCGAGCAGCTTCTCCTTGGGCCCCCCTAATACTCCTAGTGGCTGGCTGTTCGTATGCTTCCTCGAGGCGCTGTGCCTCCATAGCCCACCCCAGGGAAAACTTTTCTCCCCTACTTTCACAAATGTTATGAAGGACGCAGCACGACGCAATCACAGCAGGGATGTTGTCCTCTGCCAAGTCCAGCCTCCCATCCAAACATCACCAGCGCCCTTTTGAACAGCCAAAGGCACACTCCACAGTCATTCTGCAGTGGCTCAATCTGTAATTGAACCGCTCCTTGCTGCGATCTAGGTTACCGGTGTACGGCTTCATGAGCCATGGCATCAGTGGGTATGCTGGGTCTCCGAGGATGACTATGGGCATCTCCACATCCCCGACTGTAATTTTTTGATCAGGGAAGAAGGTACCCCCTTGCAGCTTCCGGTACAGACCAGTGTTCCTGAAAATGCGGGCATCATGCACCTTTCCCGACCTCCCAGCATTGATGTCCGTAAAACGCCCCTTGTGATCCATGAGTGCTTGCAGCACCATGGAGAAGTAGCCCTTCCTGTTGATGTACTCGGTCGCGAGATGGTCTGGAGCCAAAATAGGGATGTGTGTGCCGTCTGTGGCTCCCCCGCAGTTAGGGAATCCCATGGCAGTAAAGCCGTCCACAATCTCACGAACATTGCCCAATGTCACCGTCCTCCGTAGCAGAACGCGATTGATGGCTTGGCAGACTTGTGAGAGGGCTAATCCAACGGTGGACCTCCCAACTCCAAACTGGTTTGCAACCGACCAGTAGCAGTCAGGAGTCGCCATCTTCCAGACAGCAATTGCAACACGCTTCTCCACGGTTAGGGCTGACCTCATGTTGGTGTCTTTACATCGCAGGGCAGGGGCCAACTCTGAACACAGTTCCAGAAAGGTTGCTTTCCACATTCAAAAGTTCTGTACCCACTGCTCATCATCCCACAGCTGCATAACAATGCGATCCGACCACTTGGTGCTCGTCTCTCGCGACTAGAAATGGCGTTGCACCGTGTGCAGATGATCGGTAAAGGAGCTGAGCAACGCGGTGCTGTTGCTCTGCATGGCATCGATCAGCCCCTGCTCCTCAGCGTCCTCGTCTGACTCAGAGCTCATTGCGTACTGAGCAACCAGCCGAGATGTATTTAGAATGCTGAAGGCGACAGTGGAGATCAGAGCAGGATCCATGCTGTCGCTGTTGTGATTGCTCGCAAGTGGTGCGGTGCGTCACTGCACTGTTGAAAATAGGCGTGAGTTGCTATTGGGAACGAGGAAGACGCAAGGGGAACACAGTGCACCACGGGAAACTGAGAGTTTACCCATGGCGCTTTGCGTTTCTTTCCTTCATCCCATGATTCCAGGTGCCGATTGAGGGAAAATTGAACTGTGGGATAGGTGCCCAGAATTCATTGCGCTACACCGCGATATTGCAAAGAATTCTGTTGCGTTGCAAGGAGCAATGTGTGTACACACTTTCCCGCAATAAAGGTCACGTGTTTTTTATAGCGCAATTGCCATGTTGCGCTTTAATCTGATTGTGTGTACATAGCCATAGATGATAGGCTTCAGATTGACACACTAAATGGTAATCCTGGAATTTTATTGTATAGATGACCATGTAAATTGTATTTTATTTTATGTAAACCAGAATTTCTAACAAGCTCCTCTTGTTTGCAGTATTGTGGTAGCTGTGTTGGTCCCAGAATATTAGAGACAGGATGAGTGAGGTTATATCTTTTATTGGGCCAAATTCTGCTGGTGGAAGGGACAAGCTTTTGAGCTTCAGAGCATCTGTAGAAGAGCTGTGTATAAATTCCAAAGCTTGTCTCATTCACCAACTGAGGTTGGGTCAATAAAAAGCATTACCTCATAGATCTTGTCTCTCTCTAAGCTACTCTAGTGCAGTTATTCAAACTCATTTGTTTTGCTATTTAGAAGAGTGACTGGGCAGTCTCTTTTTCAATGTTTCTCAAAGGGTAATTGTATTTAGTAGTCAGAACAGAGAATCAGGAATCCTGCTTTATTTCTGATCCTGTCAATAACTCTCCTTGTGATTTTGAACACGTGACTTATTATTTTCCTTTCTTCAATTTGCCTGCCTGTAATATGAGCGTGCTGTTGTCTATTCCAAAACAATCTCAAGAAAACTCCAGAAGTAATTCTGTCTTTTCCTCCCCAGCAGATTTCTTCTTTACATTTTTCTTGATCTGCTCAGAGATTAAGACAGCGGTTCTCAACTGCTGTGTCGCAGCACAAAAGGATCAGGATGTTCCATGCTTGTCTGAAATCTACTGAAGTGGAATATAAAGTATTCCACTTTATGAGAAGGTAGTATCCTTGATTTGTTTCAGAGTCTTTTTTATCTTTTCAGCAGAATGATGGGCTGAAATCATAACACCCTGACCTTCTATCTTTACTTTTTCAAGTCTGGGTTCTCCACTAAGTATTTTAGAAGAGATAAACTTATTCCCAAATTTATAGCTACTATATGTTTATACATTCCATGTGACATATGAAATTCTTGAATTGTAATATCACCCCCATACAAAATCAATGGCTATGTCTACACTGGCAAATTAGTTCGAATTAAGGAAGCTTAATTTGAACTAATAAATTTGATTATACCTTTCGAACTAATGCTTAATTTGAACTAGTTAGTTCGAATTAAGTCAATGTAGCCATGTTAGTTCAAACTAACTGCTTAGTTCAAACTAACCGGCACATTGAACTTAATGCAACCGACTAATTCAAACTAAGCAAGTGCCATGCGTGGCACTTGCTTAGTTCGAACTAAAATTCCAGTGGGGCCATGCTAGCTCGAATTAAGTTAATTAGAACTAACTAAAATTAGTTCAAATTAGTTAGTTCGAATTAGTTAGTTCGAATTAACTAATTCGAATTAACTTTGGTAAGTGTAGATATAGCTAGTGTTGCAACCATTTACAATATGGATGGAACACACACATAAATTCTGGATTCTATTGTGCATCGCCTTATAAAATACATTTGCAATAGGCCGTTTACATTCACTTCTAACACAAACACAATGATTATGAACATTTACAAGCACTGATTTGTTATTGTTAGTCTTTTGCCAATTATAGTGGCATTTCCCTTGCTCAGGACAATGCCTTTAGTTATCCCTGGGGCACATGAATACGCTAACCCTCTTTCTAGTACGCAAACACTCAAATTTCTGCTATTAAAATTGGTATCATGTACATATACATACTTTGGTAAGTCCACTGGGATCAAGACAGAACCACTAGAGGTTATGCCTAGAGAAATTAATGGGTGCATATTTAATTCCTCCACATCTAGAACTTCAAAAAATAAACTGTAGCCATACATAACCTGGGATCAAAGGAAAAATTCACTCACTTTCACCAGGCCAGGTGGGAACTATCAAATGAACAGGAGGAATTCTCCCATAATGCTCTCCTTACTTCTACGGGATGATGCCATTACATTCATCCCTGATTATTTTCATAGCTACTTTCATCACCCAATGGTAGAATGCCTGTGTGTAGTCCAAAAATTGATGTTCAAGGTTGATGGTTGGTGAGAAGTGTAAATTTCCAACCAAACAGGTACTGGTGAAATTTCTGAATTCCAAAAATAATACCCAGTGCTTCATGTTTCATTTGGGCATAGTTAGTTTCTGCCTTGCTTAAGGTGCATCATGCAAAAACAGTGGGTCTCTTCTCTCCAGAATGCACAATGTGTGACACAATCATTGCTATGCCATAAGGAGATGCATTGCACACCAACTGTAGAGGTAAGGATGGGACAGAAACCCAGAATTTAGCAATGCACATTTAGCTTTGTTTAATACAACATCACAGGTTTCAGTTCAATTCCAAACCTTGTTTTGGCCGAGGAGTTCATGTAGTGGTTTTAGTAGTGTTGCTAACTGTGGAATATATTTTCCATAATGGTTCATTAGCCCTAAAAAAGAATGAAGTTGGCTTATGCTTTTAGGAGGCAGAGCTTCCACAATAGTCTTGACTTTTGTAGGAGTCTTATAAAGGCCAGTAACATATTTCAAATACTCAACAGAAGGCTGGAAGAATTCACTTTTGTCTTTTCATACTTGTAGGCTGTACTCTTCCGGTCTTTGCAAGACAGCATCCAAGTTCTTAAAGTGATCCTCCTTATTCTTGCCAGTGACCAACATTTCATCAAGATAGCACTGGGCTCCTGACAAGCCAATCAAGATCTGTTCCATCACTCTCTGGAACAAAGCTGGAGTAGACATTATTCCAAAGGACAGGCAACAGTATCAGTACAGTCTTTATGTGTCATGATAATCAACAGCTCTTGGGACATTTCATCGACAAGCATCTGTAAATATGCCTGACGTAGATCAATCTTGCCGAACTTTTGTCCATCAGCCAAGCCAGCAAAGAGGTCATTGATGTGAAGAAGAGGGTATTGCTCTGTACACAACACTGGATGAACAATAACCTTATAATCCCCACAAATTCAAATGGAGCCATCCTTCTTCAATACTGGAATGATTGGTGTTGTCCATGGGCTATAGTTGACATGTACTAGGACTCCATTCTTGATCAGGCCCTCCAGGACAGGTTCAGTTCAGGTTGTTACCTCAGAAACTCAGAACACTCAATTATTAACACTGCCTTTCTCTAAACTGCTGAAGTAAAATCTATGTGGTCTGCTTGCCTAATGATAAACCAACCCAATGAAATATGGATTCAGCCCTCTGATGAAGAATTGACACTCAGACCAGCATTTCTTACCCCCAAAAAACAAATATTTATTGAAAATCAAATATTGATACAGTGAAATTCAAGAACTGAAAATCATTTATATCAGAAATTAGTCCCCATCTGATACAGTGGTTACAGGTGCACAGCACAAAAAGTAGTTCCAGAGAATGCCGCCCTTCTGAAACACACAGTACCAACCTCATTCTGAGGTAAACACAATTTTAAACGTCTAAAGCATTTACAGACATTTAAATGATAAAAAGTCTTAACACTTATTCTTAATATCTTATAGAAAACTTAATTATCTAATCATTCAGCAAGTGTTGATCAGACAGTTGCTGGATAGGTGAAGAGCTAGATCCTCATAAGTACACAGCTTTATTCACAAGCAGACCCACACATTTCTTTACTTACAAAACCTTTTTACAGAATCCCTCTAGCTTGTCAGAAAGGTCCTTCTGCTCTGTCCAAACAAAGAATTTGCCTTTTGGTTATAAGTGTATATCAGGGACTCTGTTAGCCTGGTCGCTCAAACCTAAAACGCATCTAGGCTTTTTGATGAATCTTGCCAATAATCTTTCTTCCCTTGCTTCTCACTACTCTTCTCCTTCTCTGGCTCTTGCTCCTCTCATTCTGAACTAGTCACTATCTGTGGAGGCTGCTGCTCTGCTGTCAGATAGAGGTCTGCTTTGCTGTTGTGTCCTCAGACCCTCCGCATGCTGCCACTGTCACTTCTGCTATTTATAGGTTGGCAGGGCAGACCAGATGTAGCAGAGGGACAGCATTTTGAGGACACTGTAGGGTGACACTGGGAAGGAAGGTGACAATGAGGGATGGCATTCTAAGGGCTACGTAAGAGACATACGTAGGGTACCCTTAGGGGGTTGAGTGAGGAATGACATTTTCAGGGCTACGTAAAGGACACCTTATGTAGGGTAACACTGAAGGGGCGTGATGAGAGATGATACTATTGATCAACCGTTATTTGCTTAATTCTCCTATCACCTCTTATCTAGTGTCTTATCACTAATTATATATATATATATTACAAGATGCTTTAGTTCTGTCTTCATTCCATTGCTGGTTAATGAGTTCATCGCTGCCTTTCAGGAATTTAAACCCCTTTTGAGGCTTTTCTGCCAATTCCTCCCTTGGATTCTATTTGATAATTTAAAGCATTTTGGGACAAAAATCCCAATCCCTGGCTACTTTTGGCCTGATGGCATATGGCACAATTCTGGCTTTCAGACATTTTGGTTGGCTGTCAGGCTTAGCATTCAATTTCACAGTGATTCTTTTCATAATTCCCAGATCTTCTTCAAGAACAGCAGCCTGTTTCTTTAATACAGCTTCCAGACCTGTTTTTTTCCTTAGCCATCATGTGCACTTCTGCCCAATTCAACCAGATCTTGACTTTCCAATTAAGGCAGGGAAGTTGACTTCCATCACAAACAATGGCAATTTAACAGTCTGTCCACTGAGCTATTTAACATCCATAGCACCAAACATAGGTACAGCTTCTCCAGGGTATGTCTTCAGAACAGTTTTTGTCAGCTTAAGTGGAAGATGCTTTAGCGTCTCCTTATACATAGTGTCTGAGATCAGTGAAACTGCTGCTAATGTGTCTAATTTCATGTGTACAGGTTTACCTTCCAACAGCAGGGTTACCTAGTATTCATGTGAGCCAACTGCCATGGACAAGATGTGGAGTAGCACTTCTTTTTCTGACTGTCACTTTGATCATCCTGAGCCTATTCTACTGTGTGCAGATTATTATTATTCTTTTTTTTTTTTGGTCTGCCAGAGAGCAGACTACTTTTTCTCCTGCTTGCGTATTCTGTTTGGCTCTTTTGTCTTATATTTTCAGGCATGCTCAATGTGTCCCTTTTTGTGACATTGTTGATACACTAGGTCTTTACATCAGCATTCTGATGCACTGTGACCAGACTTTCCACAGCGGTAACATTCCTGGATCCCTATTATCTTATTCATAAGTTTTTGTGACACCTTATGCACTCTGGTTGATGCAGTTAGTTGTTGTGCTTTCTTTGCTGCCAGTTCCATGAAAACTGCAGTTTCATGGCTTTCTGAAAGATGAGCATGTCCTCTGTCAATAAGCACTTCCATATTACTTCACTGCGCAGACCATAAACTAACCTATCACACAGTGTGTCATTTAACACATCATTAAATTCACAGTGCTCGGCAAACTTCTTAAGAGCTACTACATTATAGGCAATTGTTTTACCTTCTTCTTGATTCCTTTTGTGGAACCTAAATTTCTCTGCAACTACCAGTGGTTTGGGGGGGAAAGATGCCTCCAGGATTATCACAATGTCACTGTAAGATTTTGTTTCTGGCTTATCAGGTTGCACTAAGCTATACAGCAGAATAAATGTTTTAGCTCCTACAACACTTAAGAAAGTTGCCATCTTCTTATCATCTGCAATTTCATTTGAAAAAACAAAAAACTCAAAATGCTCAGTATCTGAGTTCCATTGCTCCACATTTTCATCAAAATGTCTAAGAGGCCCAGTGAATGTATCCATTTCTGCTTTTCCCCCCCTTTTCTTTCAATGCCTTTTTTTGTACCTGGTGAGGGTCCTTCACACACAATTACTAATAATTTCCTTTCATTAGCATTGCTTCCTTCCTCCCTTTTCCCAATCTGTCTGCTTCACTTTCAGTTTCTGAAATGAACAGGAACAGCATGGACACCCAAACAGTAAGCAGTTTTCCTTACATTTTATTTTTGCTTTTTTGCCAGTGACAGTACAAACACAGGTCCATCATTCTCATTGTCACTTTATTGTGTTGGGATGCTTGGAAGTTACTTGCGCTCAGAGAGAAATCAGTAGACAGGAACTCAGGTAGATATAAACACACAGGGACTGAGTTCATTCTCCTCACTAAGACTAGACAGAACTGGCTGAGCTATACCATCATGGTCTAGCTCTGTTAGTTATGGCAAGACACAAAATACACAACATAAACCTGGGATTGAGGAAATGAAACTTACAAAATACAACAACAAGGATTGTGGTCAGAGGTCATGCTAGGGTCACCAAACTGTTTGGGGAAAATTACAGTTAAATCTATTAGATGTGAATTTCACTCTGATTATAACTCTAGCTACAATCAGCAGCACTTACTGGATGCACTTTCCAGTAGGAGTTAACTTTATGTGAAAGCTCAGCAGCTGTACTGGATACCTTCTCCAGCAGGAGTTTGCCAGCTGCAATAATTGCAATTAGAGTTATGGCCTTTAACAGCAATACTGTATACAGTCTCCAGCTTGAATTCACCTGCTGCAAGCCTTAGATCTCCATTAACAACAGTACTGGACACTCTCCAACCTGAGTTAACTTGCTATAAATCTACATCTTAACAGTCGATATAATAAGGATCTCTGAACCTCAGGTTTCTCCCCCCACTGCATCTATAATTAGGTGAAAACTCTTCTTAAAACACAATTACAGTAATTAAAGATAAAGACAAGTATACATTTATTGAGGAGGACCCATGAAAGTTTAAGCTTGGTGGCTTACAAAGAAACACTTAAAGCCTAGGCCAAAATGATACCCATGGGTAATACAGAAATACACATAAGACGAAGATGTCATCACTCAGATGATTTCAGGAGTAACAAGTAAGGAAACCAGGAGCACCAGGTAGGTGCGGAACAGAACAATGATGAATGACCACTGGATGCAAACAGGAACATGCATTGGAACACTTTCACTCATAAACAGGCAGGCTCTTCATCTGGTGTCTTCCTAACGCTGCAGACCCTACTGTCTCCAGGATGAACAGAGGGATTAATATCACTCAGATGGACAGCCCCTAGTCCTGGCGCATCCAGTCTATTTATGCTGTTCTTGTTGCTGGGCAGAACATAGATTGGGTGAAAGTGCACTGAAGAGCCATGAAGAAAGCCGCCCAACATAGATGCCAAACAACAACATCCCTGAAACAAAATGGCAATTGCACAAACAGGGCTAATATGGAACTTGATGCTAGAGTCAGCAAAACTTCCGTTACCTTTGTCACGCTTACCTCATGTGTCTGGAACAACAAGTTGCTAACCCTGTAACAAATGTCTTTTTATCTGTCTTTTATTCCTAATACTCTCCTTTATGGTTGTGAAAGTTGGATGTACACTAAGCAAGAGGAAAGGTTGAACAGCTCCTCACAGGTCCGGGCACACCAACTCAAAGTGTCATTGGAATCTGCCAGAACAACAGTTGCAAAACCTGCAGACATGTCCACTGCTACTATGAAAAACATTCCCCACAACAGCCCTTTCAAGAGCCATAGGTTCTACACACGCCTATCACAGCATGTGTTATACCTCATCCAGAACACTAAATCCCCCTTAACAACTAAATGGGTGAAACCAGATAATAATTAATTACTATGCTCTCAAATGAACTCATTCAGGAAAATGGTGAAAAAAAAACAAAACACCACAACACCTTTCACACAGCCATCACTCTATATTTAACCAATCATTCCTTATCTTCAAGGGATACCTGCCCAATACTTCCAGGAGACAAGCCTGGGAGCTTAAATTCATAACTTTACTGGACATAAAAAATTATGGTCTTAATAAAGACACTGGATTTATGGCTTATTACAACAATCTATAACCTGCTAACCTTCCTTTTTGCCCTGTGAGTACAGCAGTGTTAATGGGTCACTTCACATTGAAGGTCCCTTAGAATATGTGCTAACTACTTGTGCTAGAAGTGGGATTTTCTCCCACAAAAGCTCATGTGATAAATAAATGTGTTAGTCTTTAAAAGTGCCACCACCAGACTCCTTGTTTGTTTTGCTGAATTAGACTAACATGGCTACCCCTTTGGAACTTGTCAATTTGAACCTGTATGTAAGTGTGACACTCGCTATATTTCTTTGGAGGCTTGAGGCTCTATGTAGCTTAAAAGTTTGTTTCTCTCACAAATCAAATAGAAGTTGGCCCAATAAAAGATCTTACCTCACCCATGTTGTCTTGCTAATGATAACGAATGGCATCCGTTACAGAACACAAACACAAATCTATTTGAAAAAATCCACCTGCAGATACTGTTGCTCAAAATTTAACCCTGTCAACTCAATCTAGTCAATAAAAAACTGTTAAAAGTAGCTTTTGATACTTTATCTCCCATCAGATACTTCTGCTAATTTTTTTTGTGATTATGCAGTAATATTTTCTTATTTAAAAATAATATTTTTCTCTTCCCTTTTATGTTAAAATCCACACACAGGAGAAATTAACTTGACTGACCAGGGAAAAAGTGAAATTGATTATAAAGCTCTGATTCTTCCAAGACTTTCAAAGAGTTTAGTCACATAGCTAAAAGCAAGCGTCTGACGAAATGGGATTTTCTCCCCAAAAAGCTCATGCGATAAATAAATGTATTAGTCTTTAAAAGTGCCACCAGACTCCTTGGCTATGTCTACACTTGTTAATTTAAGTCGACTTAGCATATCCACACTCAAATTTTAAGTCAACTTAGAGGGGACCCTACAAAATCAACCTAGAGCGTCCACACTAGACGCTTAGGTCGACTTGTAGGGGCTAGGTGGACCTGGGACAGGTCCACGGTGGCAAGGGCGGCATCCCTTGCCCAGTGCCAGGGGGCTCAGACTTTGCCCCATTGTACCTTGGTACAATGGGGCAAAGGGGGACAGGGACCCTGTCAGGGCATAGGGCAGGGCTCTGCCCTGCCCTTTGGAGGGGGGGGCACACCAGGCTGTGGCTGTGCCAGCCACCCTGGCAGGGAGGACAGTGGGGAAGCCATGGAGCCCCCTAAGTCGACTTAGGGCTACTCCACGTCTACACTGGCTAAGTTGACTTTCTAAAGTCGACTTAGCCAGCAAAGTCGACTTAAAATGAGGTTTAGTAAAGTTGACTTAATTTTTCCTTAAGTCGACTTAAGCAGTTGTTTAAGTCAACTTAACGAAAGTGTAGTGTAGATGCAGAGTAAATTAATTCACTTAATTCACAAGTGTAGACGCACCCCTTGTTTGTTTTGCTGAACTAGACTAACATGGCTACTCCTTTGGAACATATCTAGAATTAAGTATGTAAAGTCTTTACACAACAGAATCTTAATTTTGAGTCCCTCTGCCCTGGAAATATTGATAATTAATATAAGACGTTAAGCTGGATTTAGGGAGTACAGAGACAATGTGGCTTCCCAACATGAGTAAATTTCACATCATATAGTTGAGTGAGTTTGTGTTTGTTAACTTCATCCAAGGTAGGGGAATCAGATGACTTTAATATAAGTCACCAGGTATAGTAGAGGCAATTCAGGAATACAACGTTAAGCAATATTTTATTTCAAAGCAGGTGGAAATACTTAAATTTGGAAATTATGAATTAGAAAAGTAAGTCCTAGTGCCAGTGGAAAGATTAAAAATGTGTTGCCTCGTAATTTCCCAACACAATTCTGTGCTGGAATGTGCAAGAATTATAGAAGGCCAAAAATGCTTCCCAAGACTTAAACTGACTTTTCAGAGATTTAAAATAAGAAAAGGAAACATTAAGTGGGAAAGACCTCTTACTCCACATCATTGTGGAGAAAACTGAATTTGATGCAGTATAATTAGCTTTCCCTATACATACATGGGGACACCATCAAATGAGTATTTCATGTCATACAAATGACAGCAGTGACAATATTTTAGTGTGTTCTACTATGTTATTATAAATGACAGTTAGCCCCTGAGAGTTAAGGGTTTTGTATTTTCATATACATAATATCATTTTCATGTGCTTGTCATTTTTAAATATCTAAAATTCTGATCCAAAGCACTTAAGCACTTACATAAATTTAGGGTACATGAGTAGGCCTACTGAGATCAATGTCCCCAATTCTGCAAACTTGTGCATGCTTAACTTTGCTCATGTTATTACTTTTTTTGTAGCGCTGTAGTTCCATAGGCTATGTCTACACTTGTTAATTTAAGTCGACTTAGCATGTCCCCACTCAAAAATTAAGTCGACTTAGAGGGGACTCTGCCAAATGGACCTAGAGCGTCCACACTGGATGCCTAGGTCGACTTGTAGGGGGTAGGTGGACCTGGGACAGGTCCACAGTGGCGGGGGGGTGCACCCCTTACCAAGTGCCAGGGGGCTCAGTCTTTGCCCCATTGTACCTTGGTACAATGGGGGCTGAGGAGGACAGGGACCCTGGCAGGGCATAGGAGCAGGGTGGGCAGGGCTCTGTTCTGCCCTGTGGGGGGGCACGCCAGGCTGTGGCTGTGCCAGCCACCCTGGTAGGGTGGGCAGTGGGGAAGCCCTGAAGCCCCCTAAGTCGATTTAAAGTCGACTTAGGGCTACTCTGCGTCCACACTGGCTAAGTCGACTTTCTAAAGTTGACTTAGCCAGAAAAGTCGACTTAAAACGAGGTTTAGTAAAGTCGACTTTAATTTTCCTTAAGTCAACTTAAGCGGCTGCTTAAGTTGATTTAAGGAAAATGTAGTGTGGATGCAGATTAAATTAAGTCGACTTAAGCAAGTTTAAGTCGACTTAATTTGTAAGTGTAGATGCACCCATAGAGGTTTAGGCCATGTCTACACTGACAGTGGCAAAGTTGCTGCTGTCAGATCAATTTTTCTGAATCGACTGAATAGTCGGTAAAGACACCCTCAGTCGAGCTGGAAACTGACTAAATAAAACCACTCCCTCAAGTGGGGAGCATTGTGTTGTTGGGAATACGTTTCCCTTTGGTGCAGCTCAGTGAAGACAGCATGGTAAAGGGGAATTAGGAAGTCAACAGGAGTTACATAAGCTACTTTGCGTAGCTTGTGGAACTCCTGTCGGCTGCTCCTGAATTTTGCTGGCAGTGTAGAGTGGCCCTTAGTCATAAATCAGAGCCCCATTATGTTAAGGGCTCCACAAACACAACAAAAAGATGGCCCCTGCCCAAACAGCTTACATCTAAATGTGAGCAGTTCCATTGAAACTAGTAGTCCTATTCATATGCTTAAAGTTAATCACATGCTTAAGCGCTTCACTGGGTTGGGGCCAAAATGAACAGACCTATTTAGCACAATGATAGAAAGAACAGAATTTATGCTATCAAAACACAGTGTAGTTATTTAATGGTCCAATCCTGTTTGCTGAGTGTTTTGCATGACTTCACTGTGACTAGGCCCTAAATATGTACATTTTATGTGCTCCAATACCAAGGAAGGCTTGAGAAATATTAGCGTCCAAACAAATAGACCTTGAATATTTTTCCTGGCAATGAACCACAGGCACAGTGGTATACAGAAAAGTTTTAGAAGTTTGTTGGTAGTGTCTCAAAGCACCAAATAAATCTACGGGAGATGAGTTCTTCTGGCCAGGGCCCTGGGGGCCATAGGCCCTGTGTTTGTAGTTTAGTAATGTAAATAATGCAATAATTGCTATGACCTATATATTTAACTCTATTTTCATAGTTCAGTTTAAAATATTTAATCCAAAGAAAGCACAATTAGTGTCCAACCAAAATATAAAATACTCTTTATGTGTCAACAGTTGTATGACAGAAAACTCTGTCTAGGAACAGATGGCAGTGTCTTTGTTAATTTTGCCCCATAGATGAGTGGAAATAAGTTTTAAAACAGCATGGGGGGGGGGGAGGGCACATACGTGGAAAGCAACAGAGAGAATTAACTAGAACTGACTAAACACATGAGAAAATTGCTGGTAAAACTCATTGGAGAGACATTTGGTTCTTCAAAGCACCCAGAAGCGTAAAATGTATTTGGGGGTGGCTATTCATGCAACTGCATGCAGTAGGATAACTCACATTTTACCTGCTCTGTATTTACTAACCGAGAACTATGGAATGAAATAGGATATTGAATTATGACATGTCTTGAAAACAACTCTACTTCTAAACAGGTTTGAGAACTATCCAAAATAGTGATCTATTTTCTTCCTTGCCTCAACACACTGTCATCTAAAACTGAATAAGGAGGATCATATTGTGAGATTAAAACCATAAATCATGTTCGAGTGTGGGCAGAGGGGCTCCCCACAACCAGGAGTTCTCATCAGAGAAGTTCTGATTAAGTGCGGGTTCGAATTCAGGTGCTGAAATTCTCTTTGTGCCGAGGGCTAGCCCCAGACCCGTCCTGAGAGTGCTTATGTCACACTTCAAAAGCTTGAGTGTTGAATAGGCTTTATGCTGAAACTCTGTGCAATGGTGAATTTCACACATGGAGTCTAAGCATTGTTATTGTCATGAACCTATGCACAGACACAGGAGGGTAGAGCTCCTGTTAACCATTCTGGCTCTCATCATGATCCATGACTATGTGACACTGAAATGCTATACTACTGGAAAATTAGAAATGTTCCAAACACCTTTATTTGCACAATTAGTCATGCGATTGACTAGTGTAGAAAGTGGGTTTAGATATGGGGTTTTTAGCATTAGTTTTAGGTATAAGTAAGTTTAGCCAATGGTAGAATAGGTCCCAGCCGAACCAACCTTCAAAGGTCTATTCTGCCTAACAACAAGCCCGAGCTAAACTCTAAGGGTCTTGTCTGCCCAGCAACAACTCCCCTGGACATATGCCAAGAACTCGGCCGTCACAACAGTCTGCAAAAGCTCTGCAAATGTTTTGTAAACAAAGTTGCAAGGAGCTCATCTGCAAAAGGTGTGAAAACAAAGGTGGGGGCATGAGGGACTTAATCCCTTTTAAACACCGCCCCATACCCCCGTAAAATCAGCTAGAGGCAGAGCGATCTCAAGACACCCCGATGCCTGGGCTTGCCCTTGTGTCGAAAGCCAGTGGGGATCGCTCTAAGCCAGCTCAGTGATCTCAAGCCAGTGGGGATCACTAGGTAGGGTAGAAGAGTCAGCACCCCTGATCTGGACAGGTGACAGGACTGGCAAGAAGAACGGACGAAGAACAGTCGATCCCGATCCTAGGTGAGACGGACCCGACACGTTGGCGGGGAGCACTGGTGAGTAACTAGTTACAAACACGCACACACACACACACACAGACCTCGGTGAAGGCTGGTTCATGAGTAGTAGCTACAGTAACAGTAACAGTAACAGTAATGGGAAGATTTTAGCACCCCTGAGTCCTGGGGCAAGGACTAAAGTAGTTTAGAACCCTTAGAACCTGGGAGGACAGGTTGGCTAGGGATAAGGTTAGGGACCAAGCAGTTAGCACCCTTAGAACCTGGGATAACAGGTTGGTTAGACTGCGTCTCCTTTTGTAAGTAGGAGGAGAACTACGCGCAGTATAATAAGAATAGTTTTAGCATTTAACTTGGGCCATTAAGTCCCAGTTATAATCTCTGTCTTTAAGACCTGCTGCAACATATGAATAGAAAGGCATAGGCGCACACAGACTCTCTGCTTTTGAAACTGCGTCCCTATTGTCTATCACTATTGTCTGTCACTTTTCGAAGGTTTTTTTAACAGGAAACGAAAGCCTCAAACTTGTAATCATGGTAACCGTAAATAAATCTCTTTTATTCATAACTCTTCTGATTCCGCTGGTACTTTTCCTGTCACTATTAACTTCCTTTGCACCCCTTTCATTCTCATTCCTCCCCTCAGGGGATTATTCAGTTCCCTTAATGATAGTGTGGATTACCGGCTGGATCGGTTCAATCCTTTATTGCTCATATCTCCCGACCTCTTGTGCTATATCAAGAGCCTCCAATCAATCACCAGACAAAGGTAGGGCTATAATCCCTACGGCCAAAAGGACCCTCGTCCGCTCGCAACCCCCGATGAATAACACCCTGGGGGTGGACGTTAAACAGAGTAGCGGCGAGCAACTAGGAGAACATTTTCCCCTTAAGGTCAATATTGTAAGAACCTGCAGGACTATTAGAGTTCTTCTAGGTCTACAGATTTAGTTCTACAGTTTTCATTTCATAGGTCAGGTTGTGGACCTACTGAACTGAACATGCATTTACCTTGTTCAGAGGTATGGGACATAAGTATTGATTGTAACAGCTTAAATGTGGATCCAACAGGCTTTTAATTTGGTCTTTTGTAAATTATACCTTTCCGCAGTTAGTATGACAGTGACAGCTGATTCGCTTTCCCCCTGTGAACAAACCTGTTAATATTCCCACTGGTATAGGATGACCATATTTCCCTATGTTGAATACAGGACATTTGGTAAAATTACTTGTATTCAAATGAGTTCAATAGCAATCAGCCACAACTATGCAGTTGAAAGGGCACCAGACAGCATCTTACCCCAGGCCTCTCCATGAGCTGCCTGAATGCTGCACCCAGTGCCTCATACACTGCCTAATTCTGGTGACTTGTCAAATGGAACAAGGTGTCCAAATTGCAACAATTTTGGTGTGGACTCAGGAGGTAAAGGATGAGCTAGCCTCTGTTGAGATCCTGGCCAGCTTGGATGACTACATTGACTTGTCTCTCCATATTGAAAACCGGCTGCATGACTGAAAGAAGGAGAAGAGGACAACCATGTCACTGTTTTGCTCACATGCTATGCTGAAAACCCAAGGGTCCAACCATGAACCAGTACAGGTTGATATATCTTGCCTAGTTGACCCTGGAAGAGAAGGATCAGTGAAAGCACAATAACTTAGGCTTTTATTACAGGGCTCCAGGACATCTCTTGCCCATTATGGACCTTGATCAGCAAAGAATCTGGAAATGAGCAAAACCCATTATGGAGAGAAGGTAGCCTAGGCTACACCAGTGGCACTTTGTACCTCATAGTAGCACTCTGAAATTCCTATGTTCACCACTGTGATATGATTATGATATGTTTTGTACAATGCATGGCTTTTGAGGTATCATTTGTGAGGTATCACTTGATCTGTTGAACTTTAACATTCTGTTGGGTTGTGTGTATTTTCATTGTATGTGAAGATATGAAATATTACAATATATGTTCCTGAAACACATTTTGAGATTGAGAGACACCCACAGCCAACCTTTTAGTTACAATAAAGGACCATTCCAAAGGGGTAGCCATGTTAGTCTATTGTAGAAAGACAACAGAGTCCTATGGCACTTTTAAAAACTAACAGATTTATTATCGCATGAGCTTTCATGGGAGAAAATCCCACTTCGTCAGACGCTTTGAAGATAGGAAAGTTACAGAGTGGGAGGAAATTAAATGCAGGGGAGTGTATGACATAGCATCAGGTCAGGCTGTAACAGCAAATCAAAATAGGTGTTAGGATTCAAACACTGGGGAACAGCACATAGAGGAGGGGGAGGTCAAATCACTTGTTGTAATGCGAGAAAAATCCATAGTCCCTGTTTAACCCCAAGACAACTGAGTCAAATTTGCATATAAGTTTGAGTTCTGCAGTCTCTCTTTGAAGCTGTGATTTCTTATTCATCTGTTTCAACACAGCTATTAACAAGTCGTCAAGGGAGTGAGCAGGGAGATTGAAGTGTTCCCCTACAGGTTTTGCAGTGTTGCAATTTCTGATGTCAGATTTGTGTCCATTGATTCTTTGGCGCAGAGACTGTCCTGTCTGTCCAATATATAAGGCAGAGGGGCATTTCTGGCACATGATGGCATAAATCACATTGGTGGATGAGCAGGTGAACGAGCCCTTGATGGAGTAGGTGGCATGATTAGGCCCTGTGATGGTGTCATCAGTGTAGATATGAGGGCAAAGTTGGCAGCGTGATCTGCTGCAGGGCTGTGTTCCTGCTTTAGTGTTTCTGTTCTGTGATCTGTAGTTGCTGGTAAGTATCCTTTTAAGGTTAGGGGGCTGTCTGAAAGCAAGGAGATGTCTGTCTCCTAAGGCTTGAGAGAGTGAGGGGTCATCCTGTAAAATAGGCTGTAGATCTTTGATGATGTGATGAAGGGGTCTGGCTTGGGGGTTGTAGGTGGTGACCAGTGGCATTCTGTTGTTGTTTTTCATGGGCTTCTCCTGCAGTAGTTGACTTCTGGGTACCCGTCTGGCTCTGTCAATTTGTTTCTTCACTTCTGCGGGTGGGTACTGTAGTTTTAAGAATGCCTGGTAGATTGAAAAGGGAATCCACTCTCCCAATAGCCATCCCAGAGACTTCTCAAAGAGAGCACATAGGCAATGAAGAATGCCTGACCAAAGGGGCTTGCTTGACCCTCCACGACACAGCAAGGATCTTTCTAGAAGCTAGGAGAGGGTATAAAAAGAGAGATGATGATGTCATCACTTGGCCTCTCTCCCTCCAATCTCAATTTCTAGAAGAACATTGGAAGACACAGACTTTGAACTGGAGAAGGGTGGCCCCAGGCTGGAAAATAGTTAGACCATTATGGGAGCCAGTGTATTGAGGAACTGTAATCTGCTTGTACCATCTATCACTGTTTGATTCAACTCTTGCTTAGACTAAATGTTTAGGATTTAGAAAGCATCTATACCTTTTATTTTCTTAAGGTAACTACAGTAGAACCTCATAATTATGAACACCTCAGGAATGGCATTGTTCAATACTCTGTAATGTTCATAACTCAGAACAAAACATTATGGTGGTTCTTTCAAAAGTTCACCACTGGATATTAACTTAGTACAGCTTTGAAACGCGACTGTGCAAAAGAAAAATGTTGCATTCCCTTTACTTTTTTTAGTAGTTTACATTTAACACAATTCTGTTCTGCATTTGCCTTTTTTGTTATTATTGTTGTTTTGTTTTTCCTCTGCAGCTACCTGCTTATGTACTTCTGGTTCCAAATGAAATGTGTGGTTGACTGATCAGTTTATAATTCTGATGTTTGTAAATCTGAGACTCTGACCTTTCTGGTTTTCACTTATAATCAATTAAAATCTATCTTTTTGTAGTTAATAAATCCATTTTATATTTTACCTAAAACAATGTGTTTTCATTGAAGTGCTTGGGAAATCTCAGCTCAGATTAACAAGGGCCGTTGCACATCCCCTACCATTTTGTTGGAGTGGAGCACTAGGTAAATCAAATTACACTAGCTAGGCTTCTGACCAGTGTAAGGTGGTATAGCTCTGGGATGCAAAGTTGAAGAGCTGGGGGGAATTAGCTGGAGCCTCTCTATTAATGGTGCACGAGTGACTGGGACATCATTCATGTAACTCAGTTGAGTGTATATCTGCCTACGGATGTCTGTGTAAGTGTAGTGCCTGCCAGAGAGTTGTAGCTTGACATCAGCACCACAGTGTGAGAGGCGGCCCAGGCTGGTGCGTTTGAGGGGCTCAGAGGTCCTGCATCTCCCTGTTAAGCCCCAGGATTTTGAGGATGCTTTAGGGAAAGGAATGAGGATGTGCTACCTCTGCACTGATACTACGGCTGTCTCATACACCTGTAGACCAGAGCAAAAGCCTGTTACAAACAAATCTATGCAGTGTCCAAGCCAGAACTAGCAGCCTTGGCCAAGACCTTTATCTGACTCTTTATCTCCTAGCGGGGTCTCTGGTCTTTTCCATTAAGAAAAAGAATGACATGCTACTCTGGTATCTTCTGCCCTTAACCTTGAAGTTGGTAGATTATGTGCTGTCTGTCAGAATTTTCAGAAAACTAGCTCTTTGGGGGCTTACAGCCTAGTGGCCATTAGGGCAGGAGACAAATGGAAAAACACCTTCCGAACCCACTAAAGGCATTTTGAGTACTTAGTATTGCCATTTGGTCTGGCCAAGGCTCCGGCAATCTTTCATCACTTTATGAACAATGTCTTTAGAGACATCCTGGACCAATATGTAGTCATCTACCTTCATGACATCCTTGTGTTTTCAGAGAACCCTGAGCAGCATTGTTACCATGTTCATTCCATCCTGAAAACTCTACGGAAGCACAGCTTTAGTGTGAAAGTGGAAAAATTTACCTTTGACCATACTGCTACAGAATTTTTGGGTTATATCCTTTCTCCAGAGATCATTAAGATGGACCCCCTGAAGGTGGAGGACATCCATGGCCGGTCAGTGCCTGTGTCCCCCCAGGAGTTGCTTTTAGGACCCTCCCAAGTCCTTTCAGTTCTTGCTTCACTGAAAGGAGTAGAAGACCAGAGTCCAGCAACAGGCAAAATAACAGGTTTATTGGGATCTTTTTCATGCAAACATCCATTAGGACCCCAGAGTCCTTCACACCAATAAATTTCCCCTCCCAGGAAATTTCCACTCCTCCCCAATAAATTCCACCCCCCCCCCCAGTAAATTTCCCCATTCCCCAATAAATTCCTCATCTCTAGTAAATTTTCCTCCCTCTCCTTCCTGGTTTACCTTAGATTTTATAATGTATTTTAACTAATCATTTCTTTAATATTATTTTAAGAACCAGTCGTAACATATTGTAACATAATTCTCTAACCAATCATACCCCACCACCTTAACTGATTGCAATTAATTAAGACAGACAGAAACAATCAAGGACTCAGACAGAAGTTATCAGAGCAATAGGTACCAGGATGACCAAACAAAATTCTATCACCACAAGGGTCTTTATCTGGAGGTGTTGGCCTCTTCTAATGTGATATGTTTGGAATGTGTGGATGTGACTGCACGTTTCCAAGCTGATGGTTGCCTCTAGTGCTTTTTGTCTTTGCTTAGCCAAAGTACAAGATCTCAGCCTGTTAAGCAGCCTATGGCTTTGATTCTTTGGTTTGTTGGCTAGCTAAGTGATACAAACATACTTAAAAATCAAAGGCCTTACAAGCAGGCCTAAATATCTATGTCTAACAGTTGCAGTGCTTTTCGGGCTTGCAAACTTTTACTGACCGTTGCTCCTGGGCTTCTCAGGGCAAAAAGTGCCTATGACAAGCCAAGTAAGGCCATCAGAGCAGTTTGGGAGCCTGAAGCCCATTGCAGCTTCCAACTGGTCAAAAGTCTGCTCCTTTACTAGACAACTAACTCTTTGCCCAGGCATTCATAGTGGAAGAAGATTCATCCAATGTAGCCATAGACACAGCAAGTGCTGTATGGCTCAATGTCCTACTTGTGAAAATGCATCCCCACAGAAATACTAAATAAAGGATTGCTTATGATTAAATCAGCTTTCAAAGAGGGGCATCATCACCTCCAGGGAGTCCTACCCCGTGCAAGTCTTTATTGATCCTGAAAACCTTGAATGTCTGTGTAAGGCTCGGGGCTTGAACCAAAGACAGCTCAAGAGAGCCTTATTCTTCTCTCAGTTTGACTTCATCATCATCTTTCAATCAAAAATGGGAAAGCTGGTGGCTTATCTGAAAAGGGGAAATGCTACCAACATGGCAAGAAGCCTAACTAAGAGTTACCCTGTCTCCTAAAATTTTGCAATTCTTAGTTCCATGGTACACCAAGGGCTGATTGGTCTAATCTGAGCTACTTAGTGAGATGACCCTTTGGCCCAGGAGGTGATGGAACAACTTGAGCAAACCAGAACCAAAATGCAACAGTCCTTATAGGGTGGAGTCACATATGTTGACAGGTGCATATATGTTCAATTGGGTCATCCCTGGCTGGAGGTGTTTCACCTCAGCCTGGGCATTCCATTTGCTTTAAGACTTTCTGCAGAACTTCCCATTTCTTTTGGTGATCTTGTATGTGAGCCAAAAATCCAGGACAATGTTGATAGTTCTGACCTCCCTCATGCTAAGCTCCTCAGCACTCTAGTATCCCTGAAGATCCATTAGACCCTGGGCCTCAATTATCCTAGACTTCATAGCGGAGTTCCTAGACTCTGGCCATACCATTATAGCCATTTTAGACCAATTATAGACTGACCATTATAGACCAATTGACCAAAATGGTCCACTTTATCTCCTGGGACTGCCTGCCCTCTTCTGAAACAATGGCTCAAATCATGGTGGTGTATGTTATCCATCTTGTTTGGCTTCTGGACCTTCTCACGTTAGACTGGGGCCCACAGGTCATCTCAGGCTTTTGGCAGACAATTTATCAGGTTAGTGCACATTCATGCTTTTATGTCCTATGTGTATCATCTCTAGGCAGATGGGCAGATTCAGAGAATAACCCAAATAGTAGAGCGATACCTAAGTTGTTTTCTCAAGTATCAAGAAAACTAGACTTCCCGCCTACCTTATGCTGTGTTCTTGTACAACTCTGACAACATCTCCACAGGGCATGATTTTTGAAAATCATGGGTTGTAGCCTTGTTTCCATCCAGCCTTACCAGCAACTTCCTTGAACCCAACAGCCTCTGACTAGATCCAATGGCTTCAATGCATTCAAGAGGAGTTTAAGGACAACTTTGAACATGAAAAAAGGACAACAAGTGGTATGTGGGCTGTTGATACCAGGAAGGCCCAGCTTTTGCACTGGGCCAAAAGATCTGGTTCATCTCAAAGCATTTCCATATGAACTTTGTTGTCTCACAAGCTAGACTATGAGTTCTCAGACCTTTCCAGATTTGTCAGGAAATCAATCCCATCACTTTGAAATTACAACTTCCCTGGTCCCTTACGATATATCCTGTTTTCCATGTATCACTCTTGAAGCTTTACAAGGCAACTTGTCCCAACAGCTGCTCCCCCTGGACCAGGTCCAAGGCAAGTGGGATACATAGTTCATGCTATCTTCTTCACTGGCCTGTAGAGGAGGTAACTGCTCTACTTCATAGAATGGATAAGCTATGGTACGAAAGAGTGTTCCTGAGAAGCTGGTGCCCATGTCCATACCAATGATTTGGTAAAAGGATTTCTTCAAGATTATCTAAACAAATGGGGATTGGTGCCTACACAGAGAAAGGGAAGGGGAAAATTTAAGGATCCACATAATTAGAACCCAGGTCTATGAGCTTGGAGCACCTTACATCACCACTGGAAAGTTAGGCAGAGCCACAGCCAAAGAGTACTCTGTAGAGCAGGTGCTACAGGAAGTACTGCCTGAAGGGGGCAGTGTGACAGTTCTCTGGAGCCCTCTAATTTGGCCCATGCTAACTCTTAAACCTTGGAAGGTCCTTGGGAATCCCCTTAGACTTCTGGCTTACTGTGGCTCCAGACTTGGCCTTGCTTTTTGGTCTCCAGCTCCAACCCCATTTGACTCTTGTTTCCTTACTCTAGCATGGTAACTACTCCAATTGTTAGTCTCTTGATTCCAGCCTGACACTGATCCTGGCTCTTGCCTCTTGATTCCAGCTCTTGCAATTGTTTTGATACCTGCTCAGTGACTACCAACTCATGGATGTCTTTGACTTAGTGACACCAGCCCGGCCAATGGTGACCACTAGGCCAGTCTGCCTATGCTCTGCTCCCTTCCACTTTAGCCTTGCCAGCAACGGATCTTATCCTGATGTTTTTGCTTCCTTTACTGGCTTTCCACACTTCATAACTTCTAATTTATATTTATTACTATCTATTTTCCCTTTTTTCCATTTCTTAAATTGCTTTTTTATTTCTAATTGCTGCCTTCTCTTCATCATGGAACTAGGATGAGATTTTAGCCAAAGTTTAGAATATAAAAAAATTATATTACCTATTTTAAATGCTCACTATTTCCCCCTATAAACACATTAAATGCACAACTCCTTCAAAATTAATTACCACCTTTGACAACTCATCCAAAGCCACAAAAATTTTGTGGCATGGCCAGAAATCTAATCCAAGTCCCTTAATTCACCTTCCTCTGAGTTAATTAGCTCTTTCTCCTACCACAAGCTTACGCTGGCAATGAGTCACTCTATGACACAAAAGAAAGTTCTCCACATTTTCTAGTATAAACAGGTCCCAATTTTTTAAATCCTCTCTTCCCAGAATATGCTGTTTTCTCTACACCCTGATTCAACTTGAGTCTTTTCAAACTACAACAGGCTCCTTCCGTTTTATATCTGCCAGCAGGTGAGGCCTAGTGCATTATCCAGTCCAAGTACAGTCTCCCTTCACTCTCTATAGCAAAGTATCAATTATAACAAAACTATGATAGCAGATAGGTCCATTATTATATGACATTTTGGGGGGATATCCATGGTGTCTAGAGTAAATTGCTACCATCTGTTTACAGCATGGGGGAATTTATCTATGCCTTGTCAATGCTTCTTGTCCATGGCTATTAGTCAGGATGGGCAGGGATGCAGAACCTTGCTCTGAAGTGTCCCTAGCCTGTTTGCTAGAGGCTGGGAATGGGCACCAGGGAATGGATCGCTTGATGATTACCTATTCTGTTCCTTCCCACTGAAGCACCTTGCATTGGTCACTGTTGTAAGACAGGGTACTGGGCTAAATGGATCACTGGTCTGACCCAGTCTGTCTGTTCTTATGTTCTTTCCATAAACATAAAAACTTTCCCTGAACTTCTGGCTGCAGGCATCATAAGGATGCCACACAAGGCTATTGTGAGTCCTGCTTTAGCTCTAGGCAGACTAGCAATTTAGACACACCACATTGTTCCTCTTGAGTGCCCAGTGCCTTGGCTTCTGGCCATCTGAATGTACACCGTTCTGCTGCCTCCAGGGAAGCAATGCACCCTAGTTCACTCATTTCATCTCAGTTCAGTGTTCTCGTTAACACGAGGGACTCGTGTTTCTTGAAGTTGAGTCAACAGCGCTTGACATAAAGATTTAAGTAAAAATTATAGATTAAAAAATAAAACACAATCTACAGGCTACACTTATTAATTAGTTCCTTTCCTGTCTAATAAGATATTTTTCACACAATGCTCAGTCCATGTAGGATCCATTCAGTCCAGGGAGCTGGGATTTACTTTTCACTAAACTTCCATGCATGCAGAGCGTCTCCTCTGTAATGGCTAACACCTTGTGTCCTTTCACCTTCTCTTATATGGTTCCATACTTTGTCTTCCCTCATAATCAGCCCTGAGGGTCCCCTATTCAGAATCTTTTCCTGCGGACCTTTTATCTTAAATGCTCAAGCCTGGATCTGATCCAGACATGGTATGGCATGTCTGTCACAATGGGATCCTGCACTTCATTGGTGTGGAGTAATGAGAGGACATGTTTTGGCTGCAAGCAATTTCGTCTTTGCTTTCAAGTATAAAAGGCCTCACACTGGATGCTCAGATAGAAATAAAAATATCATGGTTTTTTACTCAGATCCACAAAGAGACAAGGCATTGTGACATTGAGCTTTGCAACACCTAACTTTTAGACACTTAGGGTACGCCTACACTGGAGCCTTAGGTTGACTTAAGGAAGGTTAAGTTGACCTACAGACTTCTGCGTCCACATTGGGCTTTTATTAAGTTGACTTAAGCGCTTCCTCTTATGATCGACTTAACACTTAAGTTGACCTTATTAAGTCAACCTAATTGGCCTTCCGGCCCCGTGCAATGTAGGACAGCTACCCACAATGCACCACTCCTCCATCAACCTAGTACCTGCCAGCATGGACGCAGACAGTCGGGAGGAGTTTTCAATATGGACTCCCTAAGTCGACTTAACAAGGTCGATTTTAAATCGACTTAAAGTCAACCTTGTTAAGTCAACTTAAGAGAGCCTCCAATGTAGACATACCCCTCGACATTCACTGGAACAATACGAGGTTCCAGTATGATACACAAAGTCTGGGGTGGGAGCCTGGGCTTCTATATAATGCATGGAGGTAGATACCCAAAAATGGGGTCCAGAAAAGCTTGAATGCTAGGCTTGAAGCTAGCCAATGGGACATGCTGATGAGATGGGATGTGTCCAAACCTCACTCCTCATAGGGTACGTCCACACTGGAGCCTTAGGTCGACTTAAGGACGATTACGTCTACCTACAGACCGCAGCGTCCACACTGGGTGCTTATTAAACTTGGGGGTTGTACCGTATGACTTGAGAATTGCTAATATAGTTCCTATTTTCAAGAAAGGGAATAAAAGTGATCCAGGTAACTACAGGCCTGTTAGTTTGACCTCGGTAGGGTCTGGGAGAAAATTTTGAAGGAGAAAGTACTGAAGGCTATAGAGGATAACGGTAACTGTGATAAAATACAACATGACTTTACAAAAGGGAGATCGTGCCAGACCAACCTGATCTTCTTTTTTGAAAGGATAACAGATTTTTTAGATAAAGGGATTGCAGTGGACCTAATTTACAGCAAGACATTTGATACAGTTCCACATGTGGAGTTATTAGTTAAGTTACAGAAGATGGGGATTTATATAAATATAGTAAGGTGTATAAGGAACTGATTAAAAGGGTGACTACAGCAGGTCATACTGAACTGTCAAGCTGGAGGGAGGTTACCAGTGGAGACCCTTAGGGATCTGTCATGGGACCAATCTTGTTTAATCTTTTTGTTACTGACCTTGGCACAAGAAGTGGGAATGTGCTAATAAAGTTTGCGGATGACACCAAGTTGGGAGATATTGTCAATACAGAGAAGGATCAGGATACCATACAGAAAGATCTGGATGACCTTGTAAACTGGAGTATCGGGAATAGGATGAAATTTAATAATGGGAAGTGCAAGGTCATGCATTTAGGGACAAATAACAAGCATTTTTCCTATAAGTTGGGGACGCATCAGTTGGAATGGATTGAGGAGGAGAAGGATCTGGGAATACTGGTTGATCATAGGATGAGTATGAGCCGCCAATCTGATATGATCGTGAAAAAGGCTAATGCGGTTCTAGGATGTATCAAGAGAGGTATTTCAAGTAGAGACATAGAGGTGTTAGTGCCGCTGTACAAAGCACTGGTGAGACCCCATCTGGAATATTGCGTGCAGTTCTGGTCCCTCATGTTTAAAAAGGATGAATTCAAATTGGAGCAGGTGCAGAGAAGGGCTACAAGGATGGTCAGTGGAGTAGAAAACCTGTCCTATGAGTGGAGACTCAAGGGCTATGTCTACACTTACCAAAGTTAGTTCGAATTAGTTAATTCGAACAAACTAATTCGAACTAATTTGAGTTAGTTCAAATTAGTCAATTGCGTTGAGCTCAATGTGCCGGTTAGTTCGAATTAAGCACTCAGTTCGAACTAACATGGCCACATTGGGTTAATTCGAACTAACTAGTTCGAATTAACCCTTACTTCGAAAAGTATAAGCGAATTTATTAGTTCGAATTAAGGAAGCCTTTAATTCGAACTAATGAAAGCCTAGTGTAGCCAAGGCTTAAATTGGTTCGAATTAAGCTTCCTTAATTCGAACTAACTTGCCAGTGTAGACAGCCAAGAAGCTTGGCTTGTTTAGCCTAACTAAAAGAAGGTTGAGGGGGATATGATTTCTCTCTTTAAAGATATCAGAGGGATTAATATCAGGGAGGGAGAGAAATTATTTGAGTAGAGCACCAGTGTGGATACCAGAACAAATGGTTATAAACTGTCCATCAAGAAATTTAGGCTTGAAATTAGACGCAGGTTTCTAACCATTAGAGGAGTAAAGTTTTGGAATGGCTTTCCAAGGGGAGTTGTGGGAGCAAAAACCATAAATGCTTTCAAAACTGAGCGTGATAAATTTATGGAGGGGATGGTATGATTAGCTAGCATATTTTGGAAATTGACTGATATTTGGCTACGGGTGGTGGATATACAAGTGGCCTAAGAGGGGAGAGTACATGGAGTGGGTTCTGAGTTATTACAGAGAATTGTTTCTTGGGTAACTGGCTATTGAGACTTGCCCATGTGCTCAGGGTTTAACTGATTGCTATATTTGGGGTTGGGAAGGAATTTTCCCCCAGTGCTGATTGGCCCGGACTCTGAGGATTTTTCGCTTTCCTCTGTAGCACAGGGCATGGCTCACCTACTGATGAATTCTCTGTATCTTAAAGTCCTTAAATCATGATTTAAGGAGGTAAATAACTCAGTCATAGGTTGGGGGCCTATTGCTGGAGTGGGTGGGTGAGGTCTTGAGGCCTGCATTTTGCAGGAGGTCAGATTATATGATCGTACTGCTCCCTTCTAACCTTAAAGTCTATGGCAATGTCTACACTTGCTAAAATTAGTTCGAATTAGTTAGTTCGAACTAACTAATTTGAACTAATTTTAGTTAGTTTGAACTAGCTTAATTCGAACTAGCATGGCCACACTGGAACGTTAGTTCGAACTAAACAACCACTTGCTTAGTTCGAATTAGCGATCCCCATTCATTTCAATGGCCGGTTAATTCGAACTAAGAAATTAGTTCGAATTAACATGGCCACATTGGTCAATTCGAACTAGTTAGTTTGAATTAACCCCTTAGTTTGAACACCCTATTCGAACTTATTAGTTCAAATTAAGGAAGCCCTTAATTCGAACTAACTGAAGCCTAGTGTAGCCATGGCTTAGTTAGTTCGAATTAAGCCTCCTTAATTCGAACTAACTTGCCAGTGTAGACATAGCTTATGAGTCTGTTAAGTCAACTTAAGTGCTTCCTTAAGTCAACTTAATAACATCACCTCTGAAGGTCAACCTAAGGCTTAAGTCTTATTAAGTCAACTTAAGCCAGTGTAGATGGGGGATAGCCTTTAAATCAACCTAATTGGCCTCCAAGCCCCCTCACAAAGTTCCTGGCCACTCCTCTGTTGATCTGGCACCTGCCAGTGGACGCAGAGCTGTGGAGTCTCTAAGTCAACTTAACAAGGTTGACTTTAAGTCAGCTGAAAGTCAACCTTGGTTAGGTCGACTTAACAGAGCCTCCAGTGTAGACGTACCCATAGAGTTTATCATGTAAATCCAGGCTTGTGGGTAGTGCCTATCTCTGCTTGCAATCCACAACCAGGAACTCTCTCCTGTAATCATACAGCTTTGGTATCTATGTTGTTTCTCTTGTGAATGAGTTGGGCACCTGCCTCATTCCAGGAACAATAGCAGTGGGGGTGCTGCTGCCTATCACATTACTTTTATACCAGTGATTAGAGGACTTACCTAGGAAGTGGGAGACCCAGGTTTAGTTTTCCTCTGCTTGCTGGGAAGAAAGGATTGAACTGCGGTCTACCACACCTCTCAGAGGGTGCATCTACATTAGTAAATTAAGTCGACTTAAGCAGGCTTAAGTCGACTTAATTTACTCTGCGTCCACAGTGGCATTTCCTAAATTTGACTTACGCTGCTGCTTAAGTCGACTTAAGGATATTTAAAGTCGACTTTATTAAACCTAGTTTAAAGTCAACTTTAATGCTTAAGTTGACTTCTTAAGTCGACTTATGCAGTGTGGACGCCCTGCTCCCTTCTCCCCAGGAAGCCGTTAGCGGCTTGTCCTGGCTCCCTTCTCCCCAGGACCGCTGCCATGCCAGATAAGGAGAAATTAAACCTGGATGTCTCATATCCCAGATGAATGTCCTAACCAGTGGGCTAAAAGTTATAAGGTAGGCATTGGCACAATCAGGAGCTTCTTCTCTTCCGGGATTTTGAATGGGATCCAATTCTGTAGCATTATGCACAGAACCACCTTCCAGATTGGGCCCTGCAGGGATGATAAGAGTTTGTCCATCTATCTTCCCTTGGTTAGTGGAAGACATTTGGGCTTAGGCGTGAGATGGTTGCCCAAGGGCCTAGCATGAAGCAGCAGTGCACATGACCAAAGGAAAAGAATTAAACAACTTTCACAGCAAAAATTTAGGCCCAAGCAAGTTGAGGTGTCTCTCTGGGTAATTACAGGCCTGTTAATTTGATTTCAGTAGTATGCAAGGCATTGGGAAAATTTTTGAAAGAGAAAGTAATTAAGGACATTGAGGTTAACAGTAAATAAGGAATTTTCCCTTAGAGCAGATTGGCATAGGCTGTGGTGGATTTTCATCTTCCTCTGCAGCATGGGACTCAGATCACTTGCTGGTGGATTCTCTGTACCTTGAAATCTTTAAAGCATGATTTGAGGACTTCGATAACTTAGCCATAGGCTAGGGGTCTGTTACAAGAGTGGGTGGGTAAGGTTCTGTGGCCTGTCTCGTGCAAGAGGTCAGACCAAATGACCATAATGGTTTCTTCTGAATGTAAAGTCTAACAGGCATCTACAGGGCTTGGTAAGAGTCAAGTGGAGGATTTTGTGGATTGCTGTGGAGTCTAAAACTGTAACTTAGGCCTCTATGTAGTTTTGGGATCTGACCTTTTGTCAAGAAGGAATGGTCTCCAGTTCTTTCCTCAGAGTTATTCACTAGGCTGTCCCTACCACAGAGGAACATACATAGGGTATACAGTCCTAGATAAGTTTTTAAAATATATTCTATTTTTGTATGGCATGTGAAAAATTGTTTGTACAAAGTTGCCATAACATTGATTTAATGTGCTCTATCACATGTCCTTCCTGCTGTGCAAGATGCTCTAGAATTCATAGGGAAAATGACTTTTCTGGCCTGAACTCTGCCTGGCAGGCCTCAGCTAGGCTGCCAGGGGTGTCTTGGAACCCAGACAAATAATATATGTCATCAGATGGGTGCTTAGATAGTTAACCAATTGGTTAATGTTTATAAAATTCCTTGAAGAAGAAAAGCACTCTGTATGCGCTAATTATTATTAAGAAACATGCTTCAAACAGGATGTTATGATATGAAAGATGTTCAATGAGTCCTTACTCATAAGATTATAAATGTATTTAATTAAGAGATCATTAGGACATTAAAAGATATCCTTACTAATCTGTACATGATCTAAGCTTGGCAAGCCACGGTAACCTAGACTTGCTGTCTAAGCATGATTTGCCTTTTTAGCCAAAAAAGTTCTGGGGTTTCACATGGTAGCATTTCAATTTATCAACAATATTACAAATGAAATAAAAGCTCTGATTTTTTGGAAAAATCTCCCTTTCTAGTCTCATTACTTCTTCTTGGATTTGATGAAATACAGTTGTTGTTCCTGGCTTTTGTGCCTTTGAATTCAGCTTCGCACACATTACTTTGAGTTTGAGTAGGTCTCGTACATGAAGTGCAAAAGATTTTCTGCAGGCTCTGTGCAGGGGATGCTTGGATCTGCATCAGTTGATCTGTATGGGAAAAATTACTCTTGGTAAATGTGAAGTGATAATAGATCTTTGATAATGTGTTTTAAAGGAGCAGTTATTAATAAAAGATAGTAATTATGATATATAACACAATAAATAGTGTGTTTAAAATCATAGTTTGTTTTAAAAGTTGTTTGAATTAAGAAAAAATTAAGTGCTGAATGGAATGTAGATATGCACACGCAAAAATGTCTGCTGGGAAGATAATATAGCAGTGCACAGGCAATCCAGGAAGTTTTTGGAGAATATTGAGGACAACTTCCTAGTACAAATGCTGGAGGAACCAACTAGGGGCCTTGCACCTCTAGACCTATTGCTCACAAACAGAGAAGAATTGATCGGGGAAGTAGAAGTAAATGGCAACCTGGGCAGCAGCGACCATGAGATGGTAGAGTTCAGGATCCTGATCAATGGAAGGAAGGAAAGAAGCAGAACACACACCCTGGACTTCAGAAAAGCAGATTTTGGCTCCCTTAGGGAGCTGATGGGCAGGGTCCCATGGGAGGCTGATCTGAAGGGGAAAGGTGTCCAAGACAGCTGGCTGTATTTTAAGAAACCCTGTTAAAGGCACAGGAAGATAACATTCCGATGTGCAGAAAGAACAGCAAATGTGGACGGCGACCAGCGTGGCTTAGCAGGGAACTCTGCGGGGAGCTGAAACATAAAAGGGAAGTGTTCGCAGTAGGTAAAGGATGGGAGAAGGAAGGCTCCTGGAAACTTAAAGTGGTGGCCAAAATAAAAAACTTTATTAGTCTCCCTCTTTGGGACGCAAAGGGTTAACAGTTGTGCTGCTAGCTGAGCTAGACTCGAAAGTCAGCTTTCACAGTTAACAAGATAACCCCAGGTGATTACGCAACAGTTTAACATAAAATGATTTACACAGAGATAAAACTTTCAGAATAATCCCTCTTCTTGGACTCTTTTGATAGTTCGGAGACAAAGTATAAAAAGACAGAATCCAATACATAAAACAATAAGCGTAACAATTATCCCCAAACCTACACCAATTGTAACACCTTGGGTTAAAACTGGTAGAAGAGTTATTCATATTCAACTATATACATTTAAAGGGAAGGGAAACAATCATGAGAAGTAAACGTGGGGGTTAACTCGGTTTCACATACGTACCATGGCTATCAGGCAGGTAATTAACAACAACATGACGTCTTAAGGTGGAGGTTGAAATCGACTCGGGCCGGCTCTCTCGGGGGAACTCCTACTGCAGGGTGATCAGGCCTAGCAGTTAACTTGAGGAGACTCCTTGCTGCTCCATGCGGCATGGTAGCTTTTATGGCCTAGGCCTCTGCTTCCTGCCGAGGGCTGTGATTGGCCAGGTTTCGCTGCAGTAGGAATGGGGGGCGAAAGGCTGCCCGGTTCCTCCTGTCCTTATTTGGGCAAAGGAATTTTCACCAGCTCTCTAGGTTCCAGGTCAGAGCCTTCTACACCCCTGTGGGGGGGCCAGAGCAGCCATGATTGACTTGCCCTCCAGATGCCCTGACATGGGCGAGGGGGATGACCCACCCCTTTGGGAGCTGGCTGAGAGCAAATTAGGGTTTGAATAAAGCATGTTGATGGTCACAAGCCTCGCAGCCATGAGTTCTCTACGTGACCTGGGGAGCGTATCTGGTAAACAGTTCTTTACGTGACCTGGGGACAGTATCTGGTAAACGATCTCTATGTGACCTGGGGACAGTATCTGGTAAACAGTTCTCTACGTGACCTGGGGACAGTATCTGGTAAACGGCATCTTATGACTTCATAAGGCTTATATGATTCTATGAAAACAAAAAACAAACAAAAAACCCCTAAGAAATGTATTCATCAAAAAATGATTGACTGTGTTTTCTTAGTTGCCAGTGAATTCTTACTAATTCTTACTTTCTAATTACAAGCATGATAGTGCAGCGATTTCTAGCACATTTAACCTGTGCAGAGACTGCAAGATTGGCCAGTTACAGAGGTAAGGGTAAGATTATAGAATCATAGAACAATAGGGTTGGAAGGGACCTCACGAGGTCATCTAGTCCAACCCCCTGCTAAAAAGCAGGACCACTCCCACTAAATCACCCCAGCCAGGATTTTGTCTAACCGGGCCTTAAAAATCTCCAAAGATGGAGATTCTACCACCTCCCTAGGGCTGTAATGGAGGTCACAGATTCCATGACTTCCAAAGACTTCTGTGACATTTTCTGCTTCAGCCCGGGATGGCATGGCCAAAGCTGTCAGCCGGTTGGGCCCTTTGAGGTCTGAGCCACTATGAGTGGCAGAAGGGCTGTACAGCTCATAGCTGCCAGCCCGAGAGCACTGAGCTGCTGTGGATGAATGGGGCCCCGGAGCTCCAAGCTGCCAGCCCCAGAACTCCAAGCCACCGACCCCAGAGAGCCAAGCTGTCATGAGTAGGGGGGTGAACTCCAGAGCTCTGAGCTGCTGTGGGCAGAGGGGAAACCTGGATCTCCTAGCTGCCAGCCCTCAAGCTCCAAGCTGCTGTAGGTAGTGGGGCAACACTGTAGCTGACTCAGCCATGGCAGAAGCATCCCCGCCCCCCCCCTTTCATCCCCATTTTGTAACCGTTATTTTTAGTAACCGTCAGGGACAGGTCACAAGGTTCTATGAATTTTTGTTGTTGTCTGTGACCTATCCCTAACATTTACTAAAAATAAGCATGACAAAATCTTAACCTTACAAATTAAATGAACGAGAATGGCAGGCAGTAAAGTACAATAGAAATCACCATATTAATCTTCTGGTTTTAGGTGTAAAAGATTTCTTACAAAAGAAGTTCTGGAACATCCACAAGTAGCAATGGATGTTTGTCCAGGAAAATATGACTCCTAGCAAAGAAGGATTAAATAATTCTTTTCACCTCCATTGAACAGTTTAGAAAATAAACTTTGTTCATTTCATAAAATGACCAAAATATTTTCTGTTCATTTGGCATATAATTTCACCACCTCACAACAAGACTGCATAGAATACAACACACCAACATTTCATCATTATTCTTGCCTATAAAATTCTAGGCATTTTACCAAAACCATCTAATGATGCAGATTTATTTACATTTATAAAGCTCTTTTCATCCAGGAGGATCTCCAAAACATTTTAGAGTCCTGATCTTGCTAAGCTTTACTTTCTCAAGGTCACCCACAGACATAGGAAACAACAAGTGACAATTTTTTCAATGTATTTACTATTTAGCCATCTAAAGATGAGGGTGGGTGCCTAGGGTCATTTTCAAAATTACCTAGACATCCAACTTCCATTGACTTATTTGTTAGTCTTTAAGGTGCCACAGGACTCTTGTATTCATTTATTTGGTGCTGATTGCAGGAGTGAAACCTTAGTTATCTAGCTGATTTGGGATATGATTTCTCTCTAGTGACAAAAATAATACCAAATATTAGCAGAGCTGTAGGTGTGCTAAAACAAAGGTTCCTACATTTACAATTAACAAGATCCAGTTTCATTATCAACACCTTAAAATTTAAGACAAAGACATGTTCTTTCGGTACGTGCACAGGACTGGAGAGGAGTACATGTACATGGAGACTACCAAATAGAGAATAACATTTAAGGTGCTCATGGAAGAAATAAATAAAAATTATTTGGATCCAGGCTATAGAACTTTCCTAGTGGTCTATGAAGAATGGCAGGGCTGTCTTGTGCAAAGGACTTAACAGTGTAAGTCTCACTGAAACTCAATGGGACTTAAGTCCTTTTAAAAATTTTACCCTTTGTCTTCTACTTGAGCATGGGAAAGCTAACAGGTATTTTTCTAGAAGATGTTAAGTTGCAAGAATATTAGACTCAGGAAACAGCAACTGCATTTCCTTAAAAAGAATGGTTGGAACTTTGTTAAAATATTGCACCTACACTGTTTTCCCTACTATGAGGAACATTAAATACATCATTCTGGACACACCCTCTGGTTAAAATCGGTAGCACAGTACAATATAATAACTTGCTATTGGAAACAGGAAATGTTGCACACAAGAAATACCTCTTTAAGGCAAATATTTATATGTATGACCAGCTATGGCAGCCCTCTATACAGACACTGGTCGAGTTGGATTCTCTTATTCCAACAACATTAGCCTAATCGTAGAATATGCTAGTTATTCATAACTCTATAACTGAATATTCTACTAAATTGAGTATCAGCTGATAGACTAATATAATGCTGATTGCATTAGACTTACTAGGGATGGCTTTCTTTTCCTTGTCTGGTCTTTCCTTTTGTGGTTTTGCTTTCTATATATGTTTTCACTACTCTATACCGAAGAATGTCTTTGCTGGGAACAAGGTATAAGAAACAAGTATCTGTATCTATAGCTATACCTAAATATAGATAGATATATATACACATGTCCTATAAAATGTATTTATGATTAAAGCTTGCACTTTGTGTTTTTGTTTTAATATGTGCATTTATTAAAGTTATTTTTAAAAATCTACTTATTTTTAGGAGTTTCTATGTATAAAATGCAACCAATAGCAAAAAGGCTCAGACCATATGCCCATAATTTGATATTATAAATGACTATTCACACCTGAAGGGGGGTAGCTGTGCTAGTCTAGTTCAGCAAAACAAACAACCATGTGATATTATTGCTATTACTCAGCTCCCTTTTTAATAATTATTTCCTCCCCACTTGTTATGTCACAGCTAGCTTTAAGGTAAAACTTTCAAGAGCACTTATCTAGCTTGAGCTCCTAAGTCTATTTTCAAAAGTGAGTTAGGCATGTAGATCCAGATCCTCAGAGGAATTTAATTCCCCTTTGTTTCTTCAGGTGCCCACGCCCACTACTTTGGCACCACTGACATTTTGAAAATTGCTGCTGCCTAACCCAATACGACCTAAGACCCCAACTCACCTAAAATTTATGTCATGAAGCCTTGATGTTGCTCCAGCTAACAAGCTCCTCAGAGCCTTAGTTCAAGTCACTAATCTGGGTAAACTACAACTTTTAAAGATTCTACTGCAAGTCACTTATTTAACTTTCCCTCTCCAGCAGTCTTCTAATGCATTACCCTTCACTGCTTTGACAGAGCAGCAAGCACCTTTAGTTTAACATAAAAGGTTAAAAAGAAGCTCTTGATGGTCGCTATGGATTTATTGAAATAACTTCCCATGTAATTGTTATAAACTTTGCAGAAGCGGTTTGAAATAAATAGCAGAAATGGGAAAATATTTAAAGAAGCTATTGATCTTGCCAATTCAACGCTAGGGCATCCTGACCGTGAGTCTGGAACTACAAGAAACAAGTCATAAACCTCTGAACCTTGGAATTATGAAATCTGGCACAAAAAGACAAAGCTAACCTTATCATCTCAGCCATGGTTGATCCTTGGGATGTATTTCCTGCCTCTTGTATGAGAGTATATGCGGAGATGAAGCACTTTGAGTGGAGATAGATAAACAGCACTAATCTACAGCAAATAAAATGTGTGATACAAGGAAAATGGGAAGGATGATGAGGATAACAAGTACATGAAGCAAGTGGAGAAAGAAATATACGAGAGATGATCATGTCCCCAACCCTCGATCAGTATCCTTCATTTTGTTCTTCACTTCACTCCACAGAGTGCTGTGCTCAGGTTGGAGGAAAAAGAGTGAGCCCATGTCTGTATTCAAAATGTTGCGGTGATCCTCACAGATCAATGCAGCAGGATCAATTGAGCGGCCAGTATAGACCCGCTCAATCAATCATAGAAGTGTTTTGCGACGATGCAATAACTCCACCTCTCCAAGTGGAATAAGGCTGCTTCGATGGGAAGGCATTGCTGGTTGATGCAGCCGAGTGAAGATCTGGAGGTAAGTGAGAGTAACTAAGTCGACAGGATATATGCATTCTGTGGCACACAGATTGCATATCTCCTGTTGACTTAGCCTCCCTGTATAAAACAGGCCTGAGAGAGTAATGCCACTGAAGCGGGGGGGAAAAAGGCATGAAGGAAATTAAGAATGTAAGGAAATGAATGTACTAGATGCTGGAGAGAAAATATTACAAAGAAGAAAGATAAATTATTATTGAGCAGTAATAGGAAATGAAGAGAATGAGGAATGGAGAGGGCAAAGGATTGGAATGAAGAATCATCAGTTGAATGGCAAGAAGGGGGCAGGTGAAATAATACGAGGTGAGAAAGAAAAATGTCAGAAGAGGAATAAGAAAATAACAAAAACAGAGAGATTTGAATTTCATAGATGAAAGAGAGAAACATAAGACCTGAAAAGGAAAAGCGAAGAAATTATGTGCATTAAAAAAGAAAATAATTAAAAACTGCAACACGAAGAATACAAAAAGGGACGAGAGTAGAATACACAAGAGAACTGGTTCATTTAAAGAGAAGGAAAAAATGCATATTGTTTATCTTACTCAAAATTCATTTCAGTTGGCTTGGAAATGGACAGCGTTTAGACTGCGGGTAGAAAACTGTTTGAAGAACCATAAGTAGATGGAAATGATATACAGAAACATTTGAAATCTAGGAGCTGGGGAATGTCTAACAGAGTCTTCCATGCTAAACGTCACTCATCTGTGATGACGCTCTCATATACGCTCCTGTTGTTTCTCTATCACTCATAACTGTGAGATGCTTTAGGGAGGGAGCAAGGATTTCTCCTGGCTTAACAGGCTGCTGAGCAGCCTGCTCAGGTTTCTTTCTTATCCTTCTGTATTGCCCCCTCCTTCTATCCCACCAGGCTAGCTTCCTCACCTCCCTTGTGCCTCACTTTACAGCACAATGATTCAGAAATTGATAGTGGGAGGAAGGGAAGATCTCTTGTACTGGTTGTCTCACATTTGCTTCCCTGCTGGCCTGGCCATGAAAAATGTATCCTTTTTTGACTCGACCTAGAAAAATCTTACATACTAGATTCAATACTGGGGATTGTACTGATATTTTAGGGAAAGAGAATGAGGTGGTTCTCATAAATGCTAGCCAGAGCAGTCTAAGTCTTAGGTGAACAGAAGAATGGTGGTTGCTAGTGTTAGCTCCAACAGAACTAAACAAGGCTTTGTGAGAATGAGAGGGGAAAGAGTTACTTAAAATAAAAGAAATTATGAACAGCTTGGTGCTTTCTGCAAGAAAGGAGAGGGAGGATTGCCTAGGTGAGGAGGGTCCAGGAACAGGGCGAGATGAAGCAGATAGTGAAGTACTACAGTGGGGCCATGATCCCTGATGGGTGACTCTCAGAGCTACTATCATCCAAAAAATGAATTTTAATAATTAACAGCAGGCAGGACACCATGCTAAGCCATGCAGGATGAGAGACTGGTACCAGGAGTTTTTTAAAAAAACACACTCTTCTGTGGTGTAGAAAGTAATCTCTCTTCTCTACAGTAATCCTGGTAGAAAAAGACTTGCTATGCATAGCTTATTTCTTTTTCAGGAGTCTAAAATTAAAAGCCATATTTTAGAACGCCAAGTAGGTCTCTGCTGGCTGTGATGCAGAATCTATTCACATAACAAAACTGCTTGGATCATTTAACTGAGGCCATATCAAATCCAGTCACTGATTTTTCTTTCCTGTTTGCCTTGGAAATTTTTCCTAGTGTTTCTTTAAAAAAAACCCACAACTTCATTTTTTTATTTGTAATTTTTTGTTTTAAATTGACTGCAGTGAAGTGTTTTGGTGAACGCCTAAGCTGGCTTTCATCAGTGATCTCAGCCAATAAATTGTATATGATTTCAATAGATGTTGCTTCTATTTAGGACAATAGAACATGGTACACTCCTCAGACACAAATTAAAAAAAGAAAGAGATATTAGAATATCTTATGGAAATGAGACATTTCCCCATGCTGTTTTTATAAACTTAGATGTCATATTTGAATTTATTAATAAAAATCAGAAAGACGGGCAAGTGAAAATTGTGAGTAGGAAGGGCACTTCCACTATATCTATCAATAGACATAACTGGTGTTGTTGCTAAAGTTTTGATACAATAAGCTAGATTCTCAGCTTGTATATGTTACCATAGCTCCATTGACTTGGACAAAGTCATACTGATTTACATCAGTAAATGAAGCACTATTAATTTACACCAGCTGAGGATTTGGACCAGTTCCTGTGAATTAAAAAAAAAGAGTAAGAACAAAATTTGGGGATGAATTGAAAAATGTCTGGTTTTTTATCTTATTTAGATTCTGAATGCTTTCCATTATCATACCATATCTTCTGTATTTTATAGTGTCTTGTGCTGTATGCAGCACTGTTAAAATGATATGTAACATGACCCTCCGTTAAATAAAAAACGAGAGTCTTTTGGCACCTTATAGACTAACAGATTTTCTTCGGCATAAGCTTTGATGGGCTATAACCCACTTCGTCAGATGCATGAGTTACCCAGTTAAATAAAAATGACTTGAATCAAAACATTCTGTGTTCTGCAAAGTGTATGTCTCATCTCCTTCCATTTTCTTTGCTCTCTTGTGGTGGGCTGACAGGCTGCTATCTTTATTTAATTCACTTGTCTTTTGTTAGGTTTTTATTTTGCTGTGTTACTGAACAGTGTCATAAAAAATTTGGAGTCATCTGTATATTTGAGGAAAATCTGGGCCCAGAATAATTAGTATTTGTAGGATGTTTTGAAAATATACAGTGCATGTAAATGCAACCTAGTATTACCAGAAGCATTAGAATTAAGAAGCTTTCTTCTTTGGCTCTTCAGATGAGGACAACATAATACTGCAAAACCAGTCTTATACTAGACCCATATTCTGTGCATATTGGAAGTGTCCGTTCAACTGCTCAGAGCTATGAGGAAGATTAATTGTGCAAGAAACTCGAGTAATCCTAGTGTGTAGGGTAACATGAGGGTGAGGGTGGGAGGTAGATAATAAAATATATGTAATATAGCCTCTTACTTCAAAGCCACCACAAATGGTTTGATCCAAAGCCCACTGATGTCAACAGGAGTCTTTCCATTGACTGATGGGCTCTGAATGAAGTTCCAAGCAGGGAGTGAAAGCTGGTGGACAAATTTGCCAAGTATAGTTGTGGTTTCTCTATCACTGGGAATTTTAAAATCAGGATGCGATTTTTTTTTTTTAAGATATGCTCTAATTCAAACAAGAATTATTTGGGGGATGTTCTGTGCCCTATATTACACAGGAGGTCAGGGGTGTCAAACTCATTTGCTATGGCGGGCCAGATTTGACTTCATGTACTTCAAGTGGGCCATACATACCATAAATCGAAATACTATGGTACTGTCATGGCATCCTGGAGTTCTGTGTATGCAAAACTGTGCTCTGTGAGACCACATGCTCTCTCTCTCTCTGTTAGGGAGAGAGTATGGTCCAGCCGAGTGCAGTCATGGGCCGGATGGAAGAGGTTTGTGGGCCGCGTTTGGCCCGCGATCTGCATATTTGACACCCTGGGACTGTATGATCACAATCATCCCTTCTGGCCTGGGAATCTGTAAATCTATGCGTATGAGACTAAGAAGTTGGTAAGGGTAAAGTTCTTTAGAGCTTGGAAACTGAAAACAAGAATCTTGACTGTAATGAGGAAGGATGACTATTATGTGCCAAATTCTGCTTTTTATGATACCCATGGAAGTGGCCTGGGCTCAATAAAGTTGTATAACTGTCAGAGGCTCCAAACAAGGCTTTCAAAATGATAAGGTCTCTGTCCCAAAGGCTATGTCTACACTTACCAAAGTTAGTTCGAATTAGTTAATTCGAACTAACTAATTCAAACTAATTTTAGTTAGTTCGAATTAACTTAATTCGAACTAGCAAATTTTAGTTCGAACTAAGCAAGTCCCACGCATGGCACTTGCTTAGTTCGAATTAGTGAATTGCATTGAGCTCAATGTGCCGGTTAGTTCGAACTAAGCGCTTAGTTCGAACTAACATGACCACATTGGGTTAATTCGAACTAACTTACTTCGAAAAGTATAAGCAAATTTATTAGTTTTAATTAAGGAAGCCCTTAATTCGAACTAATGAAAGCCTAGCGTAACCAAGGCTTAAGTTAATTCGAATTAAGCTTCCTTAATTTGAACTAACTTGCCAGTGTAGACATAGCCAAAGAGCTTGGCACATGAGATATATGATTTGAGGATGCTAAATGATGATACATGAATTCTTCCTTGTCTATGTAGTAAGTAGTTGAAGATCATGCCAAATGCAACTGGAAACTAAGTTTATGGACAGTCACCAATTTGGCTTATTGCTTTTACGTGTAATTTTGGTATTTAGGTATTCCTTTGGGGGGAACCTCTACCCATTTTGTCTTAGAATCATAGAATCATAGAATAATAGGGTTGGAAGGGACCTCACGAGGTCATCTAGTCCAACCCCCTGCTAAAAAGCAGGACCACTCCCCCTAAATTATCCCAGCCAGGGTTTTGTCTAACCGAGCCTTAAAAATCTCCAAAGATGAAGATTCTACCACCTCCCTAGATAGCCCATTCCAATGCTTCACCACCCTCCTAGTGAGAAAGTTTTTCCTAATATCCAACCTTGACCTCCCCAGCTGTAATTTGAAACCATTGCTCCTTGTTCTGTCCTCTGTTACCCTCGAGAACAGCCTAGCTCCCTCCTCTTTGGAGCAACCCTTCAAGTAGTTGAAGGTTGCTATCAAATCTCCCCTCAGTCTTCTCTTCTGTAGACTAAATAAGCCTAGTTCCTTCAGTCTCTCCTCATAAGTCATGTGCCCCAGCCCCCTAATCATTTTTGTTGCCCTCCGCTGGACTCTTTCTAATTTGTCCACATCCTTTCTGTAGTGGGGAGCCCAAAACTGGACACAGTACTCCAGATGCGGCCTGACCAGTGTCGAATAGAGGGGAATTATCACATCCCTCGATCTGCTGGCAATACTCCTACTGATGCAGCCTAATATGCCATTGGCCTTTTTGGCAACAAGGGCACACTGTTGGCTCATATTCATCTTCCCGTCCACCATAACTCCCAGGTCCTTTTCTACAGCGCTGCTACTTAGCTGATCGGTCCCCAGCCTGTAGCAGTGCATGGGATTTTTCCGTCCTAAGTGCAGGACTTTGCACTTGTCTTTGTTGAACCTCATGAGGTTTCTTTCAGCCCAGTGTTCCAATTTGTCCAAGTCTCCCTGGATCCTGTCCCTGCCCTCCAGAGTATCTACCATTCCCCCCAACTTGGTGTCATCCGCAAACTTACTAAGCACGCAGTCTATTCCATCATCAAGATCATTAATGAAGATGTTGAATAGAACCGGCCCCAGGACTGACCCCTGGGGCACTCCACTCATTACCGGTTGCCAACCAGACATCGAGCCATTGATTCCTACCCGCTGAGCCCGTTGATCTAACCAGTTTTCGATCCACCTTACGGTCCACTCGTCCAACCCATACTTCCTTAACTTGCCGACAAGAATGCTGTGGGAAACCGTATCAAAAGCCTTGCTAAAGTCAAGGTATTTCACGTCAACGGCTCTTCCCGCATCCACAAATCTAGTCATCTCATCATAGAAGGAAATCAGGTTGGTCAGGCACGATTTGCCCTTGGTGAATCCATGTTGACTGTTCCTGATCACTCTATTTTCCTCCAAGTGTTTCAGGATGGATTCCTTGAGGACCTTCTCCATGATTTTCCCAGGGATTGAGGTGAGGCTGACCGGTCTGTGGTTCCCCGGATCCTCCTTTTTCCCTTTCTTAAAGATAGGTACTATATTTGCCTTTTTCCAATCCTCCAGGACCACCCCTGTTCGCCACGAGTTCTCAAAGATAATGGCCAGCGGCTCTGCAATCACTTCCCCCAACTCCCTCAGCACCCTCGGATGCAGTTCATCCGGCCCCATGGACTTGTGCACATCCAAGTTCTTTAAGTGTTCCCATACCTGACTTTCCATCACCGAGGGCCACTCTTCTCTCCAGTCCACGTTACCCCATGTAGTAGCCTGGGAGCTGGCCCGCCCTGTGAAGACTGAAGTAAAAAAAGCATTGAGTACTTCAGCCTTTTCCGCATCATCCTCCACGAGGATGCCTGCCCCATTCAGTAAGGGACCTACACCACCTCTGATCCTTTTCTTGTTGCTGATATACTTATAGAACCCCTTTCTGTTATCCTTCACATCTCTTGCTAGCTGCAACTCCAATTGTCCTTTGGCCTTTCTGATTTGATCCCTGCAGTCCCGAGCAATATCTTTATACGCCTCCCTTGTCATCTGTCCAAGCTTCCACTTCTTGTAAGCTTCCCTTTTATGTTTCAGCTCCCCGCAGAGTTCCCTGCTAAGCCACGCTGGTCGCCGTCCACATTTGCTGTTCTTTCTGCACATCGGAATGTTATCTTCCTGTGCCTTTAACAGGGTTTCTTTAAAATACAGCCAGCTGTCTTGGACACCTTTCCCCTTCAGATCAGCCTCCCATGGGACCCTGCCCATCAGCTCCCTAGGACCCTGTCTTGTTTGCTTTATAAGTGAAATTTCTAGGAAATGCTAATTATGGCTGAGATTCTCAGTTGGTTTAAGTTGGCCTTGCTCCTTGCCTCCCTTAGTGTGAGAGTAATTTATACCTGTTGAGACTGTGGTGCTATAGATTAATTTTTCGTAATCATTAGTATTCCCATCACAAAGAGAAATAGTTATATAGGAAACTTAATTTTAAATTACTTTGTTGTTGTGGCCACTTATTCCTACTTGTGGAACTGTATACAGCCCAAAGTGCTATTTTCAAAATAAAAGATATTAGCTGAACTGCATTTTTCATTTTTCACCCACTGGCTTTTAACTTTGAATATAAAAAGATGAATTGGGAGCATTTTAACCTTCACTTTTTGAAATCAATGCTTCATCAAAGCAAATAAATCAAGATTTTTTCAAAGGGAACCATGCCAGGTAGAGTGTAAGTGAATAGATGTAGCTAGAATTGGTTTACTTTCTGAAACTACAAGATACAAAAGTAGAATAATTTCTTCTTGAATGTTTTCTCTTGTCAGAAAAGCAAACATCATTGATTTTTTTAAATAGTGAAACATACCAGTAGGTTGTAGAAAGACTTGGTCTTACAACTTACTTAGATATGACACATACAGAAACCTAACTCATGCAGAAACTCTAGTTGAAGTCAGTGTGTATTGTACCCTTGTAGTAAGGTTTACAGATTAGGCCCTATCTTTGGCTGATGAAAGTGCTGTATCCACCAATGGAATGACTTCAATTAATATATCTGGCTCAGCACATTATACATTTTCAGAAATGTACACCAGATCCAAATCAAACAAAATTAGTTAATTTTATGTTGCAATAAAATATTGTTGTGCTAACACACAGGTGTACTAGATGGAAAGAAGCCAGCAAAAATACTTGAAACCTAGCACAGTGAAATGACAAAGAAGTCACAAAAGACCATAGGTGATATCTTTAATTACATAAAAAGTCTGTAACAATGTGTGGTCATCCCTTGTCACTGGCCTTTGTGGGAGGGCACGCTTCCTCATAATCCAAGAAATAGTGATAATCTCAAGAGACAAAGGAGGGGAATTAGTGGTAGTTTTGCACCTGGGTCCTCTGGCCGGATGGGATCCCAGTTAGGGATCTGGCCTACTTCCAGGTCGCCCTAGAGCATCCAAGCCTGGGTGCTCTGGCAGGACAGGGCAGCAAACAATTAGTGCTCTGTCCTGCGACCAAGTTGCCTGAGAGCAGTTGAAGAGCTCAGGCAGGGTTGAGCACCAAAGCAAAGGCTCCCTGACTAGTTGAGGGATTCTGCCATCCTTGGGGAGTATGGAGACCCAACCCCACCCTACTCCATTGGCTTCCATCCCAGGTCCCTAACAGTAGAGGAGTGCTTTACCATTCTGTGGGGTCCCAACCAAAGCTCCGACTCAAGTGTGGACAGTAATGCTGCCAGCTTGTAATCGGGAGCCCGAGCTGCTTTCTCCCTCCCTTTGGGTATACCTGAGTGCAGGGGTTGTTGTCTGTCTCCCCATGGTAAACCACCATTGGTAGTTCCAGCAACTCCTCACCATCTGTGTTGTTGGTCAGCTCCGGTGGGTCGGCGAGTCCTAGGTGCAGCCAGAGTCCATTCTGGCTTCCCAGTCCAGCAGCAGGCGGGAGCCATCCTCCTCCCTGAGCGGCTCTTCCCTGACTGAGCTGCAGGGCCTGGCTTTTGTATCTCCCCTTCTTGTCCTGTCCCTCCACTTCCAAAGGGGTGGGCATGATGCACCCAGTTTTGCCTACCAGGTGGTGTGCGTCGGCCGGTCAGTATCAGTCTCTGAGGGAGGCCACTCCCCATTACAGAACCATTTATTTAGATGGGTAAAAGGAGTTTTAATCTCATCTGAGTCAATTTGGGGATGCGTCATCTTATTTCAAGTGTTCAGTAGGTCACAAATCTTCTCATTCTTGCTGTGGTTTTATGATAACATTGATTTTTATTGGCATATCTTTAACAAAGAACAGTTGAAGAAAAAGGAGAAGCGCTGAAGCTGGAGAAGGCCCTTCCAGAGGTTAGAACTGAATAGAACTCAGAAGGAGTTTGAATATTTAATGAAATTATTCAAACCGCTTTGGTCCATACATTACCTTATGTGAAAAAGACATATGGGCTTGATTCTCCATTTTATGACAACAGTTTTATGTTGGTGTAACTTGATTAGAGTTCCAGTGGTGTAAAAGTGATGTAACAAAGTGGAAAACCAGATCTGTATGTGTTGCATGTACCTAGAGAGTTGTAGATCACACACTCTTCATATATGGTGCCTATGTAATGGGATATAATATGTAAGCGAGACCACTTTCATATTAGTTCATGTGAGTGTATATATTTATCTTACATAAATTCAATATATAAAATATATGTTACTGATATGCAGTCAGATGAACCCCTTATGTAGACGAGAAGTTATTCTCCCACTGATTTCTATAAGGCTACTAGTGCATAGTGTTCTATATATGTTTAATTGTTTTTCTGAGTAGTGACCTACAGCATGGCCCATTTTTATGGAGCAGAAAGATAGCATTTCTAAAACACAATGACCCCTTAACATCATATTGGTATGTGGATCTTCACTACTGTTTTCAATGGGAAGAATACTACCTACTTAATACCATCACCCCTTCCTAAAACATCTAGGAGTGTGTCTACATTGGCAACTTAGGTCAACTTAAGGAGGCTTAAGTCAACCTAAACAAAGCCACGTCCACACTGGGCTTTTATTAAGTCGACTTAAGCATTTCCTTAAGTTGACTTAAGGAAAGCTCAAGTTGATTTAATAACACCTTGTTTTAGGTCGACTTAAGCCTTAAATCGACTCCTTAAGTCGACTTAAAGCCAGTGTGGACCAGGATTAGCACCTAAGTCAACTTAATAAGGTCAACAAGGGGCTATGTCTACACTAGAAAAGTTAAGTCGAGTTTGTTAAGTTGATTTAATATGGTTGACTTTAACTTAAATTCGACCTTATTAAGTCGACTTAACAAAGTCGACAACTTTTCTAGTGTAGATATAGCCTACGTGTCTTTTTGTAAGTATCCCAACCAAGCAATGAGCTGGCCCATCCCTGTTTATCTTAAAAGAACTAATGGGATTGTAGCACAAAACAGTAAGACTTTACCCTAACAGCTGTAGAAAACCCGTCCAAAGTTCTGATCTGTGTACAAGATGCACAACATATGTTAAACTGTTATTGTGTACAATGGAATAAATTTAATTTTGCAAACCAATTGTTAAAACACACTGCAAGATGTCAAACTCATATTTTTAATATGTTGGGCAAACTATCAAATGGTCAATGTTCCTTGCTTCAGCCTTTTGTGATTAGTAGCTTTGCAGGCAGATTTGGACAGTAATATGGAAACAATACAAGGATGAACAAAGAAGGAGTTGGAGTGATAATTTGAGAGAGTAACTGGGAAATCGGTCAAAGTAGGAAAAGCATGATGTAAATGGCTCATGGCATGTTGCTTTTTGTCCTTTTCAGTTAAAAACAATGTGCTGTAATTTATGAGTGGACAGACCTGTTTAATCCTTACTCAGTTTATGTAGATGCATGGGTGTCCAAAAACCCTAAATCAGTTTTATAGTATGCATTACATGTACTGTTGACTGGCTGACCTGAATAAAAATGAAGTTTACAAACTGGTTTTGATTATCCATGTCTGACTCTAGATATTTAAGCCTATTATTATATTTAGAAGTCAGTGGTTTTGTTAAATTGTTAAGCACCTTTTGAGTTATATTCATGGTTCCCATACTGTCCAATTTAAAAACAATGTTACTCACAGAAAAATAGGTTCACATCAAAGACACCTGTGTTATATGAAAACAATATAGCACTTATCTGAATAGCACACATTTAATTTCATTGTAATATAATGGATGTGTTACTGAGTGGGGCAAGAGAAATCTGAGAGGTTCATCTACAACAAAGATAGGATAATCTTTTTTGGTGAGGCGCATTGCGCCAGTCTGTTGTGTTTGAACATAACAACAGCAACTATAGAAATTCATGCATTCTAAGTGTAGACGCTCCGTTAAGTCGACCTACAGTTGACCTTGTTAAGTCAACTTAATTTAGTGTAGACATAGCCTTTGGGGCTTAAATGATTACATTTAGTGTTCCTTTGAGTAATTGAGAATTTCAATCCCATCAATTTCATGGGACACTCAAAAGAGGCCCTCAGCAGCTCGTTTTAATGTTTGCTCAGTGTTCTGGAAGTGAAGTCATGCTTGGTGAGAGTTCTGGTGTTATTACTGTTCAGTATAGATCAGAATTTTAGCCTAGCTTCCATTTGAATTATCTTAGTTATCAATGGGAATGCATCATGCCTTGTTCCAGAGAGAGAACAGTTTTCAAGGGATGCTAGCAGTGGTAGAGGCAGTAGTGGCAGCAGATTCATAAGATTGATGTAGCTCTGGTGGTGTGTAGAATGGACTTCTTTCTTGAATAGTCCTTTGTAAATCTTCATTGGTCAAGAGTCAGTATGGGAGGATTTAGGTTTCTTAAATTTCTACAAATTGTATGTTTCAATCTCATCCATGGTTGGCCTCATACTTTACTTCCTTCGACTTCAGCTCTGTAAAAGCATAATTTCTTCAGTTATCTTGTTCTCAACTGATGAAACATCCAAGCGTCTCCTTCTTTGTTACAAAATCAAACCAACAGAGGTTAAGAATATGCTATAACTTTTGATACTGAAAACTTTAGTTTCCTCTCCTCAGCTGCCTTTTCTTTTGACTGCCATGTTTCTGCTACATGTAACAGAGATACCATCACTATTGCACTGAACACCTAGTATCTCAGCTGACACACAGGCCTCCTACTTCCCAAACAGAGGCCTTTGAAGATGCCAAAATGCCATTGAAGAAGACTGACCTTCATGTATAGCATTTTCTGCTGTTAAACAGCTACCCAGATAGATAAAACTATTCTCCCATGCGACATCATTGCCATCTCGATGCAGCATTGGGAGGTCATGTGTTTTATTTTTATAAGAGGGATACATAGCTTTGGTTTTATAACCATTGATTTGAAATCTCTTAAATTCCCAGAAACTGTCCCTCTGAGGAGTTGCAGTGCAGAAATAGGTTAAAATAATAAATAATAAAACACTTTGTTTTCAGCCACATGTGGTGAAGTCCTTACAAATCCCTGTGCATCATAATTATTGAAGGTTGCTTTCTGTGCAAATTAAACTCTAGTAAATGAAACTCAGGTAGACCAGAATCATTTTTCTCATTCATGAGAATATGGAGCACTAACAAAATAAAAGTGATCTGACCAACTTGGTAATGCTACAGTTAGCCTGAAAGCCATAACTGTAATTCCAGTAACATATATCTGGAGGGAGGATGTCAAAACACCTGAGCGACAGTCAGTTTCATTGTCTGCTACCTGCGTGATTAATTTAGGCTGGCCAAACTGACTGTGCAGTGTGTTGTTTTGAATAAAAGTAATGAGAGAAGAGACGGAAGCCACTATGATGTCATTCAGCTGAAAGCAGGTCCTTTGCAATTGATTGATTAATTAAAGCCTTGGTGCAGCTAATCCACGCTGACATTTTTATAGACGTTTACATGAAACAATCTTCAAGGTTATGGTGGAGAAGAGAGATAAGACTCTAGGGGAGGACCGCTGGCAGTTGATCACAGCAAAAAAGGAGGTAGTATATGAAGGAAATACTAGTTTAAACCTAGCTAATGCCTAAAAATAAACATCAATGGGAATCTCCTCCGTGGAAAAATCAGAAGAAAAGCAATATGCATAAGGATGAATCTATAGTAGCAAACACCAGATAAGTACAAGGCTAGCTAAACAGATGCAGCCTCCAGGATTGAATGAGTGCCAACTGGACGAGTGTGTAAACCGGTGAATATCAAGTAAGAGCATCAAGGGGATATCATCTGTTTTGATGATATTATTTCAGCGTTAATGAGTCCACCGCTGGAATATTGTGTTCTGTCCTGATGTCCTGGTGAAAAATACACGTGAGCTCAAAAGAAGTGACATAAGAATGATTCAAGATCTGGAAAACATCCCTGAGAATAAGTAAGCAAATAAAAGAGTTCATTCTAGTTAGCTTCTCAAAGACTAATTTAAGAGGTGATTTGATTACAGTTTATCAGTTTATACAAAGTGGGATGATGTTTGATATTTCCAGGCTCTTTAATCTAGCAGGAAAAAGGGATAAGAAGATCCAATGAGAGGATGTTAAAGGTGGAAAAATTACAATTGTAAATAAGTTGCACTTTTTAAACAAGGAGGCAATTAACAATTGAAACAGATTAGTAAGAGAATGTGTTCTAGGACCTATGCCATTAGACCTGTTGCAGGAATTGCTGAGTGAAGTTCTATGGCGTGGGCCAAGGAGATCAGACTAGAAGATCATAATGGTCCCGTCTTTCCATACAATCTACGACTGAATATGTAAACTGAACAGAAAGAACTGCACTGTCTTACTAGTATCAGGGGTTGTGGCTGCAATTCTGAATTGTGCTTCTTAGTATGCACAGCCCAGAGTGTATGTGGCAAAAGTGGCTTTAAAATAACTTTTTATCTTCCAAATTCTGGGCTTTACTGGGAATTTTCCTGGTGCACAGCAAAAGTTAGAGTAGCCTATGAAGATGCTCTGATTGACAGATGGCTTCCCAGGGCTGTCTCTAGGCTGCTCTGCTGGCCCAGGGTAGGTAGAAGACATAGTGCTTCAGTCACATACTCATTTCTTCTCGCCCCCCTACACCATTTCTGCATCTTGTTCTGACTGAACCCTGCCCACCCAGCACAACTAAAAAAAAAGTTATTAATTTGTCACTAAGAAATTAAAACAAAAAAACAAACAAAGAATCAATAATCTGTCAATGGTACAACTGACTGGGAATTTTTTGACTGAATAATTTTTTTTCATAGCAAAATGTTGATTTGTCAAAATAAAAATGTTCACAGAACAGGGTCAGTTTTGATGAATTTCTCAAACCAAGTAATGTGAAGATAAAAGATTAGAAATCGTTTAGAGGTTTTTTTATATATACCTTTGCAACAAAAAATTCCAGTTCTCTGCTTCAAAATGACGTTTCAATGTGTAAACCAATCAGATTCAAACAAAGGGTTGAAATAGAAAAAAAACTATTCAAATTTATTGAAATAAATGATCTGATTGACCTGAACTGATTTTTCCCCCCAGGTTTTTGGTTCATCAGCATTATTGGGATTTTGGCTTGTGTCCTGCTTTGGAAGGGTAAAAATTTTTGAACTTTCTAAAATATTTCTGGGATAGTAAACCTTTTTGCCACCCAGCCGTACTCCATGGGCCAAATTTGTTTGATTAATTCATGCAAGTAGCCCCATGGAAGTGAATGATACTATTACACAAGTAAGTATGACAGGAACTAGTCTCTCATGCATAACCCTATGATATTTTCATCCTACATTCCGAGAGGAGAACAACCCTACAGCAGCATGAGCAGAACTTAACAAATCCTATTACCAATGCTGTACTGCTATCAGAGATGTATTGGGTCTAACCCTGAAGACTTAATGTACAGAATACTGCAAAGTCAGTGGAAGTTTTGCAGAAGTAAGGTGTACAGAGTTGAGCTACTACAGGTCATGCTTGCAAAAAAACCGGAAGTAAACCTGAAAGGCCATGGTGGCTTTTTCTCCATAACTCAAAAGAAATAGTCAGAGATATATTGAGCCAAATGCTGCTGCTGGTGTAAATCTGGAGAAAATTGTTTGACATCAGGAGTTAGTTTACAGTTACAAAGGTAACAAGAGTCCTGTGGCACCTTATAGACTAACAGATTTTCTTCGGTATAAGCTTTCGTGGGCTTCATCAGCCCACGAAAGCTTATGCCGAAGAAAATCTGTTAGTCTATAAGGTGCCACAGGACTCTCGTTGTTTTTGCTGTACACAGACTAACATGGCTACCCCTCTGGAAATTTACAAAGGTGTTACTGAGTGCAGAATATGGGCCACTATTTTCAAGTTTCTGAGAAATTAATACAGATGCTGTCATGCCATAAAAAAACCAGAAATTTTTTAAAAATATAAAATGTTCCTTTGAAGAGAGAAACACCCACAGGTACGCAATTAGAACTATGAGTTCAGATCCCTACTTGGTGTAAATCAGCATATTTCTATTGTCTTCTGTGGAAATATGCTGACTTGTGCAAGATCAACAGCTGACCTATGAGACTTTCGTGTCCACAATACCCCTTGAAGGTATTAATCAATTGCTGGATTAATACAAAGTTGTGGAAAATCTGACAGAGGGTGGATCCCAAGAAAATTAAGTGAATTAGTCTCATTTCATGTGGAAAATTGGGGAGAAATATGCATATATTAAGGAAGTATGCAAGCTAATGTCCTAGATATTTATTATTTCCATGTGCTTATGTCTAAAAAGCATAACTCAAGAAACCGTCCTTGGTCTTTAATATATGGGATAAAATCTGAGTGAAAAATAGAGAAGGAAAAGTGAAATGGAGAGCTAGGGTAGCTTCTCCCCCCCCCCTTTTTGTATTACTTAGGAGGGCCATTTTTAAAATCAAGTTCTTGGAGCCACTAGCAGGCAAACTATTCTTTATGGTATTTTGTCTGTATTTGATAAACTGTGTGGACTCATTAGACACAATCTATGTATTTTTTAAAAAAAAACTTTCTCGCAGGTGGACATTCTTATATAATGAAATAAGACACCGTTATGTGCCAGCTAAGCTGGGGCCTGTGTAGAATAGGTTGGAAGGGCCATGCCCCACCTTCTCCCTGCCCCATACGTGGGAACAGAGAGTATTATTGTTTTTCTCTCTACACAGGAGGCACAAGCGTGGGACAAAGTTCCTTGCATCTTGTTCCCCCGGTACCCTCTTGCCAGGGTCAGAAGCAATCTGGTCCTTATTATAGAACTTGGCTGTGTTAGCCTAGCAAAACAAAGGCTAAGTGGTGATGTAGTTGCTTTGTAGCAATACATCAGGGGAGTAAGATGATCTATTTAAACTAAAGGGCAACGTTGGCCCATAAGTTAATAGGTATAAACGAACCATAAATTAATTTAGCCTGGAATTTAAATGGGTTCTAACCACCAGAGAAGGGAGGTTCTTAATAGTGGGGGAAAGAAATCTAAATAGTTTTATGATGAGACTTGATAACTTTATGAATATTACTGTATGACCTGGCTGCCTGCAGTAGCAGGGACCTTGACTTGGTGAACCAGAAGGTCCTTTCCATTCTTACATTCTGAAATTGACTGTAAGGAACAATTCTATATAGAGATGGGATAGAAAAGGTGACCTAGAGTAATACTACTTCTTTGTGATCTGAGTCTGATAATAAACCCAATTATACTGAACATGAGGGGCAGGGTCATAATTTATTTATTTATTTGCATTATCTCAGCACCTATGACCTCGAGATATGGACCAGGACCACAGTGTACTAGGCACTGTACATACAGAACAAAGGAGAGTCACTTCTCCAAAGAGCTTACAATCAAAGTACAAGACAAGAGACAATTGATGACCAGACAGCCAGATGGGGGAATGCAAGGAAATATTGAAACAACATGGGCTCTTATGATAGGTAGCAGTCTCACCTCACCAGCAGCCTAGTAACTGTCACTTTTTTTGTATGCATCATGGAAACATTGGCTGCATCTACACTTGTAAATTAAGTCGACTTGAGCTGCGTCTACACTACACTTTCCTTAAGTCGACTTAAGCAGCTTGCTTAAGTCGACTTAAGGAAAATAAAGTCGACTTAATGAAAATTAAGTCGACTTTATAACACCTCCTTTAAATTCGACTTAAGGCTTAAGTTGACTCCCTAGAGTCAACTTAAGCCAGTGTAGACGTGGGGTAGCCCTAAGTCAATTTAGGGCTACCCCAGGACTACACCAATGCCCTCCCTGCTGGGGGGGCCACAGGGGGAGCCTGACATGCTTAGTTAAATTCCAAAGGTGTAGCCGTGTTAGTTTATTGTAGAAAGACAACAGAGTCCTGTGGCACTTTTAAAGACTAACAGATTTATTTATCGCATGAGCTTTCGTGGGAGAAAATCCCACTTCATCAGATGCTTTGAGGATAGGAAAGTTACAGAGTGGGAGGAAATTAAATGCAGGGGAGTGTATGACATAACATCAGGTCAGGCTGTAACAGCAAATCAAAATAGGTGTTAGGATTCAAACACTGGGGAACAGCACATAGAGGAGGGGGAGGTCAAATCACTTGTTGTAATGTGAGAAAAATCCATAGTCCCTGTTTAACCCCAAGACAATTGAGTCAAATTTGCATATAAGTTCGAGTTCTGCAGTCTCTCTTTGAAGCTGTGATTTCTTATTCATCTGTTTCAACACAGCTATTAACAAGTCGTCAAGGGAGTGAGCAGGGAGATTGAAGTGTTCCCCTATTGGTTTCGTAGTGTTGCAATTTCTGATGTCAGATTTATGTCCATTTATTCTTTGGCGCAGAGACTGTCCTGTCTGTCCAATATATAAGGCAGAGGGGCATTTCCGGCACATGATGGCATAAATCACATTGGTGGATGAGCAGGTGAACGAGCCCTTGATGGAGTAGGTGGCTTGATTAGGCCCTGTGATGGTGTCATCAGTGTAGATATGAGGGCAAAGTTGGCAGCGTGGTCTGTTGCAGGGCTGTGTTCCTGCTTTAGTGTTTCTGTTCTGTGATCTGTAGTTGCTGGTAAGTATCCTTTTAAGGTTAGGGGGCTGTCTGAAAGCAAGGAGAGGTCTGTCTCCTAAGGCTTGAGAGAGTGAGGGATCATCTTGTAAAATAGGCTGTAGATCTTTGATGATGTGATGAAGGGGTCTGGCTTGGGGGTTGTAGGTGGTGACCAGTGGTGTTCTGTTGTTGTTTTTCATGGGCTTCTCCTGCAGTAGTTGACTTCTGGGTACCTGTCTGGCTCTGTCAATTTGTTTCTTCACTTCTGCGTGTGGGTACTGTAGTTTTAAGAATGCCTGGTAGAGATCCTGAAGGTGTCTGTCTCTGTCTAAAGGGTCAGAGCAAATGCGGTTATATCTTAGGGCTTGACTGTACACAATGGATCGTGTGGTGTGTCGAGGATGAAATCACTTGTTGTGATTTGACCTCCCCCTCCTCTATGTGCTGTTCCCCAGTGTTTTGAATCCTAACACCTATTTTGATTTGCTGTTATAGCCTGACCTGATGCTATGTCATACACTTCCCTGCATTTAATTTCCTCCCACTCTGTAACTTTCCTATCTTCAAAGCGTCTGACGAAGTGGGATTTTCTTCCACGAAAGCTCATGCGATAAATAAATCTGTTCGTCTTTAAAAGTGCCACAGGACTCTGTTGTCTTTCTACAATAGACTAACACGGCTACCCCTTTGGAATGTAACTTACAATGTTTATCTTCTGTTTCCCGAGTTAGTAAAATAATTAAGTCCTCACTAAAAGAATAATGTGTTAGATCTGATTTTAATTCAGTGTTAAAATGTGAGTACAATTATCAGTACTCGTACGCTGTGGGATAGCTAAAAAATATGGAAGAAAGCCCAAAGGAAAAGAATGAGGCAGGCCATAATAATTTTTTCACCATCCAATCCTTGTCTTTTCCCCTGCTCCTTTTAGGAATCTCGCACCTCCTCTTCTTCATGGATTTCCAAATGGTTGGATACACGTAAATGCTGTTTTAAATGAGCAGACTAATTTATTTTAGTCAAATTCAAAAGTCTTAATTAATGCAAAGTTTAGATTGCAAAATTCAGCCAAGTCAATATTACTGTTGGAACCTTAGTACTTCCATTTCTTTATTGTTTGTGGTTTTAAGCTGTGTGAGCCTATTGGTCTAATGTGCATATTTTCTTCATTTAATTTCCTAATTTTTTAAAGAAAAAGTGTTAAAAAAGAGGGTGGGAGATAATTAAGAAAACAAGGAAAAAAGTTAGGTTGATAAAACTTGTAAACTGGCTGGAATTATCAGCTGGGCAAACTCCATTGGCTATGCTAGCCAAAGAATATCTAACTAGTTGGACCCTAAGAACTGACATTAAAGGTGCAGTCTAGCCTAGCAGAAAGGCTAATGTGTAGCAATTCCACCCCAAAAGTGGCCTTCGGAAGGAATTATTAATCCCTTCTTACTATTAGTTGGGACGGAAAAGTAAAATACTGCCATCCTTGATATGATGCTGTTGAGTTCTCCCATTCTGCTTGGCCAGCAACTATATGTGTGTGTGTGAGTTCATGTGTGTGTATGTGGGTTGTAGGTAAGGATCCATTATTGATCACCCTCACTGTGCACTGCCCCACACCCAGACTCAATTTAAGGAAGTTTTTTTTAGAAAAACCTTAGCTTATGATTTTCAAAGCTACCTAGTAGATTCGAACACACACATTTCCCTTTACTTTTAATGGGGAATTGGTTGTCCAGTCCCTTTAAGCAGTTTTGAAAATCTCAGCCTCAGTACCAATACAGGCTCCAGTCCAATAGCCATTGAAATCAATGGAAAGACTCCCATTGATCTCAATGGTCATTGGGTATAGGTCTGTGGGTTGTAGATGCTCTTTGTTTCCCAAACTTCAGGGACCCAATCTTAACAATAAACACAGCAAATTATTTTACATTTGTTTTGTAATAAACAAAACCCATTAGTCCACATAATGCATGAAGAGCCTGAACAATTATTTTTGTTTAAAATAGAGAAAAGGAGCACCACAGAAAATATTGAAAGTTGCTAACCTCACTTTCTTCTTGTTTGCAATTCCAAACCAACCAATATTTTCGCCAGCTTTGATATGTTGTTAAGAAAACGCTAGTAGGTTAAATAGCTTGCGCACTGTTACAAATGACTTATAGGCTTTTTTTTTTTAGGTTTTCTAGAAGCTTGGAAGGCAAAAGAATGTTTATGAGATGCTTAATAAACAGAGGAACAAATTTTTGTTATTCTGTGATTAAATTTTTACCTTCATTTGTGACCAGTGCAAACTGGAATGTGTGGTGTAATGACTAATAATTATGCCTCTTGATTTTGAACCACAAGTAACCAGAATAACTACATGAAATCTCTCAAAAAGATTTTTTTTCCAGACAGCATAATGAAGGATATTTGTCAATCGCATGAACTCAAAATCTTTTGCATCATCTTTTACAATCTGATCAAAAATTAATGCCAACAATGAATAGAACCTCTATGTTCTTTATCATTTCCAGCGCATTTTAACTAGAAATATTGATTTTTGAGGTGAAACAAGCCAAACCAAGGAGAACAAATATTGACTTTCTCCCAAAAAATAAAACATTTACTGTATTATTAAGGGCACATTAGAACATTTCTCTGTCTCTCTTTGGACCCATAAACCTTGGCAAAGCAAAAGCATCAAGTTGCATAAAGTAAAGAGCTGAATGCAGTGATTGTGAGTCTTTTTTGCATTTGTGTTAAGGAATAAGTTGTTCAAAATGACTGGAGTTACATCAATGTAAAACAAGAGTAAGAGGAGGCTTAAGTCCACCATTAGAACTTGGTGGAAATGGGAAAATGGCAAAATTGACATATTTTCTGGGTTTTGTGATATATTTATCTGAATTTTTAAATTGAAATTGTATTGATATTTGTATCAAAATTGTTTTAAAATTATTTTAAAACCCCCACCCCCCTTTTTTTTTTTTTTGACAATTCCCCTCCGGTACTTCCCCTGCCCAATTATTTAAGGAAAACCAGGTTTCTGGTAAATGAAAAATTTCAGTAAAGATTTTGAAAAGAATTTACAACAAATAAAATGTCATGGACAATTTTGAATAAAAAATGAAAATATTGAGAATTTCAACAAATATTTTGCAAAAAGTTTTGGTTTTGCAAAACGCTTTTTTTGATGTAAAAAATTTCAACCAGCTCTATCCAGTATCATGTACATGTTTCCATCTCTTAAATTATTGGCCCATTTGCTCGTACCCTGCAGAATAACCTTTTCCCCCTTTTACATGAGCCTTTACTTCTTCAAGTAAATGCAGTGAAGTAACCACTTAGGTGTGTGTTCACTCAGTGCACTAGATTTGGAGAATTTTTACCTACTAGTATCCATAGAGGGACAACACTTGCTCTTTGTTGCTATATGAGGCAATGCCACCCCAACCCCCAGTATCTTCTTACCACCTGTGGCTGGAATCAAAGCTCATTGTTGTCTAAGACTCACAACCTTTCGCTATTGTAGTGGTTTTTTTTCTAGTACTATATAGTTAGTACCCATGGCGTTAGTTAGATTTAATTTTAGTTGAATTTAGTTATGTGATGCCCTGACCAAACATTGTCCATTGTGTGGGGGAGTGACCTCAACAACAATCCCCACAGGCGGTGCTTGCCGTGCTAAGGCAATGCCCATGTCAAAGAGTGGTGCTTGATTTGTGGATCATTCACCAAACAGACTCAGGTGGCTAGGGACCTTTAGCTAAAGCACCACCTTGAGTGAGACATGAGGCCAGCTTTGGCATCAAGATCCTCATCAGACCAATGGTTGCCCTCAGGTTCCAGGAGTGCTGCTGCTTTATGGTCTGGAGTCGGCACCTCTCTAAATAAATGGAGGAGCAGTTCCCCATCAACTATGCCAAGGAAAAGACCAATAGAGACCACTCCACATTCACAGTGGGCATGGCTTATGAAGCACTATAGACATCAGGATTGGCCTTTTTCATGCAGTTGGGATGGGGGCTCCTGGACCAGTGCCTGAAGATCACCAATACCCTGTCCTTATGCCCAGTGCAATCCATGGGATGCTCCAAAATCTCAGAGGTTGCACTCCTCTGCTCGCTGTAAGGTCACATTGTGGGCAGATCAGTGGCAGGGACCATGGATCCATTGCAGGTTCAGGAACCAGTGAGGCTTACATGTGTGGAGCCTGTGGAATTGGCCTTTCCCCAGCCCTGGGGCAAGAGCCAGACGTCATGCAGTTTCCTCTTCCTCATCCCTGGACAAGTCAGCAGTGCCTAGTTCTTCTTCTTCTTCTATACCTGAAGATTTCAAGGATTATCAGGAACTTTTGTCATGTGTGGCTGCTTCCCTGGACATTCAGGTAAAGTGTCTGCAGGAGAACACCCATAAATTCTTGGATGTTCCACAGCCATCTGCTTCAGGGACAGTTGCTCTCTCTATCAACGATGCGCTCCCAAATCCTGCAGAGGTTCTCTGGATGTTGGCTTTGAAACACTATTTCATCCTGGTGCAGGGATTTGAGGGTTTTTATTTCCCCAGGCCCTGAACTCCCTGGTTGAAACCACAGTGAACTATGGAGCCCAGCAGGCCAGGTTTAAATTCACTCTTAAGGACAAGGACTTGAAAAGGATGGATTTAATGGGCAGGAAGATTTTCAGCTCTTACTCCCTGCAAATGCAGGTTGCAGACCAGCAGGCACTGTTGTCCAAATATGATTTTGTAAATTGGAGAACTATTCCTAAATTGGCGGATCAGCTGCCTGAAACCTTCAGAAAGGAATTTCGGGAGTTCATCATCGAAGGGGGCTTGGGGCCAACACATCACTGCAATCCACACTGGATGATGCATACACTTTGGCCAGAGTTATGGCCTCTGTAGTGACCATGAGAGGATCGTTGTGGCTGCAAAATTTGCACATTTGCCCCCAGGGTGCAGCAGGGCATGGAGGTCCTTTGATGTCCGAATACTTTTTTTGGATAAGATGGATGAGACTCTACACTCCTTCAAGGATTCGAGGAGCACCCTATATTCATTGGGGGTGTACACACCAGCAGTGCAACTATAATAGTCAACAGCAGCTGCAGCAACAATATTGTCTGTGACTAGGGCAGCTTTTTCCTCCACTGAGGCTGGGACTGCCCCAGAAAGGGGCATAGATCCCAGAGAAAGAGGCAGTGGGGAATGTGGTTCAGTCAATCAACACACCCTCCCCTGGCACTCCCAAGTGCCCATTTTGACTATTTGGGCCAGAGCAGTGGTTCAGTCTTCACCCCCTTTAACCCATTTCTGTTCGGGGACAGCCTACTCACTTTTGTAATGTTTGAGGCTTGATTATATCTGGCAGTGGGGACCTAAAGCACTGTCAGAACACGCTATGATATTCAGTTTCTCTTCACTCCTCCTCCCCACTCTCCCTTCCTGTTCCACTTCCGGGACTTCTCTCATGAGATATTGATCCTTGAGCAGGTCCACTCTTTATCACCTTTGGAAGTAGTGGAGGAAGTTCCTCCAGAACATCAAGGTCAGGGCTTTTATTCCTGGTATTCCTGGTTCCCAAATCCAAAGAGAAGGGGTAACACCTATTCTCAACCGCTGCAACTCAACAAATATATAAGATGCATGAGGTTTTGTATGGTCACCTTATCAATTATCTTCCCTCCATTAACTCAAAATGTCTGATTTGCTATTCTGGAACTTCAGGACACTTATTTCCAAGTGGCAATTCTCATGATCCATAGAAGATATTCTCTGGTTTGTTCAGGAGAACCCTGATTTTCAGTACGTAGTCCTTCCTTTTGTTCTGTCTTCTGCTACTTCAGTTTTTATCATATGTATGTTTGCAATGATGGCATATATCAGGAAGAACTGAAGCCTTGTCTTCCCATATCTGGATGTCTGGCTACTTGGGATAGGTCCAAAGAAGAAGCTCTTTCTTACGTATGCATTATGCTGTGCTTACTCAATCATCTGGGTCATATCCTAAACACTGGAAAGTCAATATTGGCCCCCACTCAGAAAACTGAGGTCATCAGGGGCATGTCAGACTCTGATTTAGAAAGCGTTTCTGCTGATTGTCTGTTTCCAGGCCATTGTCACCTTTGTCTCAGTTTGCAGTCTTACCCTTCCATGGCAGTTTGCATGTGCCTGAGATTTTTGAGCCACATGTCTTCATGAATGCAGGTGGTTCAGCTTGCCAGGCTGTGTCTTCTCTCCTTTCAAATGTGACTTAGGACTGTCTACTGTCCAACCCTTCACTCTCTGGACAGGTTGTTCTGCTTCTGAGACTTCTTGCAATGATGGACAATTCAAGGGAATGTATGTCAGGGCTTTCCCTTAATTTGGCCCTTGCCCACCAGTACTTTGATGAGTTGCAATGCACATCTGGGGTTACTGAAGGTTCAGGATCTGTGGACAGGAGACTTCATTGCATATCAATGTGTTGAAGCTTCAGGCCATCTACAATGCACATCATGATTTCCTAACCCACACTAAGGATTCAGTGCTGCACACACTTACAAACAACACTATTGCAATGTATTTTAAGAAAGGCAAGGGGAAGCAAACTCCAGGGTGCTCTGCCTGAACTGTGGCAGTTCTGCATCAATGAGAATATCAACCCAATAGCTGCGGCACTTTAAAGACTAACAAATTTCTTTGGGCATTAGCTTTCATGGTCTCCAACACACTTCGTCAGATGCAACCCAACAGCTGATCACTTACCTGGGTCCACTAGATGATTCTGGACCATGTCAGCAGGATTTTTTCCCCTGAGTCATGAGAGATCTCTGAAACCCAGTGCTCTGCAAATCATCTCTGCAGCTTGGGGCATCTCATGTTTGACCAATTTGCTACAAGGAACAACAGGAAATGTCCTCTGTTCTGCTCTTGAGAGGGCCTTCAGACCAACACCAATCAACTGTCCTATGCCCTTTTCCTTCAATCCCAATCATTCTTCAGGTCATCCTCAAGCTTTATGTGGATTTGGCCAACCTCATACATATTGACCCAGCTTGGCCAAGGCAGTGCTGATTTTCCAACCTTCTCACACTATCAGTTCAGCCTCCTATACCCCTTCCTCTCCATCCCTGCCCTGCTCACACAGCATTATGATCTCACTTCCTATCCCATGCTCAGATCCCTAAATCTCATAGCATTGCTGCTCCTTGGTTGAATGAGAGGGAAGAGAAATGCTTAGTGGTATTCAGCCTATCCCACTCAGTAGCAGAAAACTCTCTAAGAGAATGACCTATTTGGCAAAGTAGAAGCGTTTTTCAATCTGGTAATTGGCCTGAGGTATTCAGCTGATGATGGCTACTATCTAAAATATCTCAGAGTGTTCATTACATCTTCAGTTTTTGGTTCTTATGCTTAGCTGAAGGTGTGGTTTCAGCCATTCATTCACATATTCATGGAAAATCAGTATTTTCCAGTGCCCATGGGGAGAGATTCTTTAAAGGAGCCCTGCATCTCCACTCACCAGTGAGATAACCGGTTCCCTTGTGGGATCTCAGTACAGTCTTAGTGGCTCTGATGTGCCTCCGTTTGAGACTCTGGCATTCTGACCCTTTCCTCTTGTATCAAAAACTGTGGCAATAATGTTGCAAGGAGAGCATGTGAGTTGCAGGCTTTGATGTCAGTGTCTCCTCTCATGCAATTCTGCAAAGATAAAGTGACCTTGTAGTCAGACCCAAAATTTATCACTGAAGTGGTCTCTCAGTTTCATTTAAACCAGGTGATATTTTGTCTGTGTTTTTCCTAAGCTCCATATCTTTTCTAGAGGAGCAGCACCTTCATATATTAAATATCAGACCATGTCTGGTCTTTTATCTGGACAGGACTAAATCACTTTGGGTTTAACCTCATCTGTTTCATTTCATATGCAGACTGTATGAAGTCACAGGCAGTCTCCTCACAGATGGTCTCTACCGGTGCGTCTACACTGGCAACTTAGGTCAACTTAAGGAGACTTAAGTCGACCTACACAAAGCCGCGTCCACACTGGGCTTTTATTAAGTCAACTTAAGCACTTCCTTAAGCTGACTTAATAACAGCTTAAGTCAACTTAATAACACCACATCTGAAGAGCAACTTAAGACTTAAGTCAACTTCTTAAGTCGACTTAAAGCCAGTGTGGATGGGGACTAGCGCTAAGTCGACCTTATTAAGTCAACTTAAAGCCAATGTGGACGGCTATGTCTACTGTTAAGTCGACTTAACAAGGTCGAATTAAGTCAATTTAAAGTGTAGCCACTCTGTTAAGTTGACTTAACAAGGTCAACTTTAAGTTGACTTAAAGTCGACCTTGTTAAGTCGACGTAACAGAGTCGACTTAACTTAACAAGTGTAGATATAGCCTATGTGGATAACTTTCTGAATCAAAACAAATAAGGAGTCCTGTGGCACTGTTAAAGACTAACACATTTATTTATTGCTTTTGTGGGATAAATAAATATGTTAGTCTTTAAAAGTGTCACAGGACTCCTTGTTTGTTTTGCTGAACCAGACTAACACGGCTACTGCTTTGGTTCCTGAATCAAGACTGAGTACGAAATAGCTTCAACTTCACTCCCCTCTACAGGCACCATAAGAACACAAGCTATGTTAATAGCATTCTTAAGTGAATACTTAATCTCAATATGGGAGATTTACAGAGCTGCCATGTCATCAGTACATACATATGAATTACCATGCCATCACCACAGTATCCAGAGCAGATACAAACTTTGGTTGGGTGGTCCTGAAACGAGATTTTTGAGCTGCTCTTGTCCATGTAAGGAGATCAGCACCAGAGACAGCATCTGGCCACAGGGCTGAAAAGTTGTCAGAGAAAGAGAGCAAACATAGTGGGGTTTATCTGTTCTAGTTTGAATAATAAAAATGGTGACAGTATCATAGGCTATGTCTACACTTGCTAAAATTAGTTCGAATTAGCGATCCCCATTCATTTCAATGGCCGGTTAGTTCGAACTAAGAAATTGTGTAGCCATGGCTTTAGTTAATTCGAATTAAGCCTCCTTAATTCGAACTAACTTGCCATTGTAGACATAGCCATAATGATTAGGCATGAATAGAAATATAGTGAATTTTAAGTTTAAAGCTTTTTATAATTAGTAAATAATGATAGTACAGGGCAAGTTTTACAGAGAAAGAAACAATATAGAGATGTTAAGATACCGACCAATAGCAGAAAGGTAGACTGGGGTGAAATAAAGGTAATTCCTAATACCTGAAATGAGGAGTCAGTAGAAAGGAGGATCTGGAGGAGGTCCAAACTTGAGATAGCTAATTAGACTATCAGACAGTTGACTGGTTGAAAATGCTATCATCCTTGGATGGGGAAGATTCTGTTGTTTGACATTAATAAAGCAATCAATCAAGAAAAGGCAGAAAATCATTTATTAGGCAGAGAGCTGAAGGCCTGAGTGTGGGGTAATGATCAGAAGGACAAAAGACAGCATCAAGCAGCAAAGATATAGTGGCAATGGGCAACCAGACAGAACAAAAGAACACTTAGACAAGCCAGAAGGATTTGATTAAGGAAGTAAGTATAATTTCTCATATAAGACACGCATGTGTATCACTGTAAATAAAGCTGGGTGCTTGCATTTGAATGATTGCTAAGCCTACCCACTGTATGATTGCCTGATTAACATGCATAGAATTTTAGTCTGTAGCAATATTATTAAGTGTGTTATTGTAATGTAACTGTATACATATGTGTAGAGGAATTGTATGTTATAATAAGTTTGGTATGCTAATACAACATTGTATTAAGAATTATACATACGTCTGCAAGATTTCTTTCTCTCTTTATGCTACATTGTATACTGCAACACTATGTTTGTCAATTCAGTATTTGTATTTGCACCACAGTTAAATATTGTATTGTGTTATGAGTTCTGTACAGCAATTTTAGAGTTTTATGTTATTTTTGATGGTGCGTCACATTAGGTTATATAGTTTATGGTGTCTTGTATTGTCCCAAGTGGCTTATATCATTTGTTACATTTGTGACATTGATTTTCTATTTAAACTGTATTAAAATTAGCATTTTATAAATAGACATTTTGTTTTCAAAGAAATTACTGTCCAAGCATCAATCTTTAGAGTGGAAGGCTGCATCCATGTCCTCCTAAGGCTGAACTGACGTAGGCAGGCCTAGAGAGTTTTCCAATGACCATTTCCCATTACCCGTTTTCATAATTAAGGCTTGGATTGGTTCATCAGTAAAACTAAGCCGCTATGGGATCACTTAGGTCCAAAGTTTTGGAATAACAACCCTGCAATTCTTGTTTAAATTCACAATAAGCCCCACCTTCTGTGGGTACTGCTTGTAAGTCACCTAAGTGAAATACACAGGTGGATGTGTTTGATGAAGACATGGTTATTTACTGTAATTAATACATCTTTGAGATGTGATGTAGACTTGTATTCCACAACCTACCCTCTGTCCCATCAGCACTGGGGTCTGTTCTCTGGCTGTTCATTGTGGAGGAACTGAGGAGAGATGGGGCAGGATAGCCTCATATACATATAGCCAGGGGACGAGCTGTGGCCACAAGGCATAAAAGCTACCCCTTTATGGGTACTGCTTCTTTGGCTCTGGCGCACTGGAAGCACACACACCTAAGTGAAACATATGTCTGCACTGCTTCTCAAAGAATCATAGTTACAGTAAGTAACTGTTTTATTTCACAGCATAAACTATATAGGAAAACCATGGCCTTCCACATAACATTTTCATTGCTACCTTAAAACGACGTTTCAAATGTTGTTTGTTTAAATAAAAATGGGAACAGGTGGGCTTTTCAATAAGTGAAGGGAACATTTTGCTGGCAGCTGGATGTGATAAGAATTTACAGCCAAGAAAGCAAAAGTAACAGAAACATATTTACTGTTTTTGAGGCGGTTTTTTTTTATTCACATGTTAACCATCTGTTAAGTTGGTGAAAAGATTTTTTTTTTGTTTTGGGTTTTTTTTTAAGTAAGGCTGCAGAAACAATAGTTTTCCACAGTTGTGAACTGGTATTCACCCTGTAGGTTCATCTTTTAGGCTTTGGAAAACATCTGTGAAGGCTACGGGCCTGGAAATATGGCAATTTTATGCAAATAATGTCATAACCTAATTTAAATATTTCAGCATGTAATATAATTTAAAAAAAAACTTTACATGTGAAATCTTTCTCTGCGGCCTCCTCTGATCCCTTCAGTTCCCTACTCCTTCTCCCTGTGAAGCCACAGTTTCCCCCCACCCTTAAGTTTGCCTCATTAGGATCCCCCACCCTCTCCCTCTGATCTCTCCCTAACCTGCCTAAGGCCATAGATGCATGTCTATAGTGACATTTGGTACAGCGGTGTTGGGGAAATTTGTATAGTGTCACGTTAGCATAGCTCTATCTCTGTGGGCCAACTGAGGACTATACCCATATGGGTGTTAATTTATATGTTTGAAATTTTGGAGCACTGTAGCAGGAACCCCAAGGAGTGATTTCTAGTCAGGGGTAGAACCCTATAGGACTAACTATATAGATGTTCTGCAGGAGATGTCAGGCAACTTCTCCACTTTTCCCTAGTTCTTATAGAAGGGGGCAGATTGCTAGTAGAGAGTGGGTAGTGCAGGCCTTTACAAATTGTTTCTGGTCACCACGGCAACCAGTTTTAGTAGCCTGTCACCTAGCTCCACTGCAGAAATGTAATGGAGGAGTGACCTCTGGTGACCAAAAATAAAACTGTTGGCACCCAGCTATGAGCCAAGTTTGTCCATCCCTGGGATAGTAGAATCAGGGTTGGTGGAGTGCTTATTAGCACCACTAGTGGCCCCGAACACTATAAAAATTTCAAAAACACCAAAATGGCTTAGGAGCTTAAATTCCTTTCATTTTCAATGAGACTTAGGGGCCAAAGTACCTAAGCCACTTTTGAAAATGGCACTTAGACACTTTTGAAAACTCTGCCTATTAACTGGAAAAGTAACATGGCCTTGTGAAGTTCTCTTGTCCCTTAAAGATTTTACCACAGGGTGGGTTTCTCTGACCCTTAAACAGGAAATCTTTGACAGTTTCAGGAAAAGAACCTAGATCTTCTGATTCCACCCCTGCACTTCATCCACAAGATCATCCTTCCCCAGCTTATGACATGGAAGTAAAAAGGGGAGGGTCAAGGTAGAGTGAGTTTTAGTATCATTTTTTATAGTAATATAAATTGACTGAGAGTTTAAATATGGAAAGTATTACAATAACTATGCAACTTTATATGATTAGAAGCACACTTTGCTGCAGATATGATCTGTATTACCAACAAAGTAAGTACGTATAGGGTCTGTTTTAACTTAGTTATCCTTTAGTCCTTTTTTCTGTTTATTGTTATATAACAGTTGTGATGGTGAAATGCATAATGACTATTCCGGACAGTATGATAGAGCATCATATGGCATTTATATTGGAGGCTAAAGCACTATAAACATATGAAAGTAATTTACAGATGCAATTAAACTTCTAAACAAAGAACTTCATAAATATTTCATTTGAAAACTGGGCATCAACCAACTACCTGAGGGCGGAGGGGACTATTTTTTAATACAACATAATAAATATTTAATAAAAATGTTGTTTTAGGTGCAACTGTGTTAACTCTCCTTGACAGCTGAGTATTGAAATGTATCTTATACTCAGTTCCTTCTTATGTTTTATCTAAAACAGCAAGGAACTGTGAATTTATCGCCTGGCATTCTGATAAACAATGGAAGCAATATTTATAGGTTACATTACATTATATTCATTTCTATACACCTTTAACTCAGATCACTCTTCCTCCCCACAGAGACTTTTCTACTAATGGGACAAATCCTGAGCTCCTTACTCAGTTCATGTTTAGTCCCTATGTAGGCAAATCTTTCACTGAAGTCAATGGATTGATGGTAGCCACTCCATTTTTAGGGTGGAACCTAGCACGTGGAGCCTTTAAATAAAGAATGGATGTCTTTCTAAAGGATATAATATAGTTCAAACACAAGTTATGGCTCCATGCAGGAATTAGTGGTTGATGGAATTAGTAGTTCTATTCCCTGAGTTATGCTAGTAGTCAGATTAAATGATCATAGTGATCCCCTCCGGTCTTGAAACCAATGAATGTGTGATTTTCAACCACCCTCACTTCTCTAGAGAGAAGCTGATCTTGCCTGAACATCACATACAGCATATTATCCCAGGATAGAGTGTTTCCTATACATTTGGTAAAAATCAGAGCGGGGGTATTAAAGTTTTGAGATGAAACCTGGCCCCCCTAAATTAATTAGAGTTTTGAAATGGATGTTAGTGGGGCCAGGATTTTACCCATGGTGTTTTGGAACCCTATCTGAAGTTCATTTTTGAACATTCTTGTAGTATTGTAATATTGTAAACATATTATAAATGGAAATCTTTCAATTTATTTTGTTAGCCTAATTGAGAAGTGCCCTTTTGTATTTCGGGGTGAACAGTGGGGGATAAAAATCTTTAATAAAGACATAAAAGCCGCTTATGGCACAAAGTTGGGCAGATAAGGGATTTACTGGGAATTAATTACAACAGTGATATGTAAAGGAGCCAATGGAATATCAAAGGATGGCTCTTGAAAGGAAAAGAAGAGGAAATGGTTGTCTACCATAGCAATGCTATAAGGTGGGGAAGCAAGAAAGGACTAGAAAACTGCCTAAAAGAAATGTTAGGGATTTTTTTCCTCTTGGCTAAAGAAACTATGTTTTATGTTCAGGAATTGTTGGACCAAGACAAAGAAGGTTTTGATATTAAGTACATTGGGCTGGGGAAGAGAAATGGCCTGCAGCATTTCATTTCTTTATTTCTTTGCTTTTTCCTCCCTTTCTGGTCCTTGGGGCGGCAGCCTGGGCCACAGCTGTACAGAGCTATTTTCATGTGAATACTGATGAAACTTTAACATTATGTTTAAAGATTTATAAGCAAAGCTTGAAGCACCATATACTATTGTAGGTTGTGTGATAGTTTCTATTATGAATCTCTCTGTTTACCTTTGTCAAACTTTAATCATTTAGGCTGAAATTTTCAATGCTGAGTTTCTGCCTCAGGCTGGATGTTTTTTGGAAAATTTCACCCAAAATGGTTCAATGATTGCCAAGAATAATGGTAGAGAAAAATACATTGTTTTGCCCAAGTGAAAAAATTATTGAGATTTTTTCTTTCACATGCTCTAGAGTGAGCAATGAAAAGTCACCCATACTTGGCCAAGTTATAAGCCTTTGAAAAAGTGCAGTTCACCCATGCTCAGGAAAGGCTTGCTATTTCTTGGCAAGTAAACTCTCCAAAGATTCTGTCCTCACTAAGCATGCTCCATCTGCTCAGAGCTTCTTGTGCTGAGCAGAATGTGCATGCGCCATCCCCATAGAGTGACTGAACATGCTCTAGCCCTGGGACATAGGGATGAAGCTGGAATTTCCTTGTAATGACTCCTTCTGGCTGCTGCTGGCCAAGATATATCTTTCCACAGATCAACTATTACTGAGTAACTGCTACTCACTGTGGCTATTTCCACACTTGCACTTTTAAGTCGACTTAGTGTGTCTACACTTAAAATTAAAGTCGACTTAAAGGGGAACTTACAAAGTCGACCTAGAGCGTCCACACTGGATGCTCTAGGTCGACTTTGTGGGGCTAGGGGGACCTTGGGCAGGTCCACGGTGGCAGGGGGGCACCCCCTGTGTACAATGGGGCAAAGGGGTACAGGGACCCTGCCAAGGCAGAGCCCTGTGTGTGATGCTGTCTGGATTTAGGGAAGCATTTATGATATTATTTTCTATGGATATCTCATAAATGCTATAATCCATAGGAACTATGCCATGTTTGGTATCAATAGAAAGGTAGTAATTTGCTGGGAATGATTATATAGTTTATGTCTAGGAATTCTATTTTGATTAAAAGTTACGAATTTGATGTTATATCCATACTTTAACTTGTGTCCTTCTGGACAAATGCCTTAGACGGGAGGGTATGAACAACCATTGTCTCCTTAATGTTTAGGAATCTTCCAGATGATATGGTCCCAGGGAGTATCCTGCTGAGCCATTAAGGAGACAATGGTTGTTCGCCATATACATTTTATTTATAATAACCTATCTTTTCTCTTTTTTTAAAGCTAAAGACCAGATTCCATTGGTTTCAATGAGGTTTGACTCAAGCTCAATATCTATGGACAATTTTTTTTTAAAGGCATGATTGATAATACCTTAACATGGTCCAAACCACAGGTTTTTAAAGAAAAGCTTTAAACTATATATCAGTTTGATCTTTATATTGTTCTTAATTATTTTTATAATATATCTTGATCTTAAAATTACTTGAGCTTGAATTGAAAAATTTCTGGGACTGTTTAAAAAGCATGATTGTAAACTCTACTGGGGTTTTTTATGATACTGTCAATGTGTCTGCAAGAAAAGCGTTTTTGAAGACTACTATTGCATCCACAAAGTAGGATTCCCTAGTCATTGCATTGTATTTCTGTTAAATACACAAGGTCACTCTGCATTACCACCCAATGCCTTTGTCATTAAATTCTGTTTGAAGTTTTCATTCCTCAACTTACATTATCTGACTGGGCAATCATTCCCTGGAACATTTTAAAACAAATGATAATTTCAGTTCTAACAAGCACACAATCTTTCCGAAAGCACTCAGCACCAATCATCATGCCATGTTATCGTTTATAATTTTAATAATCTCACCACGCTAAAGAAGAGAAGAGAACTGCACAAGTCAAGGGAACATGGTAAATATTCATTCTATGTAAATGAGCTTAAGCAAAACTGTTTGTGGACTGTGCAGCTCCTAAAAGAAAGAAACTATGAAGTTAAATAAAACAGAACGAATGAACAAAACATGTGCAGTGTGAGAACATTAGGAAAGATGCAGTACTAAGCATACATTGGGTCAGTAATTTTAATTAACCAATTATCCATACCATGTTTCTGATTAATTTCTTGGATTTTTGATTGCTCTGCCAAGATATGGGCTTGAGAAAATTAGAGCTATATAAATTTACTAATCAAAAATAGAATTTTAAGATAAATTGAAAGGTACCAGAAAGTAAAGATGGTTGTACAATATTGCGGACAGTGTTGGCAATAGGGTTTGCTTCAATGTTGCCTGTTGCCAACTCTGCCCACACATCAACTCCAGTGACACCATCACAGGTCCTAACCACATCAGCCATACAGTCAGGAGCCCTTTCACCTGCTTATCCACTAATGTGATATATGCCATCATGTGCCAGCAATGCCCCTCTGCCATGTACATTGGCCAGACTGGACTGTCACTATGCAAAAGAATAAATATAAACAAATCTGACCTCAAGAATAGTAACATTCGTAAACCAGTAGGAGAGGACTTCAATCTGCCTGGACACTCAGTAGCAGATTTGAAAGTTGCCGTACGTCAACAAAAAAACTTCAAAAACAGACGTCAATGTGAAACTGCAGAGCTGGAACTCCTTTGCAAACTTGACACAATCAGATTTGGTCTGAATACAGACTTGGAATGGTTAGCTCATTACAAAAAGTAATTGTCCTTCTGCACACCGTCTCACCTTCTAATCAACTGTTGAGAATGGACCTCATCTACCCTAACTGAATTGACTTTGTTAGCACTTGCCCACCCCATAGTAATGTTTCTCACGCATCCTTGCATGTGTATATGTACCTCCTAACTGCAGTTTCCACTTCATGCATCTGATGAAGTGGGTTGTAGCCAACAAATTTTTATGCCTCAAAAAAAAATTGTTAGTTTTTAAGCTGCTGCAGGACTCTTCTTGGGTACATCTACACTAGAGGCTCTGTTAAGTCGACTTAATCAAGGTCGACTTTAAGTTGTTTGCTAAGTCGACTTAGACAGTCCACACTGGCAGGTGCTAGGTTGATGGAGGAGTGGGCAGGAACTCTACGAGGGGGCCTGGAGGCCAATTAGGTTGACTTAAGTGCTATCGCCTGTCTACACTGGCTTAGGTCAACTTAAGCCTTAGATCGACCTTAAGAGGTGGTGTTATTAAGTCGACTTAAGGAAGCGCTTAAGGTGACTTAATAAAAGCCCAGCATGGATGCAGGAGTCTGTACGTTGACTTAACCTTCCTTAAGTTGATGTAAGGCTCCAGTGTGGACATACACCTTGTGTTTACTGTATATAGACTAACACAGCTACCCCTCTGGAATAGAATAATTATGCTACTCACAAAACAACCTCTTGAAAAAGTGAGGATTTAAACCTGTCTCCCACATCCCGGGTGAATGCCTTAGCCACCAACCTAAAAGTTCTAAGGTGGGTGGCAGCATCATCTTCTCCAATCATTTTGTGAATCTAGCCCTTTCAGAATGCCTGGAAACTAAACATTTTGGCCTGACTTAAATGTTTAATTGAATGCAAGCTGACTTTTTTGATTCACTGAATATTTTTGAAATTTTCTGATTTGGTTCCATTTAAACAGCTTTTAAAAAAAAATAAAATTCAGAAATTCCAGAGAACCCGACCCCACCCCCAACAAATGATTTATTTACTCAAGTCTACTAGTAGGTGTAGCTACAGGCTATTTGTAATGCTATTTTTGGTTTACTATAAACACATATTATTTTGACCAAATGGTAAAACAGTGGTAACTCATAATAATTCATGATTTTTTATAATTCATACATATTAATTCAAGCTTCTTTTTCTTTGCTTGAAAAGTGGTAGTTTTGTATGACACTACAATTATATGTTCTCTCTATGCTGTAACTGTGTTAAGCATATATGCTGTCTCATCTGTCTTTTTACTGAATGTAAATACAGTTTATTATTAAAGTAGTGCTATGCTGAACTAATATAAAGAATTTTCCAGTCTCAGATTTCTTTTCCATTGTTTAAGGTGAACAGTAAACTTACACACACAGTTAAGAGGCAAAGTGAGTAAAGTACTATCTTTTATTGGACCAACTTCTTTAGGTGAAAAACAAGTTTTCGAGCTACACAGAGCTCTTCAGTTAGTTCGAAAGTTTGTCTCTTCCATCAACAAATGTTGGTCCAATAAAAGATATTACCTCACCCATTAATATCCTGGGTCCAACACAGCTACAACATTGCAAATATGATACAGTTGAATAATTTCCAGGATTTATAAGTCAGCTATGTACTTTCTATGTAGCATCTACCTTAGAATAAACAAGTCATCACTTTGTAAAAAGGAGATACTTATCTAAAAGACTTTGGGTACGTCTACACTGGAGGCTCTGTTAAGTCGACTTAACCAAGGTTGACTTTAAATCGACTTAAAGTCGACCTTGTTAAGTCAACTTAGAGACTCCACAGCCCTGCGTCCACACTGACAGGTGCTAGGTTGAGGGAGGAGTGGCCTGGAACTCTGCGAGGGGTCCTGGAGGCCAATTAGGTCAACTTATGGGCTATTCCTTGTCTACACTGGCTTAAGTCAACTTAATAAGATTGACGTAAACCTTAGGTCGACCGTAAGAGGTGGTGTTATTAAGTTAACTTAAGAAAGCACTTAGGTCGACCTAATAAGCACCCAGTGTGGATGCAGTGGTCTGTAGGTTGACTTAACCGTCCTTAAGTCGACCTAAGGCTCCAGTGTGGACGTACCCTTTGTTATTAATCATATGGAACCTACATGTGGATAAATTCTCCAGCTCAATTGATATTTTACAACGCCTTTCAAAACAGTTAAAAATTTCATACAGCTGTGTAGTTTTATGCCAATATTGCTTCAGTCTTCCTTTAGGGCTTAAAAGAAAATGTCAGTAAGATGTTTATTTGTGATAAATCTTTATTTCGAGCAGTAGGTGGAGTCCTCCGAGTCCAGCGACTAGGTCTCATCTCTTGACTTGATCAGGAGTTTTTCAGCTTGTAGGAAGAGATTTGCATCAAGCTCCTTTTATTCAGTGGTTTGTTAACAGTCTCCTTTCTGAAGAGGTGATGTGGTCCAATCAGAATAAAATCCACTCTTGCATTAAAAGTGGCAAAATCCAATTGAATTGCAAGGCAGGCTTTGTGTGTCACTGCTTTGTAATCCAAGGGGAAAGCAGAGGACTTTCTTTTGTTGCTTTGTAGATCTAAATCATACAAGTGAGTATGTGCTATTGTGATATCCCAGTGCTGCTTCCAGGATTTAAATGGGTTAAGCAACTGATAGTCATCCATTCTAAATATCTTTTTCTACGGTCTTTTGTTCTGCCGTATACAGATCTGTGATTTCTTTGAAGCTCCCATGAGGCCTTTCTGTTCAGTGTGATGTAATTTTCTTTGTTATTCGCATGTTCCTTCTCCAGTTGAAATTTCTCTCAGTAACTTTATTTCTCTGTAGATATATCCATTTTGAAGCTTTATGATATTTAGAAACAGTCTCTCTCTGTACTTTGTAATGTATTGGATCATTTTCCTCCTGAATCACACCATGGGTTTTGATGGAAAGCAACATAGCAACAGAGGCTTATCTGACATTTTACGTCATTTATGACTAAGTTTTACATTAAACAAAACATTTTTTTAAAATATTGTGGTATTCATTTGTTTTCATGTCAGTGCCAAAACCAGCTGCAGAAGAGAATTGAAGTGAATACTAACGCAAACTATGGTTAGTACCAATGTATCCATTGCCTAAAGCAATATACTACACAACTGATGAAGAATGCAATGAAAACACACATTCTTATTTCCTTCCTAACCCTTTACTAAGGACTGCCTGCCCTAAATACCACCCTAACTCTTTGTCTTAAAAGGCTACTTTCAAATTCCTCCAAGGCACAATTTCATTTGCCTTTTCATTGAAAACCAGCTTTACTAGATAATCAATTTTTGCTGGTCCTTTTTGTGATTACTTTTCCAGTATCTGTGCTGCTCCTGCCAACCCTTAACTGACTGCTTTTCTCTAAGAAATTATTCCCGCAAAGTAATTTTTAATAGTTTGTCCAGGCTTGTTTTAAATATCCCAAATTTTGTAGCTTTCTTAGTTTCCCATTGGAATCTGTTCCATGTGTGAATAGATCTCACCTCCGGAAAGATTTATTTTTCTTTGATATTCAGTCACATTTTCTCTTTCTTAAGTTATCTTACTACAGCCAGATACAACCACTCGTATCACACTAAATAACTCTCCTAGAACCTACATTCTTCAAATATTTTTAGAGGGTTGTCATGTCTTCTCATTGCAATGCTCTATATTTTTAGATGAGTAAATCATTCATCATGTATGAGTTGCTCCAGATGCTTGGATCCCTTTAAGCTGTTAATATCTTTAGGTACTTAAGACGCAACACAATATTCTAGAAGCCAAATGGAGAACAATTTAAAATCTAAACTTAGACATTTCCTTTACCTTTATTTAAAAATCAAAAACATTTGCAAATACTCACAATTGAACTGAAATTTCTTGTTTTATATTGAATAAAACAGTTTGTTCAAGCAGAAATGCATTTTTTAAAAATATTTTTCAAAATTTCAGAGTCAGTAAATCTTATGTTCATTCAGGTCTCTAACTATCTGTCGTGACTCACTTCTTCTGTGTATGCAATTCAGAACTACATTTGCCTCTTTTGCTGCCATATAGCATTTTAACTCAAATATAATTTGTTGTTCATTATTAGCCCAAGTGTATTCAACATAATTGCTTTTTAGGTCTCCCTCTCAGATTGAACTGAATATCTGTATCTTGGAGTATTTGTTTCAAGATGTATTAGATTTCATTTTCCTAGACTGAATCTGATTGATTTATTTTCCCCCATGATTCTAATTTGAATATCTTATTATTTCTCTATGCTCACTGAGGTTACTACTAACTCCTCAGTTTAATATATATGCAAATATCAGTCAGGAGCTCCTTACTTCTGCTTCTGCATTGGCTAGTAAAGTCAGGTGCTTAGGTAGTGGAAATCTGCAGATGTGTGGGGGTGGGGGAAAAAAGAGATGACATTGTTTTCTTACTAAGAAACACAATAGATTTCTAAAATAAAATTAAAAAAAAAGAATTCTTCCCTTCAAAGAAAGTCCCAACCAATTGTAGCTGGGAGGTTGGTCTCCCTCAGAGGTCAATATTGAGGGAGGACCACTCTCCACTCCTAAGATCGCTTACACTAACCAAGAAAAACCAACAAAATTTAATAGCTTTGGTGATTTCAGTAATTCTGTAGTTAGAAATCCAGAGCCTGGGCCTTTATGCATTCCAAATTCCAACAGACTTCATAAGCTCTTTAGGGCTTAAGAGGCTGTCTTTTTGTTCTGTGTTTGTACAGTACCAAGCATACTGGTCTGTGATGGGGCTCCAGAGCACTGTTCTAACACAAATAATAACAACAGTCTGATACCTCAGAAATGCCCAAGATAGATTGACCTTAATTGGAGTCATAGCCTGAATATTACTACAGACACACATAACTCAAAATACTATTTTAAGCCATATTTGTAATGGATGGGAAGGGAAATGAATTGGTTTCTTGTCTGGGAATAAAGAGTCCAAGGTCTTCAGGCTACACGCTCTGGCCCAAATGGCTCCCCTCTCCCTCTCCCTCTCCATTTAACAGCTGGCGTGTCTGTGGAGTACTGCCAAGTACTCACGCTATTATTTCTTGCTCTCATTTTATTGTCTACATTTAATATTTTTTAACAAACTGTTCCTATAAAAATGTATCCTGGGGTCTTCTGATCTCCTTTTCAGTCAGAAAATAATATCCTTTCTGCTGAGTCTTCATATGAACATCATGGCCACCCACACTCAAAAGTAAAAGTTCCCTCTGTCTCAGTTGGCCTGTGATGGCAGACAGTTGAAGAATCTATGTAACCACAGGTACAGAGAATTTCACTTCTGGATTTTGGCCAGGTGAAAAAGAGTATGAGCATAGCTAACTCTCTTTTTTCCTGCCTTGCCAAGAATTAGATATTTATGCTAAGTTGTGTGTATGGGGGAAGGAGTGGGAGGGAATAACTAAACTAATAAATTGAAAAAGTTGATAATGGGGTTTAATGTTTATGCTACTTCTTGTTTTATGATAAAATATTCTGCTAATGAATATATTCCTTGCACTCCATAAAAAGAAGGCCTGAAATAAACATGCACTGGAACCTGTGGAAAAGAGCACTTCCAACAAGAAACTCCATGTCTTGAATCAACATTTTAGAATGTTCCTCAGGTTTCTGGCAATTCTTTGTTCAGCCATTAACTAAAATCTCTGCTAGATAGCCAGTCTTTGCAGGCTTTTTCAGATGCTGCTTAACACAGGTTTTGTCTTTGTGCTAATATTAAGTATTTACAAGAGGCCTTGAAGTGTAAGGCTGTGTTCCTGCAATGAGTTCCATGTAGGCAGACTTGTTTGTTCACGTGGAACCTTTCTAAAGATAATTGGGTCTGTGTGGGCACAGGGATCACCCCACATTGAGTTAATCACAGGATTAGGGCTTGAGTTCTCATAGAACCTCTTGCTACTAAACTCCATTTATTAAAGTTGGTCAAATAATGAGGGGGAAATTCCATGAATATTTCTTTGAATTTTTATAAAAATACGTGGGGGCCATATTGACTACTATCACAACTAAACAACATACACTGAATTTTGAATATTTCTAACCAATCCACAGTAACATATACATAGCACAAGAGGGTGGTGAATTCTTAATTGTGAATTATTTGCACAAATGGTTTAGTACAGACGAGACCAGGGTGCTATTTTCTCCTTCTGAGGGAGGAGTTTGTCTGCCCTTTGTAGGCTTGCAAGTTAGGAGTCCTGCTAGATCCTCAGTTCCTTATGGGTGCCCATGCAGTGGCAATGACCGAAAGAGCTTTTGTCAGTTCTACTTTGCCAGGATCTGCGGAGTGGAAAACCTGCCTTATGAAAGGAGACTTAAACAGCTTGGCTCATTTAGCCTAACCAAAAGAAGGTTGAGGGGAGATAGAATTGCTCTCTGGGTATAATAGTGGACCACAAGCTAAATAGGAGTCAGCAGTGTAATACTATTGCCAAAAAAGCAAACGCCATTCTGGGGTGTATTAACAGGAGTATTGTAAGTAAGACATGAGAAGTGATTCTTCCACTCTACTCTGCACTGTTTAGGCCTCAGCTTGAGTACTGTGTCCAGTTCTGGGTGCCTCATTTCAAAAAAGATGTGGAGAAACTGGAGAAAGTCCAGAGAAGGGCAACAAAAAGGATTAGAGGTCTGGAACATTTGACCTATGAGGGAAGATTGAAAGAGCTGTGTTTGTTTAGTTTAGAAAAAAGGAGACTGAGAAGGGATATGATAACAGTTTTCAAATAACTAAAAGGTTGTTATGAGGAAGAAGGAGAAAAACTATTCTCCTTAATCACAGATGATAGGAGAAGAAGCAATGGGCTTAAATTATAGCAAGGGAGGTTCAGCCTAGACATTAGAAAAAAATTCCTATCTGTCAGGATGATTAAGCACTCGAATAAGTTGCCTCGGCAGGTAGTGGAATCTCCTACACTGGAGGTTTTTAAGAGCAGGTGAGAGAAACACCGGTCAGGGATGGTTTAATGGGGGTACTTGGTCCTGCCATGAGTGCAGGGAACTGGACTCGATGACCTGTCATGGTCCCTTCCAGTTTCTATGATTCTATAAGTACATCAGAGGGATAAATACCAGGGAGGAAGAGGAATTATTTGAGTATAGCACCAGTGAGGACACAAGAACAAATGGATACAAATTGTCCATCAGGAAATTTAGGCTTCAAATCAGACCCAGGTTTCTAACCATCAGAGGAGTACAGTTCTGGAATAGCCTACCAAAGGGAGCTGTGGGGGCAAAAAGCATAACTGCCTTAAAAACCGAGCTTGACAAATTTATGGAGGGGATGATATGAGGGGACAGCCAAGTTTGGCAATTGACTCATCTTTGACTACTGGTGGTGGATATGCTAATGGCCTGAGAAGGGAGATGGGGTGGGTTCTGAGTTATTATAGAGAATTCTTGCTTGGGTGACTGGCTGGTGAGACTTTCCCACATGCTCAAGGTTTAACTGATCATCATATTTGAGTTGGGAAGGAATTTTCCCCAGGGCAGATTGGCTAGGGCTCTGAGGGTTTTTTGCCTTCCTCTGTAACATGGGGAATGGCTCACTTGCTGGTGGATTCTCTGTATCTTAAAGTCTTTAAATCATGACTTGAGGACTTTAATAACTCAGTCAAAGATTAGAGATTTATTGCAGGAATGGGTAGGTGAGGTTTTGTTGCCTGCATTGTGCAGAAGGCCAGACTAGATGATTGTATTGGTCCCTTCTGACCTTAGAGTCTATGGCTATGTCTACATTTGCAAGTTAGTTCGAATGAAGGAAGCTTTATTCGAACTAACTTAAGCCTTGGCCACACTAGGCTTTCATTAGTTCGAATTAAGGGCTTCCTGAATTTGAACTAATACATTTTATTGCTTAGTTTGAACTAACCCTTAATTTGAAATAGTTTGAATTAAGTCAATGTGGCCTTATTAGTTCGAACTAACTGCTTAGTTCAAACTAATCGGCAGATTGATCTTCATGAAACTGACTAATTTGAACTAAGCAAGTGCCCTGCATGGACATGGCTAGTTCGAACTAGCATTCTAGTGGGGTCATGTTAGTTTGAATTAAGTTAATTCGAACTAGCATGGCCCCACTAGAATGGTAGTTCGAACTAACTAATTCAAACTAATTTTAGTTAGTTCGAGTTAATTTGAACTAACTAAAATTAGTTTGAATTAGTTAGTTCGAATTAACTAATTCGAACTAGCTTTTGTAAGTGTAGACATAGCCTATGAGTCTATGAAGTGGCAACATTTTCTTTTGGATGCTGAAGATATGTATATTTGCTGAGAGTGATGGGTGGGCGAGTTTTAAATACATATAAAAATTGGTTTTATCTGTCATAATGAGATAAAGTGGATGGAAGTTGAAGCTAGAAAAATTCAGACTAGAAGGCACACATTTTTAACAGTGCACTCAACTAATCATTGAAACAACTTACGTTTTGGGATGTAATGATTTCTCCAGCACTGCATTTGAGAGTAGGTGTCTTTTAAATATATAAGCTATAGCTCAACATATGTTACGGGCTTGATGCAGAGGGTACTGGGCTAGGTTCTTTGGCCTATATTATTCAGGAGGTCAGGTTAGATGATCATAATGGTTCCTTCTGGCCTTAAACTCTATGAATCTATATAATTTATATAGTTTTAGATAAAGGAAAAATACTGGGTATTTGAATAAGAAATGTTTTGGAAAAAGATTCACTAGAAGTTAAACAGAAAAAAAATATCAGAAAAACAAGTACAATAGGAATAGGGAGGGCTCTTATTAAATAGAATTCAATTTCCAAAATTTCTGTCCAAGTTATGATTCTATTAATTTTGATCCATTCCTGATGATACTTTTATTTGGGAACTACCTTGCTATTACAGAGCTATTGCTCTTTTTCACTTGCCTTGGAGCTTAAGTTTACAATTTTTCCTCTTTGTCCTCCTCCTTCACATCAACTGTGTCCCATGTTCCGATTAAAGGGATTGACATTGTCACAGCTAGAATTCTGGCAGCATGGCAATTTAAATTCTGTATGAAGAGACTGCTTTGATGAAGGGGTTCCCACTGTCCCTTTATCCCCCTGCAAATAAAATGTCAAGTGATATTTTCCCTCCCCAATCCATTTGTTTTGGAAAAATGGGTAAAATATGCGGTTACATTTACTTTCCAGAATATTAGTGCTTTTTTATGGTGTGCTGGATCTGCTGTTGAAGCATTCTTTTTCAGTCTGAACATGTCCCCAACTGAAATCAAAGGAAAAGCTTTGCTTTCAGTGACTTCTGTGAAAGCAGAATTGGGATCTTCCTTGCCAACATGGCTGGCTGGATCTGTGTATCTGAAACTCCAAGCCAGATCCACAACTCGTGGAAATCGTTGTAGCTCCATTGGAGTCAACAGAGGTCTACAGATTCACACTTGCTGATCTGTTCTCCAGAGTCATCTTGCCCTTCTTCATTATACATTATCAAACGTTATTTTCTTTGAGTATCTGGTTCCCAGCCCTAAACTCTGTTTTCCTAAATGAATATTCTCTCAAAAAGTAGACATAAAAATATCATCAAGGCTTTTATAGGACAAGCCCAATTCACCTTTTCAAGAATAAAGAACTGGCCTAGGCATCAATGAAGATTCAGTTGGAGTCTTGAGTGAGTCATTCCCCTTCCCTTAGCTGTCTTGGAACCACAATGAAGTAATGCTCACTAACTCAGGACATGGGTGAAATATACAAGGACACTGTTTGTCACCTGATCTGGGGGGTGGGGGTGGGGAGAATAAGCCCCAGAGGGAAGAAGGAGCGTTTTCAAAGGGGAGACATTTGCCATGCGCTCTCTCTTCCACCTCATCTACAAATGCCACCAAGCCATTGAAGTGCTGACTAAAGGGAAGAACCTGGTTGAAGGGAAACCAGCCAGCCTGTGGAGAGATTAACCTAAGATTGTAGGGTTGCTGAAAGTGTTAAGCTTAGTTAAGAATGCATTTTGCTTTTCTTTTCTCTTCACCAAATCTGACTTGTTATCCTTTGATTTATAATCACTTAAAATCCTTCCATAGTTAATGTGTTTGTTTGTCTTACCTTAAGCAGTGCACCTGATTTGAAGGATGTTGGAGACTTCACTTGGTGTGGCAGGACCGGTGCATTTCAGTTTCTTTGTTAAACTGATAAATTTATGAGCTTACACTGTTCAGTAGGCATCACTGAACACTGTAAGATGGAGACTGGGACTGGGGCTGGGGCTGGGGCTGTTGTCTGGGATCATTCTAATCCGTTGTATAATCTAAAGAGTGGCTGACTAGAAGCACTCACTCACTTAGGGTATGTCTGCACTAGAGGCTCTGTTAAATCAACTTACAGAGTCCACACTAAAAATGTAAGTCAACTGCCTATGTCCACACTGGCGGTTGCTAAGTCGACAGAGTGCATTGTGGGTAGATGTTCCACATGGAATCGGGGCCTATAGGCCAATTAGGTCGACTTAAGGGCACTCCCCATCCACATTGGCTTAAGTTGACTTAATGTCGACTTAAGCGTTAAGTCGACCTTCAGGGGTGGAGTTATTAAGTCAACTTAAGGAAGCATTTAAGTCGACTTAAGGAAGCGCAGCATTCTGTAGGTCGACTTAAGTGTTGTTAACTCCACTTAAGGTGCAAATGTAGACATACCCTTAGTTGGGAGCAGCATTCTTTCTGGAGGCTGTGCATGAACAATCTGGGAATGGAGAGTCTTCACAGCACAGCAGGGTAAAGGAGGCTGCAAGGGCACATCTACACTTGCACCTTAGGTCAACTTAACGACGCTTAAGTTGACTTAATAACACCACCTCTGAAAGTCTACTTAAGGCTTAAATCCATCTTATTAAGATGACTTAAGCCAGTGTAGACAGGTATGTCTACACTAAAGGCTCTGTTAAGTCGACTTAACAAGGTCAACTAAAATCAACTTTAAGTGCAGACGCTCTATTAAGTCGACCTAACAAGGTTGACCGTAAGTCAACTTTAAGTGGACTTAAAGTCGACCTTGTTAAGTCGACTTAACAGAACCTGTAGTATAGATATAGCCCAAGAGTGGAGGATTGGGGTAACTCAGGCATTCATCAGTCCAGATTGCCTTCGGGGAATGTAACACGGTTTACTTAGAGAGGTAGTGGAATTTCCATCCTTAGAGGTTTTTAAGGCCTGGCCTGACAAAGCCCTGGTTGAGATGATTTAGTTGGGGTTGGTCCTGCTTTGAGCAGGGATTGGACTAGATGAGCTCCTGAAGTCCCTTCTAACCCTAATCTTCTATGATTCTATTATAATTAGTGTTTGATATGGTGTCAAACTGATATTGTGAAGAAGTTTGAAGCTTAGCTCACCTGCTATTCCAGCTGTGCTCGCTGACTTTTTGCCAGGGTTTTTTGGAAGATAAGAAAGGGGGGAAAAAGGCAATAAAAATTACAGCAATTAGAACAATAAGCAACACAATTTCAGTGAATGCACATGTTATTTTGCTAGAGTCTAAAAGTGGATTTTCCTCAAACAAGAAAAAAGAAGCTGTAAAAGACAGAACGTAACCTAATAATTTGTATACGCCTTTTCTGGTAATATTAACATGCACTTGAATGTTTTTAGTGCCCAAACTTTTCAATACTAATGCATGCCCTAAATGTTACTTGACATTAGATGTTATATAAATCTGTATTTTCATTACTAAGCAACTTTAGGATATGCAGTATGCGTATGAAAAAAGACATGGTAATAACTCACTAATAATGGGTGCCATGTGGGGGGAAAAAGGCAATATTACCTACCTAAGAAATATAAAACATGGTTTATATTTTCAACAATTTGAGAATGCAAGGAAAATGGAATATTTGGTGCACCTGTAAAAACATATTTGATCATAATGGCAAGTACAGCATTCTTAGTGCGGGATTCATATTTCATAACTTGTGTTCAAACAAGAAAAATGATTATAATGTTAAGTATTTCCTGAGTTTATTTTGATGGATGGCAGAATAAGTATCTTTTACTCATTAAAATACAGATTGGTATAATTTAATAAATGAATTTGATACACAGATGTTCAAGGTTGTTTGAGTAGGGTACATATTAATCAACTTCTTTATAACCGATCCTCTTTTATATTTTTTAAATAAATTTGCAGGAGCTAAAAATTTATTAGATCTGCATGCTCTTGGCCTGGTGTCAGATACCAAGTGTGGTGTCTAAATCATGTCAGGTGATCAAAGTACTTCTTTTTGATTGATGAATCTGTAAACATCAAGCTACATGAGTCGTCGTTGCTTTCTCATTTGTTTGAGACACTGACACATCCTTTTAAAATAAGGCCCAGATTTTCAAAAGTGTTACTGGATACCTCAGTTTTCAGGTGCCCAACTGAGATACCTCAAAGGGCTCTGATTTTCAGAAAGTGCTGCGCTTCCTCCTACAATTTTGAGAACCTAAAAATTAAGCACTCGAATCACTAATCACTTTCAGAATCTTGAGCAGTGAACACAACCTTATTCTGCCCTCGCTTGTATACAATGTATCATTCCGTTGGCTTCGGTGGAGCACTGCACATTTACACTGGGATAAATGAAAAAAGAATCAGACCTATCATGTTTTTAAATAGAGTGTACTGGGAAAATACCTGGAGCTGTAAATCTCAAATGATCAGGGCAACTTTGCTGGCAGCTCAGCAGAGAAGCCAGGTCTGGAATAGACATAGAGTGAGACCGAACTGGCTTTTCACATCTAGGTCTTGTCTTCACTGGGTAAACTAAAGTGTGCTCTTAACTCAAGTTAACTAACTTGAGTTGAAATCCTTGTGAAAACCAGGCTGTTTGTAGTTTTCACACAAGTTAGCATGTCTCAGTAAAGACTAGGCTCCCTCGTAGTCTGTTACTCAATCTAGTAACGTGTGTGAATATGACAAATGGTTTTGTCTTTATCAGACTTTTACCTCAAGCTAGGTACCATGTGTTAAGTCTCTGAAATTAAGAATGCACTTTTCTTTCCCTGAGGTACAGTTCTAGGAGTGTTCCCTGCAGTCAGTTAAGTCGCACCAGTCAGGGATAGTCAGTGGAAAGTTTGCATGATCCAGATTCATTAGGTGAATATTAAAAAAATATTTATGACTTCTGCACACTAGGTGAAATTCAAACTGGTGGTAAATGGTGGTGTAAATGTGAAGTGAAGCTGATGATTTGGCGAGAATGTGGGGCTGAACCAGGAAAGCAAAGGGGATCTACGTGGTATAAGAAAGCATAGGAGGGACCAGCTTTTTTCTTGCTATGCTGTATACTTTCCTGTTAGTTGCTTTCGCTGCCTCACATCTATAATACCGCTACCTGGGACCAAAATATGTGTTGATGTAAATGGACAGAGCACCTTTCATTTCAGTGACCTTTAGGCTATTTAGACCAATAGAGAATTTGGCTTATTGAGTATAAATTACACCAATTTACTCTCACTTGCTGGTGGGTTACTTGCACCATCATTTATGTCACACCTGAATTTGAGCATGATGACTCTACTGCATCCCACAAATGCTTTAACTTCTGGAGGGCACTATTCCCAAAGCATCACACACATTGACCTATGCCATACTCTTAGTCATATGAGTACCACCTTGTACTTAATTTCTTTTAATTCTGCTGTAACATGGATGTAATTGTTTTTCATGTTTCATCATAAATAATAGGGGCCAGAGCATCCCAGCACTGTGATCAGAGGGGGGATCCATCGAGATGTAGTTACATCTCTCACTGCGTGGAAGAACGAGTTTGCTACATCTACAGCACTAACCTCTATTGACTCTGACCATACAGATGCCCTTTCATTTGGGTCTGACAGGCTTGCTGTGGAGGCAGTTATTATGGAAGTAAATGGAGGACTGTGTGCTTTCCATGTCTCTGTGCCCTACTCAGCTCCTGCATTTCTAAGGCCAAACCTAGAAGGGAGTTAGTCATTTGGTACAGTATTAGCGCCTGCAGCGTCCATTCTTTAGCAACTCCTGAGTAGGAGGACACAACCAATGTATATCAACAGGCTTGCATCTTTTTGAACAGGGGGAGCCTGACTTTCCATTACTTACACTTTCACCCTGCACACTTTGCAAAGTGAGATGTCAGCCATTACCAGTACAATCTGGTAGTATCACACACCCACCTTACCCAGATTTAATCAGAAAATCAATCCTGTAGCCTTCTTCTATCTCTGCTGCAGTTGATTCCAAGGTACTTGGTAATACTTCCAAAAAAGGAGATGATAAGAAAGGGACTTTGATTTCAAAGGGATAGCAGGATAATGTAGCTTTTAGGGGGGTTTCAGATAGCTTAGACATGCTATTGTTGTGAGAAGAGGCTAACCTTGGTGTCCGTCTGTATCATGTATCAGCCAGGTTATCAATGTCTGGTCCAAGAATTTTAACAATAGGCTTGTGATTTGCAATCAGAGTAACTTCTTCCAATATAGAAACTCATGGAATTTTCTGATTCCAAAATATAATAGTCAGTGGGAGAGTCTTGTTTTCATATGCTTGAGCAAAAACCCTGGAATTGGAAGCAATTAGTCTTTTGATCCCATATATTATTTTAGGTGATAAGTTTTCATCTATAGCTACAGCTGAAGCATCACATGCTAGCTGTTGTTCTAACTTTTTCTTTTAAATCCTTTGCAGGTGTCTGTAATTTCTCAGTCTGGTCAAATAGCTTGTTACAGTTTTTGGTCCAGTGCAACTAACAGGAACTGTGTCATCAGATTTTTTTAATGTAGACAAATTTTAAGTAGTCTTTCCATGATAATTAGGCAGCTCTAGGGAGGACCTGTGGCATTCTTAGGCACAGTGACTTTTGACACAATGTTAAAATTCTCTTAGAGAGGCTTCAAGGCTTCCACATCACTCAGATAACCCATTTAAATGGAAAATGGGTTACCTAGGGCGGTGGTGGAATCTCCATCCTTACAAGTTTTTAAGGCCTGGATTGACAAATCCCTGGCTGGAATGATTTAGTTGGGGTTCGTCCCACTTTGAACAGGGGGTTGGACTAAATGATCTTCTGAGGTCCCTTCCAAACCTAATCTTCTTTGATTTTGTGATACTTTTATTAATTGCTATTATATGAGATAATCTCTACAGATCCAAGCACTAGCTTTGGGGACTGAAGATTGATTTTGTACATCATTTTTGTAACATGGGTCTTTGAGACCTGGTGAAAGCTGGCAAGAGTCATTTCTTAAATCTAGCCGTGGTGGTTGTACATACTTGTATTAATTGAGGAATACTTGGCCAATCACATCCTCATTGATCATGTACAAAATAGTTCACTAATGCATTGGTTCTCAACCAGGGCTGCGCCTAACCTAGGGGGTATATAGAGGTTTTCTGGGGGTGGGGACATCAACTCATCTAGATAAGTGTTTCTCAGCCTGGGGGTTGTGACCCCCTGTGGAGGGCAGGATGGGATTAGCAGAGTCATGAGTGCCAGTCCGGCATTAGGGAGCGGAAAGCAGGGCAATTGCCTGGGCCTCATACCACAGGGGGCCCTGTGAAGATAAGTTACGTGCTTTCAAGCCCTGGAAGGTGGGACCTGGGCTGCACACAAAGCTCAGAAATGAGAAACAGGCTCAAGTGTCACCCTGAAATGTAAATATAATATTTATATTCCAACCAGTGATGGATTGGGCCTAAAAATTGGCACTGGCATTTAAAGAGCTGGATGGGGTGGGAGGAAGGGGCAGGGCTGGGAGGAGGAAGTGGGCACCGCTGGGCCCATGTGGTAGTGAGAGAGGGGCACAGGGAAGGGCTGGAGTCAGGATTGGGAGGTGGGGTGGGCACCACATGCGCTCTGGCCAGTGCACAGCAGGGCCCTAAGGGGAGTGGGCTCCGTGCTCTGGCCATCGCGCTGCCACTGGGCCCATATGATAGGAGTGGGGGGGAGGGGGGCACTGTACTCTGGCCATCCCACCGTCTCTGGGCCACATGGTCATGGGAGGGGGGAATGGGGCCAGGAGGGAGGATCAGAGAGACTGCTGCACTCTGGCCAGGGTGACGGTGGGCCCACGTGGTGAGAGAGGTGTAAGGGAAGGGGCTGGCCTGGGACAGGGGAGAAGCAGCTGCTGTGCTCCATCTGATAAAAGTCTCTCACAGAGGTCTACATTGCCCTGACATAAAGACCACCTCACCAGCTCTTCTGTGCACTGGCCTCTTGGCATTTCCCACAGCTGCCAGATGGCCAGTCCACCTCTCATTCCAATCAGTTTATTTTAAAACAATATGGTTAAAAATGAGAAAGAAGGCAATTTTTCAGTAATAGTGTGCTGTGACACTTGTATTTTTATGTCTGATTAGGTAAGTAGTATTTAAGTGAGGTGAAATTTGAGGTTCCCAAGATAAATCAGATTCGTGAAAGGGGTACAGTAGTCTGGCAAGGCGGAGAACCACCAGACTAAGTGTTGCACAAGATGTGGCTCTATCAGTTATCAGAGCTAACTGACAAAGGCTATGTCTACACTAGGAAAAGTTAGGTCGACTTTGTTATGTCGACTTAATAAGGTCGACTTTAAGTCGATTTAACAAAGTGGTGTCCATGGACGTGGAATAAGTCCACTTTGTGAAGTCGACCTAACTGCTCTTAGGTCGACTTAACAAAGTGGACTTAAGCGTCCACACTGGACTTAGGTCAACCTAAAGAAGGGTTAGGTCGACCTAATGAGGGTTAGGTTGACCTATCCCGCGGTTCTTAGTAAGTCGACTTAAGCTTTCATTAAGTTGACTTAACGAATTTCTTAAGTCGACTTAATGAAAGCCTAGTGTGGACCCGGCTTTGTTTAAGTCGACTTAAGCCTCCTTAAGTTGACTTAATTTGCAAGTGTAGACATAGAAAAGTGTGCACCGTCATGTAACAGCAACTCCTATCAGGCTTGACCAACTCACTACTCCTAACACATGGTGGCCATAGTATTTAGCTATAAAGAATGTTTTACAAGGTACAAAAAAGATGATATCTTACTGGTCATCATAAGCAGTATGTAAGTATGGGTGTTATGCAAAAAGTTGTACATATGTACTAAAAATATATTTAAACTACCTAATGAGGCAGGATCGATAAACAAATTTCTCCCAGGCAAAGGAATGTCTACTTTGATCTCTGATGTAAATTAAGCAACGCAGGCCAAACACAACGGAGAGTACATTTGCATCTGTAAATGGCATGTTATCTAACACCAGCTTGATCTAGGACTTGATCTAGGATCTAGGTCTTTCCATTGACTCCCATTGGCTTCAGTGAGTTTTGCAATAGGACCCAAATTTCAATGTTTATTCCTAATGCTGTTCTCTTGTATTGCAAACAGCACAGCCGAGGTTTTGAGAGCCGTGTAGTGGATGGGCAATTAATCCTTGGTCATTTTAATGGAACTTGGGCATTCAAACACCAAAGGCAACTTTGAAAATCTTGGCCCACACAATCCAGCAAAGACCTCTGTTGTGCATCTCAGTTTTGCTGAATCAGTCTTAAAATTCAATGATTTTTTTTTGAGAGAGAGAAATGAAATACTATATAGAACATTGCTTGTTATTTGAACAATAAGCTTTGAGGATTGCTCTGTGAGTGCTTCATTGAGGAATTTTGCCCTTTTTATAACTCTCCCACATTTTGCTCATCAGCTTCTGCAGCCTTTGCTATCACAAGCCTTGTGCAAATAAGCTTATTATGCTATAATCACTCATCTTTGCTGTGGGTATCACGTTACTGAGAACTCAGTAGGCCATGTTTCATATTCCCTCATGTGGTTGCTTCTTAATGATCGCCCTCAGTTCTATTTTTTTTACCACTTAAATTGTAAAATATGCACACCAAAGGCCCAGGTAAATGAGCTAGAAGCATATAAATTTAAACATAGCTAAACTGCCAAAAAGAAACCCCAAACCCCTAAATTCTCTAAATAGAATTCCAAGAAAAGAATAACCTTTATTACAAGAAGAAATTCAAATCCATCAAATCAGCTCTCAAGAAAAAGCCTCAGTCAATAGATAGGCATTCCTGTGTAACATGAAGGTCAACAGATTTGGCCTTGGAGGACCACTGGAAGGGAGCACAAGAGCTGAGGCCTTCCTTCACCAAAAATTCCAAGTCCAGCCTTTGGGAACTTTTGGCAAGAACATACCAATTCATTGCAATTTCTTGGGGAGAGAGGTAGCCAGGACTCAAACCATATGACTCCTTGAATTGCAAGCAGATGGCAGTGCAATGTAGGGAGTATGGGTATAATAAACCCTTTGTGAGAATCACTGCTTTGTAAGTATGGCAGGTGAATTTTGCACCAGCTGAAGTGTAGGTCAAAAATGCATTGTAGTAACTGAGTCCAGGAGAAAAAGGCTTGTGTGGTATAAATGCAGTTAGGACTCAGGACTGATTCTAGGAATTCTGAAGCCCTGTGCCAACAGGAAAAATATGTGTTGCTTCTAGAAGTAGGACATACAAGCAGTTACCAAGTGTTTTGTTTCTTCTCATGTTTTAGAGCCTGAAGTGACTGCCTTTCCTACCTGACCGTATCTGAAAGGAATAGACTAGGTTGTTCTATAATTCAGTCAAAACAGATTAGCTTTGCATCTTTTCTACCCAAAACCATATTCCCTGGCACCCATGATGAAGAATCTTCACCTGACGCTCATTTAAAGTTTACTTGAGTGGTTCCCAGTCCAGTCAGTGAATCTGGGTTGAGGCATGGATTTCTAAAGAAACCCAGGATTTATTATTCCTGTTTTGTCTACTAAAGAAACAAGGTAGGTGAAATAATATCTTTTATCAGATCCACTTCTTTTAGTGGGAGAGACAAGTCTTTGAGTTACACAGAGTACTTCTTCCGGTCTGGGAATGGTACTCTAAATACAATAGCTAATGCAAGGTGGAATAGATAGTTTAGCAGAAATAGCTAACATACATACAACAATATTTTGTTTAATGTAACTTTTCCAATAACTGCACTGCATTAAAAATTTACCTTTAAAGTGCAGCATAGGAGAACACAGAATACGCCATGTTTCATTTAAGCAGGTGTAAATGATGAGTTAAAAAATCTTATAGATGTGTCTTCCAATTAGCAGTCCTGTCAACAGCAGGAGAATGTGTCTAAGAACACAATAGCTTCCCAGAGTAATTGGGAAGTGGATCCTCTACACAATCTGTTTTCTATACTATCTAATTCTAAAATGATCACAACTAGACTATTTAGTCTAATACATGTTCTTTGACATAGATCAAAACTATCATGCTGTCATTTATCCAAATAATACACACGACTGTTAGAAACTGGAAGCAGTAGATGTAATATAATACATTTTCATTGACTTACCAAATTTCAAGAGCTAATATTAACCAGGAAATTGATTCTTGGCTGAGTTCCTACACATTTATCATCCCTAGTGAAAAACATGAAAAGAGACTCTCATTATTAAAAATTACCTTTTGATTTTTTGTCTATCCTGAACATTATGAGGCAAAGCTCCATGGTTTTAGTAGTATTATTCCAGTGCTGAGTGAGTAATGCTCTAGTTACGAGAGAAAGTGCACGAGGCTAATTATTGCTCACCCAAGAATCTGGAAAGTTTTGCTTTACTTGTACTGTACTAATCATTTATTGCTCAAATTAAAAAATGTTAGCATATTGTGTATATGCACCTATATAATATGCTTATATATATATTTCATGAGAAGCTGTGCTTTAAAATAATTGTGTTTAGTTTGGATTCTGGGTGAATTACAAAATGGCTCCGAGTTTGATTTACATGCTCTTTTTTTACCTACCATCAATACAACTCATTTTTAACCAGCTTTTCTATGGCAAACCTCTCTTTCCCATGCTGAACTTCTCTGCAGTTCTTGTAAATCTGTCGGAGACTATATGTTAATTCATAGAGAGAACTTTCACAAACTGGTGTCCCAAACCACCACTGCATACCCTTACTCCTGTGTGTATTCTGACTCCTAAATTTAGACTCACTCACCTCAGAAGGACTAAATAAAAGAGTATGCATACCTGCTCAATAAGCAATGTAGAACCAAACCCTAAAATCTTACATGCCACTATGATGATCACAATATAAAAATGCACTACATTGCTTTATGTACCTGTTCAGAAAAACAAAACAAAAAGAAGTCCATATTTAGGCAACTCTAGTCTCCTCGGTTTCACATTCTTCTTCCCTGCTGATAGATCCCTTCCTCCCCCTAACATAATAATTCAATAGACTTGTGAGGAAGTAGCATATGTTCCTTTCCAAATTAGCCCTTAAACATTTTGGTTGCATATTTGCTACTTGGAAAGGTTTTGCAGGAGTCTAAAGTTCCTTTTTAAAGTGCGTAGTTCAGTTTTCTAATTTCTGACATGTGTTGTGGTATGCCATAATTGTATACATTTTGTCAGATATAGCAAGATGACTTCACATGATGTGATGTATTGTAATTAAACATAATCTGAAACAGTACATATTTGGGGAAAACAAATTCTTTCCCACTTCTTTTTCATTGATGATTATTTTACATAGTAAATAGCCAAGCCAATATGATGTCCCAAGATACAATTGCATTTGTTCAATTCCTCGTATAGCTATTTCTCTTATAGCTCATGAAAACGCTTAATCAACAAGGTACCAACGCAGATTAAAATCAAGGAAACTTTCAACTTTGATTGTTGTTATGGATTGGTGAACTGATTTGACTAAATGGATCTGACCATTTGACCAAAATTGGAACCAAATTCAAAATCAATTTTTATATTTAAATAGGTGTCACTTTTATTGCCTGATTCACACTTCCTATGTTTTTATATTGAGCTATTGTTAGCAAACAGTATCAGTATCTAAAATGACTCAATGTCATTGGTCAACGAAAATGATTGGGAGATAGATAAAATCTGGATAAGAATCAAACATATCCCAACTATGATCAAAATGGTTAGCCAGTCAGTATCCTAACAAAAAAAGTTATAGCAGTCATTTTTATATATACTTATACAAAATACAGCCTTTTCTTAATATAATTAACTAAACGGCAGTATCCTTTATTCCATAGGTAGATTAGATTATCCACTCTCTGTATCAAGTATAGGGCTATGTTTGTTTAATATGTTCCATCTGTTGTTTGTTATTGAAATGTGTCTACAGTAAGTTAAATATGTTGTTTTAAGTACATGAAAACTAATGTGTTACAAGACTACAGGCGTATTTGTGCCTGGAATTTGGGAGAGTCTAAGTCAACTGTAGGAGAATGACATATAACAGGAGTATAACTAGGAGAATATTCCTAAATCAGGCACATTGTTGACTGTAGTATGTGAGTCCAAAATTCTATAGCCAATGTTTATCTACTCAATGTCTATGGAAAGACACTTGCATTGATGGTACATATACCAGTGCTAAGTTCCACTTAGACTATGAAAGAAGTTAACTCTAAGTACCTAATTTAAATTTATCAGTGCTAAGAAATTCAAAATTAAAGATTAAACTCTATTCATAACTAATTACTTTTGGGTTACTAGAGTACTGTAGATATTATATAGGCTGTCTAATACAAAGTATCATATCTACTCTAATATTACATGTTAGGGAGGGACATAATTTTAGCCTTGCCTTTGAACTTTAGCATTCAAATTCCTTTGCTTTTATGAGCAAGACCTTTTATTTACCTTCCAGTACTTTTTCATCTAAACATAATTAGGGATTTCATAGTGTCCTGCAATGTTTGTGTTCAGTTATTAAATATATATGATTTCAGTTTATAATCGGATCATGAATTATATCTGCAACTATTCTCTTTATGCACAAAAGGACAAATAAACACTATAAATAAATAGCTGTACAAAAGGCACATTAACTTCTTAAGCTAAGACAGTGTTCCTCATATACCAACAAAGATTTTATGGAATAAAACTCTGTTGGAATTTGCTTGAGAGTAACAGGGGGCAAATTAAATTTGCAAGTGGAATTCAGAACAATAGTCTGAAAGGCTACTAATTCTAGTGAAGCTGTTTCAAAGGCCACATTCTTTTCAGGTCACTATGGGAGGCTAGCTCTTATTATAAAATGATCGCAGTCTTTTGTTCACTGAGCTCTCAATTACACCTGCTGTGTCAATTTTTTTTTATAAAAGTTCTGCTTGATCTAGCATGGTTGTCAAATGAATCCACAACTGCATTGTAAAGAAATCTGCCCCATTTTTCAGTACTTTTTCTGACAATGTTTAAAGATGCAATTAACTCTAATAAAACATACACTAACAATATTTGAGGCCAGAATTATTCATTGATATTATCCCATGTGTGAAATTACTATCACACTGAAGATAAAGATGGGAAACACCCTATAAAATGTCATATCATGAACATTCCATTTTTCTCGCCTTGATATTTTGATTTGGTCTATCAGTTGTTAAATTTCATTTGCTTAAAAGAAACAATGAATCCAGCCTTATGCTGAGCTACAAAAGCTAAGAGAAAAGAGCTTGTTCATATAGTAAAAATATTTCAGATGAACAGGTTGAAGATGAAACAAAAAAGGAGTCCTCTGGCACTTTTAAAGATGAACAAATTTAATTTTTGCATGAACTTTCGTGGGTGAAATCCCACTTCGTCAGATGCCAGCCCACGGAAGCTCATGTGAAAAATAAATTTGTTAGTCTTTAAAAGTGCCACAGGACTCCTTTTTCATTTTGCTGAACTAGACTAACATGGCTAGCTCTCTGGAACTTATCAGGGGTTTGTTCATGTTAAATAAAAAGTTGCTTTTTTTCTGTCATGAGGATTGTCTGTCTTTCAAGAATTAGCTTATTGATCTATGACACTGATTACTGGTGTATCTGAGTGCCTCACAAGCTTTTATGTATTTATTCCTTACAACACGCCTGTGATGTAGAACTGGTATCATCACCACTTTAGAGACAGGGAAAACGAGGGACAGAGGAAATATGTGCTTTACTAAGGTCATACCTGAAGTCTTTCTCTTGAATCCCCAGATTAGCTCCCCAACAACTGGGAGGTAAACACTGTAAGGTGAAGCAAAATAATTGGATTTTGAGGAGCTGACAGTCATTTCCCCTCTCTATGGCTATGTCTACCCTTGTCAAAATAAGTCGACTTTGCTAAGTCGACTTAAAGTCGACTTTAAGTTGACTCAGCATGTCCACACTATAAAATTAAGTTGACTTAAAGGGGACCTTGCCAAATCGACTTAGAGCATTCCACACTGGACGCTTAAGTTGACTTCTAGGGGCTAGGTGGACCTGGGACTGGTCCATGGTGGCAGGGGGGAACCTGAGTAGGACAGGGACACTGGCAGGGCATAGGAGTGGGGTGGGCAGGGCTGTGTCCTGCTCTATGGGGGGGCATGCCAGGCTCTGGCTGTGCCAGCCACCCTGCAGGGAGGGCAGTGAGGGAGCCCGGAGCCCTTTAAGTCGTTTTTAGGTTGATTTAGGGCTAATCTGCATCCACACTGGCTAAGTTGACTTTATAAAGTCAACTTAGCCAGTAAAGTCGACTTTATACTAGGTTTTATAAAGTCGACTTTAAATTTCCTTAAGTCGACTTAAGCAGCAGCTTAAGTCAACTTAAGGAAATTGTAGTGTGGACACAGATTAAATTAAGTCAATTTAAGCAAGCTTAAGTCGACTTAATTTGTAAGTGTAGACGCACCCCTTCACATTTGTCCCTGCATGTATGTTTAGAGAAAGAGAAAAAAAAGCGATAGCTTCAGAAAAGTTACAAAGCCAAGATGTCTGGGCCTGTGATCTGAAGTCTTTAATTAAGCTGCTAAGCCTGTCTGATGTCAAAAGATATTTGAATGGGGGAATACCAGCAAATGAAGATTTTTGATTATCAGGACTTACTTGGAAACTCTAGGACAGAATTTAATATAGAGTGGCACAGTTCAGCTTTTTAGGGATTCTTCTGGGGCCAGGTGAAAGCAAAGAAATGAGAAGACCAGAGATCAATGTATCAAGATGCCTGTGGTGGGAGGGAGGACAGAGGTTTTGCAGGGCAATTACATAAATTAAATTAAAGATAAAAGACATGCCAAAAAAAATAATCCAGAATTCACCTGGAGAAAGCAGAGAAGCATAGTGAGCAGCAGTTCTGACAGATTGGAAATTAGACTTATAATCACAAAGGAGTGCAATAATAGACTCTCTCTGTACAGCTCCATTAGTCCCTCTTGACTACCTGGGGTATTGTGTTCAGTTCTGGACACAACTAGAGCAGTGGGACTAACCAATATTTTCGTTCGACATCAAACCGAAAAATAAAAATCATTCCGCGTTAACTTTAAAGGAATTTTTTTTTGATTATTTCAGTGAAATTAAAAAGTTTAAAAAAGTAATTTTGGGTTGAACAGATTGTTCCAATTTGTTTGAGACTTTTTTTGGTACTTTCTAAAGAAGCAGAATTAAAGCAAAAATTTAAATGAAATGTTGTTTCGAATAAAAAACTCCAAATGTTTCTGTAACAGAGTGGCATGCCCCTTTAAGGGGCAGGAGGCCTTGGCCCGGCCACATTGATTCAATCAGCGCCATCTATGCCATAATTAGCCTTCCAACCTGAGGGGGCAAGGGAGGACTAATGGGATCAGATGTCAGCCTGATGAATGCTATTTCTTCTCTTTCCTATCTCTTGCCTATTGCATTCTGTCTAATAAGGGTCTGGCTTAGTCAGCTAAGAATGTATATTTTGCAACACTGTGAGCCTGTGACAAGAAAGGCAGCTAAATCCAATACCCTAAACAGCCCAGTGCTGTACAAGTTTACAAGGTCTTCGAGGGCCTGATGGGATGCGACCATGTGCTGTACCTATGTTTTTACAGCAGTGAGATTGCAAGTAAGAGTCAGGGACAGAAGCTTCATTTTTTTCTATCTTTGCTGTTCTTTTCTCTCCCCTCTTGTTTATGTTTGTCTTATTTTCTCTTCTAGGAAACAGGAATGAATTTTAGCAACAGCAATGACAACTAATTTACGGAATCATAGAATATTAGGGTTAGAAGGGACCTCAGGAGGACGTTTAGTCCAACTCCCTGCTCAAAGCAGGATCAACCCCAACTAAATCATCTCAGCCAGGGCTTTGTCAAGCCAGGTCTGAGAAATTCCTAAGGATGGAGATTCCACCAACTCCCTAGGTAACCCATTCCTCCTAGTGAAATTTTTTTTCCTACTATCCAATTTTCACTTCCCCCACTGCAACTTGAGAACATTGCTCCTTGTTCTGCCACCGAGAACAGCATATCTCCATCCCCTTTTGAATTCCCCATCAAGTAGTTGAAGGCTGCTATTAAATCTCCTCTCACTCTTCTCTTCTGCAGACTAAACAAGTCCCGTTCCCTCAGCCTCTCCTCGTAAGTCATGTGTCCCAACCTCCTAATCATTTTCATTACCATTATCTGGACTCTCTCGAATTTGTCTACATCCTTTCTGTAGTGGGTGGGCACAAAGAAGTTGACTTAAGGCTTAAGTTGACCTAAGGAGGGGTAGTTATTAAGTCAACTTAAGCTTTCATTAAGTTGACTTAAGGAATTTCTTAAATTGATTTAATGAAAGCCCAGTGTGGACATAGAGTAATTTAGGTCGACTTAAAGGTCCTTAAGTCGACCTAAATTGCTAGTGTAGACATACCCCTTGATACCTGCTGTGAACTAGACATTGAGCCATTGATCACTATCTGCTGAGCCTGATGATCTAGCCAGCTTTCTATCCGCTCTATGGCCCATTCATCTAAACCAAGATGGCAAGAATACTGTGGTCTCAAAAGCTATGATAATTTCTCAGTATATCACATCCACATATCCGCAGAGCCAGTCACCTTATCTTAGAAGGCAATGAGGTTGGTCAGGCATGACTTCACCTTTGTGAATCCACGCTGACTGTTCCTGATCATTTTTCCCTCCTCCAAGTGCTTCAAAATAGATTCCTTGAGGACCTGCTCCATGATTTTTCCAGGGATGAAGGTGATGCTGATTGCTCTGTAGCTGGTTCTCCAGATCCTGCTCCTTCATTTTTTTTTAAAAAAAAAGATGGGCACTATATTTGCTTTTTCCATCAGCTGGGACTTCCCCCAATCACCATGCCTTTTCAAAGCAAATGACCAATAACTCTGCAATCACATCAGCTAATTCCCTCAGCACTTCTCTTTCCCCCCCAAAGGACAGTTAGGACTATCTTTAGTAGTATCTGAGAAACTGTCAGAGGGGTGTGTCATTCTAAACACTCTCTCCAACTAAATGGAAAGGCAACAAGGAATGTTGTTAAAATGAAAGCCTTACTAACTATTTTATATTTTAAATGCTTCCATTGTTTTTCTTTCTTTTTCTGTGTCTTTAAAAAAAGGTGAAAAGGATTTTTTAATAAAATGTTTGCCATGGGACTCAGCAGACTGAGGTATCTGTATACCAAAGTTCAGACCTTGCTTCACACTGTTAAATGTCAGACAGTGACAAGGTCGTGTCAACGCCTTTGACTCTTGGGACCTTTCTTCCCTCTAAATTAGCCTTGTATTGACTTAGGGTTGTAGCTGAACAGAATCTAATATAATAATAATAATATAAAAACAGAAAATGTTTTACAATATAGTTACATTAGCTAGAAGAGCCGTTCTATACAGTTATAAACAAGAGCGTACTTTTCATTAGCTGGCAGTGGGGGAAATTTCATCTGCCAAACATTGTTGTACAAGAAGTTACATTGTGGTGGCCATTTCACCTCTCTCTGAAGCCTCTTTTAATGGCAACAGGCAGATCTATTTATCTATTTGTGGTGTTTCTAAAAAGCCAATCACCTCATCTTCTTGATATCTCTGTACCAATATTAGTATCTTACATTACCTGATTATCTGAGTACCAATATCTAAGGTTATACCGGGATAAATAGATACTGGGATGTCTTTCTAGGCTCTGCTATTTTTATGCTATGAAAAAAAATGTTATTTTCCTCATGGATAAGAATTACACCTCTCCGATGTCTGTGGTGGTAAGAGTTCTCTGTCATTCCCCCTGTTGAGGACCCTTAAAAAGAAAATACGTAGGGCTGAACTTTGATTCCTTAATACAGTGGTATCTAACCTTTCTGAGAGAAAGTCCCAATAATCAACACTAGATCTCCTCTTTGATCCTGCCATAATCACATGTAACCCTATAAACACAAGAATGATACTAATAATAACAACACTAAATTACATAAATAGTAATAATAAATTTCTCTTACCTGAGTAAGAAAGACAACAGAGTCCTGTGGCACTTTTAAAGACTAACAGATTTATTTATCGCATGAGCTTTCGTGTGATTTTCTCCCACGAAAGCTCATGCGATAAATAAATCTGTTAGTCTTTAAAAGTGCCACAGGACTCTGTTGTCTTTCTACAATAGACTAACACGGCTACCCCTTTGGAATCTGAGTAAGAAACTAAGCCTTTCCTGATGCAGTTGTCACTGCATGCTGTGTGTGGCCTCACCTCTTTCCACACCTCATGAGCAAGGGTAGCAGAGGTGGTGGGAGCTTGTGGTCTGGCTGAGGTTGCTCTAGATCCCATTGGCACAGGGTTTCTCTGCTCCTTCGCTCTGGGTTTCGCATTGCCCTCATTCATGTTGCATAGCATCTATCAGCACAGCTAGCGGCATCAGATACTGTCCCTGAATGGAGAGTTCAATTGTTCTTACTAGTGAATTCATTTCCAAGAACATTTAGTGGGGAAGTGTGGTCAGTGGTTTGCTGTACACGGTGATGAGCCATAATTTAGCAAAGGAAATCCTTGACATTTGTGTGTGACGTTTGTCTTGGGTTTCTTTTTAATAAAATTGATAGAGTTTAGTCAAATGGCCTGTGTTTTCCTTATATGGACTTCTTGTTTTACTAAAGGAGCGTAGTCCAATCATTGCAAAGAAATGCTTGCAGAGCATTGCTTTTTATCCTTGCTTTTAAGTATTCATTGAGCAGTGGCGGATCTACAGCCAGAAGAGAAGCAGGTGATTTATGTTTCACTTTTTTTTAATTTGTTGCCCAACATCACTACTTTTCCAACAATGAGCCTCCTGACTTTCTGCATTGTTTTTAAATTAACTGGAAAAAATGTTACTTCTTTTGAAAGGTGAAAGTATAAAGAATTATGTGCAACCTGATCAGCTCTGCTACATCCTTTCATGTACCACTGCTTGCTAGCAGTCCTAAATTATTAATGTGGAGGGACTGTGGTCTTTGGTAGTACTTATGCATCTTGCATTGCATGTGCTCAATTAACCAGCCTTCTGTTGTCTTTTTACATTTCGGTTTTTTTGCAAGTGGTGTCTCTATTGACATCCACTGGTAGTTACAGGACAGCTGTGCTGCTGCAACCCGGCTCATTGTGCTAATCCGATTGTGCCAAGTCACTGATTTAGTACTGTTCTGAATGTCAGCTCAAATGGAAGGTCAAAGTAATAAAATCTTTCCAATTTCTCCCCTTTTTTCAGAGGAATGACTTCCCCCCCTCTTTCATGATAGTAAATAAGTTCAAGAGATGAAAACCTGCTGGCAATTTCTATTCTCACCAATTAGCAACGCAGAAAAACAAACCACACTTTCTTAGGCATAGTGGGAATTTGCAGGGAATGAGAGCTACCAGGAACATGAGCCTGTATGTTCCTCATTATATGTTTTTAATTTAAAATGTAATAAATTAAGCCTTAATGATCAAGGTGCTGGGATGGGGATTAGGGACCAGCTGGGAGGAACTGAGGACCTTTAGATTCATACATTGTGCCATTAGCAATTTCCAATCATTCATCCTGAAGCACTTCCCTGCACCTATTTCACTATGAATGGTGCAGCACAAGATAAAGATAAAAAGATAAAGCGCCTACCAGTGATGTTGTCTTTTACTGTCACTTTCTGAATTTGAGCTTATTGAGGTGGGGGGGGGGAGGGCGGTGGGATACAAAACTAGTTGCTAGGTCACTCTGAATCTGCTTCATTGCTGTGTTTAGTATGCAGACTTGTCAAGGTCTGCCGTGAGTGCAGGAAATGGAGAGATCTCATATCTGGTAGATAAAATAGATATTTGGGAGCCAGAATGCCAAGATTCTTATTAGAGTTTGGCCAATTAGAAAAACATTGTCCTTTTTCTCAAAGCCAATGGTTCACAAAGAGACTTAGTTTTTTATGAGCCTGTTCATTAGTTGTAATTATTCAGTCAACAAATATCAGCCCATGGGTTGTTTGATGTCTGTGCTAACCCCACTCATCATTTTTTATTACTGCAGTGCAACTGGTCACTTTATAGTCATAGGATATTGTTTTTATTTTCTAGTTAGAGAAGTCTGAGTAATAAGGAATAGGAGGACATGATCAAACCTCTGGCCTCTTATTCTCTCAGGATGAGTGGGAGAAATTTGTGGAATTAAGAGGAGCTAGGCTGGCAAGATAGGAAAATTTTTAAGACCCTGTCCTCACACTCACGTGAGCCAGGGCTTTCTTGGAACAGGTCTTTCTTGGAAACTCTGGCCTTTTAGTCTCTCAGGATGAGTAGGAAAAAAATTGTGGAATTAAGAGGAGCTAGGCTGGCAAGATTGGGGAGTTTTAAAGACCCTGTCCTCACAGTCACATGAACCAGGACTTTCTTGGAACAAGACTTTTTTGGCACCTCTTTCTAGAGGTACAGGAGGAAAGATGTTTGCTGTAGTCCAGGACTGGCCTTTGCTGCTTTTATTTTTTTGTTTGGCTGGGCCTGCAAAACATTTAGCCATCAGCCATCTGACCACAAACTTACTGATTCATCACATCCTTTCGCCAACCCCCCCCCAAGCCCCCCAACCTTCTGACTTTCGGCCACGATGGCCACCTGCCACTCAGTCACAAGTCCAATGAACAAAACATTCTATCTCAGTTGTTAGAAATACCAGAAGGGAATGGCCCTGTTTTGGTAATTTTTAAATTTCTCACAGATGCAGCACCTGCAGGAACTGGTGAAGGTGACTGGAGGGTGAATGTGTAACCTTCGGGTGAGCTAAAATTCATTTAGTTGCCCTTCTCCAGTGCCTCACAGAAATCAATCCCAATCCCTATGGAGAAAGCAGCTGGAGACCCAGGATCCAGTCTGTACAGGACTCACAGTAAAGATTGCTCAGAGTTACCACCCCACATAAAACTACTACAAAAAATAAACAGAACAATAAACTTTATTAACTACTAACTATCCTAAGAAAAACAAAATACAATTAACCAAGAACAATCCCTACACAAACCCCTGCATGACAGATACCCAAGAGTCCCAAAGTCCAGGTGGAGTTCACCCAACTCTCAGCTACAGTCTCTGTTCCAGTGTAGAGGCTTGAGTGGCAAGAAATAGCTGTCCTCTTCTTTCTTTGCAGAAATATTCTGTAGCATTGCATGTAGGCTTTTCCCTCTCCTTTGCAACCAGCCCCCAGTCCCATGTCTGCAAAATCTGTGGCAGATGACTTCATTAGAGGGAGAAAACATCTTGTTCACTCCTGGCTCAGCTTCTCTCCTGAAAACTGAGCACATGAGCTCTTCTCAAAGCAGCTCTAGCCTGCTGTCTGCACAGACTGCTGCTCTCATGTGATCTGACTGATCACACCAGCAGGGTATCCTATGGAGCATGCTCAAAAATGCTACCACTACCTGCCTCCAGAAGTTTCTAGTTTTGGATAGCTAATCTGCCCAGCAACAGTAACCCACCCTTAGCAGGTCTGTTAAAGAGATAGCCTTTTTTAGGCATATGGGTTACAAATGCATGCATGTGAAGTTCAGAGACCATCCTACATGCCATCAAATAATAATAATAATGCCACCTCACACACCGTATCAATGAGAACTGAGCCCATGGGCTCTGGGATACAGTGAGCATGATTACTGAAGTGGCAGCAAAGCCTTTGATGAATCATTCACCTCTCTGAATATTTCTGTAGATACAAGTAGCTGCTCCCATCTTGAAATGAGAGATCTTCACAGCAAGCCACAACATGACATGGCTCTCTCCACTGCAGCGCTGCTGAGAGGTAAGTGGTGATGGCCATTTCCTCTTGGTGATGTGGTCTGAAAAGCCATTATGTTCATCTTATCATTTCCATTACACTTTTCAGATCAGTTTTTAAAGGCACAAATGGTATCTCCACAAGAAAGCAGGGAGTTTCCCTAGAAGGAACAGGTCTCAGAGAAGTTTTAATTTATTTTAGAAGTTATTATTTTCATAGAACAGTCTCCGCATTTGGATAGCTAAAATGTGTACTCCTGTTACCTGCACTGAAGATGGACGCCCTGGGAGCACGAGCTCTATCGGGTTGTCCTCAGAGTAAGAGACAGTCTCTGCCCAGCTTAGCTAACAGTCTAAATGGACAAAGAGTGAGAGATACAGAGACTTGTACAAGGTCACACAGCAGGTTATTAGCAGAGCAGAGAATCAAATGTAGAGCTCCAGTCCAGTGCATCCTACCCACTGTACCAGCCTGTCTCTCATCTTATTTGCCATTATTTTCCGTTTCTCACCTGCTGTGCATCTGTTAAGATAATTTTTAAATGAATAGTTTATTAAATCACAGGAAATGGTTTAGTATGTTGCAGCCACTTTTTAAATAAAACCTATAAAATCTCTCGGGGGTTGGAGGGAGATCCCAGATACCTACATAATTGCCAGTCTCCAATCTGCTATGTGTATATAAAGTGCTGTATGATGTTTTCAAGTGCATGTACTGCATAGATCTCAGGGAGAAGAATTAGCGTTTTCCTCTAGACCATAAGTAGATCTTAAATTGGAAGTTAGAATGTCAAAGAAGAGAGATCTAAGTGTGCCTTCTCCTTATGGAAAGTTCAGTGCTTGGGAGTTCTTAATCAAGATTGTCAGACATTTCCTGCACATTTTCAGCCACCAATGGCAGGCGTAGGTGACTCCCTCCGTGCTGTTGAGGGGCGGACAGAGCAGTACTCTGTGATCTGCTGCCCACTGAGCCACCTGCAAGTCGTTTCGCTCCAGCTGTGGTAGACCTCATGCAGAAACACAGCCTCGAAAGAGTTGGCTCCTGGCCAACAACACTGTTAGGGGTTTTCAGCTTAATTCTTTCACTGACCTCCTCCTGAGAAGCATAATTCATTAAATACAGTATCATAAAGGCCACAACGATTAGAAACAGAAGATACTGAGCCACCAATGTAGCCAGTAAAGGAGTGGTCGGCAGTAATGTGTATATAAAAAGTATGTTTGCTACTTCTGATATTAGGAACAGGCTAAGGAAGAAACATCTCCAGCTTTGCTTTTCTATGATCTATAGGTATATGTTTAAAGGAATAATATTTAGGCTGTGCTACTGTAAATCCTTGTGTGGTGCACAGCAGTTTGTCCAAGAGCATTATTGCACTCCAGAGCAAGGCTGGATGGTGGGGAATATATGGGAATGAATAAGGGAATTGGTAGAGTCTTCTGCAACGATCAAAAATGCCAGCTCCCGTGGTCAGTTCACTACTCACAACTCCCTACCAGTTGTGCAAAGTAAAAAAAAAAAAAATGAGGAGAAGGAGAATGGGCTGGTGAACGTTTAAAGTTTTTTTCATAAGTTCTTAGGCCCCGATTTAGCAAAACATGTTAACTTTAAGCACTTGATTAGTTCCATTTTACTATAGGTAAATATTTCAGTAGTTCTCAAGCTCAAATCCTCAAAGATATTAAGGCTCCTAATTGCTATTAATTTCATTGGGAGTTAGGTGCCTGAATGCCTTTGGAGGAGCTGGGCCTAAAGGATTAAGATACCAAAGGTCTCACTGAAAGCCAGTGGGATTTAGGATCCTAATGGAAATAGGGGCTTTTAAAAAAAATTACCCAATGTATTCTTACATTGCACTCTTCATGGGAACCTGAACTGAGAGCCACTTTTACTGCTTCCTAGTGGAATAATATTGGCTGTAACATTAAACAATTCTCTTGACTTGATTCAGTTGAAGATTATCCTAGTACCACCGCATGTTTATTTAAGGCAAGCGTAAAAGAGGATGATAAATGTAGAAGGTGCAGCTAAGCCTCTCATTCATTGATACACATGCTGTGGGATTGCCTTAGGTGAAAGGGATTTGGAAAAATCTGAGGCCAATAAATTTTACTTTAAATGTGGTTATCCTTGACCACCTGAACATTTCATTATAGGAAAAATAAAGGTGGCATTGAATCCCACACATTCTCAGCTCCTGGTTTCTTTGGGTTAGCCAAATAGTTTATCAAAAGAGGAAATCCCTTCAAAGATTGAAGATAATTATTATAACTTCTCAGAAATGGCAGTCCTTGAGCAATTCCCATACAAATGATGGAAACACTTGAAATATTACCGACTTAGCATTACCTTTATTGATGAAAAAATATGTATTTAATTTACAATCTACACTTTAACTTGATAAGTGATACAGTCTCTGTGCCATTATAATTTTTCTCATATCTACCTTCCTCTTCTTTTCTCTTAACATCCTGCTTCTGTGCTTAACACTCTGTGGAGGATTCCTCTCTTTCACCTGATGAAGTCTTAATGTCTTTTAGACCTTTCTCCTGCTATTCATCTCTGCTACTACAGTGGGACTCACCAATCGGCGTACTTTGATCATGACCTATAATGTGTGATTCCCTCTAAACGTGTCTTTAAAATTAATAAGATACATTCATAGGCTATGTCTACACTGGCAAATTAGGTCGACTTAAGGAGGCTTAAGTCGACCTAACTTAAGCCCTATCCACACTAGGCTTTCACTAGATCGACTTAAGAAAATCCTTAAGTCAACCTAATGAAAGCTCAGGTCAACTTAGTAAGGACCACTCATTAGGTCGAACTAAGCCTCCTTAGGTTGACCTAACCCTCCTTTAGGTCGACCTAAGCCCAGTGTGGATGCATAAGTCCACTTTCTTAGGTCGATCTAAGGGAAGTTAGGTCAAATTAATAAGTCCCAGTTAAGGGAAAGCACTTTGTTAAGTCGACCTAATAAGGTCGACTTTAGGTCTACTTAAAGTCACCTTATTAAGTCGATTTAACAAAGTGGACCTAACTTTTTATAGTGTAGACATAGCCATAGATTCTAAGGTTAATGAGGATAATTTAGTCTGATCTCCTGTATAACATAGGTCATACAACTTCCCCAGAATAAGTCCTAGAGCATAATTTTTTCGAAAAATATCTAATCATGATTTTAAAATGGTCACTAGTGGAGGACTCTGGGTAAATTATTCATTAGCAGATTTGTGGTTCATCTTTAACTGATGTATTTATTTATATCTTGATGATAATTGTTTGCTTACAGTTCAATGAAAGGAGAGCAAGCCTGTCTCAGGGCTGGAGTGCAGAGTTCAGTATGAACACAGAGGAATTCAGATTGCATAAGTGACACAATATATATAGATTAATAGATCACGATGATGCAACATGTCATTTCCTTACAGCATTTCACAGATTGATTTTTTTTTTTTTTAAATATGAAATGTATTCCCTCAGTTTTGCAAAGCTCACCCATTTGAATGCAAATAGTTAGACATGCCAGGGAATAACCTGATTTAACAATCATCAAACAATCATCAGAAGCTCTGAATTATAAACCCAAATGGATGGATTTTCTGAACCTGCAAATCCTGTTGCAGGTTATTTAACTATTTTGTTTCTCTACTGAATTGGGTTTTTAATATGCTTATTCAAATATTATGCTGATGTAACTCCTCATGGGAATAGAGTATGGGGTTTGTTGTAACAAGTACTGTAGTAAACACCACAGTGTCAGTTTACTGGTCTTTCCTCTGTTCTGACCTACTGTGGTTCTTGATGTAAAGGATATATGTTACCTTCATTGGAAACCTAGCCGCTACTTGAGGATCAGCCTATTTTTTACCTGGACTGACAATTTGTTTTAATGTGCTGCATAAAGAATTCATAATGTAATGCAGCAAGCCTTTCTGGATATGGTTTCCTGAATGTTAAGTGGTCATAAATACATTCCATCGAAAACTGTTTCAAATACAAAACTCACATGCTTTATTGGCAACTGTATACCATTACCGAACTATCAATCACCACTGACAATTGAAACACACAGTTTCTCCTCATTACTGAAGTGCATTGCTGTGCACCTTGCTGAGAGCTAGATGGGCCTTATGCATCAGAGGACATGGTAGAGGGGCTGCGTTGCGGCCAGAAACTTTAGGACATGGCCAAAATTCTTTCTGGAGGCTCCCAGGGAGTGCAGAGACCTGGCAGCTGTGTTAGCCTTCAGACAGACGTGTGCATTGCAGAGAAAGTCCAGGCCCTCTCCTTTGATTTTGAAATTCAAGGCCAGACCTTGAATTTGACTTGGAATTAAGTGGGAAGTCAGTGGAATATCTGGAATATGAGTGCTCGGTTCATGGTGGCAAGCTATGCTGCTTAACACATGTACCTGACTTTTGCTAAGTGCACCTCTGAAACACTGATCACCGGGATACTGGGAAACAACTTCCTTCTGGCTCATATGTAGAATAGGCCCCTCATTCTCATCATGCATTAGTGTAGGAGCCTGTTTAAATCAGTTCTAGTAACCACCTCCTTGTGTTCAATGATGGAACAGCAACATGATGATTAAGAATTAATCAGGTATATGATTAATTTAGAATCAATACGTACAAAGAATAGACATGATCCTAAACTATCTAGGGAATATGGATGGTAGAACCCACTAGAAGAGAAAGGGAGATACATAGAAACTCTGAAAAGGATACATACAAGCTCTTCTCATTCTTGGTTGCTTTTTTCTTCTCACTTTGCCGTGACTCTGTTGTAGACTTTGCTATGAATTTATGATCACTGGGAGTGAACTCCTGGCTCCATTGACATGAATTGAAGTTTGCCATTGACTTCGATGGGCCCAGGATTTCACATTGGAACTTAGGCTATGTCTATACTTGTTAATTTAAATCAACTTAGCATGTCCACACTTACATTTTAAGTCGACTGAGAGGGGACCTTACAAAATCGACCTAGAGCGTCCACACTGAACGCCTAGGTCGACTTGTAGGGGCTAGGTGGACCTGGGACAGGTCCACGGTGGCAGGGGAGGGCATCCCTTGCCCAGTGCCAGGGTGCTCAGCCTTTGCCCCATTGTACCAAGGTACAATGGGGCAAAGGGGGACAGGGACCCTGGCAGGGCATAGGGGCAGGGTGGGCAGGGTTCTGCCCTGCCTTTTGGGGGGGGGGCATGCCAGGCTGTGGCTGTGCCAGCCACCCTGGCAGGGAGGGCAGTGGGGAAGCCCTGGAGCCCCCTAAGTCAACTTAAAGTCAACTGAGGGCTACTCCACATCTAAACTGGCTTAAGTCGACTTTCTAAAGTCGACGTAAGCAGCAAGTCAACTTAAAAGGAGGTTTTACAAAGTCAACTTAAATTTTCCTTAAGTCGACTTAAGCAGCTGCTTAAGTCGACTTAAGGAAAGTGTAATGCAGATGCAGAGTAAATTAAGTCGACTTAAGCAAGCTTAAGTCAACTTAATTTACAAGTCTAGATGCACCCTTGGTGCCTAATGCATTCTTGCCTCATCTGAAAGTTGGCTGAATTTGACACCTAGTCAGCTTGCAAAGTGGGCGCGGGCAATTGTTTTTTTATTTCCTGCACTGAGTGAAGCGTAAATGGAGCAGTATTTTAGGCTCATTCCAGGGTAACAAGAATGATTAACCTCACTAGCACAGCCTAATATGTTCTTTTCTTAGGTGACAATGCAAAGCACATGGAGTGTATTTGTACAGATAGGCAACCAACTGGCATGAACAATTTTAATTCTTTCAGTAGGATCCTATATAGGGTGTTGACTAAGCTGCAGTCAGAGTAATAAGCTAGTTCACAGTTTCATTACTATGTGTCTGAGTTAGTGTCTTCATTAAAATGATGAGTATCTCTAAAAGCTGCAAATGACAAGTGACCTTATAAGTTGTCCTGCCTGGTCTGCGGGAAAGTATTAAATGTCAAGACTTATGATTGTAGGGATTTGATATTTATGAAGGTCAGTTCAAGTGTGAGTAATATAACATAGTATTAAATTTAAAGTAAGATCTTTGTCCATTGGAGTCTTTTAAAAATACACAGCTGCCACTGCTGAAACAGTGCAATGATAGATGGTGATTTTTTTAGACTTAATACATATTGTGAGTTTGCAACCCATGTAGAGTTTGCATTAAAAGCTGACACCATATTTTAATTTAAAGAGAGGTAAGATTATTAAAGTTGGTAAGGATCCAGAAATATATGAAAATATTAAAAAATGTCCATTTGTTTGACTTTTGCACTCCTTTGATTTCATTGGTAGAATACATTCTCTCTTAAAAAGAAAGAAAGAAAGAAAGAAAGAAAGAAAGAAAGAAAGAAAGAAAACCTGAAATGTGCCTAATGCATTTAATATTGCTCATTCAAAAATTGACACAATTTGCTTTTATTTAAGCTCTTGACTTGGTGAGCCAAAATATTGTAAAACTCTTCCAGTTAATAAAGGATAAAGCATTCTATGATGTTGAAAGCTCAGCAACATGGACTTTATTCAGCTCAAACAGTTTGCTGTTTTAAATGATGGAAATTAAAAGACTTTCCAATACGGAGTGGCATCTCTGCTCAGAATGGTTTGGGGAAGTTTTATCTCCCAGCAAGAAATCCCTCTTTTCTCAAAAGGCAGAGAGGATAAATAAACAAACAAACAAAAAAATCCCCCACCAGAAACTTAGACATTTTATAGTTAAATTCCAAAGGGGTACCATGTTAGTCTAGTCCAGTAAAACAAGGAATCTAATGGCACTTCTAAAGACTAACAAATTTATTTATCGCATGAGCTTTTGTGGGAGAAAATGCCACTTCATCAAAGGCTTGAAGATGGGGAATTTGCAGAATAGGAATAAAATAAATGTCTGATGAAGTGGGATTTTCTCCCACAAAAGCTGATGCAATAAATAAATATGATAGTCTTTAGAAGTGCCACCGGACTCCTTGTCTGTTTTGCTGAACTAGACTAACACGGCTACCCTTTTGGAACTTGTCATCATACATTACAACCTGATCTCTGACTCTGCAATTCTCAGGCTGATAGGAAATAGATTTATATTTGGGGAAATGTTGAATGTAGGTAGTAGATTAGAAACAGGGCAGAAAGTGTTTTCATTGGAAGTAAATACCATTGAGTTCTATTGTAATGGGAAGGAATAATCTTTAGATTAGCTTTTAGAAAATGACAACAGTGGAAGTTTAGTACATTTGTACATGAAAGTGAAGAAGTTAAAGCTATGTCAGAGATGGGGAGATTGAACATTACAGATGAACTAAGTGTATTTCATCAAGAGAAAAATTACATGGCTGCAGTTAAAGGTGCACATTTTATTGGTGGGGATGGTGGATGGGTTTGGTTTGTACTGGAAGTGAATGTAGTGTGGAGGCATCCACGAATAAGGAATGTGGATGTGTATTAATTTGTGTGGCTGTGAAGACAGATGGTCTGTGTGGGTGTAACAGATTGGATTCGGCCTGGGGTGCTGGCCGCAGAGGGAGGCTGTACTACTTCGCTACACAGCCTTCGGGGGTGTAGGAGCCCATGCCCTCTGGTATGGTGGGGCAGCAACTGGTCTAGTGCCTAAGCCAGGAGTAGGCAAATTTTTTGGTCTGAGGGCCACATTGGCATCTAGGTGGGCCAGAGACAGTTGGGGGAAGGGTCGGGAGTGGCCGCTGTGCTCTAGCCATGGTGCTGCTGGGTCCATGTGGTGCTGGGGTGGGACGGGGGTGGGGGGGTACAACCATTGTGTCCTTAATGGCTCATCAGGTTACTCCCTGGGCCCATTGTAGCTGGCACATTCCTTAACATTAAGGACACAATGGTTTCACATACCACCTGTCTCAGGCATTCAATAAAATCACATAAGTTAAAGTATAAATATAACACCAAATTCCTAACTAAACTAACTTCTAATCCAAATACAATTCCTAGACATAAACTATATAATCATTCCCAGCAAATTATTACCTTTCTATTGATACCAAACATGACATAGTTCCTATGGATTATAGCATTTATGATATATGAATAGAAAATAATATCATAAATGCTTCCATAAATCCAGACAGCATCACACAGGGCTCTGCCCTGCCGGGGTCCCTGTCCCCCTTTGCCCCATTGCACACAAGGGGTTCCCCCCCACCACCGTGGACCTGCCCAAGGTCTCCCTAGCCCCTAGAAGTCGACCTAGGCGTCCAGTGTGGACGCTCTAGGTCGACTTTGTAAGTTCCCCCTTAAGTCGACTTTAATTTTAAGTGTAGACACACTAAGTCGACTTAGTTAAAGTCGACTTAAAATTACAAGTGTAGACATAGCCTCTGAGAGGAGGTCTGCCAGAGATGTGGAAAGCACCCCTCAAAGCCTCTTGCGGCCTCTTGCCTCCTACGAGTCCCTGGCGGCCTATGGGCAGGGAGGAATAGTAGCCCCTCTCTCCTGGCCTTGCTGGCCACGCCCAGCCACAAGTGCTGCCTCCACACGTCGCCGGCTGCTGCCACAGTCACACTGTGCATCCCCTCCCCATCCTGCCCTGCCGCTGGCCCGGACTAGTCTCGTCACAGCGACTACAAGCTGACTGTGGTGACTGGCCATCAGGCAGCTCTGGCAGTGCCATGCTGGGCTCATCCTCCCCAGCTCTGAGCCGGGAGCAGCCGTGCCACTGACCCTTACCCCGCCCAGGAGTGGCCCCAAGAGCTCGTGCCTCCTGACCCAGCATCCACCCCGTGCACAGCTGCACCAGCTCCCCCGGCTCTCTCCAGCAACCTGGTGACAGCCCTTGGGTCTGCCTGAGCTCTCCCGGCCCCCACTCACTGCTGGCCAACCCCAGCTGCTCTGCAGTGGTGGAATGACGGGGGTCTGTGAGCGTGGCCAGGAAAGTAGGAGTGTTTGTAACAGTTGGTGGCAGGTTTGGGGGAGGGTTAAATGGTAAAGGTATTCTGCCCTCTACAGAAAGAGGAAAGCGTAAATTTCACCACATTTTCTAGTAAGATTTAACTGCCTCTCCTCAGCTAATAAAAAATCCATAGAGGCTTACATTGTGGATTGCAATTGTGGGTGGGTGGGAGGTGTCTTGGACAATTCCCTTCAAAGCTCTCAATCAGCATCATAGATGGGGAAACTGAGGCACAGAGACCTGGAGAAACTCAGCCAAAGTCACAGATCGAGTCAGTGGGAAGTCTGGGAGCAGACTCTGGGTGTCCTGGTTCTGTTCTGTACCCACTAAGTAAGACTGTCTCCCTTTTACCACTTTATAGATCAGTATTGTGCTTAATGCAGGGTTTGGTTGGCAGTGAAGTCACCACAGAGAAAAATGTATGTCCTACGCACGCCCAAAGAACGTGGTTGATAAATTAACTGCAGTGAAAATAATTGCGTTATTCCAAATTTCTGTGTACAGACTATAATCAGGTCATGCTTTTGTCACTTTACTGTATTGTTTATGGTACTTTTAGTGATGTCAGTAAAAAGTTTACCATGTCAGTGAAAAAAAATTAACTTCAGATCTTCCTATCCGTAAAATGCCAGGTTGGGAACCCTGGTGCCAGTGGGTCCACATGGTGGGAGAGGGATGGGTCTGGGAACTGGGGGTGCATCTACACTTAGAAATTAAGTCAACTTAGGCTTGCTTAAATCGACTTAATTTAATCTGCGTCCACACTACATTTTCCTTAAGTCGACTTAAGCAGCTGCTTAAATCGACTTAAGGAAAAATAAAGTCGATTTTACTAAACCTCCTTTTAAGTTGACTTTGATGGCTAAGTCGACTTTAGAAAGTCAGGATGAGGGGGACACAGGCCCACCTGACTCCACTGCATCCCAGACCAGGGTCTTACCAGTGATAGGGCACCCAGCCACTGGGTCAGCAGGGCTCCAGCCAAAACTCACTAACTATTACCTTGAACATAGCCTGCCCATGGTCGGTTATCCCTACACTACTTCCTCCACCACTGTGCCTGTGGTCCAGGTCGTATTCCATTTCCTCAGTGTAACAGCGAGACTAGTCATTAGTGTCCAACAGCATTTCTAAGTCATTGGTGGCAGGATGCTATGGCAAACCACAGGTGGCGGCAACTCTTCCAAATGGTTGGTGGCAGGCCACTCTTCCCGGTCACTGGACACAGGCTGCTCTTCCCAGTTGCTGAAGCCTGAAGTCTCTGACAGGTCCTTTAAGCTCCAGTCAGTTGGTGGCTCTGGTGCTCTTTAGCTGGCTTGGGGTCAGGGTCAGGCTCAAGTCCCATCCCTAGGGGTGAGACATTCCCCTCCAGCAGCTTCCCCCTTACTGAGCTGTCAGGCCTGGCTTTTATACTTCCCCTTCCTGCCCTGCCCCTGCACTTCCGACTTCCGAGTGGTATTGTACCAAGGCCTACCCATCAGGTGAGGTGCATTGCTCCCTCATTGCTGGCCTTGGAGGGAGGCCACACTGCTTCGCTACAGGGGGTATTGGATGATATTGTCTCATTAAATAGTAATTTCACAGATTTTAGTGATTAAATTGATGGGAAATATACCCAACCAATCTTAAACGTAAGTTAAATGTGTGTGTGTGTTTCTAAAATAGAACTTGAAAGTAAGACAGCCACTTTTTCTTTAACAGCTTAAGGTTAAGGGCACAGTTGTTTTTTACAGGGTTTTTTATGTTCTTTTGGAGTAAAATGGGTTATGAAAACATTGGCCAGTCCAGTCCTCCAGCTCTATTCTCTTTGACAGCAGATGAACATAATGATGAGGTGAAAGATTAGCTCTCATATAGGGGAAAGAAATGAAGAACTGCCTGCCAGAAACTGGGACTGAACGATAGGGGACTGATCACACAATAAATTACACTGATCTAGTCATTCCCTCTGAAACATCTGGCACTGGCCACTGGCAGAAGATAGGACACTGGACTTGATGGACCATTGATCTGATCTAGTATGGCCACTCTTATGTTCTTATGAAGTATTTTCTATTGCAGGAATTATGGGTTGTCTTTCAAAGGAAAATATGCATGTTTTTTTTCCTTTTGATCTTTGTACAATATTTTTTCTGTCCTGTTGAACTACACCAAGTGTCTCTTCGAGAGTTAGAAAAACAAATGTCAACCTCTTGCCATTTGGTATGAAATTAAAAAAGGGTTTTGGGTTTTTTTTTTTTTTGTCTATTTCAACTGCTTCTCTGACAGTGATTGTATAATTGAAAGATATCCAGTTGATTAAAAAGAAACACCCTATTTTTTACTAGCAGCTCAGTAACGTGAGTTCAAAGACGGTATCTGCCAAGAATGCATAACTCTGTAATGGCCGGCATACTTTTACAAGTGTTCAGTGGTATTACTGACAGACAGATTGCTTTGGTCCAAGACAGATGTAAAATACTTCATTTAACAAATATTTACTCCACAATTTTTGGGAAACATAGAAAGTACAATCTGACATGTTAGAATATCTAAAGAACCTGTTTATGGGATATTCTGTTATTGTTCCTAAATAAATAATAATAATAATAGTAATTATTATTATTATTATTAAATAAATAAATAAATAAAATAAGAGCTGTAGGGGAGGTAGGAAGATTTAGAACATTGGTAACAAGATACAAAACCTTTCATGTCTTGGTCAGCGGTTCAAAGCTGGCCCAGGTTGGCTGTAACTAGAAAAAAATGATCGTTTGGTGCTTTTGTGACTAGGGTTAATGATATTTTGTGTGACATCAGCCATCTTTTAGCTTTCAAAAAACCACCATCATAATTGGCAGTCTAATCAGAAAGGACAAGAATTGAATTGGGTTGCTAACTTAAAACATGTCCTCACCCCTCCAAGCATAGGTATAGTAGCCCAAAGATGACTCATAGATCCCCAGGCTCCAGTACCCCTTCCCAGGACATGAAGTGGGGCAGACCCTCTACCTCTTCCCAGCAGTGCAGAAGCACCCAAAAGCAGATACTTAATATGCCTTCTTAGAGCCCTGGAATATCCAGAGTAGTCAGGAATGAATTCTTGAACTCATCAAGTGTGGAGGAGATAGAAGCCTCTACAAATGGGTGGGTATTTTCTTCCAAGAAAGAGGCATTGGGAGGAGATAAAGGGTGTCACTGTAATTTACTGTATTGAAGAAGATTGGGAGCATGATTATGATCTGGTGGTGTGGAGCAGAGTCCTGAAAAGTGTCATTCATTCATTAGTTCATCTAGAGAACAGTGGTCCATTGCAACAACCCCTGTGGCCTCTACCAATAGCTTTGTCCCATTTGCATCTGATGCTGACAAGTGAGCAGTTGCTAATTTGTTGAAGTTAGTTTAGCCGTGGGCAACCACATAGTTTCTTCCAGTTTGGAAGTGGCCAATGACCAAAGCATATGTTCAGGACACATTTAATCACTCTGTGGGATGAGACAGAGCTGTCTGTGTGGGCCATATGTTCGAACAGTAAGGACTGACGATGGTTGATGATGTCTTTGATGCTGGGGAATTGAGTTCTGGTGACTATTTCACTGTTCTGACAGACTCAAGCCAGTTTATGCTTGATAGTTGCCTTTTACCATGCATGTGGAATGCCTCCAGGCACTCGATATCATCCTTAAGAAGGGTCCAGGTTTTGAAGCTGTACAGAAGAATAGGTGTGATACATGACTGATAAAAGAATGTGTTAAACTAACTTATATTTCATTTATTTTTTAAAAAAACAAAATAATGTGGGATGTACTGACAAGAGTGTGGATCAGTAATGGAACCTAGCAAAGAGAGGGGAGAGAGTTTGTTTGGCAAGGCACTGAACTGCGGATTCAGGAGACAGGGTTCCATTCCCAGGTTTGCCACAGCCTCTCTGTGTCTATAGGCAAGTCACTTAATTTTGTTGTGCCTCTGTTCCCCAGGTGTAAAAAGTGATTAATAACACTTGCTTCCTCCCACTCTTCTTATATCTTTTCTAATTCAATCTTTTTAGGACAGTGGCTATCTCTCATTATGTAGAGACCACAGCACAAACAGTAACAAAGTAGGGTGGGACCTCTAGTCCTTACAGAACTAGAGACATGTGGCTAAGTGACGCAAGACCGGACACTCAGTTTTAGGGCACTTCTCTCTTACACTCAATGCAATGACATTTCTCAATCTGCCTGTCTAGATGTAATGTGGTAATTTTTGAATTCAGGGCTAAGTCAGGTAACACAGAGTTTTAAAAAGCCAGCTCGTAAGTGACCAGAGGAGGTAGTGAACACAAATAGCAAACAGGAGTTTTGTAAAGGAAATATCTGTCACCACTCAAGAAAGAGATCTTGGAGACATTGGGGATGGTTTTCTAAAAATATTGACTTAATCTGCAGTGGCAGTCAAAAAAGCTAGTAGAATTTTAGGGTCCATTAGGAAAGGAATAGATAATAAAACAGTAAATATCATACTGCCGTATATAAATCCCTGGTATGCCCACATCTTGACTAGTGTGTGCAATTCTGTTCACCCAGTCTCAAAAAAGATATATTAGCATTAGAAATGTATAGAGAAGGGCAACAAAAATGATTATGGATATGGAACAACTTCATATTTGGAGAGATTAAAAAAATTGGGGCTATTCAGCTTGGAAAAGAGATGACAAAGGGGGAATGATAGAGGTCTATACATTCAGGTATGGTGTGGAGAAAGTGAATAAGGAAGTGTTATTTACCTCTTCACAAAACACAAGAACTAGGGGTCATTCAATTAATTTAATAGGCAGCAGGTATAGAACAAAAATAAGGAAAAAAACTCACAATGCACAGTCAACCTGTAGAACTCATTGCTCGGGATGTTGTGAAGGCCAAAAGTACAACTGGGTGCAGAAATAAATACCTAAATTCATGGAGGCTAGGTCCATCAGTTGCTATTAGCTAAGATGGTCAGGGACCTCTCAAGATATCTAGACATGCTTATGTGCAGAGCTGGGCAGGAGCCGGTGGTTGTAGTACATGTAGGTAACAATGATATAGTGAAAGGTAGAAGAGAGGTCCTAGAGGCCAAATTTAGGCTGGGAGCAGGACAGCGCGGGGCCCACGTAACCGCGGAGCCCAGAGCAATTGCCCCGTTCGCACGCACCCTCCCTCTCCCCCCCCCCCCCCCCGGGACGGCCCTGCCAAGGATCTGTATTGAGACTATTGCTGTTCAGCATATTCATATATGGCATAGAGAGAACACTTTAAAAGTTTACAGACAATATCAAACTAGGAAGGGCTGCAAGTACTTTGGGGGATAGGAACAAAATTCAAAATGATCTGGACAAACTGTAGCAATGGACTGAAGTAAATAAGATGAAATTTAATAAGGACAAATGTGAAGTACTGCACTTAGGAAGGAACACTCAGCTGCGCACATACAAAATGGAATATAAAAGCCTAGATGAAGTACTGCAGAAAGGGATCTGGGGAATATAGTGGATCATTAACTCAATAATCAAGTTCCAAAGGGGTAGCCATGTTAGTCTACTGCAGAAAAACAACAGAGTCCTGTAGAACTTTTAAAAGTGCCACAGAACTCTGTTGTTTTTAAACTCAATCATGTAACACTGTTGAAAAGAAATAAGAAAACAGAAAAGGAAATGGAAAAGGAAACGAAATGTGACCATCATTCTGGGGTATATTAACAGGAGTGTTGTAAGCAAGACATGAGAAGTAATTCTTCCACTCTACTCCATGCTGATTAGGCCTCAGCTGGAGTATTTGGTCTAGTTCTTGATGCCACATTTAAGGAAAGATGTGGACAATTTGGAGGAAGTCCAAAGGATAGCAACAAAAATGATTAAAGGTCTAGAAAACATGACCTAGGAGGAAAGATTGAAAAAACTGTGATTGTTTAGTTTGGAGAAGTGAACACTGAAAGGGGACATGATAACAGTTGTCAGTTAAGGTTTGTTATGAGGCGGAGGATGAAAAATTGTTCTCCTTAACCTGTGGGGATAGGATAAGAAACAATGCACTTAAAATGCAACAAGGGCGGTTTAGGTTGGACATGGGGAAACGCTTCCTGTCAGGTAGCAAAGCAGTGAAACAAACTGCATAGGAAGGTTGTGGAATCTCAGTCATTGTAGGATTTTAGGAACACACGAACACACACCTGTCAGGAATGGTCTACTTATTACTGAGTGGAACCTTGAGTGCAGGGGACTGGGCTGGATTAACTGTTGCGGTCTCTCGCAGTCCAGAGCAAACTGAGAATAGTTACACAGGGATCTCACAAAATTGTGACTCGGCAACAAAATAGCTGATGAAATCCACTGTTGACAAATGCACAGAAAGGCACACTGGAAAACATCCCAACTATACATACCAAATGATGGACTCTAAATGATCTGTTACCACTCAAGAAAGAGGCTTGGAGTCTTTATGGCTAGTTATCTGAAAATACTTGTTCCATATGCAGCTGTAGTCAAATAAGCTCGCAGAATGTTAGAAATGATTAGGAAAGGGATATGTAATAAGGTGGGAAATATCATAATGCCACTTTACCTGAGGTCAGCAACCCCTGACATGTGTGCCTATTCTGAGCAGCATGCGGGGCTGCCAGCTCTGCAGCACAACACAGTGCCTGGCTGCTCCCCTCTGTTGGCCCCACTATCCCACAGCAGGGCTTGGGGCCCGTAAGAGCCTCTGTGCATGCGGCGGCTCCTCTCCCCTTCTGGGCCCACCCTTGGCACTTTCTGGCCTTGCCCCCAGCACCTGCCAATAGTTGGGGGGCGGGGCTGGCACAGGGGCTGGCAAAGGTTGCCAACCCCTGCACTATATAAATCCATGCTATGCCCACACCTTGAATATTGAGTGCAATTCTGGTCTTCCCATCATCAAAAAGGTGTATTAGAATCAGAAGAAGCATACAGAAGGGCAACAAAAATGATTAGTGTCATGAAACAGCTTCCATATGGGAAGAAATTAAAAAGACTGGGACTTTTCCATGCACTGGGATCACTCAATGAAAACAATAGGCCGCAGGTTTAAAACACACATAAGGAAGTACTTATTTACCCAATGCAGTCAACCTGTGGAACTCATTGCTGGGATGTTGAAAAGCCATTTGCGCTGAAAAAGTTCTTGCTTGTTTTCCCTGTGGACGGACGCCTCACAGCTGGTGTTGGATGCTGAGCCAGCAAGGGGAGAGAGAGGGAGAAAATTGTGAAGAAACTGTCAGTCCTGCCTCTGAGCACCACTGCAACATCCAGCAAGGGGAGAGAGAGGGAGAAAATTGTGAGGAAACTGTCAGTCCTGCCTCTGAGCACCACTGCAACATCCACACCTGTTCCATGCTGGGGTGGGGTGGGTGACAGATACTGGGCACAAACCATCTGCCTGTCACTTTTAATCTGGGGGGAGGTGAGAAAAAAGGGAGTTGGGAGGGCGAATAAAAAGGGAGGACCCACAGAGCCCCTGGCTTGTGGGGAAGGAAGGAGATAATAGTATCTTGTCTCAAATTTGTCTTAAGGTGTCACTGTTTTGCATCTTGTCTGAAATGTGTGTAACCCGTTTAAGAGAGCATGGTCCCATTAGCCCTTTGACCTGTAGGGGGAGGCACTGATTATGCTGGAAGGAGAGAGTGCTGTTTGGGGAGGAGGGGAGGACAGAGAGAGTGTGGCTGATGCTGGAGGAGAAGGGCTGCAGCCAGAGGCCCAGAGAAGAGAGAAGCTGCAGTGCCTCCCGTTACACTGCAAAGGGGTAATGGGACCATGCTCTCTTAAACCCCAAAGGGGTTACATGCATTTCAGACAAGATGCAAAACAGTGACACCTTTAGACAAATTTGAGACAAGCTGGGGAGGGACAGAGAGCTGACCGGCGACACCCAGGAGAGGAGCCAGAGGACACTGTGCCAGGGAAGAGTTGACCGAGGACAGACTGGAGCTGGACCAGTGAGGCGGCTGCCCAGAGCTGCGGGACCATGAGTATGGGGCCTGTGACTTGGCCTGGGACTAGGAGGACGCTCTAGGTAGTTAAGTGGGGAGGGCGTCGCTCTGGGGTCACAGCGAGCGGCAGAAGAGGCACTGGAGGGTTTGCTGGGGACAGTTGCTGGCGCCGAAGACAATCAGGAGCAACCAGGACTCAGCCCAGACTGCAACTGAACTCCGAGCGCAGACCCTGTGCTCGTGTAACCTTTGGGTGGGCTAAAATTCATTCAGTTGCCCTTCTCTAGTGTCCCACAGAAATAAACCCCAATCCCTGTGGAGAAAGCAGCTGGAGACCCAGGATCGAGTCTGTATGGGACTCACAGAGTTACCACCCCACATTAAAATACTACTAAAACCAAACATAACAATGAACTTTATTAACTACTAACTAAATGAACCTTATCCTAAGAAAACAAAATACAATTAACCAAGAACAATCCCTACAGAAACCACCCCAGGAAAGATACCCAAGAGTCCCGAAGTCCAGGTGGAGTTCACCCAACTCTCAGCTACAGTCTTTGTTTGAATGTAGAGGCTTGAATGGCAAGAAATAGCTGTCCTCTTCTTTCTTTGCAGGAATCTTCTGTAGCATTCCATGTAGGCTTTTCCTTCTCCTTTGCAACCAGCCCTCAGTCCCATATGCATGTCTGCAAGGTCTGTTGCAGATGACTCCATTAGAGGAGAAAACATCTTGTTCACTCCTGGCTCAGCTTCTCTCCTGAAAACTGAGCACATGAGCTCTTCTCAGAGCAGCTCCTGCCTCCTGTCTGAGCACAGACTGCTGCTCTCATGTCGTCTGACTGACCACAACACATCACACCAGCAGGGCACCCTGTGGAGCATGCTCAAAATGCTACCACTCCCTGCTTCTAGAAGTTTCTGGTTGTACGTAGCTGATCTGCCCAGCAACAGTAACCCACCCTCAGCAAGTCTCTTACAGAGATAGCCCTTTGTAGGCATATGGGTTACACTCGCTCACTGTCTGCCCTCTCTGCCTGCAGCACCCCAGACCTGCAGGGGCCTGTACTAGTTGGTAGCCTGCTTTCCTGCTGCCCCATGTCCCCTGTTGCTCTCTCCTTCATCCCTCTGTAAATAAATCTTCCCCGTTCCCAGCAGGTGTGTGTGATCATGCCGGGAGGGGGGGGGCGTGGAACAGGTGCCCCTGGGTTGAAAGGGATTGTCCCTGCTGCATTCCTGCATGTGCCTTTCCTTGGCTAGAGCTGCCTGCAGAGCAGACTCCATCTTGGCCACAAGGGCGCTACATTTAGATTGCATTTTCAAACAGAGCTAAAGGAGCTAGGTGCCCAACTCCTACTGACGTTCAAATGGGCACCTAACTCTCTTAGCCTATTTTGGAAATCCCCGCTCTTGACTTGAAGCTCTGTTTTTACAGCAGAAATCCTATAAGCAGGGAAGGCAGAAGAGCAGAAAACTATGAAATTCATAAGATATCTGACTAAAGTGGTCTGTTAACCTGGAGATGCTTATATTCAACAGTGAGAAGCATCAGTTCAAAAGACGTATACCTTATAGTAAGGACCATGGGAGGAGAGGGGAAAGGGAACACCGCCCCTTCTTTCCTTGGGATGGGTTCTTTTTTTGTTATGTCTCAATCAGGGAAGATGTAGGTCTCACACAGTCCCCATTCTACTTCCATTGGTGTTTTGTATGTGGTGGCACCTATGCCTGCAGGTCAGTTTCGAGGAATGTCAACAGGGCAGTGTGAACAAGCTGGCACGGCTTCTGCTCCCATTATAACTTTTCATGGAGAATAGAAACCTTAACACTCCAGGCTATTAATCTGGCCGCTCCCAAGCTTCACTTCACAAGGAAAACAAAAACAGAGTTGTGCTGCCTACTGATGTAACAAGGTACTAGAGAGATGAAAGCATCCTCTGGTGAGAGAGTCAAGTAAACATCAAGAAGTACAGTGACCTGCAGCATGTGAGAGATTAGTTTCTAAAGGAAAGTTTGCAGAAACAACTTCAGAGGAAGATTCTATGTAATGTGTTTAGATTATAGTTCATCATTAAAATAGCTAGTATCTAAAGATGAGAAGACACTTGGTAGATCAGAGGAAGGAGGGAGTGGATTTGTGTTTGTAGGCCAGTTTAATTTCCCCAGTGAAGAGCCCAGATTACTTGGATGGGTGCTGAAGGAATGTGTGTGGAAACAGGAGAGGAATCTTTCCCTACATCTCAGGGGTCACAGAGCAGAAGGAGCTTGGTGGTAGTGTCTACATGTTCAAGGCTGGAGAGCCCTCCGTATTGTCAGTGCTTTCGTTTCAATGCAGGGAACGACTGGACAGTTCATGTAGCTGTCAAGTCTCCGTTCTCATTCCCAGTTCTTCCTCACACCATTGCTGCTCAACCCATCTCCACCTGCAGCGCTGCATAGGGAGTCCCTGTGGCTGGGGCAAACGTGCTGCTTCTCCTTGCTCCCCCTTGAACAGTGGTAAAATGAGATTGCTTTAGTGACTTCAGCTCCAAAGAAATGCATTGGCATAGAAACCTGGTATCCTTGAAGCAGTTTGTCCAGGGTGCTGCTGAATTCTTAGGCCTGACACGAATAAAACTGTAGTACCTGACTTTCCTGACTGTAAACTGATAAGTCCTTGTTTAAAACAGGTTTCTTCAGAACATAGAGCTATTCAACTATGAGTGGCAACTCTGCGGAGCTGTACTGCACATTTTTAACATGGATTATTAAATTATAGATGCCATTCAATTCATTAACAATTTTTTAAAAGGAGTCTAGGTACGTTACGTTCAAGATTTTCAAAAGTGACTAGTGAATTTGAGTGCCTTCGTTTGTGGGTCTCAAACTTAAGACCCTTTCATGGGACCTGATTTTCTCTGCTTCTGAAAACAAGACCCCTTTCAGTGTCTCAAATTGGGCTCTCACAACTGATACGCTCCAAATTGCTAGTCAGTGTTGCAAAGCTTCGCCTGCACGTTTACATAAAACTCTTTTTGAGCAACAGATAGAGACAACAGTTAGGATATCTAGTAAAAGGCAGAATAATCCTCTCATCTGAGATGGTGTGTGTGTGTGTGTGTGTGTGTGAGAGAGAGAGAGAGAGAGCGCGAGATCGAGCACAAGAGAGAGGGTTGATCCAATCTTTTATTTGAATTTATTTTCAAAAGCAGAAAGAAAGATATAATAGTAGTTACTAGAGTCAGGGATAATCACCACCACCATGGGACAGGGCATAATTTTTTGTAACCCTGCCACTTTCAGTGTGACTGGGCTCAGCAGTCTTGTACCTCATCACACTTGTGCATATTACACATTGCATCATTACTGCTAACTGTAAAACCAGATAAGAAAAGATTTCAGTATATGCTATCACCTGGCAACATTTTTGTTGTTGGGATATGAATGCACAGTGCCATGTGTGTTGCACTCTATGGCTCTAATAATGCATTGCAATCCATCTGGCGAGAGATGCACTGGTCCAGTCCATACTCCATCTGCACATATCAGAATGCAGGACTGGGGACTAATTTCATTCATTCCAATTACTGACACACTGACCAAATTCTACTCTCATTCACCATTTGCAGTCCTATTGCAGTCAACAGGCAAAATCCTTCCCTGACTTACACCTGTGCAAATGTTGAATGGTTGCTCAGTGTTTATTGTAGTAAAAATGTATTTGATGAGATTGCGAGGTTGACAGTATTTGCCAGTGCTGGATATACATGCAGGAAAAAGGGGAAAAGATAGATGATATCCTTTAAAAATGAAAATCAGGCTGGAAAAAAATAGCCTCTTATTTTTAAAAAAAATTGTAGTTATACCAACAGAACTTATAAAAACATTCCAAAGTAATGTAGTGTGATGACCCTTATTTATAATAACAGAAAGCCTATCCAACTTTTTGATTTTTTAATAAGCCTATCATTAATCTTCAACGAAAATAATATAGATTTTATGAAGAAAGCTCACTAAAGTTCTTGGAAAACTTACAAGACATTTAACAGCTGAACAGTGTATCTCACAAACAGACTTAAAAGGTGCTTTTTCAAACTGAAACCTTTTTTGATCTGGTTTTATAGTTAGCAGTTGCTTTGGTCTAAAACCTCGCCCATCCTTTCCAGCTAATAAGAAAAACAATCTTGAAATATAGCGCTTGCAGGAGGTACAGTATGACAGTGCCTCAGCTAATTTGTATTACCCGTACACTCTTCAGATTGGATTTATTGTTCATTCACTGACTTCCTATTTTAACAAAGTGGTGATATTTGAGGGGTTTTTTTCGTTTGTTTTTTTTGTTTTTTTTTAAATTTTGAGGGGGGTGTTGTTTTGATTTTTGGTTTAAAGAAACTGAAGGACTAGTTCCTGGGTTTGGGGTTTTTGTTTTAATGGCCTTCATTTAAATTTTTTTAAGACTTAAACATCATTAAAATGTTTTCCTTAATAACTTTAATCTGGATTTCCTTTGTGAGCATCAAATAGTTGTTTGCAGATCCATCCTTCAGTTTTACAAGGATATCTCTGAGACATCATGATTGTAAGACAAATTGGAAAGAACAGCTGTACTT
>ML685779.1:25639048-25718705 GCA_007922175.1 Pelusios castaneus
CAAGGAGTCCTGTGGCACTTTTAAAGAATAACAAATTTATTTGATGCATAAACTTTTGTGGGCATAATCCCACTTCCTCATCTGCCCACAAAAGTTTATGCATCAAATAAATGTGTTAGTCTTTAAAAGTGCCACTGGACAGCTTGTTTGGCTAGTGAAACCTGTGAACCAGTTCATAAAAACATAAGAACAGCTATACTGAGTCAGATTAATGGACCATTTAGCACAATATCCTGTCCTCCTACAGTGGCCAATGATGAGTGCTTCAGAGTGAATGAACAGAGCAGGGCAATATCGACTAATCCATCGCCTATCATCTAGTCCCAGTTTCTGGCAATCAGAGGCTAGGAACACCCAGACTGTGGCATTGCATTGCTGACCACCTTGGCTAATAGCTATTGATGATTGTATCCTCCATAAATTTATCTAATTCTTTTTTGAACCTTGTTACAGTTTTGGCCTTCAGGACATCCCCTGGCAACAAGGTCCACAGCTTTACTGCATATTATTTGAAGAAGTACTTCCTTTTCTTTATTTCAGACCTGTTGCCTATATATTTAATTAGTTAACCCTCCTGGTTCTTGTGTTATGTGAGGAAATAAATAACAGTTCCTTATTCGCTTTCTCCAGACCAATCATGATTTTATGGACCTCTGTCTCATCTCCCCTTAGTTGTTTCTTTCCAAGATGAAAAGTCCCAGTCTTTTTAATCTCTCCTCATAGGTAAGCTGTTCCATACCCTTAATCATTTTTGTTGCCCTTCCCTGTACCTTTTCCAATTGAAATATATCTTTATTGAGATGAGGCAACCAAAACTGCACTCAGTATTCAAGGTGCAGGTGTACAAGACTTTATTAAGTCGACTTAAGCCAGTGGAGACGTGAAGTAGTGCTTAGGTGGACCTTTTTAAGTCAATTTAAAATGTTAAGTTGACTTAATAAGGCCAAAAAGGGGCCACATCTACACTTGAAAAGTTAAGTCGACTTTTGTTAAGTCGACTTAATAAGGTCCACTTTAAGTCAACTTAAAGTCAACCTTATTAAGTTGACTTCATAAAGTAGACCTAACTTTTCAAGTGTAGACATAGCCATTTAGTTGCATTATGATATTTTCTGTCTTATTATGAATCCTTTTTTGAATGTTTCCTAATATTTTCTTAAGTTTTCTAACTACCACTACACACTAAGTGGATGTTTTCAAAGAACTATCCACAACGATTCCAAGATTTTTTTCTTGAGTGGTAACAGCTAATGTACGTACAACCATTTTGTGTGCATTACTTTCCCTTTATCAACACTGAATGTCATCTGCCAGTTTTGTGAAGTCCTCTTGTAACTCTTTGCAGTCTGTTTTTGACTTAACTATCTTGAGTATTTTTGTATCATCTGTTTGGACACCTCACTATTTATTCCTTTTCCACATATTTTATGAACATGTTGAACAGCACTGGTACCAGTATAGGATCTCTGGGGGACCTTGCTATTTACCTCTCTCCATTCTGAAAACTGACCATTTATTCATATTCTTTGCTTCCAGTCTGTTAACCAGTTATTGATCCACGAGAGCACCTTCCCTCTTATACCATGACAGTTTACGTTGCCTAAGGCTTCCTTAAAGTCCAAGAACACGACGTCTACTGGATCAACCTTGTCAACATGTATATTGACCTCCTCAAAGACTTCTAATAGATTGATGTTGCATGATTTCCCTTAACAAAAGTTGTGTTCATCTATGTGTCTGATAATTCAGTGCTTTAATACAGTTTCAACCAATTTACCTGGTACTGAAGTTAGATTTACTGGCCTATAATTGCCAGGATTGCCTCTGGAGCCTTTTTAAAAAAATAGTATTACATTAGCTATTCTCCAGAAGCTGATTTAAGCAATAGGTTACATTCCACAGTTACTAGTTTTGCAATTTCATATCTGAGTTCATTCAGAACTCCTGACTGAATACCATCTGGTCCTGGTGACTTGTTATTGATAAATTTATCCAGACAAAGGGCTATGGGTCAAGGAACAGTGGATACCAGTGAATAATGAGATTGACCTCCAGAAAACAGATTTGTTGGCTGATATAAACAGAGACTTACTTTTATCCTGCTAGAACACTGTCTTCTGGTTGACTGATCATTAACTGCTGTCTCAGAGAAGGTTATGCATGATATTTTCCTTGCATAGAGGAATAGCAGCAAGCTGAGTTCCTTCACTGGGCCATATGTAATTTAAATATTAGCTTTAAAATTTTTTAATTGATGTCTTTTAAAGGAACTCCAGGAGCCTGATTCTGATCTTCCTGACACCTGTATAAATCAGAAGGAACTCCACTGACTTTACAATGGTGTAAAACCAGGGGAAGATTGAATCTTCTCAGAAAGTAGTTCCTTGTTGCTCACTTAAAAAAAAACAAACCAAAAACCCCCCTACCCTCCATATTTTAAAAGGGAAAAAATCAACTAAGAAAACATGCTAAAGAGTAGAGGGCCCGTAGGCTTTTCCAAGAAGATGAAGGCACCGTGCCTTTGGATTTGTGCCTGGTAGTGCACATGAGGAATGTTGGTATCCCAGGATAACCACACTCTTCATCGAGCGTTATGCTTTAGATGGACTCAGAACTGTCATTGCAACCCACATAAACATATTTTATTTTCTCCACCTGCTCATGTGGCACACACCTGGGACTTGCTGGCAGCACATTTGGCCTCAGTGTGTGAAAGGAAGGCTGCCAGGTTGGAAAGCTAGCACTGTTCGCCTCATGTAAGCTGTGCTGAGTTGACCCCCACTGCTTTTATAGAGTGGTAAAGGACAGGCCTGAAAAGAAATGGCAAAGTGCAGGTTCTACTGCAAATTCACCGATGTGGGGGAAAGTGAATTTCTAGAGCCTCAACTACTGTAACCTGCTTGGATCCTCAGATCAGGATTCTGATATCTCCTATCTGTGACTATCACTTAGTGACTCCCTTCCCAGCTATTCTGAAAACTGCTGCCAAGGTGATTCCTGGTGACCCCTAAGACTCTTTACTCTGTGATATACGTGCCCTTAGCCCAAACTCTCCCCCACATGTGGTAACGAGCAGTGCTTAGGGAGTCAGTGAACACTCATGTGTTGTTGTTAGATTAACGTAATAGTTTGGATTAAACCTTTGTTGCTGGTTATTGCTTCCTGGAGTAAAGGAGGTGTCAGCTGTATATTGCATAGAGCTGGCTGAAATGTTTATAGAGGAACTGAAATTTTCATTGGTTTGAGTTCACGGGCATTCCATACAAATGCAGTGTTTCCTGCTACATATTTTGCATGAGTAAATGTTTTGCTGAAATCGTTTCCGCTCTCTGGATGTCACTCTACCAGGCCTTGAAAGCTACAGGAGTAGGGGGAAACTGTCAGAGAAATTCCTCTGCCAATCAGAGATCTCAGCTCATGATTTAACAAAGGGAGTCCAGTGAAGTTTGTTGGCCTGGGACTCCCCAAAGCTGCCTTCCTGAGGCTGACGGGAGCTCGAAACTAAAGAGAGAAGAAGAGATTGTGCTTTGGTGAAGAAAGATTGTTTAGAAAGTATTCCTTTCTACTCTGACCTTCTACTCCCCATCACTGTCCATTTCCTCCTAGTTTTCTGCATATTCCTCGCCTATGGGCCAGGGAAGATCAAGGGGTTTAGCTGTAGTACAGAAAGCAGTGCAGGAGTGCTAGGCATCCGTGGATCTGCTGCTGACCTTTCCCACAACCCTGAGGGCTAGAGACTTACTGTGTTTTTTAAATGGAAGACATGAATCCAAAGAACAAAATGGCTGCCTAAAATAAAAAATGCCGGGTGTAAGTACTCTACATCCAAGTCCATCTGTGACTGCACATATGTGTGAAATTTGTTATGGAGGTGGCTTATTGTTTTTAAGATACAGGGGTATAAAAAAGATCAATCTGTCAGAAAAAAATTCAGGAAGGGATCACTCTGAGTTGCCTTCTGTGTGAAAATTCAGAAATGTGGTCCACTCCCCCAATATATTGAAAATTAATTTAGTTTGTGAATAGTTTGTGGTAACCAACTGAACTCATTATACAATCCCAGCAGAAGTGATTTTTGTTCCACTTTAACTGGTAGTGTCAATGCAGCACAACATACGTAGTAATGAGCAAGCACCTCCATAGGGTGCTATAGAAACTCCTGAGATAGACAAATAAGTATTTTTCACTCTCTTTCCTATAATTCAGAGTAGAATAAATGTCCTTCTTTAAAAAAAAAAGTTCTAAAATATATTGGAAAAACAAACAGTCTTTAAAAGTGCCTCAAGACTCCTTGTCTGTTTGCTGAGCTAGACTAACACGGCTACCCCTTTGGAACTAATCATAATACATTGGTTTGGGGATGGCTTTATACTAGTGTTACTAGTATACTAGCCCTTCACCTCCATAAACCTGATTTCAAATCTTACTTTCAATTGCGTGTTAAGTGAGTCTGAGGTTCATGTCCACATTGCTAAATTGCAACATACATCCAGGACACTTGGCTGTTGTCTCTCCTCAGTCCTGGAATGCCAGGCATGGACTGAAATTCATTATCACCAGGGATGGGCAAATTTCAGTATGTCCGGATTTGGTTTAAAGGCATAATGTTTGAAGTGAAATTGATATGCTGGCTTTGAAGGATTGCAAATCCCAAGATGCAATGGTGGACTCACCTTCCGGGGTCAGAGGCAGGCCATTATTGGGCTCCATTCTGAGGGAAAATAACTGGAACAGATTCAGAGTTGCTGTTTCCTTTGGGGCCTGTGATGTAATCCTGGTACTAAGGGTGCGTCTACACTTGTAAATTAATTTACTTAATTTACTCTGCGTCTACACTACACTTTCCTTAAGTCAACTTTTTAAAACCTCATTTTAAGTTGACTTTTGGCTTAAGTCGACTTTCTAAAGTCAATTTAAGCCAGTGTAGGCCTGGAGTAGCCTTAAGTCGACTCTAAGTCGACATAGGGCTCTCCAGGACTCCCCCACTGCCCTGCCTGCCGGGGGTGGAGGGGTGGCACAGGAAGAGCCTGGCATGCCCCCCCATAGGGCAGGGCTCACCCTGTCCCTATGCCCTGCCAGGGTCCCTGTCCCCCTTTGCCCCATTGTACCCAGGTACAATGGGGCAAAGGCTGAGCCCCCTGGCACTTTGCAAGGGGTGCCCCCCCGCCACTGTGGACCAGTCCAAGGTCCCCCTAGCCCCTATAAGTCGACCTAGGTGTCCAGTGTGGATGCTCTAGGTCGACTTTGTAGGGTCCCTCCAAAGTTGACTTAAAATTGAGGTGTGGACATGCTAAGTCGACTTAGCTAAATTGACCTAAATTAACAAGTGTAGACATAGCCATCATTGCTGGGGCTGAAGACACATGGCCAGGGTTAAGACTACACTACAGCTGACAACTTGCTGTTGCTGAGGCCTAGCTCATGGACTCCTTCTCCATATCTAGGCACTGGGAGTGGAAGCCAGAGACTGTTGATTGTGCAGTAGATCTGAATTTGGCTTACTGACAATTGAGGAAAGAGTGATTTACCCCTAGGTTATTGCTCTCTAATATAACAACTGTTACTGCCAACTCGTACTGTGCAATCTAAGCTGGTCACAATACAAAATTGCCTCACTCCTTCTTGTTTCCCTTGGACAGCCTTTGCCGGATTTACAAAGTTCTGGCCTGAACCTTGGCTCAGTCAGCATGCCAACGCAAGAGAAGGCTATAGGCATAAGGAAGAGTGTGCATTCAGGGATGGGGTGGATCTGTGCACAGTGCCAAGAGCGTTGGTTAGGTTTATATCGCTGTAGGAAACTGCAGCCATTAGCTGAGATAATGCAGTGCCACCTACTGGTCTCTGGTGTAGATATAATAACTTAACCTAGATTAGCCTGTTGTATTTTCTATTTTACGTTGTTAGTGTAACTTTTAAGTAACATTGTAACAAGTTCCGAGGGGTAGCCGTGTTAGTCTGTGTATAGCAAAAACAAGAGTCCTGTGGCACCTTAAAGAATAACAAATTTCTTTGGGCATAAGCTTTCATGAGCTGAAACCATTTCATCAGAAACATGAAGTGGAAATTACAATTAGGAGGTATATATACATGAAAGGATGGGTGAGAAACATTATAATAGGGAGGGCAAGTACTAACAAAGTTAATTCAGTTAGGATAGATGAAGCCCATTCACAACAGTTGATTAGAAGATGAGGACTTGTGAAGAGGGACAATTATTTTTTTGTAATGAACTAGCCATTCTAAGTCCCTGTTCAGACCCAATCTGGTTGTGTCAAATTTGTATATGAGTTTCAGCTCTGCAGTTTCATGCTGAAGTCTGTTTTTGAAGAGGTTTTTTTTGTTGAAATAGGGCAACTTTCAAGTCTGCTACTGAGTGTCCAGGGAGATTGAAGTGTTCTCCTACTGGTTTATAGATGCTATCATTTCTGGTGTCTGATTTGTGTCCATTTATTATTTTGTGTAGAGACAGTCCAGTTTGGCCAATGTACATGGCAGAGGGGCATTGCTGGCACATAATGGCATATAGAACATTAGTAGATTTGCAGGTGAATGAGCCCCTGATGGTGTGGCTGATGTGGTTAGGACCTGTGATGGTGTCAATGTGTGGGCAGAGTTGTCTTCTGGCAGCAAACATTCCTGCATGAATTCCAGCCATCTTTATGATGCATGCCCAACTGAAAGGCCGGGTAGCCTCATGTCATTAATCTATATAACGTGTACAAGAGTGGATTATTTTTCAGGTGCAAGTTCATCGTGAACAGTATTCAGTTTTCAGTAATCCCTGCAGGATCTGATGTCTTCCCATATACCATTTTGCTGCAAAAAACAAGGGTGTTTCCACTTAAACTTTGGCCTCCTCATGAAGTCCATCATTTCCCCACACCTTTTTTGTTATGTCAGGATGATGTCCAATAATTATATAAATGCCAGTTTTGAGGTATGGAGTTTATTTAAAAACAGTAATATTTACTATGCTATCAAGTTTTAAGCACCTGGTTAGAAAAATGGAAAAATACTAAACAGAGAGAGAACACGTATAGACATTTTAGAGTGAATTATTCACACAAGGAGCAGAAGCCAAGAGGATTCAACTTCATTAGGCTAGTTCTAATTTGGAAATCAGTTTTATCCAACCAAACACACCTGGAAGGTTGACATCGAGATTAAATCATTCTTCTTTATTCGTATGGCAAAGTAAAGGAAGGCATTGTGTTTTAAAAGCAATATTTGCTACCAATAATTGATATTAAGAAGCAGAATTCATAGACAGGCTTGGCTTACTCTCTCTCACATACACATTGAATTCAGTGACTTTGAGATGTGGCATCTGGTTTGGCCTATTTTAAAAATTGGGACCATTTGCGAAATTTGGATCTAGCTCTTTGAATTTTTTAACTCGTCCAAAGTTCAGGGCTTTTCATAGGCCTAACTTTGGTTCTAGCTATTGCGATTTATTAATGTTTCTGCTTTACATAGCCTTAGGAGATCCTGAATCTACAGACAGCACCTATTGCTAATATTGTTTCTTTTCCTGCTTGGCCAGAAGGCTATAGAAGGTCTTGGAAACAGAGGCTGGTACCATTACATATATTGTCACTTCAGTGTCAGACTATCTTTGTATGCTGTACATGGGGCTATATCTTAAATTAAGTCAACAGTTTAGGTTGGTGCATAATGTGGTTGTCCTCTTGTTAAGTGGTGCTTTGTACACAAAGCATATGACATGGATGCTCTGACATCTGCACCGATCACCACTTTCTGAATGGAATTTAAGTTATTGGTTTTGACCTGTGGAGCTCAAAATGCTTTTGGCATTGGCCTCCTGATCGACTGCCTCTCTCTGTCGGAGACTGTGAGATATCAAGGTCAGCTGGCAGTCACAGAGTAGAAGAGGGGAGATATATAAGCTCCAGAATGCAGAAGGCTTTGTATCCTAATGGCTAGCTAGGGTTACTGCAGGGTAATTGGGAGCACCTGAGAGCAATTAAGAAGCAGCCAGGTACTTAATAAAAGCCTCCCTGCTCCAAATAAAAGGTGCACAAGCTGGAGAAGGAGTAGGAAGACAGTGCTATGCTGAGTAATTTACAGAAGGTAATTGAGATGGAGAAGAGGAATATAGGCAGAGACAAAGAGCTGTGAAGGGAAACCTGACCTAAGGGGAGACTGGGTGCAAAAACCCAAAGGAACAGAGGAGGGGGGAAAACAGCCTAGGGGAAAGAACTGTGAAACTGGAACTCTGTCAGCAGCACATAGCTACACCTCAGGGTCCCTGGGCTGGGACGTGGAGTAGAGGGCGGGTCCCAAATCCCCCTCTGCTCCCCAAGAGTGATGCCAATGGAGGCACGTCAAAGGGTGAAAACAAGGCCACTGGGGCCACCCTGACCCACTAGCTCAGTAGTAACAGCAGCTGGTGGTGGGGTCTGCCCCCGCCCGGAGCATGTCCTCCTGGGCCTTCTGGTAGCCCTGGCAGAGGTCCTTTATTTTCACCCGCACCTGCCGGGTTTCTTGAGTGTGCCCCTTCTCCGCCAGGGCCTGGGAGATGGAGGCATATACCTCCCTGTTGCGGTGACTGCCTTGCAACCGAGAGTGCACTGCCTCGTCCCCCCAGATCTGTAGGAGGTCCAGGATCTCCTGGTGGCTCCAGGAGGGGGCCCTCCTGCGGCACTGGCTCCCCTCTGCCATGGCTGCTGTAGCAGGCCTGGACAGCTCTGCGAAGCAGGGTATTCAGGGCTTTGTCCTGCCCTGTGGTTGCCCAGGGCAGGTTCTTCCTTCCTGGTACCAGGAACACTGGCAGGAAGATCTGGAGGCCAGTGAGATTGACTTAGCTAATTAAATCGACCTAGGGTGTGCACATCGGATTTAGGTCGACTTAACGAATCGACTTAAGCGTTAAGTTGACCTAAAGATGGGTAGTTATTAAGTCAATTTAAGGAACTGCTTAAGTTGACTTAATGAAAGCCAGGTGTGGATGTGCTTTTGTTTAAGTTGACTTAAGCCTTCTTAAGTCGACTTAATTTGCAAGAGTAGACATAACCAAGGAGTCCTGTGGCACTTTTAAAGACCGACACATTTAATTATCGCATGAGCTTTCATGGGAGAAAATCCAACTTCATCAGATGCTTTGAAGATGCTTCAACTGGGATTTTCTCCCACGAAAGCTCATGCGATACATACATTTGTTAGTCTTTAAAAGTGCCACAGAACTCCTTGTTTGTATTTCTGGGGCATTAGTTTTCATATTTAATATGAAATCCTCAGGTCTTAAAAGCTCATTATGGTCTTTTTCTAACAGTTTCTGGATTTGAACTCCAGGTGGGTGGGGAAAGGGACCATTTTTAGTATGGTTCCCTTGACTCTAGAATTCGCTTTCCCCACTTGATCTAACAAAGCCATAGATTTTTGATTTTCAGGCATGCTGTAAGCATCTCTTGTATGTCTATACCTTAAGCTGGGGATGTGATTCCCAGCTTGAGGGGATATATTTGTGTTAGAAAAATAATTAGATAAGTTCACAGAGCATAGATCCATCAATGTGTATTAGCCAAGATGGTTACAGATGCAACCCCATGCTCTGGGTGTCCCTAAGCCTCTGACTCCCAAATGCTGGGACTGGACAACGGGGGGTAGATCACGTGTCAATTGCCCTATTTGTTCATTTCCTCTGGAACATTTGGCATTGGCCACTACTGGAAGACAGGATACTGGGCTAGATGGCTCATTGGTCTGACTCATTATGGCCATTCTTATGTTCTCTCATTGAGCTAGCACACGACAAATGGAATTTAGCTATGGAAGCACAAGAGGTGAGAGGGGCTGGCCAAATTAACACATACCAACTTGAGACCCACTGCATGTAGTCAGAGCAATTAATCTCTCCAGTTGGTTGTGCTGTCACAGATAATGCTCTAATCTGTTGCACTCCAGCTTAATCAGAGCTAATGCGGATAGTTCAGTCTCAAATGGGGAATCGCACCCTCAGTTTGACGTGTAGACATAACTTTTGATGGTTTATTCATACAGAGTTCCCACATCTTCAGCAGACAAGACTAGTAAGCAGATCAAGGCTGTAATTCTGGAAGGATGCATAAATGCCTCTGACTGTCAGGCTCAGAAAATTGGAACACACTGTAAGGAGTCAGATATTAGAACAAGGATCAAGTAACTTGGAAGCAAAATAAGAACCAAGAAAGTCAGACTGGTAGGGGATAAATCCTGGTAACTTACCAGAGGAATTTTAGTCACAAAAATGCAAATGAGAAAAAGATTTAGTTGAGGTGGGCAAAAAATACAAATAGACAAACCAGAGAATTACATAAGACAAATATATGTGAGATAAAAGGTACAAAGAACACGTGAGATAAAATGATATGGCTATATATATATCTAAGATGAATGTGAGCCAACAGTGTGCCCTTGTTGCCAAAAAGGCCAATGGCATATTAGGCTGCATCAGTAGGAGTATTGCCAGCAGATCAAGGGATGTGATAATTCCCCTCTATTCGACATTGGTCAGGCCGCATCTGGAATACTGTGTCCAGTTTTGGGCTCCCTACTACAGAAAGGATGTGGAGAAATTAGAAAGAGTCCAGCGGAGGGAAACAAAAATGATTAGGGGGCTGGGGCATATGATTTACGAAGAGAGACTGAAGGAATTAGGCTTATTTAGTCTACAGAAGAGAAGACTGAGGGGAGATTTGATAGCAACCTTCAACTACTTGAAGGGGTGCTCCAAAGAGGAGGGAGCTAGGCTGTTCTCAGTAGTAACAGAGGACAGAACAAGGAGCAATGGTTTCAAATTACAGCTGGGGTGGTCAAGGTTGGATATTAGGAAAAACTTTCTCACTAAGAGGGTGGTGAAGCATTGGAATGGGCTACCTAGGGAGGTGGTAGAATCTCCATCTTTGGAGATATTTAAGGCCCGGTTAGACAAAACCCTGGCTGGGATGATTTAGTGGGAGTGGTCTTGCTTTTTAGCAGGGGGTTGGACTCTGTGACCTCATGAGGTCCCTTCCATCCCTATGATTCTATGATTCTAGTCAGTTCATCCCACAGCCAATGCAGGAGTGATTTTTCTTTAACCTTTGAGGACGTATCCTAACACCAATATATGCCAAAAGGAGTATTTCAGTGGTCTACAGGAGGAATTGGATCAGTTCCTCATTATTCAGTTATCATTTTATGTGTCAAATGATGATACTGCTGCCTCATTTCATGGGAGACTACTCCACCAGCTATTCGATCATGAATGTTCTGCCAGACATTCAACCCGAATATTGCCTTTCTCAGTTCCATCCAATTACTTCCTTTTATTTGCTTAAATAATTACTCCCTCTTTGGTATTTATACTCTTCAAATATTTGTAGATCATTATCATGTTCCCCCTCTACCTTTGTTTTGTCTATACTTAATTCTTGTAAATCCTTTTTTACGTGTTAATCTCTCCAGCCTTCTTATTGTTTCTGTCTTCTTCCCTGAACTGCCTTCCACCAGAGACTCAACCCTTGTTAAAGAGAAAAAACAAAATATGCCACTAGCTTGATTCAATGTTTAGTGCAAAGAATAATTTTGGTGGGACAGCCATTCATTCCTATTCTGGATATATATCTGTCCCTTCCTCAGTCATAAATATTAGCATACACTTCCAGTTGAGATGGGGAACATTTTTATTTCTAGATACATTCCATTATCTTTTGAGCCTGATTCTTCTTTGACTTACACCTGATAGAATCATAGAAAGGTTGGCTGGAAGGGACCTCGATAGGTCATCTAGTCAAGTCCCTTGCACTGACAGGACTAAATATTATAGAGACATCTGTGTAATTCTCTTGACTTATGAGAAACTATTCCTGATTCATATAAGAAAAACTAGGCCCAGTGTGTAATCATTATTCGTGTAGTATGGCCTGTGCTATTTAATACAGAAAAATAAAAGCACTTGTGCTCCAAAGAGTAAGCTGTTCATTTCCAAGAGCGGCTATTAACTTTTGATTCCTCAACTTTTGGAGGTACGTGTGATGGAATGCGAGTAGCCTAAGGCTGACTGGCTGGCAGCTCAGAAGCTCAGAAAGCTGAGATTTCTCCCCTTTCTTTGCTAGTAGCTAATGACTTTGGGAATAGTCTTGTACTGTGTGGAACAAATATATATAAAGCACTTGGTTCTGAACTTGCCAGTGGTGTGTGTGAAGCTTTTTTGGAGTAAGAATCCAAGGTGAGGGAATCCTGCTCTAAGAAAGCACTGAATAAAAGTAAGTTTTGAACTATCATCAGCAACTCTGAAAATCAGGCCAAGAGTTTCTGAAATTGGGCCCCTAGAATCAAAATCTATCAAAATCAGTGTCCACTTTTGAAAATTTAGCAAATGTACTGGACATCCAGAGATAGCGGTAAGCATAATGTGACGGTGTTTGTTTTTTGTAATTAGTTAAAATCATAAAAGATTAGCATTGGAAGAGACCTCAAGAGGTCTTCTAGTCCAATCCCAGCTTCACAAATATACACAAGTAAAATGGATATACAGCACCTAGACTTTTGAGCAAACAGAGTAGGTTTATAATGTCTCTCCCACTCAGCCATTTGATAAGTAGACTTGGCAGAATTTCTTTTTATGTCAATTTAAAAAATTGAGAAATATCAATGTATGTTTTTAAGATTTTCTTCTTCTTTTTTGTATTTTAATTTTCACAGTGGTGGGAAATTATGACAGGCTCCAAGAATAATTATTTAATGATGGTAGACACTGAGATTCAAAAAGTTAAAGCATTAGAACCATGAAAACAAAAGTCGGAATCACATATCAGACTATACAAAGTAAACAGCCTTAAATCAAACTCTAATAAGTTCAGAAGGAACATTTTTCTTATTTTGCCTCTTTGTGAATTTGAATTACCACCTCTGGAATTTTTCCAATTGTGCGGGTTTGTGTGTGTAAAGTGAAATCAACATTTATTGATAAAAATGTAATTCTTCCGAGATTTCTTGTAAGAGTAAATGCCTCATGTATGGGATCTATTATGCAAATAAAGTGATGTAATGTTGCTATGGAAGTGATTTATGCTAATATTAATCCTCTGAGCATGTGCAGTGTGAATAGATGTTTCCAGAAGCCTGAGCATAGGCATTCTGAGTGGAATACTCATGTAGTTAGGTCTTCTTACCATTCTTATTGGAGTATAGGAGGAGGGTCATGAAAATAAAATGGTGGATGCCAGAATGAGTGTTGGGGACCAATCCTTCGGACTTCATTTGGCTTTTAGACTGGTGAAAACCCATGCTGTGCCTAAAGTACTCTATATTTTCCCCTGTTTTCTCCACTCCCTCCTGCCTCATCTTTCCCTTGTGACACCTCTACCCCACCCCCAAAATAAAATAAATAAAAGGGGTGGGAGGGAAGGGTCCAGACCCCTGTAGTTTTTCTTGCTGAATTTTCATATTTATTGCATGGCAGACTCATTCTACATTTTCTAAAGAGCATGTGCAATGTTTGCGTGCTTTGAAGGAAGCATTAGGGAGGCCTCAGATGAAACACAAAAGGCTGCAATCCAAGAGGATCAGAACTACAGTATGTACATTGAAATGGCTGGCTTGGCTTGATGTTACATACATGCTAGAATGTAAACATAACCCATTTTGATGCAGACTTCCAGACCTTTGTACAAAGTGTTGCTCATTTCCCAAAACTGTCTCTTGAGTAATCTGCAGGAATTTATAGCCTGGCTACAAATAGCAATGTTTCCTTTGTGTGGTATGCACTTGTTTGAAATATTAATCAGTTCCATGAGAGGAGTTTCATTTATGAACTTTTCTCACTGATAAATGGCAGAACTTGCAGTCATTTCTCTTTGCTGTGGTTTTCCCAAAGGGCTGCTTTCTCCACATTCAGACATCAGGATGGCAGACTTTTTCAACACCTGTTTACAGTAGCTCCGAAATGGGAAACTAGAAGACCATCTGTTTGTAGGCTCTTTCTTCTCATTACCGTGTTCAGAACAACTTCTTTTAATAACTATTATTCTCTCAACATAACTATCCATAGGTGGTAGGACAGCAGAGTCCTGTGGCACTTTTAAAGACTAACAGATTTATTTATCGCATGGGCTTTCGTGGGAGAAAATCCCACTTCATCAGGACTCTGTTGTCTTTCTACAATAGACTAACACGGCTACCCCTTTGGAATTATCCATAGGTGGTGTTCACAATTAATCAGAAAAATAAGTTTTGTTTATTGAAGCCTTTCTTTCTTCACTAAACAAAACGCACCAAGCCTAGTTAAGCCAGTATCTCTTGGTTTATATATTAGGTAGGACATTTCAATGACTGTTATTGATGAAATGATAATGTGCTATTGGAATATTAATTTAAGACAATTAACTAATCTTTGTACAGTGCCACATACAGTGGGACTTTGATTTTAACTGGGACCTCTAGGCTCTATAATATTAAAATATATGAAAGCATACTTAAGAATTATCCGAGATTGTCATATAACTCTTCTCTCAAGGTGACTTCGATAATGAGTCGTGGCACTCCCTGCTGCCGCCGCCAAAAGACTGGGATATGTTGTTCAAAGATGTAATTGTTGCGTCGTGGGCATAAATGATTTTTTTTCAACTGGGTCCTGAGGAAAAAAGTTTGAAAACCAGTGGTCTAGGCCACTTCTTTGGCTTCAAGCTGGCAAACTTGTCACATGTTTAAGAGTCCACCCTGCCTTGTCCGTATTAGACTTCCACAATGTGTTAGCGAACACTTCTCAGAGCACACCTTTGCTGTCAGTCAAAATAATCCCTAAACATGTTCATAACAAAATCAAAACAAATAGTGACTCTAAAAAGATGTATGCTATCATAAGCTCAAACTATTTTTTGTCCAACCTGTCTCTCACCTTTGTAGATAAGATCTCTGGGTCAGTGATCATAGGTAAAATTTTCAAAAGCAACTAAGTGAGGTGGAAGTCTGAGTCCCATTTTTAAAAACACTTAAATCCCTTAGAAGCCTAAATCCTATTGACCTCAAAATGTGATAGAAATTAGAAGTCTGAAATGTTAATAACTCATTTGCATGCAAAATGCTTTCGGTGGGAAAGAGTACATTCATGATTGGGTGACCAAAACTATTATGAGTGGGAGGAACGGTAAGTCTGTACAGTGATGTGTTCTGTGTAAGTATTTAGATAATAGGTCATTTCTGTTGCAAAGACTCACGTGAACCCTACATAGGTTTTCTGCTTGCCTTTGAAGAACAAGCCATCCAGATACAAGGTCTGGGTGTCAATGAGTTAGTATAGCAGTACAGTCGCCTGATATCTAACATCAATGCATTGGTCCCAAGCCGTTCATTCCCTCATACCATCCAAGAATATATTTTTTCCAACTATCCCGTGTGTATGTAACTACTATGTGTGTATGTATGCTTGAGAGTGTTTATAAGTGAATTTCACCCTACAAGAGCAACCCACAAAGTATTAAAATGCAAGTGCCCCAGCTATTTTTTTCATGTCTGTGTGGAGTGTGTGTGTGTGTATAAATATACTCAAATGCATACTCTTGTTCAAAAAAAAAACAACCAAAACAGAACCCTAAAAAAAGAAAAACCAATGCACAAACACCTTTGAACTGGACATTGTTTGTAAATGGAACAAATGCTCATTAAACCTGTTTTTGCAATGATCATCGAGTTCTACTTGTCTACAGAACAAATAAAAGCAATTTCTACTAAATAATGCTAGTGAATCTTTGTCAATGCATTTTTGGCAGTTAAGATCTATTCACGATCCTGACAGTCACATGTCAATATGAATGAAGAAAATAATTTTCAGTGGCCAAAATTTATAACTATTGGGCCCACATGCCATCATGGATCCATGACACTAAACTCATGGAGTAGGACTAGACTGTGCAAAAACTAGATGGATGTGGATTAGTATGATTTAATCTGTCAGTACACTTGTACATAGCAAATAAGAATGAGATCCTTGTTCCTTCATATAGGGTGGGCCGGATGTGGCCTTGCTGGTTGGCTCCCTGGGATGGCGGGGCTTACAGCAGAATTCCGTGCAGCCTTTGACGTGGCCTTCAGGCAGCACCAGAAGCTTCACTGTGTGCACCAGTCGCCCCCGCCATTCCCAGGGGCCAACCAGCCAGGCTGTGGTTGGCCTCTGGCCACATGCCCCCACCCAGTGATGGCCCACCTCTGCCAAGGCTGTAGGCTGGCTGGGGGACTGGCGTCCTATGCAGAGGCGGGGAGCACTTGTGGAGGAGGCCCAGGGCCCTTGGCTGCAGGACTTCTTTTCTGTTTTGTTGAACTAGATTAACCTGGCTACCCCTTTGGAACTACTCAGTGTCAATAAGTGATTCACAATCTGGTCCTAAATAAGTGGGAATTTAGGGAATCTGACCTGCTGTAAAGTTAGTTTGATTTAATGGTGCAAAGTAGCTTTTCAGAAAGTTATCCCAGTACTTCTCATTTTTCTTCTTTCTCGTTTCTTTGGTTGGTTTCTTATGTATGCTCTTCTACTGGAAAAATGTCCAGATGCCTATCAAGCAACCCATGGTAAAGAGTGAAGCTGTCATGAATCATATTCTACATAATGTTCAATAGGTACTGCTGTGTTGGTTTGGTATGATCTATGTGGTCTATTTGCAAAATTGGGCCTGATTGGGGCCCTCATATTTTGCTGAAATTAGTTTCGTACATTAGAAATTGCGTTTCTATTCTGCTATAGGTGTGGTGAACAAATAAATAAATAAAGAAGTTATTTGTTAATTAGCATATGGCTTAGAATAGATATGAATAATTAAGGTCCAACAAGAAGGATATTCTGGTAATTAGGCTATAAACCTCTATCTGGAGGACCCAGATTCAGTTCCTTGCTCTGCCAGAGACTTCCTGTGTGAGCTTGGACAAGTCATTTCATGTTTCTGGGCCTCAGTTCCCCCAACTGTAAAATGGCACTAGTATTTCCTTGCAATGCAGGGGTGTAATGAGGATCCGTATATTAAAAATTGTGAGTTGCTAAAATATACTAATAATGGGGGCAAGCAAGTACCTAAGATAAAATAAACCTCTGAGACATTTTTTCCTAATAGTGATTTATCATAAAAAACAACGAGAGTCCTGTGGCACCTTATAGACTAACAGATTTTCTTCGGCATAAGCTTTGGTGGGCTATAACCCACTTCGTCAGATGCTTTGTCACAGATTTGCATTGTGACATTAGACCACCAGTCATTTAAGATTTGATCTCCAGGGCAATCTTTCTATTGATTTTTAAAAGGCAATCAGCCTGTTCCTCAGTTTCTTCATTCAAAACCAGGGATAATACTTGCCTGTCTACGAGTATTATATAGCAGCTTACTTCATTATTTTTGCTTGAATGCCTTGAGGTCATCATCAAATGGGAAGTGAGCGCTAAGTGTTTCCACAATTAACCTTAAATTAAATTTGTTAGTCTTTAAAAGTGCCCCAGAACTCCTTGTTTGTTTCACAATTAACCTTTCATTCATATGCAGTCCTCCTGGATCACAGGAGGCTTGGATTTTATGGGACTCCTCCCCTCCACTGTTGCTGTCTGCACCCCTCCCTCCTCCTGCCCAAACTTCCTGTGTCTCTCCCAAGTTTCCTGATGGTGGTGGTGGTGGGGTGTGTGTGTGTGTGTGTGGGCGGTCTGTTTAATGTACCCTTTTGGGCTTCTTACTGCCCCAGTCAGCCATGGAGGGAAGAATAGGCTAGTGAGTGAATCATCCTACAGCAGCCCCCCAACCCCACACTGACCCAGTTCCTGCCTTTGGAGGGGCACATAGACAGTTGCCTCTCATGGTGGAAGGGGAGTGGGGACAAGAGGTAGGGATGGGGGGAAGGAGAGGAGAGGAGGAAGTCAGCTAGGCTATGTCCACACTGGCAAGTTAGTTCGAATTAAGGAGTCTTAATTCGAACTAACTCAAGCCATGGCTACACTAGGCTTTAATTAGTTCAAATTAAGGGCTTCCTTAATTCGAACTAATAACTTCGAGTAGGGCATTAGAAGTAAGGGTTAATTCAAACTAACAAGTTTGAATTAACCAATGTGGCCATGTTAATTCGAACTCATTTCTTAGTTCGAACCAACTGGCCCATTGAAATCAATGGGGATCGCTAATTCAAACTAAGCAAGTGCCATGAATGGCACTTGCTTTAGTTCGAACTAATTTTTTCTAGTTCGAATTAAGCTAATTCGAACTAACTAAAATTAGTTTGAATTAGTTAGTTGAACTAACTAATTCAAACTAATTTTAGTAAATGTAGGCATAGCCCTAGAGACCTATGTAGCAACTGTGGTGAGGGGTATGGGAAGGGTCCTGACTGCGTGGCCTAAGGGGTGAGCAGGGAGGGGCAGGGAGCTTGTCTTCCCCAAGGGAAACTGTAAACCCGCCCATGGGGTGTACATCTATAAAATCATGAATGGTGTGAAGAAAGGGAATAGGGAAGTATTATGTACCCCTTCCACAAAATAAGAACCAGAGGTCACCCAATGAAATGAATAGGCAGCAGGTTTAAAACTCACATAAGGAAGTACTTCTTCATACAATGCACAATCAACCTATGAAATTTATTTCCAGGGATGTTGTGAAGGCCAAAAATATTAGTGGGTTCAAAAAAGAATTACACAAGTTCATGGAGGATAGGTCTAGTAATATTTATTAGGAACGATGGTAAGATATGCAACCCGGTGCTCCAGATGTCCCTAAATCTGACTACTACGTCCTGGGACTGGAGAACAGGTCACTCAATAATTGTCCTGTTTTATTAATTTCTTGTGAAGCATCCAGCTTATAAATTATGTTATAAATGATCCTTTTCATTAATGAGATGCCTATACATAAACTGCTAATAGTTAAGTGCATTTTTTCTCTGTCAATGCATCATCTTAGTCAAACAATTCCCCAAAATATGAAATGGTGGGATTTAGGGAATCCCAAAAGAGGAATGACGGCTTATCTGAAAATGATGTTCTGCTGGGGAAAAAAACCAGCATGCACAGATCACTTTCAAGTTAAAAACTAAAGTCACTAGCATCTGACAGCTCTTCAATGGCCCATGAGATATACTGATGGTCTCAGTCCAGTTCTTAGTGTCCACATTACTGAAAACACATCACTAAAATCACCAGGTGTAGGTGACTGTACTTACCTCATAAAAGTAGGCGATTATAGCTAACACAGTGTAAAACATTAATAGAAATCCTTATAGCTCCCACAGCAGATGTTGGAATTCTATTCACTGGAGAAAATTGTGCCCAGATGCCCATACTTAAACTTTATGGCCCAAAGTCTGCCCTCAGATGTGCACACACAACTCCTAAAGATCTCCGTGAGACTTATGTGCATGTACATTGGGGCAGAATTTAGCTCAAGGCACAGAAATACTAACACATCATTGTGATGTTTTGTGACACGGTAAGGCAACATCTGTGCCTTCAGCCACCTAAGTAGTATTTATTATTATATTACAGTAGGTCCTAGAGACTCCAGCCCATGAAGCATTGTGGCAAAAGACAGTCCTTGTACCACTGAACTTGAAGTTTAATAGATGAGACAAAAAAGATGGGAGAGGAAACAGAGGCACAAAGATGTGAGGTGATTTGCCAAGTTACAAAGCTGGTCCGTAGGAGACTTGTGATTAATGCGTATGTATGCTGATTTCGAATCCATTGCCCTACCAGCTAGACCCTGGCAAATATGCCAATAGCCCACTATTCTGGCCTCATGGGTTCTAATACAAAACATCACCACAGTATCTGAGCCCCTTCCAGTAGTGCATAAAGCCACATGATAACACATTTTGTTGTTCCCTCTGTGGAGTGGAATGTCTTGTTTTGATAGTGCGCTGTTTTGTTTCTTTTTCTATTATTACATAAAAGTACCCATTGCTACCCTTAACGTTAGAGAAGACTGGTCAAGGAAATAAGCCTTGCACTTGGTGTGGAAAGCTGTGAGTTTATTTGTTTCTGGAGGAGTTTATTCCACAGTCTTGGACCACCCTTGGAGATCTGTCTCCAGCATAGATGCACTTTGCCAGTGGAAGCCTGTGTAGACAAAAGAAGATAGGTCTGATGTGTTTGCAATAGCCTGTGTTGCCAGGGAGATGCAATGCATCATTTTATATTAATTGGATGTTTTCAAGTGCTGAAGGCTTTACACCCAGGTGTGACGTGCTGTATCCCATGTATGCAGTGGTTAAAGTATAATTTGACGTGCCCCGGAACCCTCCTAATCCCTGGGCCCCCTTCATGCATGTGCGGACACCAGCCCAGGTAGGCATTTGCAACCGCTTCTCAGTACCACATGCATCAGTTATCGCTCCATAAAAATATTATTTTTAATAATATTATTATTAAATGTATAATTTTATAAGGCGTTTATGTCTATATCAATTATTGTCACAAACTAGCAAACACAATAAGTATTGTGATCTTTATATTCCCGATACGCACATTTCACTTCATTAAATGCAATGCCAAACTTGGAACACAAACATTTTATGTCACTTTCACCAAATTCCAGTGACAGCTCTGTAGTGAAACCTGATGGGTCAAGTGCTTCAACAGCACTGCTTAGATGTTTTTCTGAGTTTGGCAACAATCTAGCATTCATACAGTCCGCTAAGGCCTAGTAAAACTGACATTTAGAAATTTCAATTTGCTTGCCAGCGATCACAGACATGTTTACACATACACCTTTAAAGCAACCTGCAGCAATCGCCTCACAAGCCTCTTGGTAGAACTCCGAATCACGCTCTCTGTGAGCTCTAAACACATGAACTTGTCAACTTATCAACTTACTTGCTGTAGATAATGTTACATTAGATTTTTGCAATGCCAAGGACAGGTCTGCAAGTTCCTCCAGAGCACCAAGCATGAGACTCAAGTTTTTAACAAAAACTGGATTCTCCAGGTTTTTTGCTATGCCAGCAGATTTTGCTTTATCTTTCCCTTCTTGTGAAAAATCAGTTGATTTTTTTCAAGAAGTGGCTATGGAGGGCTGCATATGAGCATCAAACAGCTCGTACAGTGCAGCAGGTAGATGCAACCCAATATACATCAAGTACGCAACCAGTCCTAATAAGCTGGACTTCCAGATCACTCACACATTCAGCCAACTATCTCAAGCACTTCGGTGACTGACTGTAGAGAGCGTACACTGAATCCACGAATGATTTAAAGTGATTAACTTCACTGCAGCATTTGATAACATCAGCCACGGCCAATTCCAAGCTGTGATTAAAATAATGCCAACTTATCAAAAGTGGAAATGGTGTCTTTAATTTTGCAGCAGCGCCAGCCTTACTGCCTAACATGACAGAAGCTCCATCTACACCTAAACCAATCCAATTATCCTTACGAAATTCCTCCATGAACCCATGTGCTGTCAAACACTGCAGCAAAGCTAATTCTACGCCATCAGCATCATTGCTGCCTAGTTTAACCAGATCAAGAAAAAATGTAACAGGACCAATTTTTGCATCAAAAGTTATGTGCAAGTAAATTACAAGATAAGAAAGTTTACTTAAACTTGTACTCATCAATTAAAACAGAAATTTGATATTGCTAAGAAATGACACTAAAACACAAACTATGTTTCATCTCCACAAATATGTGGTCTATTATGTCAGCACAAACAACATTGGTGTACAAAACACAACCCATATCAACACCATTTAACTGCCGTGAAGTGGTAAGGTCTGGAAGGTGAATGACCACCACCCAAATAAAAGATGTAAAATGCATGCTAAGCTAATAACACTATCTAGGACAGGGGTCTCAAACTCAAATCTCCACGAGGGCCACATAAGGTCTAGGATATTGGCCAGAGGGCCATGTCACTGAAACCTTTTCATACAAGGAATTATTAGAACTAGAGACAGCATTGCTGGATAGGGTTACGACATCTTTCTAGGGGCCTGAACAAAACACACGTTTACTTTTAGAATTACTTTCATTCAAGATCCAAAGGGGGAGCTGTGTCAGTCTAGGTCAGCCAAACAAACAAGGAGTTCTGTGGCACTTTTAAAGACTAACAAATTTACAAATTAACAAATACATTTGTTAGTCTTTAGATGTGCCACAGGACTCCTTGTTTTCTTTTCTTTTGTTTTGTTTTCTCCATTCAAGATAGCAGTATCATTAGAAAGACAAAGAGAAAGCAAATAAACACACTTAAAATTTTGCATTATAAATCAGTAGTTCCCAACCTTTTTGGTTCAGGGCCCAAAACACAGATTTTAAAACCCTGAAGGGCCAACAGTTTATTTAGTTAAAATTAAACTAAAAATTAATTGAATTAAAATTTATTGTAATTAAAGTTAATTGGGTTTACATTTTAATTAATTAAATTTGAATTAATTGTAATTGAAATTTTAAAAGGTTTTTAATTAAAATTAATTTTTAAAGGTTTTTTTTTAAATAAAAGGAAAGAAAGAAAAGAAAGAAAGGGCTGCCTGCATCCCCAAGCCTGGAGGAGAGGCCAGCAGCCACAGCCCGGATCCCAGCTGTCGGACCGGGCAGGAGGCGGTCTGGGCTGGAGCGGACCCCCCAGCACGGAACCCCCTTGGGAACTCTCCTCAAACCCCCAGGCCCCTTTAGAGCCCCTGAACCTGAGTCCTGTCCTGGCCCGGGCACCCCCCGGCCTTCCCGTTCCCTGTTCCCCACTGGCTCCCTGCCCGGCCCTCTGGTTCCCCGCTGGCTCCTGGTCCTCCTGCCCGGCCCTCCTGTTCCTCCTGCACAGCCCCGCCGTTCCCCACCGGCTCTCCAGTCCTCCTCCCTGGCCCCGCCGTTCCCCGCCGGCTCCCTGGTCCTCCTGCCTGGCCCCACCGTTCCCCACCAGCTTCCCAGTCCTCCCACCTGGCCCTCCAATTCCCCGGCAGCTTCCTGGACTACCCCCCATACCTGGCCGGAGCTGCAGGGGCGTCCAGTGGCTGCTTGGCCATGCCTCTCCTGCCCTGAGCATGCTCTGTCTAAGCTGTCTGGCCAGCAGCAGGGCAGGTGGAACATGCATTCCGCCAGAGTTTTCTGCTCTTCTGGGCCCCGGAACGCTGGGCGGGCAAATTTGTGGGCCTTGGAACAGTGTTCTGGGGCGTTCCAGCATACTTTAACCCCTGCATGTATGGTGTGATTTGGGTATCATTCACCTTTACGTGTAACTCTGCATTTTCTAATGTCAGGTGCTTTTGGAATGCTACTGACATACTGAAAATTGTTATGGTAGCATGCTTCTGTTTCCTGCATTGTCATACATATGTAGTTATGAAACTCCGTTATGTAATTTTCCCCAATGTGTGTCTCACATGGCTTGAATAGGTCCAGGCAATCACAGAGCAAAAGTGAGGGTTCATGCCTTGCAGAGGCATGCATACAGGAGCAATGGAATGGCCTGAACATCTGATAAGGTGACACTCATTTGACTCAAGTGAAGGAAATCATGCCCATTGCTGGACCCAGCTGATCACCTGACCTCAAGAGGTGACAAGGAAACATGTTAAAGGCAGGGTCGTCTTTGTCAGTTGCTTGCTGTTGCTTCGTAGATGGATTTGAAGGGAGAGTTCCAGAGACAGATTGTCCACAGGGGAGGAGAAAGGACTGGTTGAAGGAGTCAAAGATTGACATCAAAGACTGAAAGGCTACTACAGTGAGTTTAGTTCAGAATGTGAGTTATCTTTTAATAGATTATGATCAAACCTGGATTCATATATTTTTCTTGCATGTTGACAAGTTCCAAAGGGATAGCCATGTTAGTCTAGTTTAGCAAAACAAACGGAGTCAAGTGGCACTTTTAAAGACAAACAAATTTATTTATCACATGAGCTTTTGTGGGAGAAAATACCACTTTCTCAGATGCTGGAAGATGGGAAACTTAGAGAATGGGAACAAAATAATGCAGGGAAGTGTAAGTCACAGGATCAGGCCAAACTGTAATGGCAATATGCAAATATGACTCCTTAAAGTCAAAACTGAACAAGGACAATGGTTTCTTTTCTTATTACAACAGGTAATTTTGCCTTCCTTGTCCCCCACCAACATCCTTGCTAGTTGCTGGACTCCACTGTTTGAATCCTAACAACTGCTTTGATTTGCTGTTACAGTCTGACCATATTGTATGACTTACACTCCCCTGCATTTATTTTGCTCCTGTTATGTAAGTTCCCTATCTTCAAGTATCTGACAAAGTGGGATTTTCTCCCCCGAAAGCTCATGCAATAAATAAACCTGTTAGTCTTTAAAAGTGCCACAGGACACACACACACTCTCTCTGTGCACATGCATGTGTGTATGTGTATTTGGGCTCATAATCACTTAAAATCTTGCTGTTATAAATAAACAAAATTTATGTTTGTTTTCTCTAAAGCAGTGCATATGGATTGAGTGTGTATAGACTTCACTTTGTGACAGAGCTGGTGCATATCAACTTCTTTGATAAATTGATGGACTAATGTAATGAGCTAGCAGGGTGTAATGTACAGCACAATGTAAAGCAGTTTCTGGAGTTGCATTTGGGACTGATGGTGTTTGCTGGGGGGTCAGTTGCATAAGCAGCTGGCCAGAAGCAATACTCACAGAAGGCTGGGTGTGGGCCAAGTCAGGAGTGTGTAGTTCATATAGCAAAGCAGAGTAAATCGGGACCTAGGAGTGAGATTGGGGTGACACAGCTACACACTAGTCCAGGTTGCAGGGGAGTATGTCGAACAAGTTTATTGCTTTGTCCAGCTGAGTGATGACAAAGGCATGATAATGGGGTGGAGTCTCTTAGCCAAGGGGAGATGGTAGCAGAATCCATAGGTAATAGTTTCTATGTGAGAGCTAAACATCCGTGAAGATTCTACAGGTGCGTTTGCACTGGGAACTTAGATCGACTTAAGGATGCTTAAGATGACCTACACAAAGCCGCATCCACACTGGTCTTTTATTAAGTTGACTTAAGCACTTCCTTAAGTCGACTTAATAACACCTTAAGTCGATTTAATAACAGCACCTCTGAAGGTCAACTTAAGCCTTACGTCGACTTCTTAAGTTGACTTAAAGCTAGTGTGGACGGGGAATAGTACTAAGTCAACCTTATTAAGTCAACTTAAAGCCAGTGTGGATGGCTATGTCTACTGTTAAGTTGACTTAGCAAGGTCAACTTAACGTGTAGCCACTCCATTAAGTCGACTTAACCAGGTCGACTTTAAGTCGACTTAAAGTCGACCTGGTTAAGTCGACTTACCAGAGTCAACTTAACTTTACAAGAGTAGACATAGCACAAGAGTACTCATACACTAAATTGACAACTCGTGTGTTTGAAGCTTATCCCGAGTGAGACAGAGTTGGTATGAATGACCAGAGAAAAGGATTTTGAAGGGTTGGCGGACAGTGCACTTTTGATTGGTTGAAGATACAATCATCTGTTCTTCATCCATGAGCTGATTTTTACCAAGCGTTGTGCAGTCTTGGTGATAGTGGTATGGTTGTATATGGTAAAGGAAAGGTAAGGTGTATCACTTTCATACTGTACTGGGGTCCATGTCATCTGACCCATTCACTTTGTGTTTGAATGCACATTTTTATGCACAGTATACCTTTCCATGGCTATTTGAATGTTTAAAAACTGTAAAGGCACATTTGTAACATTAACAGTTGTCTATTTTGAATAAGCTATTCCTTTTTCTCATGCTCTAGAAAAGAGTTGCTGGAAATAGAAAACAAATTAGAAATATAGGGCCTGATCCAAAGCTTATTGCAGTCAATGGGAATTCTTCCACTGACCTCAGCACACTTCATATCAGACTCTTTGTTTGAGAGAAAGGGTCATTTTGGAATAAAATGGGTATCATGAAACTATTAAAATAAACTTTGGTGAGACACTGTTGTCTGCTAACTCTTTAAAATGTAGATTGGTAATGCAGAAGATACAGCTAGGAGGGTATGGAAAATAGACTGAAATATAAACTTAGGCACATCAGTGTCCAAACTCAGACTCAAATATTTGGCTAAATATTCCAGACAAGATTTTGGTTGATTATTTCAGGAGATATTGACCTCCAGGGAATGTGTGCAGAAGTAGAGAATGTAGGACTGATAACCTTCATCTGGAAGGGTGAGAGGGCAATCCTAAATTTCAGAGGTGGTGAGGAAACAGCCGACCCTTGAAAGGAAGAGGATTAGGAAATTCAGAGGCAGGAAATGACTGTGCAGTTTTTCATCATTCCGGTCACTTTTGAAAATTTCCAGTGGGATCTTAGAGGTAGTAGCATACAGATCAGAATCTTACAATTTATTATTTATTTACTATTTTCATTTCAGTAGCACTTAGGAGCCACAGGTGTGGACCAGGACCCACTGGGCTAGGCAATGTACAAATCTCTGTGTATTAAGGTGAGTGTTGCCTGTACCCAAGTAACTCGGAGAAGAGGGGGTGGGGTTACACACAAATCTTAAATATTACATTATGATATGGGATATAGATGCTATAAGATTAATGCATGCAGAAACTTACAAGCATTCCATAAACTCTGAACATTCTAATGCCTATTTTAAGAGTACAATCACATAGGTCAGCCAGACTGGTTCTGGCAATACATTTTTCAGTGTTCTGCTGAGTTATGGGGCTGAGGCATGAGTGGAAATCTAGTCTGCTAGCATCATATTTGTATTTAGGACCTAGGTCATAATTATTCCATTCTACTTGGCACTGGTGAGGCCTCAGCTGCAGCATTGTTTCCAGTTCTGGGTGCCACACTTTAGGAAAGATACGGACAAACTGGAGACAGTCCAGGGTAGAGCAACAAAAATGATGAAAGGTTTAGATAATCTGATTTATGCTAAAAGGTTAAAAAAACAAACAAACCTGGGTGTATTTACTTATGAGAAAAGAAGACCGATGGGGGTCTTGGTAAGAGTTTTCAAATATCTTAAGGTATGTTATAAAAAGAACTGTGATCAATTGTTCTCCATGTACATTGAAGGCAGGACAAGAAGTAGTGGGCTTAATCTGAAGGAAGGGGAAAAACTTTACAAAAGAACACAAGAACAGCCGTATTGGGTCAGACCAGTGGTCCATCTACCCCAGTGTTTCTCAACCCTTAGTGGACCAGGGAACACCTAAAGGTATTAATTAGTTTACATGGAACACTTGATAAGTACATTCTCAAAAAAGCTGGTAACCGTAGTGGGAGATAAATGCCCCAGTCACAGGAAAGCTTCCAGATTTGCATCAACATCTGCCACCGAGTATCTGGAAGCTTTGCTGTGGCTGAGGCATTACATTCCTCGTCCCACCTCCCCAATCAGCTCCCCACCATGGTGAGGGGTTGGGATGGGTCACAGAACACCTGCACTATGTCTGAGGAGCACCAGTGTTCTACAGAATACGGGTTGAGAAACACTGATCTCGCCCAATATACTGTCCCCTGACATTGGACTTTATGCCTCTAACTGCTTCTTTAACTTTGTTTCATTTCTTCTTTTACTTGGTTTGTTCTTCTTAACTATAAAGATAGTTAACTTCTGGAATAAGTTTCCCAGTAAGATCATGGAATCCCTGTCACTGGAGGTTTTTAAGAACATGTTGGACAGTCATGGACGGTTTGGGTTTTCTTGGAAATGTCTCAGAACAGAGGATTGGATGTAATGATTTCTTGAGGTCCATTCCAGCTCTACTGTTCTATGATTCTATGAACATAAGATAGGGCAAATTGCGATAACACAGTTCACTACTGTTTTACTGGGATAATTCTTGCATGGGTCATACTGAATAGACTTAACAGCTGTCTTGTGGAAACCATCCTCCCTGTGTCTCAAGTGGTTTTGTAGTCTGTACAGTGCACTATAGACATGCTTTACCTAGCCCATCAGCTTCAGGAAAAGAGCCAGGAGCAAAGGTGTTCTTTTTATATGGAATTTGCCGAATTAGCTAAACCTTTGACCGTGTAACTTGTGAAGGAGTCTGAAAACTTTTGTCATCATTTGATTCTTTAATGATAGGAAGATGGCCAGAGAGGTGGAAAGTGGTGAGAGATGGATTCTCTTCCTGGTCACCAGTGGAATAAAACACGGTTGTGTGCTAGCTCCCACTGAATAAGGAAGTATGGGTTGGACGAGAGGACTGTAAGGTGGATAGAAAACTGGCTAGATCAACAGGCTCAGCGGGCAGGAATCAATGGCTCGATATCTAGTTGGCAACCAGTAACGAGTGGAGTGCCCCAGGGGTCGGTCCTGGGGCCGGTTCTGTTCAACATCTTCATTAATGATCTTGATGATGGGATACACTACGTAATTAGTAAGTTTGCGGATGACACCAAGCTGGGGGGGAATGGTAGATACTCTGGAGGGCAGGGACAGGATCCAGGGAGACTTGGACAAATTGGAGCACTGGGCTGAAAGAAACCTCATGAGGTTCAACAAAGACAAGTACAAAGTCCTGCACTTAGGACGGAAAAATCCCATGCACTGCTACAGGCTGGGGACTTATCGGCTAAGTAGCAGCTCTGTAGAAAAGGACCTGGGGGTTATGGTGGACGGGAAGATGAATATGAGCCAACAGTGTGCCCTTGTTGCCAAAAAGGCCAATGGCATATTAGGCTGCATCAGTAGGAGCGTTGCCAGCAGATCAAGGGATATGAAAATTCCCCTCTATTCAGCACTGGGAAGCTGCATCTGGAATACTGTGTCCAGTTTTGGGCTCCCCACTACAGAAAGAATGTGGACAAATAAGAAAGAGTCCAGCAGAGGGCAACGAAAATTATTAAGGGGCTGGGGCACATGACTTATGGGGAGAGACTGAAGGAACTAGACTTATTTAGTGTACAGAAGAGAAGACTGAGGTGAGATTTGATAGCAACCTTCAATTACTTGAAGGGGTGCTCCAAGGAGGAGGGAGCTAGGCTGTTCTCGATGGTAACAGATGACAGAAAAGGAGCAATGATTTCAAGTTGCAGGTGGGGAGGTCGAGGTTGGATATTAGGAAAATCTTTCTCACTAGGAGGGTGGTGAAGCATTGGAATGGGCTACCTAGGGAGGTGGTAGAATCTCCATCTTTGGAAATATTTAAGGCCCGGTTAGACAAAACCCTGGCTGGGGTGATTTAGTGGGAGTGGTCCTGCTTTTTAGCAGGGGGTTGTACTAGATGACCTTGTGAGGTCCCTTCCATCTTTATTATTTTATGATTCTATGATTCTATGAGTATAAACCCTAACTCTCCTGTTATATACTATAGAAGATTGAAACTGGTTGTTCAAATCCATAATATATAGTAACACTTTAGTATCGGAGCTGGCCAAAATTATTCTGAACAAAAATGTTTTTTTATCAGGAGTGTCCCCTTATAAATAAAATGCAATAAAATAATTGCAATCATTTTTAAAATGTCCTTAAAATGTAATAAAATATTACTGAAATTATTATAATATTTTCATTTGCAAAAGGTAAAACAAATGCAGACATTTTTGAAAAAAAATCTAATTTGAACATTTTGGAATAAAAACAACTTTGAAATCTTGATTTCTTTTTCTTTGTGAAAATGGGTTTTTAGTTGATACTTGCTCAACTTAATATAGACATAACTTTGATCCATATCTTCATATCTAGAAAATAGGTCAATATGGACTGTAATTACAAATGCAGATAAATAAGATAGAAATACTTCATAGTCTATCTGTATATTGAGTTTCAAATGTTGGTGAAAAATAATTCTTCTGGATGTTTTTTTCCCAAGATTTGTGTATGTGTTTTAGGTTGTAAAATATCTACAGCTATGGTGAAATGATGGTGTAGTTACACTGTTGCACAGCTTGATTAGCCAGATATCTTACCAAACTAAGCAGATTTAATTGATGTTGAAGAAATCAAACAAACATTTTGCAAAAATAAGTCAAAGACCTTTTCAACTGTACCATGGTGATTATTAAAATGTTACTTTTGGGGACTGGGGAATTCGGAGTTTTAAGTATTAAATCTAGATTTCTTAGAGTAATTTCCCTTCAGACTTCCATAAATCACACAGTACTTTTAATTACGAATACATTATGAGTAGAGTATAGCCTAAGTGGGATTACTAAATATACATTTATTTTATGAGAATAGTTCCTGTTCCTGTTGTTCTTTTGACATATTTTCAATAGAACATAATTTATGTAAAAGCTAGTGTGATGGATCCTTTATATCGTTTCATAGATTAATTTTATTCGATCATGTATTGAACTTAAATAGTTTTTGATGTCAGTAATTCATTTGTCAAATATTAAATTTCTTTTCTAGCTAGAGAAATGAGCTGGGAAACAAATTCACAGAAAAATATTAATGAAATTTACCTTTTGTTCAAGTTCATGAAATATTTGCAAAACTGGAATAATTTTTCAAATTTTCAATATTTTACAATGGCATTTCAATTTTAAAAATAATTCAACATTTTTCTGGCTTGTTTTGACATCACTTTTTTTGAACTTTGAACTGGATTGGTAGGTTGTGATTGATCATGTAAGTCACATGGTTTTGTTTCTGGCTACTTGATAGGTTGAATTTAATCTTTGTGGTCAACGGTATTAGCAGAAGAAATTTTAACTCTGTTTCTTAGAAGGAGAGATTATACTTTTGTGGGACCTTGGATTGGTTTTAGTAATTAATGACTCCAAGAGGCCAAGGATTAAGTCTAAACAGCTATGACTTTATTAGTAACAGAAACAATAGTATCGTACGCACTGTGGGGAAAATGCAACAAATAGCGTTTCCCCTACTCCTATCAGGGATTACCTGCCTTCTCGGGAGCCCCCCAGTGTCCTGGGTGGCGAGAGGTTCTGACTCACCAGTGGTTTGTTCCGTCTCATTGGGGATCAATTACTGGTGTCTGGTTTCTCTTTTTTATAGCCTGCTAACCTACCTAGACGATTCTGCTACCTCATCTGTAGTTTTCCATTTTTGTATTTAGGGGAAGGGGGACTAGCATGCCTCAGGGCCAGCAGTTTACAAAAGGATGCTTAGAAACTGGTCCTTCACCAGTTTCCAAGCCCTCTGTGTATGTGTTCCCCTACAGGCTGGGTATGTGTTTACCTGCAAGGTGCCTAGCCTTTGCAACTTTAGTGAAAGAACAGCACTGGTAGCAAGAAATGTTTTTGCGTTGCTCCTGGAGTGTGTTGGAGGAAGGGAGAGGATGAGAGAACAAACGCCAGTGCAGATGTTAATCTCATTGCTTAATTCATTACTGGAAGGCACTCAGCTACTGCAGTGCTGAGTGCAATATAAAAGCTTCTAGAATAGAGGACTGCTCTGAAGACTTAAGCCTGGTCTATACATAATGTAGCTTGCGTATCTCCTGTCAGCTTACTTACGTTGCTTTACTGCAGTATCTTGACTGTGTTGCGTTGACGGGAGACTCATTCTGGTTGACACAACCTTACTTCTTTTGGGATGCCTCAACTGGAGAGCACTTTCGAGATCAACTAAGTGTGTCTCCCTGACCCACTCAGTTGATCCCCCTGTGTCGATCCTCAAGTCTGGGGAGGAAGGATTGAACAGTTCTGGCAAAAGATGTTAGACGCAAGAAGAGAAAACAACACATGGAAGAGGCGGTAATGTTGCCCGGCATTCCCGGAAAACATGCCCAGTCCAAAAATATGAATATCGTGTCAGAGAAAGTAATTGCATGTCACACAAGACACCTCTGCAAAGCAAGTAGAGATGAAACTCCTCTCTCTTAAGGATTAATATGAAGTACTGTACAAATTTTCTAATCTTTCCCATCTCAAGTTTACCAAGATATCACATCTTCTGAAAGCTGAAGAGAGCACATATTTTGATGCAGCAGTTCTCTTACAGTACATGATGTATTCAACCTTTTTTGAAGTTTTGACTATGTCAAGAAATACATTTAATCCAGGTTAATTGGTTTGGAGGCACTATTTACCAGGCCATTAATACTGAACATACTGTGTGAATGTAGGATATAATTCACACATGATTGTCTCAGAGAAATCTAGCAATATCTTTCTTGTTTGACTTGCTGAGTGAAAATGAGCAAACATACATGGTAGAATCCAGGTCAGTCCATTGCATATCATTTGGTGGTCTTTCAGTTGTTGATTGCTTTCTCCATCATAAGGTCTTTGATTTTAATCGGATAATTGTGTGCACATATGGATATTCCTGGTGGCCTAACCGGTGAACATAATTAAAAGAAATGATTGGCTTTCACTTTAAGCAAACATCTGGTTTTACTTGAAACAAGATGACTTAGCTGTTTCAGAAACATTCTTGTAACCCTGGATTCACATTTTCATCTTAAAATATATATTTTCTCTGTTCAAGCAGCATGTTAATGTAAACACTATATATAACTGACAACCAAAATTTTTAGAAGTATTTGGTGCTCTGAGCATTAGTGAAACCACAAGAATTATTATATTTTTGATTTGATCTCTGCAAATCTGTTTCAACAGTCATTCTGATTTAAACAATTATTCTGATTTATACTCCAAGAGCTATAATTTGCAGAAAATGTAACCATGTGAAAACATGTTTTTGTAGAGTATATCTTGGCAACCTTGTTTTGTTGTGATGTCATTGCCTTAGATTTCATGGAAACACTGAGGGAATAGAAGGAAAAACAAGACCCTCTTTTTGATGTATATTCACAGATCCCCCTTTCTCCACCCCTAAAAAGTTCTAATGTCTCTTTTTCATCGTGACACCAAGTTTTCTGTTATTATTTGAATGACACTATAGAGAGAAATGGATTCAAAACCTTCATGAAAATATTGAATTGGGAAGAAAAAAAGGTCTTCATTGCTTTGCACTTGCCTTATTGTTATCAATTTAAAAACATTGTTTGTATAACTGGTCATTTTAAAATCTAGGAATGCTTTGTTTTCATATCATTACAGTGCCAGATTCGAAATGATTAAATAAGCACATACACACCACATACTCCAAAAAGAGAAAATGAAATTTCTCCCTATTTATCAACAGTAGAAGTAACATTAGAACTTTCTCTATTATAGCTCTATCTAATCTGGTTTACTGTACCATCTGAGGGAAGATGACTGCGTTTTATTAAACCAATAGCTCTCATTCACTTCATCACATCTGCTTTTTCTAAAAAAATAAAATAAAATAAAATAAATACAAGGTTATTAAGAGTAGCCCTTCGTTATGAAAAGCATACGTTACAGATACTTACAATAGAATGAAAAATGGTGAAGGAAAATGTATTCATATGGAAACAATCCATCTAGATACACCTAGATCTGGTACATGGGGATTTCCAGTGCTATTAAAAAGGTTAACCCTAGTACAAGATATTAAAAATATGCCTTTTGTGATTTAGGGACTTTAAATATCACCCAGTTTTTTTCCCCCTAAAAAAATAAAGTAGGAGAGACATATTCTCAATCCTTATTAAATGGCCGTACATTTCTCTTTTCTCCCTAGCACTGACAAGCAAAACAGAGCAGAGCCGGCATTTTCAGTTCAAATGTGTTCCAATAAAGAAACAAATAACATTGCTTGCTAAATCCATTTCCCCCATGCACTTGTGTGTGTCAGGCTTGAAAAACAAAAGATTTTTCTTATCTTCTTACTTGGAGGCCACACATGTGAAAAGACCCAGTGGGCCAAATTTTGCTCTCAGTTACACCATCGCAAATCCATGGCAACATTGATTTCAGCGGACTTTTCACACGAGTAAGTGTTGCAGGATCAGGCTTCTAGGTTCTGCGCATGGTGCTTAACTATTGTGCGTAGTCCCCTTTGACTCAGTGGAGCATATTGCTTTCTACTGGGCATGCTCCATTGATTTCTATGGGAGCACTCAAATAAGAAGCCCTGTGCCTCGTAGTAAGTGTTTGCAGGATTGGGTTTTTAATTTATTCTTTATTTTTCAAATGTGACAGTCAAAATCTGGGGTTTTATCCTGCCTAATATTTGCTATTAAGAAGCAACTAACACTATTTAATCTACCTTTACAAATCCTATTTTTCAATCTATTATATGTTTTTAAAAAACCTCATTTTGTGAATTGGCAACTGTTTCAGCCCCACCTGCGAAAGTAAATGAGCAAAATGTATATTGGACATGACCTCAGCTCTAGTCATATATCATGTTATAACTGTTCATGGCAATGTTTTATAAATCTCTACAGCTATATCCATATATTTGAGTAATTTACCACATTTCCTCCAAAGATGCCAATCACTGACTGTGTCTTGAGTAAATTTCATTCTTGGCATAATAAAGAAAATGAATGCTTGGGTATTATGAAGAGTTACTGCTGCCTCTTTTGGGACTATTGCTTTAGCAGTTGGTGTAGGAAATGAAGTAGTTTTTGGTGTAAAAATCCAGAAGGTTGTAGAGTAGATATGAAAATGGGATTTAAGCTGGATCTCAGTCTGCTTCCATGTTAGTCATTTCAATGTCTGCTGCTGCAGGTGGTCTTCACACAGAAGCTCAAATGAGTCCATTTGTGCCAAAGCTTGGGGTGGGAAGAAGTGGATGGTAGAAAAGTTAACAGGGAACAATAAAGCTTTCATGCTCAGGAGGGAGTGAAGAACCAAGCTGAGTAGCTTGGAAAATCATTAACAAGTAGATGGAAGCAATATGTCAAAATCATGTCTGATTAGAAAGGGAAGAACAGCCCTTTTCTATTTTGGAATTGGAAGGAGAACTCAAGGTCAGTGGCAGATGTTCAAAGTAGGCATTGCTTAGCCATGAGGTTTTTTGTTTGTTTGTTTTTGTGTGTGGTTTGTTTCTGTTTGTTTTTGTTTTTTGCATTGCTTAAATGCTGACCATAAATAACATTAAGAGGAAAAAGGACCCAACCCAGAGATAAAACCATCCTTTAATTTTCTGGCAGGTTTGCTTCTACTCCAGATTTAAATTCAAATTCACTTTTAATTTGGATCACATCCACTATCTTCACATTTCTGTTGCTTTCTCCCCAAACCTATCACCTTCAAATCATTTGTCCTCTTTCTAACCTCCAGAATCTAATTACGGAGGGAGACAATCCTGCCTCATGGACATTAATGAGGCCATCAGGTTACTTGTCAAATGAGTCTGGCAGAATAGATTATAATGCGGGAAGCTAGAGAATAGCCTTTGACATTGTCTTGCAGGCATTCAACAACTAAAAGGAAAAGTGGCCCATGAGCTGACACAGGTATTTGCAAATAAAAAGAGGCTAGTGTTTGTAGTTCAGCGATGGAAACCATTTCCTCTAAAAGCATCAAGCTCAGAAAATTGTACACTTTCAAATAAACTGTACTTTAAGTTAGCTCAGTCATGACTTTACTATTTTCACCCTGCTCCGGAATGGAATGGGAATCACTCAGGGTGCTTCAACACTAAGAAATTAAGTCAATTTAAGGAGGCTCAAAACGACTTAATTTTCTCTGCGTCTACACTGGGCTTTCCTTAATTCGACTTAAGCTGCTCTTTAAATCGAATTAAGGAAAAGTTAGTTCGAATTAATAATACCTTGTTTTAATTCGATCTAGCGCTTAAGTCGACTTTATTAAGTCGACTTAAGCCAGTGGAGATGCGGAGTAGTGCTTAGTTGGACCTTTTTAAGTTGACTTAAAATGTTAAGTCAACTTAATAAGGCCAAAAAGGGGCCATGTCTACACTTGAAAAGTTAAGTCGACTTTTGTTAAGTCAATTTAATAAGGTACATTTTAAGTCGACTTAAAGTCGTCCTTATTAAGTTGACTTCATAAAGTCGACCTCTTTTCAAGTGTAGAGATATCTCCCGTGACTCCGAAGCAAGAGGAGAATCAGATTTTGTCTGCTTACATGAGTAGGAACTAACTACAGCATCTATTTGGTGTAACAAAATGCCGTTTATCCCTTGTTCAGCAAAAGCAATTCAGGATGACTTCCGTAGTGCTTCCCATATGTTGAAAGTTAAGCATGTGCTTAAGTACTTTGCAGAGTCAGAGTCTGCATCAGCTATCTTTAAATTACACTTCTTTCAGCTTTTATTCTAAATGCCAAAATTCAAAATGGCTTTAACTTCCATTGAGAGATGTGGATGCAGAATGACCAAAATACTTACAGATAAAGTTGGTGAATTTTCATTCAGAAGATGCTTCCGTGACTGCTGCATACGCTGACTTAGCTTTTTGGCAATGCCACTCTGGAGTAAGTCGCATGTGAAAGGTCATTTCACGATGGCAGGTTTCCGCACAGTCGAAGAGAACCCTTTTAACATGAATTCCATTGCACTAGTGCAGCACTTAACAGTCCTGACTAGCAGACAACTGATTGAAAGACCAGGGAGGTTATTCTTCTTTTGCTAAATTTACATTTAAAGCTCTAATTTTGGTAGATAGAACAATGGTTAGTGCTATGTAAAACCTGGGGTTCTATACGTGGGAAAAGCATAATACTTGTGGGACTAAGGAGCAGTGTTGTGGCATCAATATATGATCCTTACGGGTACTGTTACCACATTAGTATATAATGTGACTCAGTGACCAAGAAGGGTATCCAGCTGTTCTTATGATACTTTGCCGTCACTGGATGTGGCATCCAATATGTTGGATGGAGTAATTTTGAATAACTTCTGCCAAGACACAGGGTTTGCCTGAGGTACACTTATTCTACTGTTTCCAGCTGAAAAAAATGACCATTTAAACCTTGCAAAAGTGGGATATGTTTGGTCCAGAGCAAAGAAGGAGTTGGAAGTTTACTTTTGGTAACCTGTTATGCTCTAAGGTAAAATTTACTTCACATTCACCCGGACCAGGGCTTGACAAACCCTGGGTGCTATGTCGCCATGTCACCTGGGGTTTGTAGCGTGGTGCCTAGCTTCATTTTGGAACTGCAGTGGCAGACCACCCCCTAAAAAGAGAGCTGTCTCCACCTGTAGCAGCACCAAGGAATTCAGAGACATTTTGGTGGCAAGGGGCTATGCACTGCCAGCAAAAGTGACAGCAGCAGATTTTTGGCAGCAAGGGTGTCCCAGCTAGGCACCTTCGTTTCAAGTTGGGCATCTAGTTGGGTGGTAATTTAGTTGAGCCCTGACCCAGACCAAGTGTTTAGGGTCTGCGAACGGGAGTTGCAGAACTGCTCAGCCATGACCTAATGGTTATTACTGAAGTCAATAGTAAACCACTCTGATTTTGGAATTAAGACAACACTGAGATTACAATCTGAGTTAGGGCTATCGACACACAGAAGTTGCAATGCTTTAATTATACCCATATAGTTAAAGCACGACAACTCTCCCTATTGTGGACACATTTATAATGGTATAAATGTGCTTATAGTGATATAGTTAAAAGGGAGGGGAATGAAATCTATTGTTACATTTCACCTTTATAGCAATATAACTGCATCTACACTAGGAGTTGTACCAGTATATCTATATTAGTAAAAAGTCTTATTCCTAATCAATATAGTTATACCAGTAGAAAACTGTGCAAACCAGACATTAATTTTTAAAGGAAAAGATGACTAAATTGGATATAAAATAATACATCTAGAATAAATTGTTACAGAGTTTAGGGCCCTGATGTCAATTCACTTTATATATTCATAGATTCCTAGGCCAGAGGAAAACACTGTGATCATCAAATCTGACCCCCTTCTATAACAAAGGCCACAGAACTTCCCCACTTAGTCATGTATTTAACTTTAAACACATACTAAGGTTCCAGTGTCTTCACCGTATAAAGTAAAGCACACCGTTAAGTGCTTTGCAAAACTGAATCTATAGTTATCTTTTTTTATAAGGTCATCTGTCTTTGTTATAGCTGAGCTCCTTCATAGTGTTCTGATTGGGCTTCCCCCCCCCCCCCCCCCCCCCCGTTAATGCCTCTTCAATTAGTGAAACTGAGTTGTGTTGTTCAGTTTCTTCCTTTGAGGGAATTCTCATGTGATCTTGCTTGTCTCTCTTATCAATAATTTGTTTGTTCAATGCAATTCTACACTTTTTCAAAGTTTGTGGTTCCGACAGATTTGACATTTAAAATATTATGGCTCTTTTTTTTATCCATTTAGGGTGACATTTTGTATGAGAAGGTGAATGAATAACATCACTGGCTCTCAATGAATGTGCTGTTGAGGTATTTCCCATTCTTGACTTGCAGATTTTTCTTTTCAAATGAGTCAGCTGTCGCAATTGCATATGCCAATTTTAGTGACTTTGCCATGACCTGGCTTTTAGGAAATAAATTAACACAAATGACACATGTCACATAAGTTGCCAAACAGACACTGACAACTGTAAATCACTTTGTATCAGTGTTGGATTCAAATTGGTGATTTAGAGGTAAAATATATCTACATGTCATTACCAATCCTCTTCTAGTCCCTATATTAATTAACCCTATATATTATCTAGCTGAATGGTGTGCATATAAAAATACCAAGAGAAATAAACCTGATCAAAGAAGTCATTTTTCCAAGTATTAAACCAAAATGTATAGAGAATGACAATGAAGTCTTTTGAGAGAGAACTGCTGGACAGAAACTTATACTGCATCAAAAGTTAAAATACAATGCGGTTGAATTACTTGATGTATTAAATAGCTGCATGTTTTAAATACCAAACCACAAAGTATTTTATAAAACAATAGCACCTTCTTCTATGAAACCCTATTAAAGGAACAAACCTGTCAAAAGAACACATTTTATGTGCAGTCAGGGTTTGGATTTAACAGATCCCCCCTCTTGTATATTTTTGTGTGGTAGTTGCTAAGCAAAATATAGACACTTTCGAATATTTGCTTTCTTGTGGAATGGGAAACTTTCACAGTCTAATGATTTAAGCACTGATTTTAATGTAATCACAAAAAAACCCTACGGCAGCACTTACTGTGACTCAATCTGTGCAATTCAGTAAGGGAGGTCCCTTCCATCCCTATTATTCTATGATTCTAACAGCAACAATCTTTGTTCATTTAGCTCCTGGTCCAGTTCCCACTGAAATCAAATAGGGTGCATCTATACTTGTGAATTAAGTCGACTTAAGCTTGCTTAAGTTGACTTAATTTACTCTGTGTCTACACTATAATTTCCTTAAGTCGATTTAAGGAAAAATTAAGTTGACTTTATAAAACCTAGTTTTAAGTCGACTTGCTGCTTAAGTTGACTTTAGAAAGTCGACTTAAGCCAGTGTAGACATGGAGTAGCTCTAAGTCGACTTTAAGTCGACTTAGGGGCCTCCATGGCTTCCCCACTGCCCTCCCTGCCAGAGTGGCTGGCACAGCCACAGTCTGGCATGCCCCCCCAAGGTAGAGCCCTGCCTACCCTTCCCCTATGCCCTGCCAGGGTCTCTGTCTCCCTTTGCCCCATTGTACCCAGGTACAATGGGGCAAAGGCTGAGCCCCCTGGCACTTGGCAAGGGGTGCCCCCCCTGCACTGTGGACCTGTCCCAGGCCCATCTAGCCCCTAGAAGTCGACCTAGGCATCCAGTGTGGATGCTCTAGGTCGATTTTATAGGGTCCCCTTTAAGTCGACTTAAAATTTAAGTGTGGACATGCTAAGTCGACTTAAATTAACAAGTGTAGACATAGCCATAGAGTCCTTCTACTGATTTCAATGAGAGCTGAACTGAGTCTTTCAGTTCCTAGTGGTGCAAGCTTCTGACTTGTACGCTGACCAAAGTTCATCATAGGTCCAGGAGGACAGATCTGGGGGATAAGAACGGCTATAATGGATCAGATCAGAGGTCCATCTAGCTCAGTATCCTGTCTGCTGACAAACAACAGAGTCCTTGGGCACTTTTAAGACTAACTATTTATTGCATGAGCTTTTGTGGGAGAAAATCCCACTTCATCAAAAAGCTCATGCAATAAATAGTCAGTCTTTAAAAGTGCCCCAGAACTCTGTTTGTTTTTCTGCAATAGACTAACACGGCTACCCCTTTTGAACTTGTCTGCTGATAGTGGTCAATACCGGGTGCTTCAGAGGGAATGAATAGGACAGGTGATCATCAAGTGAGCCATTCCTTGTTCCCTATTCTCAGCTGCTGGCAAACAGAGGGTAGAGACGCTTCACAGCATGGTTTTGCTTCCCTGCCCATCCTGGCTAATAGTCACTGAGGGACCCATTTTCCAGGAATTTATCTAGTTCTTTTTTTAAATCTCTTCTTGGCCTTCAACACCCTTTGACAAAGAGTTTCACGGGCTGACTGTGTGCTGTGTGAGGAAATAATTCCATTTGTTTGTTTTAAACCTGCTGCCTATGTATTTCATTGGGTCACCCCTAGTTCTTGTGTAATGGGAATGAGCAAGTAACATTTTTACTTTCTCTAGTCATGATACTATACACCTCTATCATATCTACCCCGTAGCTGTCTTTTTTTAAGCAGATGAATCCCAGTTTTATTAATTCCTCTTCATAGAGAAGCAGCTCCATACCCCAAGTCATTGTGTTGCCCTTTTCTAAATTATCTTGTCCATTACCAATATAACTATTTTGAGATGGGATAATCTCTTCCCTTTTTTTTTTGTTTTTGTTTTGTTTTCATTTTTGAAGCAGTTGGATTAATAATAGAAGAAATAAGTGGTCAGAAGGAAGCACCTGGGGTTAGATTCATAACGAAACTCAGGTGTGGTGATTTTGAGCCCTTTGCCTGTCTTTTAGGCACCTGGAAAATCACTGGGATCCCCAAAGCCTGAGTTTGGAGCCTAGGCTTTCTATTCAGTGAATGGGGAAACAGAGACACCTTAGAATGGGATGCACAAAAGCCAGGAGGGGAGCTTCCTAAGCTAGTCAATGGGAGATGGCAAGGCAAGCCCCACTCCTCATAGACTCTAAGGTCAGAAGAGACCAATATAATCATCTAGTCTGACTTCTCCCACAGAGATAGGTACCTAAATCCATGCTGCAGGGAGGCACCTTCCTCTGCTTGGGATTCTCAATAGCAAGCCCTGTGTTGGAGTTAGGTGAGGAGGGGAAGAGGGGAAGAGGGAAGTAGGTCCCCCATAACTCTTAACCTAGTGGTAACAGTATTCACCTTGGATGTGGGAGACACTCCCCACTATTCAAGTCCCCCTTCCACCTGAGAGGGAAAAAGGGATGTGAACAGGGATCATGGACAGGTTTGGGGGAGATATATACATATATTCTGATGGGGGCTTCCTCAGTCTCTCCTGTTAAAATGGATCCATTTTGAATTATTTAGGTGGAGAGAGTGGGTGATTCTGTAGCCTGGTAATGAGTGCAACCAACACCTGGGAGACAGGCAACCCAGGATCTAGTTCCCTGTGCCAGTAGTTTTTTGGGTTTTTTTAAAGTATTTATCCACAGAGGTCATGGCACTTAGGGTTACTGGGCCAGGACCCAAAGAAGGGGGCAGGCCTGGGTCCCTTCCTCCCTCCCCCAGAGTGCCAAGGGTGGCATAGATTAGAACTCGCTACCAATTGAGAGCTTGAAGAGTGACCAGGAAGAGTGTGTGGGACTTCCCCCAGAAGGGTGTGTGTGTGAAAAGGTGCTCAGCCAGAGGGCTGAGTAGCCAGTGGTGCTCAGCTGGTGGGCCAAGTAGCCAGGACAGTGATGGAGCACAAGCGTTTGATGGAGGACCACTTGAGCCTAATTCCCTAATACCATTGCCAGGAGGTGCCTGTCCAATGGGGAACAGGCACCCCATCACAGACCCCTTTCTAATTAATTTTGACCATATCCTTCCAATATATTTCTGTAGTGTAGTTCCCATTAAGCATAGCCAATTATGGATAAGAAAAGCTCTAATATTTGAAACTGCCCAAAAGGTGTTAAATACACTGTTCACCATGTTTTGCCTTATGTCATGGGGCTTACAACCACCGGAGATGATGAAGAAGTGATAAGAGGTCATGACCATTTCATTTTGCTCTTCCCATATTGCTAAATGGGATGAGAGTTCTGACTATAGATGAACCCAGCAGAAGTCATGGTATAGAAAAGGTGGTTCTGCTATGTAAAGCAGTGTTTCTCAACCAGTGCTCCTCAAACATAATGCTGATGTTCCGTGACCCACCCTGACTCTTCCCAATCAGGGGGGCTGAGTGGGGAGGAGAGAAGGAGCAATTTAAAATGTCCCAGCCACAACAAAGCTTCCAGGAGCACAGCGGTGGATGGGGTCTTTTAAATCTCCTGCCACTGTTACCGGCTTTTTTTGAGAACATTTTCATCAGGTGTTCCATGTGAAGTAATCAATATGTTTTAGGTGTTCCCTGGTCCACTAAAGGTTAAGAAACACTGATGTAAAGGGTTGAAAATGCTGCCTTATATACATAGATGAAATTTATCCCAGTATTCACAGCATCTATCTGCTTCCCTATATAGAGGACTGAAAACACAAGTTCCAAATGAGTAGCCATGTTAGCCTAGGTCAGCCAAACAAACAAGAAGTCCTGTGGCATTTTTAAAGACTAACAAATTTATTTATTGCATGAGCTTTCATGGTAGAAAATCCCACTTAGTCAGATGCTTTGAAGATAGGGAACTTACAGAATGGGAGGAAATTAAATGCAGGGAAATGTATGAAAAGCATCTGACGAAGTGGGATTTTGTCCCACGAAAGGTCATACAATAAATAAATTTGTTAGTCTTTAAAAGTGCCACAGGACTCCTTGTTTGTTTGTAAACACAAGGAGGCAACAATATTTTGTAATATAAGGCAAATGGCAAATTTCTAGGGATTGGCCATCGTATAAGAATTCTTAAGATAGTATTAATTTTTTGTTATACCCCAGCTAAGCCAAGTCCAGATTCAACGCATTCATGTCAAGAAAAAATTGACCCAAGAAATTTACTGTCAATTCTTCAATATGATATAATAGAGAGAGTGCTATAAATCAGCTGGTATAAATCAGCATAGCTCCATTGAATCATCGAAGGGGCAGATACCCCAGTTACCTGTCTTCCATTTTCATCTCTATTGCGTACTGCCCTGTTCACTTAAAAAAAAACAAAAACAAAACCCCCAAAACAGCTTGCCGAATGACAATAATTAAATAAATTTGAACCTTAAGGAAAAGCAAAGTATGTTTTCCACCATACTGTCTACATCTGAGTTTTTTGCCATCAAAACTTTCAAAATTATGGTTTCTTAAATCACTTGAAGAGATGTAATTCTGTGAAAAATATATCGTATTAGGCCTGTGTCTGTATCTTATCAGTGCCAAAGGCATAAAATGGCTGAGTCAGGTTCTTTTGGCTCATTTCTGAACCTTCTCCACTTATTCAACATCCTTTTAAAATATGAACATCAAACCTTGACAGAATATTACAACAAATGCCCTGTTTACACATATACAGATTGATTCAGCTCTGTTTGCCAAGTCATTCAACTAGGAGCTCATAGTCAGTTGGATATCTATTAAACAACGAAGTCTTTTTCAAATTCCAGTATTCAGTCCCACTGATACTATAAATATGGTCTACTTTCTTTCCTTCTGATCTTGCGTTTGGCCATATTAAAATGTAGTTAGTTGATACGATTACTATTTGTATTATTCAACTTTTCTACTTCCTTGTAAAATCATATATGGCAATTAACTGTCAAGGCTCTTGATACGAGCCAGTATGATATTGGAAGTGTTACAGACAACTGTCTGCTTTGTAGTAGCAACCTAACTGGTATTTAAAATGGCAAAACAGGAAAAAGTTTACTCATCAAAGGTACCTCCTTCAATTTTATGAATGTGTTCGGTGTTCAATGACTGTTATAGGCGAACACATTTCTGCCTGCCTGTTTGCTTGTGAACTGTTCACTGTGATTATTGCTTGGACTGTTTGCTACTTATAAGTTGTTGTTCAGAGTATGTAACTCTGTCTCAAAAGGGTTTTTTAAAAAAAACAAAAAAAACAAAAACAAACGTTTTCTGCTTGAATGAATGAAACTTTTAGGCCTAGGCTCTACACAGAGTTGCACTGGTTTGCCTAAAAGTGTAATTCTAAGTATTTTAAACAAAACAAACAACGAGTCTAGTTGTTTAGATTCAGACAGTGGCAAACAGCATATTAGGGAGAGGTGAAGGAAAAAGGAAAGCAATGTTGTTGTAATGAGAAAAGAAACCCTAGTCCCTATTTAGCCCTAAGTTTATGGTGTCAAATCTGCATGTGAATTCCAATTCTTCAGTTTCTCTTTGAAGTTTTGTTTTGTCATCCATGTGTCTAAGCTATTAATAGTGATGCAAAGTTAATTATCTATTGTTCCTTCTTATTTATTCTCCAGGGAAATTCTAGACATTAGGCTTGTCATTTACTAAACCTTTGCCCAGTGCCTAGCACAATAGCATGTCTAGTTCATACTACAATATCAATTCCAATGACAAATAATCATTAAAGTTCATATGACTGAACATTGTGTTTCCATGCAAATAAATGTGAAGTCAAAATGTAGCATAACTGAACTGAAGAATCAACCAGGAGGGACAGATGGGCAATGAGAGGTCAAAAACTTTCAGGGATGGAGATGGGAAAAGTTTGGATCTGAATTTTCAGCTGCCCCTGTCTTCTGGATTGTTTGTGTTTTCTGTTATTGAGGATGACATGATTCCCTTTGGTCAGAGTATATAAATGCTATATCATTGTACACCTGTGCATGATATCCCAAACTGAAGCATTTGAACAGTAGATTAGTACAAGTTATACCTTAAAGGTTTTCTTTTATTTAGATGAAGAATGAATATTCTTGTGTGAACACTATGGTGCTTTTTCCTGAGGAATGTAAGTAAATGGGGGCAAGAAGAGAAGAAACGAGTATTTCTGGAATAGTTTCCTTACTTTAAACATTTTCTAAATGTGCTTACATTTGTTTGACATCTTGGGATGTCTTTTGGCCTTGAGCATTTCATTGAACATCTAAGTCTCTTCACCACTTTATTTACAGAGAAAGATGAGCTTGAAGCCATTTGGGCCAGCTTTGTTGAAAGATTTTTTCTTCTTAAGTGATTGCGCCCTAACTGTTTGTTTTAATTTCTCCACAGAAGACTTGCAGTATGTGAGATGCTTTGGTTGCCAAGAGAGCATTGATTATCAAAAGCAACACAGCTATAGAAGTATAAATGTATATTTGCATGGAGCTTGGCTCTGTTACTTTCAGTGAAAGCTAAGTGAGCAATTCTCATAGGGTCAGCCACTGAGTTGCATGTCCCAAAGACAAGATCATAGTGAATAGGACTGGCCCTGATTTTCATGTAGTTACGGCAGCGGGTGGATGAAGATGGATTCACCTCCTTGATTCCTGAATACTCAGCCCTGTTAGAGGTTAGAGCAGCAGGGGGCTTCTGTATATTTTGCAGGTGGAATAAGTTCTACAATATTGGGTGCTCTGTTCACCACAACCCAACCCACTGCTTCTTGCTTCCAGCATGGTATGCCCCTCCTCCCCTTACACTGTGTGTTTCTTTGGAGAGATTCCCCATATGCAAGAGGAACCCCCCAGCGGCAATCTTGTCCTGTTTAAGTTGACTTCAAACCACTTACATAGTCTGAAGTTCATGTAGCATACCAAAAAATCTGGTTCAAATACCTCAAGCTAGACCAGAAATGGGATAAAATGGGCAAAAGAATATAACTACCACTAAATGTATTTCTTTCAACATGTGAATTTTGAAAATCCTGGGCTTGATTCTCTTCTTACCTGGTGTAAATTAGGCATAACTGCATTGACATGAATAAAGTTACATAAGAGTTATAAAATTAATGTAAGGGAGTGGAGAGTCAGACCCTTTGTTCATTATTGGAGATGGTTGTACATATCCATTATTCAGACATGGGTAATATGTGCATTTTAACAGACCCTTGAAAGGACGAGGAAAAAAATGAAAACAGCTAAAAGACAGTGTGACAATCTGTATTTTTATGTTCACCTTTTTTACAAAACTATGATAAATTTTTTTCCAAGTTTGCTTTGTGAGGTATCATTTGAAAACTCATAATTTGCTGAACATTATTATCCTGGTTAAACATTTGTGGTAGCATTGTATGTAAAATTACAAAATTCTACTGTCTAAGGCAAGTTCCAAGTCTCAGTTCACAGCTTCAGACCACTTTCCCAGAGATAAAGTCTAGCCAACACTTCAGGAGAGTGTCAACAAAATCTAGTGGGATATCACCTGGTTTAGTGGCCATTCTTAGGTAGGAAGAAGGATGTGACCAAGAACTTTACATATTGGCAATAGAATAATTGGAGGTTCCCATGTAAACAGTCTGGCTGGCACCTGAACCCCAGCTGGAGATTATTCTCAAAGAAAAGAAAAGATATAAAAATGAGGAATATAAGCTATAAATTACCTCTCTCTCTTCACTTCTACTCATGGCATCAACAGTATTTGAAAGACAAAAGAAGCTGAACTGGGGGGATGGGTCCTGGATGAAAGATCCTGCCACATTGCTGGAGGGCAGGGACAGGATTCAGGGAGATCTAGAAAAATTGAAACTCTGGGCCAAAAGAAATCCCATGAGGTTCAACAGGGACAAGTACAAAATCCTGCACTTAGTACGGAGAAATCCCCTTCACTGCTATAGGCTGGGGACCGATCGGCTAAGTAGCAGCACTGTAAAAAAGGATCAGGGGGTTATGGTGGACGGGAAGCTGGATACGAGCGAACAGTGTGCCCTTGTTGCCAAAAAGGCCAACGGCACATTGGGCTACATCACTAGGAGTGTTGCCAGCAGATCGAGGGATGTGATTATTCCTCTCTATTCGGCACTGGTGAGGCCGCATCTGGAATACTATGTCCTGTTTTGGGCTCCCCACTACAGAAAGGATGTGGACAAATTAGAAAGAGTCCAGCAGAGGGCAATGAAAATGATTAGGGGGCTGGGGCACATGACTTATGAGGAGAAACTGAAGGAAGTAGGCTTATTTAGTCTACAGAAGAGAAGACTGAGGTGGAATTTGATAGCAACCTTCAACTACTTGAAGGGGTGCTCCAAAGAGGAGGGAGCTAGGCTGTTCTCGATAGTAACAGAGGAGAGAACAAGGAGCAATGGTTTCAAGTTCCAGCTGGGGAGGTCGAGGTTGGATATTAGGAAAATCTTTCTCACTAGGAGGGTGGTGAAGCATTGCAATGAGTTACCTAGGGAGGTGGTGGAATCTTCGTCTTTGGAGATATTTAAAGTTCGGTTGGACATAACCTGGCTGGGATGATTTAATGGGAGTGATCCTGCTTTTAGCAGGGGATTGGACCTGATGATCTCCTGAGGTTCCTTCCCACTCTAAGATTCTATGATTCTAAGTATATGGTCAAACACACAGAAACCACATTTTTTTATTTAAATTCACTTAGCTTGTTAATTTAGGTATTAGTCTGCATTTTTACCTTTTATTTCTTTGTAATCAATTCTGAGTTTTGTGCCTCATTACTTGTAGTCAGAGCTTTATTTGTGATGGTACTCAGGGGTACTGAGTACCGCCACCTTTCTTTCATAGCGATGCCCAGGTCCTTGGCTGAATACCGGCACCTTTTTTTTTTAAAAAAAAAGCACAGTTTGTTGTCACTTAAAATCTTTGGCTGCGTCTACACTGGTAAATTAAGTCGACTTAAATTACCCTGCGTCTACACTACAGTTTTCTTAAGTCGACTTAAGCAGCTTGCTTAAGTCGACTTAAGGAAAATAAAGTTGACTTAATGAAAATTAAGTCGACTTTATTAAACCTCCTTTCTAGTAGACCTAAGGCTTAAGTCGACTCCCTAGAGTCGACTTAAGCCAGTGTAGATGTGGGGTAGCCCTAAGTCGACTTAGGGCTACCCCAGGACTATACCAAGGTAGGGAGGGCACAGGGGGAGCCTGGCATGCCCCCCCACAGGGCAGGGCAGAGCCCTGCCCACCCTGTCCCTATAAGAACTGGGCGATATGCACATTTCTGGGGACAAGTCTGGGACAGAGAATTTTCTGGTGTCACTCTGCTATAAAATTCAGGAGTGGCTGCCTAAAAGAACTCTCATAACTCATCCAAGAGTAATTTACATGCCAGAGGCTGTATGTAAGCAAGGCCAGGAGTGATTGGTCTCACAGCAAAGCAGTATAAAGACACCCAGATTGGAGAATTGAGGGGATGCAACTGTTCAGCAGTCCAGATTGTACCCTGGGAAATGTCACACACAGCTATAGTCAGAGATGTTATATGTCACAAATTGTGTATCATTTATGTATGTGATTCTTTTGAGTAAATTTGTCTTCCCCATCACTGCACTATTTTAGGTTGTACGCCCTCCCTGGCCAGACACTAGCACTGCAGGTCTTCAGCCCCGGAAGCAGAAGGGCGGGGCCCAGGCAGGAAGGGGAGGTATAAAAGCCCAGCCAGGCAGCTCAGTTCAGCCTGAGCGGCCGCGGAGGCAGTACATGCTGCCTCTGAGGCAGACTCTGGGCCTGCCCCGCCCCGCCTGGGGGCCGGGGGCAACTGACTTTCTCGGGACGTGCCCCGCAACTGACTTTCTTGGGACTTGCCCCACCCCGTCTGGGGGTTGGGGGCAACTGACTTTAGGACCTGCCGCCGCGCCGAAGGGCAGAGGTGACTAACCCATTTGGCCAGGGGACTGGCCGGTGGCCATTGTGGCAGCACCCCCTGGCTTACATACCCCTTCTATATTGGAATAAGAATGTCATACAGAGAATATACCAGTATTACTGATAAACATGTAGATGAGCCCTATTACTTTCAAACTATTTTATAATTTATTAAAACCAAGAAGGAGACTAACAAATTAAAGACTAACAATTTTATTAATCTCACGAGCTTTTGTGGGCACAGTCCCACTTTGTCAGAAAAATGAAATGGAAAAATATATATTTACTGCCTACATGCTATAGATAGAGAGAAGGGTGGGTCACAAGGTTAATTCAAACTGATCTAGAGGGAGAGAATGCTAGCCTATTGGATTCAAACTGGAATAGGAAGACAGGAGCTGAGAAGGGTAATTTAAAGGAAATTATCTTCTGTAATGATCCAGCCATTCATGATCTCTGTTCAAACTCTATTCAAACTCAGTCTGGAGGTATCTAGTTTGCATATGAATTCCAATTTTGCAGTCTCACATTCCAATCTTTTTTTAAAGTTATTTTGCTGAAGCACTGTAAATAGCATATTTTTACGGCATGTCCAGGTCGATTGAATGTTCCCCTATTGGTTTTTGAATGTTACCATTCCTGATTTCTGATTTGTGTCCATTTGTTCTTTTGAGCACAGACAGTCTGGCCAATGTGTATAGCATAGGGGCATTGTTGATACATGTCATATATCACATTGGTAGATGAGCAGGTGAACAAGCCCTTGATGGAGTGGCTGACCTGATTAGGTCCCATGGTGACAGAGCTGTCAACAGGATCTGCTGCAGGGATAAGTACTTGGTTTAGTGTTCCTGTTTTATGGGATATGGTGGCTGGTGACTATTTGCTTAAGGTTGGAGGGTGGCCTGTAACTGAGGATGACTTACTTCCCAAGGCTTGAGAGAATGAGAGATCGTCTTGTATAGGTTGTAGATCCTTAATGCTGTGTTGGAGAGGTTTGACTTGGGGGCTGTAGGTGATGACCAATGGCGTTTTGCTGTTTTACTTGTTGGGCTTATCCTGTGGTAGTAGACATCTGGGTATCCAGAATTTATTCTGTTAAATGAATGCCAGGAGGGCTATGTGTAGGAATATGGCTAGAGTTTAGCACCTGATTATGACTTTGCAGGGTCCTCTTCTAAATAAATGAGTACTACAATGTATAAAAGTCTCAATTAAAAAAATGTAATTAATATGTAACTATCATGGGTTTTTCCCCAGCTATTTTTAAACAGAAAGTTTAGCTTTAATACAGACTAATGTTGCCTTTTTCAAAATGTTTTCATTTTTATGTTGTTTTTAGTTAATATTCCTACACAGTATTATAGGTAAGCATGGCCATTTCAGGAAAACAGAGCCAGTCCCTGCCCCTAGGGTGTTACAAGCCAAAACCCACAATGCATAGGAGACTGGACTATGAATAGGGTCTATGGTACTACTGTCAGGCTGTATGATATAGGGAAAATCATTTCTCTCTGTGTCCTTATGTTCCTCATTTGTAGAATGGGCAAAATTATCACAATTGAAGATGGCAAATAGTGAAAAAGTTAGTAATGATTAGAGGTAAGGTGAGAGGATTTACCAAACAGAACACTAGACACAGAGGAGACTGAGCTATATAAAATAAGGTGGCGAGGTTGTTTGTTTCTCAAGATATCCATTAGCCTATTTCCTTCCAGGCTGTTGGGTAACCATGTTTGAATTGACCTTGCGACCCACCCTTTTCTGTATGTATATATACACCTAACATACTACACTTTCCACTTTATGCATCTGATGAAGTGGGATTGTGTCCACGAAAGCTCATGCGATATATAAATTTGTCAGTCTTTAGAAGGGCCACAGGACTCCTTGTTTGTTTTTACCAGAGAGACTGTGAGAGAAAAGGATTTTAGTGAATGTTTTATGCCTTGCTTTCTTGTTTATATCCTACTGAAGAGAGATGATCCTTTTCAGGTATCTACGTTATCTGTGGCACCGCTAGCTTCTGTTCCAGTCAGCAATTATGCTTCAGTAGGAAGCATTGGAGAGACAAGCAGTCTTTAGAAGTTATGTGTAGCTATAATTAGTATTTATTCACAACCTTAGCCCTTTTTCTTGTTTGCAAAATACCTGCAAGCAAGCTCGATTGGAATACAGATTTTTATCAAATTGGCATACCAGTCAGTGGTCAGAGAACATGAGTTACTGTTAGGAAGAAAAGCAAAGTAATAGCCCAGACAGAGTTAAAGAGAGGTGATGATTTAACTAAATCAATCAGCAACACTCCTGGTAAATAAATCTGAAAATATAATGCCAAGGTTAAGCAAAACAGTATTTCCAGTTAGCCTAATTAAAGACCCAATTTTTCATTTAGGCTAATATTTGACAGCATTTGAAAAAATGGTACTGTCAAAAAAGCTACTGTTCCTGCAACCGACAAGAAACCCATTTCATATAATTGTTGCAGCCCAAAGAAGAGAGTAATTCCTTCAGACATTGCTGGCTTTTATTTTTGTAAAGTGTAAGTAAATTATCTCAGTCCCTTGGATCAGAGGATGTTAAGTTAAAATTCTGTCACAGGAGTAATGGCTACAAAATAATTCAATGTTGATTTTGCAATTTGTGGGCAGTTTTGGTGGGAAAGGTATTTTTCCAAGAATTCTCTCCTGATGTATTGAAATAAATGAAAAACTCGGTTGTCCAAAGGGTGGGCAGGAAGGCCAAGATGACAGCTGAGTTTTAAAAAAAGGGTGAAGAAAAGGAAGGCAAAAGTCAACAAAATAGGACAGTAATGTTACTCTTTCATCTAAATAAATGAAGTATGGCAACATAATGTCACAACATTTGGTCATTGTAATAATTCATACATGATGCATGCTAGGAGACAGGTTCATGTAAGTGTCAGGAAATCTTAAATCAAGTTTCTGTATAATATTAAAGGTGTACTATTCTGAAGTTACACTTTAGTATAGGTGAGGGAAAGGAAAATATCTGATCATATTTTCTTATGTAAGAAGGAATCATACTATTCAAGTCATAAGGTCTAAAGGGCTGTTTCTGTTCTAATCTTGTGGTTTTGATTACTAATGCTATTGGAGGATTCGGAAACTCTGATATCTACATACCATCACTTAATTATTTATTGAGCTACTCAGGGTACATGGACTCTGCCTCAAGGAGCTTACATTCAAAATTAGAAAGACAATAAAATACCAAAGATCTGTCAGTTTGTATATGAACTTCTATCAACCAGAAGTCAGGAATGTGAATGTTTTTTCACATTCATACTACTGGTATAATAGGCCCAGAGATCTAACATTGCAAATTATGTCAGGCTTGGTTTTTCTCATTGGTGGGTAGTGATTAAAGCTGAGTGAAGACAGTTTTGTTTTGAGGAGGGTTTTGTTGTTTAGAAATCTGTCTCATTCTGTTTAGAAATGAAACCCTCAATTTTTTAAATTCTCAGTGAAAGGGAATGGAGCCCAGGTGCAGTCCACATGGTTGGCTTCCCCAGAGCTGTGTATATAGGGAGCTCTAGGGCAGGGCCAGCTTCAAACCAAATGACACCCCATTTTTGGCACCCCCCACATTTGTTAAACTTTTTGAGTACATTATTTTTTATTGCATTTGTAGCCCATTTCATGACTTTGTTGCATAATTTATCCTGGTCACATAAGACAATAACATTGCATGCTAGGATCTACATCTTTCTTTATTCATACTGCACATAAGCAAATAAAAATGGTTTCCTCTAAGCTTATAGAAATTATTTAATTTTAAGAATAACTGAAATGTATGAACATCAAGAAATTGAAGTGTGCACTGATATTGGTTGGACCAAAGTTAAATAGTGTTACACTTTAGACTGTTAACCTTCAGATATTTTTTCATCAGATTTTCCCCTTGCTGCCAACAAAATTGCAGTTGAATTCTTCACCTCATGTACTGAGCTCCTGAAGGCTTCTTCAGAAGAATCTTTTATTTTCTATGAGGGAAAACAGAAAGTATTAGGGAGATCAAAAGTTCCCCAGTTTGAGAAAGTCATGAAACATTATGTGTTGTGTGGCAAAAGAAGTACCAGAATTTTGTATATTGTTGCATAGATCAGGGTTCAATAGATATCTTTGGTGCTTTCATTAAATATGTTCTTTATTAGTTGTTTCTTACACTCTTCAAGTCTTAGAACATAAGTACATGTTCACAGTTACAAAATAAAACAATTTTCAAAGGGGTAGCCATGTTCAGCAAAACAAAGGAGGAGTCTTGCGGCACGTTAAAGACGCTCAAATTAATTTTTTCGCATGAGCTTTCATGGGCAAGGTCCCACTTCCTCAGATGCCAGAATGGAGAAAACTTACATTGAAAAAAAAACAAAAAACTTACAGTATGGGAGTGAAAGATAAATCCTGTGATTACATTTCATTGCATCAGGTCAGATTACTTCAGCAAATCAAACAAGTTGTATAGATTTGAACTAAGAAATGAGTTTGAATTAACATGGCCACATTGGTGAATTCGAACTAGTTAGTTCGAATTAACCCTTACTTCTAATACCCTATTCAAAGTTATTAGTTCAAATTAAGGAAGCCCTTAATTCGAACTAATTAAAGCCTAGTGTAGCCATGGCTTTAGTTAATTCGAATTTAGCTTTCTTAATTCAAACTAACTTGCCAGTGTGAACATAGCCACTATTAGTAATGAAAAACAAAGAAGGAGTCCTGTGGTCCATTTAAAGTCAAGTTTTCTCCTCTCTGGCATCTGACGAAGTTGGACCTTGCTCACAAAAGCTTGTGCAAAAAATAAATGTGTTAGGCTTTAAAGTGCCACAAGACTCCTCTTTTACAAAAAAACCAGATGCATATTGTCGCAGCGGGCTCTCACTACACTTCAGTGCATTCTTATATCTCACTGACTGACTGGTGACACCTCTGCCCATTTTGTATGAACAAAAGCATGGCTGACAACACTCTAGGAGGTTTGAGGAAAATGTAATTCCCAGAAAATTCTATGAGATTCTACAAAAGTCCAGAACAGTTTAGGAGTTTCCACATACAGAATACCGCAACATATTACTTCAGACCATTGTCTTTTCCCTTTTGTCCCTAACAACAAAATCTTGGTGTCCCTCAAGCCCAGCACGCCTAGGTGGTCATGTGTGTGGCCTGCCCCTAAACCTGTTCCTGCTCTGGAGTCCCCAGCAAGGGGCAGTTTGCATGGCTATTTTGTTCTGCTCCTGTGGACCATGGAAGCTCAAGTTCCTTAGCAATTCATCATGTGAGCCAACAAGGATCCAGGCGTGCAAACTCCAGATAGGTTACTTATAGGAACTTTCCTGAGTTTTTACGCTACTACAGCCAGGGCGGTCCTTGGGGCGCGGGCGGCGCCCCATGTGAACAGGGCAATCGCCCTGGGCCCCGTGGTTATGTGGGCCCTGGTGCTGTCCTGCTTCCAGCTGGGGGCAGTGCAGGGTCCATGCCGCAGGCCCCCGCACCGCCGCACTTCGCCCTGCCCCCGCTGCCTTTGGCTAAAGGCAGCAGGGTGGGAGGCTTTGCCCGGCCTCTGGCCAGGGCCGGCCCTCCCTGCCCCCGGGGTGGAGCAGGCAGGCCCAGGGGCGGGGCAGTTCACAAGGCCCGGCCTGGCCTGCCCCACATGGTCGGCCCCGGCCAGCGGCGGGGCCTCAGGACCCTTTCCCTGGTTGGGGCACCACTGGCAGCAGCCTGGGGTCCCGGCCGGGGCCGGCTTGTGGCCGCAGCTTCAGCTGGGGCCTGCTCCTGCTGGGCCCAGCCGGGGACCCGAGGGCACGCCGCCGCTGGGAACCGAGGCTTGCCGGGCTCCCGGGCAGCGGAGCGGGTCAACCCGGGCCTCCCTTCCCCCCCCTCCAGTGTAGGGGTGGAGTGGGGCCCCCCCAGACCTGTTGGCCCCGGGCCCCGCTCCCTTCTAGGGACGGCCCTGACTAAAGCAAAATTTGGCTGCGTTTGCCAAATAGTCCAATTTTGCCAAATTGGTTAATTCCAAAGAAACAGTATTTCATAGCAATTTTTCCAACCAGCTATAGGTGTAATTAAGCTTGTAATGGAGAAAGAGAAGTAGTATGAAAGTTATGGTTAAGTACATCTCAGAGCAAGGGGACAATGGTTGATGGACACTGATGTACTGAGGTTATAAAAGACTTTACAGTATTTGGGCGAGTAAACACTTCACCAGGAAATCAAGCTCATAATACAATAGTCATCACTGTGGTAGAAGTTTGAGAAGCAGTGAATGCAGGAGACAGCATATTACAGATTCTATTTTATTTTTGTATGGATAAACAATTTATTATTTTTCAAATCAATAAGGGCAGAAACCATTGGATGAAAAACATCAGGGATAAATGGTGTTTCCGGATCAACCCCCACAAAACAGGGCTAATTTCCATATCCACGTTCAGAAATAGGCATTAGGCCTTATCTCCAACATCAGGCCTTCCCTAGGGCTTCTGGTCTTTGCTGCTATCTTTTGGAAAGAAGCACTTGAAGTCTCTATTCTCTTGGGTTTCTCAGCTGGACAGTAGCTTTCTGCTGCTACTTGCTGCCTGTTGGGGCACTGCCAGATAGCCCATACTCTCAGCTTAATCTTGGGCAGATCAGCGCCTTTCTCTGATTTACCTCCCCCATACACTCACAAACATTAAGTGCAGTAGGAACCAGCACATGCCAAGCAGAGAGGAGCATTTGAGGGCATTGGCTTGGTTACCACAACCCTCCTGCCATCTTTCCTTTGAGGAACTCAGGATGGGATTGGTGGCCCCATGCCAGAATGTAACAAGAAAAGGTACCATGAGGCAGAAGCTGCTGGAGGAAGGTAGAAAGGGTGCCAACATTCCCATTTTAGTTTTAGAAATTTGCAAAGATGTTGTTTCAATAATGGATCCAACTCTTTACTGGATTATTATGAAGGACTGGATAAAATTATAAACACCCTGCTCGGATTGCTCAAATCCCTGAATCCAAACATCTGCATGGGTGGGGAAATTCAGCATGGGTCTCTTTCCTAATTAGTGTTTGCAGTGTAACTTCTAGATATTCATGTTACAATACATGAAGAGTAACATTACAGGCTGTATGATTTTAGGGAAACTGGAAGGATAACATAAAGGACAAGGTTACTTTTACAGATTTTATTGATTAAAATAATTAATACAGTATCTTCTTTGTTAAGAAGCTAAACAAATGTTACCTCTTCACTGAATTTTTCCTGAGATTCTCCTTATGGTGCCTTATTATCAGGGTATCACTACCGCTTCTAACAGATATGTGAAACTTAGTGTAGATCAGCTTCTGATATTTTTACTATGGCTCAGAGAGGATCTAAAAGCACACCAAAATTTCATTTGATGTACAACCAGGTTATTGCCTGGTTTGAGCTCCATTTACACTATGGGCACAGGCTTAATGTAGCCGTGGCTTGTTCTCTATTACTGCCCTCCCAGTGGTGCTGCACCGACTTTTAGTGCAATGATGGGAAAATTTTCGGGGAAAAAATTTAGTGTAAACAAGATCTAAAAAGAGAAGGGAAAGTTCCTTCCCTCCACCCTCAGCCGAGAGAAAGTGAGCAGTAGTCTCTACCACTGTAGCTAATTCTTCATTATGATTTTGATGACTGATGATGGGGCTGAATTCATCCCTGATGTGTCTCCATTGAAGGCAGTGGAATATTACTGGGAATGAATTTTGCTTGTAAAGAATGAGAACAAGTAAAACGGTGGCAACTGGTTTCAAAATGTTAAGTATTCCATGACAAATACGCTTTCTGTATCTCATTACATTGGCTAGGAGTGGCTATGTCTACACTTAGGGATTTAGGTCAACTTTACTAAGTCGACTTTAATAAGTCGACTTTAAGTCGACCTTATTAAGTTGACTTAGAGAGTCCACACAGGACTCTTAAGTCGACTTAAACTTGGCCTTACTAAGTTGACTTAAAGAGTCTATACTAGACTCTCTAAGTCGACTAGTTAGGTCCAGGGGGAGGCAAGGCTCTTTTGGAACCTTGGCTCCCCAGGCTAGGGGGGCTTATCCTCAGGAGAGCCAGGAAGCTCGAGCGGTCCAGGGGAGAAGGGAGCACGGAGCTCCCTTCTGGCCTGGACTGCTCGGCTCCCTTTGGGCCAAGATTGCTCAGGTCCCGGGCAGAAGGGAGCCCCCCTCTCCCTTCTCGCCGGGACCGAGCGGTCCCTGCGGTCCCATCCAGCAGGGACCATGGGGCTCCCTTGTCTCCAGGACCCTGTGGGTCCTGGCAAAAAGGGAGCTGCTGCTTCCTTCTTGCTGGGACCCGCGTGGGTCCCAGGCAGAGGGGAGCCGCCCGCTTCCTTCTGGCTCCCTTTTTCCCCTGCCTTAAGTCGACTAAGTTGACTTAGGGTGTCCACACTGCTTAAGTCGACTTTATACTAGGTTTTATAAAGTCGACTTTAAATTTCCTTAAATCGACTTAAGCAGCAGCTTAAGTCAATTTAAGGAAATGCCAGTGTGGATGCAGAGTAAATTAAGTCGACTTAAGCTGCTAGATGCACCCAGTGATTCTTTCATAGACGACCCTTTCTTAACTACCAGCAAGGCCAATGACGGTTAAAACAACAGAGAAGTCATAGAGATTTGAGTGGTGAGTAGCTCACTGTTTTGTTATGATTGTGGCTAATTACTCTTCAAGCTCTGCTACTTCACAGGGATTTCACTGTGAGGGTCTCTAAACAGAAATCTGTTAGATTTGGCAACCTTTGGTCTACTGTGAAACATTCATCAGTGTCTTTCTCTGACGTTTCAAAGGCAACACTTACATGTAATGGTTTTGCTGTGAAACAAAACAGAAAATGTGCATTATGGTGCTGAAAACACATTTCATAAAGTTGTTACAGGTTTCTTGGCCAGATGCCCTTTATTTAATTCATCGTTCTGCATTTTGTTTTTGCATTTTCCTTTAAGATTTTACTATCCTCTGAAGGACCTGCTCCCCAGAGGCAGCTATAGAGAAAGTTTTGCTGGATTTAAATGGTGGTGCCTTACACCTGGTATGTTTCCATGATTCCTTCATGATTAGCAGTATGGCGTGCAGACCCACTGTGAAGGATCAGATGATCTGTTTTCTTTTCCCTTGAGGTGAACCGCACTTGCTTATGTAAGAAAGCAAATCTCCACAGTAGGCCTGAAAACAGCCTACTGCTTTGGAAAGGGCTGTAACAGGCATTGATATAAACTCCTGACCCCTGTTAATGTGATCTTATTGCCATGAAGGCCTTTTTAGACATTTATTTATTATATAAGAAGTTGATGCCAGCATGCTCTTCTGGGTTAAAGCTTGCTGAGCTAAATGATTATTCTAGAAAAAACTATTTTCCCCAAACTGTAATTATGCTCCCAGTCTAAAGGAATGAACACAGTGGAAAATCTCACTACATTACTTTTGATGGACTGAGCGTTTGCCATCCATACTGTGTAGTCAGGGATGCAAGAGGCTGGGAAACGGTTTCACAGTTATAATTGTATCACAGCTGAACTGTTATGTATTTTCCATGGCAGCAGATCACCCTGAGGTAGTAAAGGATTTGTCTTCTGTAAAGCAACAGATACACTTTTTGTTTAGGCTAGCATCTATTCCGCACCCATCAGAACAAACTGCTTTGAACACTGATTTGTAGATACTAATGCTTCTCCTCTATGGCTCTGTGCAATGGCTGTCATGTTACAACAGATCCGCTACATAAATCAAATCTGCATTTTGACACATCCTGACTGAAAGTTTAATACTGTTGCCTCACAGATTCATTAAAATATTCCATCAGTTTCCAGAAAAGAACCCAAAAACTTGAGCAGTAGCTGTTAGTCTGTAACCTATAGTTGTTGATGAACTATTGATATATTAAGATATATTTCCATTTATTCCCCTGTAATTTGAAGGATTAAAAATTAAGTAGGCAGTACTTTGTTATTTCTATCACCGTGGGACCTAAGCACAACTTATCTAAACTATATTTGATGGACAACCTACTTAACACCAGACTTACGCTCCATTTGGCATTGGTGGCATACAGCCATACTGTGAAGGCTGAAGGTCCAGAAATCTGGAGAGTGTGTACAAATGATGTAATGTCCTAAATTGCACATCTGATTAATATGCACTTTGATTTGAATAAGTAACATAAAGTTGTCCATATACAGTACAAATGTTATAGCACTCCACTTTCCATAGTTACCATATCCCACATGCTAGATCAGTCATACTTGGACCTATGTGATTCTGGAGCCAAATTAGCAAGTAGCATTACCTGAAAGAGCCACAGTAGTGTGAATTCATTGTTTCACTTTCCATAGTACAATTCATATTGAAACAGTATGTCAGGGGAAATATTTAGTTTATTTATATAAAATATACTATTCTCACAGCAAATAAGTCAATAACTTAGTGCAAGTTGATAACGTAACTGGTTAATGGTAAAAGCATGCTGATTGATTAATAACTTAGGTTGATGAATAATTACACACACAGTGTTTTAATATCGTGTGCTGCAAAGAGCTTCAGTACACATGTTAAAGAAGAGCCACTGGAGGCTGGTGAGCTTCACTCTGAGTATCATTGTGCTGGATCGTAACATTCAGGCTTCACCTCTGAAACTCCCACATCCAGATAAGCCAGTTCCCTTGCTAACTGTTTATTACCTAAAAAATTTGGAGGGGCACAAAGGGAGGTGGATGTGAGAACAAGGATGTTGCTGTTGCAGATTAATTTTGGATTCAGCTGAGAGAGTGTGAGGTTTTAGGATGGAAACTGGGGAGAGGAATCAGAATGGATAGGGAGGTGAGTGGTCTTCCCCAATCATGCCATTAGCTGAAAAATCATTGGCTTATTAAAATAATAGGTTTGGAATTCTTTTTGTTGGTCTTCTGTTATAGCATGTAGGGTTCATGTTGTCAAACTTTTCTCTGCAACCAGGAGGGCTAGATCCTTAGAGCCAGATTTCAAGGTATTTAGACCCTCAGCTCCCATGGATCTTTCTTTCTTTCTTTCTTTCTTTCTTTCTTTCTTGGGCTTTTTAATGAAAGTTAGCATTCTTCTATTATTACATGATATGAGGAGCTCCAGCTTTAAAAAAGGCACCAGGTATAGAAAGACCTACCATTAAAATTGCAAGAGCTAACAGTGGTGTGGAAGATAGTGGGACAGGCACAGTGGGATGGGTTTTGAAGCAGGTCTGCAGTGTGGCTGTGAATGAGAAGACTGAAGGGGCTGGGAGGGGTGCATGGACGAGGGGTGGAGATATAACGTCAACCTCAGGTGCATTCATGGTGTATGGGAGAACATCACCACATTTCCTTCTCCCATGGTGACTGCCAATTTGGTGTCCTAGTGTATCCTTCTTCCCATCCTCCCTCCCTCCTTCCCATGAAGGATTGGTTCTGCTCTGAGCAGGGAGTTGGACTAGATGGCCTCCTCAGGTCCCTTCTATGATTGCTTGTCATGGCCATTGTGTTGGCTGCTGAGGTGACAGGTTGGGTAGGGGGGTGGGGCATGAGTTTCCCTCCCGTGATTATTTCAGCTATCAGTGAGCACCTGAATCTCTTGGATTGTAGATATCCTACCAGATGCCTAGATTGGTGGCCACAGTAAACAGTAATATGCCTAAATCTCTAGAGTGTCATTGCCCAGATGGGAATTAGTGCCTAAGAAACTGTCTTTCTTTCTGTGGTATTTCCTATCTAGGAAACTGTAGGCAGCTGTCTAAACCTCTGTGGTGTCTGCAGCATGGTGTCAAAGCTCTAGGCAGTTGTCCTGACCTTTATGACCTGAGCGATTCAAGCAGCCATGCAGAAGTCCTTTATATGGTGTGTGGAAATGGGAGTCTCCTGGGACAAAGCATCGAGCCCTGTGCAGATACAAATATGTGGATCCGTATCCGGTCTGCATCTGCAGGAAATGGTCTGAGGATATCCACATTGTATCTGCAGACTTGCAGGGCTCTAACAAAGAGGAGGCTTAATAAATGTATGTTGCAGAACATGTCTATTAAGAGGTGATGATGGGCATGGTATAAAGGGTTAAATAAAACAGAACTTCAATGAAGATTTAGTCACTATTTAGCATCTAAATGAGTTCTGGAGCTGGTTTGGGAGAAAATGTGATTTTTACATATTTTTCTCCCTCTAAATTAGAAATTTTGAAATGTCAAAGTTCAAAAAGTTTCAACCAGCTTTAAATTTGGTTCAGAAATTGAGGGAGGGGAGAAAAGTTTTTTTGGGGGAAAAAAACTTTTTTCCTGACTGTCCCCCCGCCTCAAAAATTTTTTAAAATGTCATCAAAATTAAAAAAAAATTAAAGTGACTCTTAATAAATTCCCAGGGGCAAGTCTCATTTAAGAATCATGGCCTTGTAAGATGGAACTGGAGGATTCCATAGATGTAGTATCAACATTGATACCAGTCTCTGGACCAAAGATCTTCAGTTGAGCTATGTTGATTTAAATAAGCTGAGTCTGGCTGTTTGCTTACTTTTTAACAGTCTGTTTTGTAGCTTTTTGCATGTTATTGGGCCCACACTGCAAATTCCCTTTTGAAACACAAATAATCTTCATAAGTAATGATTTTATTAACATATTTCCTGCACAGACAATCCCTGCTTTACTGAATATCTTAGGGCCATCTATTATATCATAGTAGAGCTGGTTTGAAAATGAATTTGAGATTTGGGAATTTTTTTTCATTTCAAAAACAAAAATTTATTTTTATTTTTGTGATTTTTTAAAAAATATTTCAGGTCAATTGAAACATTTTTTGTATAAATTCAGAATATCTAGTTTGTAATTTGACTTTAAAATTTTGAAATGAAAAGTCATGCCACAATGAAAAAAGATTATTTTTTTAATTCAGAAAATGTCAACATGGGATGTGTAGCATTTTTAATATTGCTGTTTTCAATTATTTTTCAAAATGAAATGTAATCAAAATCAATACAATTTTGAAAAATTATCTGTTTCTTTGAAATTGCATTTTCTGGCCAGCTCTACTGCACTGAGGTATCTTTGCAGTACATTGGTACGATTTTACTTTGTAATGGTACCTGTTATCTGTAACTTTACAAAAGACCCACAAAATCTTCCTTGCTCCCCTTCCCAAAACAACGACAAGAAAAACAAAATCTGGGATTTTGCACAATATCTCTCTGCAAAGAGAAGCCAGGTGGCATTGTAACTTTAAGCTATAAAAGCACTGGTAAGCAAGATTTCTGCTGTGCCCCTCACTTGCTGTTGAACAAAAAGCAACATACACTGCACTAGCTTGAAGAAATCTAACTCTGAAAGTGTAATTTTGAAAATCAAAATGACATGAGTCATTAATGGGCTCACAGCTGTCTATGAAAGCATATAAAATCCAGACCCTGTGACTTGGTGGATTCATTTGAAAACTACTGACTTATGTTTCTTTCTCGCTGAATGACAACATAAAGTGAAAACACAGACTGTGTCCACTTTAAAGGCTGGCTAGCTCTCTTGAGTCTTGCCAGTTCTTGTAAAAGCTGGACTTGTGTTATGAATAGTGTATCCTTCTCCGGATCTCAGGGTAGAATAAGCAGAATTTTTAAAAAACTGCTTCAATCAGCATGGGGTGGCTTCCCTCTGTGCAGAGAGTATGGCAGGTTTTAACACGGGCTGACTTTTGACCTTCTCCCGAATTTATGAGGTCTTTTTGGAACATATTACTTGTGTTTGAAATTGAAATGAGGAAAGAGGATGAGCAAATATATTTACTTAACATCTAGCTACTAAAAACTTCAGGGAGAGGCTGGATGGGCTCAATCAAGGCAGGAAAAGGTGAACATAGGCAGGATAAAGCTTTCTCTCTAACTATGATCACTTCTGAACATGAAGATGATCTAGATTCTGTGCTCAGCTGCATTTCTGCAAGTGCCTTTAGTGTCATGTAATGCAACAGCACTGTTCTGGAGTTACAGTGCTGTAAGTGGGAACAACATTTGGCCTGAAAGGAACACTTCTCCTGGGGAAACCCTATTTTACAATCTAATGAAACACTGTAAGCAGCGGATGGCTGTAATAAAAGAGAAAGTGTGAGAATGGCCCCAACTGTTCAGAAAACCTTGATTTTTTTTACTTTATGCCTCTTGGCAGTCCCTTGCCTGTTGCTGAGGACCCTCTCCTACATTACCAACCTACATAAAACTGAAGCTCATGGACTTCTGGTGTATTAGTGGGGTTTTACTGAAGGTTAGACTGAGTTCTTCAAGCCACATTTACCTTTAATAGAGTGCTGCCTGTCTCCCTAGCAGACCTGAGGGACTTGGCTGCTGTGTTCACTAAGAGATTGTTCGATGTTGGTATTGCAGTTCATCCCTCCGAATTAGGCATTAGCATGTCATTGTCCCTAAAGACTCTTGAAACAGCATGTTTACATGCATCTGAAGCCATGAGAATGGTAGAAGATTGCTGGGGAAAGGTGCAGGCCAGCAGAAGCAGAGAGCACTCTTACTAGCTTCCCACCAAGGATTTTGTGTCACAATCTGTAAAGGAGCTAAAGTTTTCCCTCCATAGAAATTGATGGGAATTAGATGCTTTCCACATTAATGTGAACAAACTATCTACTAAGATCATTTTTATAAACAGAAGTTTCCCGCTCCCTTTGCATATCAACATTATTTTTTACCAGTTAAAATGCTAAATTTCTTTCTTATGCTGAAGCATGACCCCAAACATGACCCCCATACAAAGACAGCCACCCATTTCATTCAGATACCACAGTGATGGACATCGTGTAAGAACCTAGAGAAGATTGTACAGGAAAAAAAAGACAACCTCTCTTTAAGGATCCTCTACTAGTCTTCCCTGTAGTAGTTGCATTCCATCCCATTGGGGCAGTCATGACTACATAGGGATCAAATCTCTGAATGTTTCTCACTAGCATATAACGAGGGGCCTATTCTGTACCAGCTCCTATATGCCTCCTTCCATGGGCTATAATGGAGACTCAGAGGCTATGTCTACACTTACAAAGCTAAGTCGACTCTATTAAGTAGACTTAAAAAGGTCGACTTAAGTCGACTTAGAGTTGACCGTGTTAAGTCGACTTAGAGAGTCTACACTAGACTCTTAAGTCAATTGGCTAAGTCGATGGAGTGGAGACACGGCTCCCTGGGTTAGGGGACCCACGGCTCCCGGGGACAAGGTAGTCGTAGCTCGCAGCTTGCCCGGCTTGCCCAGCTCCCTTCTTGCTGGGAAACAAGCAAGAAGAATTGGTAGTACTGGCACAGACAAGTAGCTATGATATAATTAGAATAACAGAGACACGGTAGGATAGCTTGCGTGACTGCAGCACTGCCATGGATGGGTATAAATTGTTCAGGAAGGACAGGCAGGGAAAAAGAGGTGGAGGAGTAGCGCTATATGTAAAAGAGCTGTATGACTGCTCGGAGCTCCACTACGAAAGTGGAAACGAGCCGGTTGAAAGTCTGTGGATTAAGTTTAGAGGAGAGTGCAACAAGGGGGGTGTCATGGTGGGTGTCTGCTATAGACCGCCAGACCAGAAGGAGGAGGTGGATGAGACATTCCATGGACAACTAACAGAAGTTTCCAGATCATAGGCCCTGGTTCTCATGGGGGACTTCAATTATCCTGACATCTGCTGGACTGCATCAGTAGGAGTGTTGCCAGCAGATCGAGGGATGTGATTATTCCTCTTTATTCGGAACTGGTGAGGCTGCATCTGAAATACTATGTCCTATGTTGTTTTGGGCTCCCCACTACAGAAAGGATGTGCACAAATTAGAAAGAGTCCAGCAGAGGGCAATGAAAATGATTAAGGGGCTGGGGCACATGACTTACAAGGAGAGACTGAAGGAATTAGGCTTATTTAGTCTGCAGAAGAGAAGACTGAGGTGGGATTTGATTGCAACCTTCAACTACTTGAAGGGGTGCTCCAAAGAGGAGGGAGCTAAGCTGTTCTTGGTAGTAACAGAGAAGAGAACAAGGAGCAATGGTTTCAAGTTACAGCTAGGGAGGTCAAGGTTGGATATTACAAAAAAAACTTTCTCACTAGGAGGGTGGTGAAGCATTGGAATAGGTTGCCTAAGGAGGTGGTGAAATCTCCGTCTTCGGAGATATTTAAGGTCCGGTTAGACAAAACCCTGGCTGGGATGATTTAGTGGGAGTGGTCCTCCTTTTAGCAGGGGTTTGGACTAAATGACCTCATGAGGTCCCTTCCAGCCCTAAGATTCTATGATTCTATGAATGACTGGGAGATTGCTATTAAGTAAAGCAAGCTTCAAAGCTACTCTAAATTACAGTGGAGGCTGTTACTACCATCTTTGTTATCCTCACCTTCTTGTTCCCAGTTTGCACCTTCTCTCAGGATGCACAGGTCAAAATTTGCTTCTATTGCTCTACTGGAATAGGACAGAGTTTCCTCACAGTCTTTGCTGGAGCATGGGTCCAGGAAAGATCCATTTTGGCTACCTACAGTTAAGGAAAATGTGTAAGGTTTACCATAATTTCCTTTCTTCTCCCCTCCCCTTTGAGCAGAGTATATCTATATGAAAAGAATTCTGATAGTTTTGGTCTACCGTCTAATGGCTGATAACTTCCTATCCACCAATTTTTCAGAATATCTCCAAAAACAGAACCATCTCACAATGACAATGGAAACTATCGAATTGTGTGATGGCTCATAAGGACACTAAGCAAGGAACAGCTAAACAGATCCTATGGCAATCAGGCGTAGGAAAGCACCTAGGCAGATTAATAGAACCTCAGTGCTAACATAAGTCACCAGTTACCCATAGATATCCAAAAATTAAAAGCATGACATAAACGCAATGTTCAGAATACAAAAAGATCTGCTCATTTCTTGACACCACATGGCCATTTCTTGTACTAAAGGGTTCAGAAGTATTGGTAATAGACATTGCATGACCAAGAATGCCAAAAATAATAATCCTATTAAATGTAGTCCAAATAACATGTAACGAGATTCAAAATGATATGTTAAATACACACACTAATAACGAAACTCAAATTGTTTTAGGAATAGCATAGGGAGAACATTAGCCTATTTTGATTCTAATAATTACGTGCTTCCTGTGTTCCAAATCTATTCAATATGTTTTTTCATAAGAACAAATATTTGTTCTACTAATTGTTCTGCAGTTCTCATTGTTATTTTTAATGGATTGAATGGCTACACAAGACCAGAGGTTCTTCATTAGTGTAAGATCTGGTTGTTTTTTTACTTTAATCATCTTACAGCATTTGGAAAAATTAGGTTTTCTAATACCTCTGTCCTTTATCCAGATTTAACTTGTCTGTATTTTGTATAGCATTGTGCAGCCACTTCTCAAGTAAATCTCTGCCAGACTAAACATAGTATTTCCTCATAGGACATTCCATTCAAACCCCTAATAAGTACTGTAGGAACTCTCGGGATCATTTATAGGATGTGGATTCCCACTTTTAAAGCTAGGTAACCATTTCTAGTCTATATATTAATTCTTTTGTGATCGTTAAGAGACTATTGTATCATATCAGCTATTAAGAAACAATCAATATTTTTGACTGCAGAGAAATTATCTAGGAAGGAAAATATATGGCTTACATACATAACCTATTATTTTAAAAAAGAAACATAAAAGTTGCTAAATGGGAAAAATGCTCAGCTTAAATAAATATTTGGTTTTAGTCTTGAAAAGTGCCACAGGACTCCTTGTTTGTTTTGCTGTACTAGACTAACACAGCTCCCCTTTTTGAACTTGTCAGCTTAACTCTGTTTTCACTGAAACTCCCTTTGTGGTATCAAAATTAGGCCAGACCCGACTACTTGAGTAAATCCCACCCTATATGTCCATTGCAATGCCGTAGACCTATTGCTCTTAAGACTGTTATACATTTGGTGCTGGGAAACAGAAATAATGTGCTCTCACACCACTGCAATTTAGGAACAGCCACCCAGTAACCCTGGCAGCCCCAGGGAATTGTCTCAGGAGAAAGCAGTGGTGAGGCATGACAGGCTATTCATTCCCCAGCATCATGAAAAGGCAAACAAAAATAAATTGTGTGTGTGTGTGTGTGTGTGTGTGTGTGTGTGTGTGTGTGTGTGGAGTTATTGGGACCCAAGAATGAGAAACCTTCAATAGTGTACCCTTTTCTTAGATGGCTAAATTGAGTTCATAGAGAAATTCAGCGTGACTTAAGGTCACAGAGTGAGTTGGTAGGAGGTATAGGACTGCTATCCTGCTTTCATCATTAGACCACAATCTTATTTTATTTCCAAACAAATACAGGTATGCAGTTTTTCTATGTAAACTAGACTTTTCTAAAGCCTTTTAAAAAAGATGCACAGCCTATTTATGGCCATATTGCTGTTTTAATTTCACTGAAGTATGAAAGTGAGCAAACACAAAAATTGGATGATAACAATATCTCCACTGCAATCTGCCTCCCTTGAAAATGTCCCTGGATTTCTTTTATTAATTGAATTGTATTTAATTCTTCTCACAAATATTCAATAGTCCTGGGTACACCGATACAGATGGCATTTCTGAATCAAATGCAACCTGACTGCATACCATCTAAGTAACACTCAGTTGCTTGGAGAATCTATTGGTGAATTCTTTAAGTCTCTCTAATCACATATGTGGTGACACCGAAGGGGGCTCTTTGCTTTTTTTTATTTCTCATCTGTTCCTGAGACTTCCTGTTTATTACAAAATCCCTTCCTTTGCAAATATTATAGTACAGCTATTTTCTAATACTGCTATATCCTTTTCATAGGAGCCACCCAGGTGTGAGAACTGGACATTTAATGATTTTTTTTTTTTAATGAATATTCTTTACTGAGCAAAAAGACAGTGAAAAGCCTGAGAGACACTAAACAGTGCAAACAAGTGGGGATTTTTAGTACATTGCTTGTGAAATCTGCCTCTGCTATTTTTATTTAATCAGTGTATATCTGTTCCTCTTCTTTACTCTCTAAAGTCCCTTAGTTTATGTTTAAATAATTGAATAATGCACTCTTTGCAGCAGGCACTGTGTCTTCAGATGGTATCTAGCACACTGGGCTATTGTGATCCAAATTTCTACTCATGTCTACCAAGTGCATGTCTTAACCTCATGCACCCTTTTTGACTTGGCACTAGTCAAGTTAGTTTTTGGCAGCAGTCGATAGGAGATGTGCAAGGTACATAAAACACCTTGCGTATCTCCCACCGACTTCTTAAATCCTCCCTACACACTTCACTAAGCTGACTGGAAATGACGTCCAGTCGGTGAACTATAAGTTTGGTTACGGAGCTGGTGTTCCTGCTCCGGTTAAATTATCGACTGAGCGCGTCTATGCAGATGCCTCAATCGAAAACTGAAGATCCCGCTGACGGCGGCAACTTTGTCAGTATAGACTTGCCCTCGGTTAAATCCTAATTGCTCTTGGTTTTCAAATAGCAGATGTAACTCTGAATCCACTCAATCCTTATTTAAATCTATCTATCTATATTGCATTTAATCTCAGAATATATATGTGGATATATATAAAACTGATCAGCAATCATAAAATCTCACCATACTTAGATTGCAGGCAGGAGCTGGAGAAAGGATCTGCTGTGTTTTGTGTAAGGCACAGAACCCAGCATGGTATTGGCACTTCACAAAACATTAGTAAGCCTAGGTGTTTCGTGATGCTCATGTAGTTATCTAAACACAGTGGGGAATAAAAGAAAAAAAGATGATGTGTGGTTTTTCCAAAAGTCATGATCAGCTCAAGTGCCTCTTCCGGACTCACCTCAGGTCCTCAGACTCACCTCCTGTTCCCACCCCCCACAACATGATCAGACAGAGAATGGTAATTGGAGGCTGAAACTTTATACTGAAATGCTTCTCTGCTGGATTCCACTCTTATCTCTGTGTGGTACTACAACAGGGCTACATTCTTGGAAGTGCAGACATTCCAGTGGACTTTCTGTACAATGGGGCTGCACTGCAGAGGTGTTTACCCCATTTGTCTGCAACTGCACCAGTTAACTCATCTCACTGTTCCAAAGGAGACCACACCAACATAAATGATTCATGGAGACTGAAAAACAAATCTCAGTTTGAACAGGGAAACTGTGGACAACAATTTGCTGACTGATAATTTAATCAGAAATAAAGAATTTTTCATATGGATAATAAGAGGGACTAGATGATTGTATGATCCTTCCTTTCTGCTAGGCATTCATCCTACACTAAAAATTTGTGCCTCTCTGATATCTCAAAGATGGAATAACTCTCAATTAACTGGCAAAAGTAGTTCAGTAAAGTGCAATCTCCTTGAATCTAATTTAATTAGACTTTTAAAAGAAGACTTAAGTTAAGAACTTTGCCTGCCACTATCGGAGGTAGTTCTTAAGTGACCAAAATTTGTCATTGTTGACTTGTGTAGGAGAAAGTAAAAGGTTAAATTAAAAAGACAAGTAGAAATGATCAGGAATAAGGCTTAAGGCCTAGCGAAGCAGATCAAACCAGCAGGCCTGAGCTAGATAAATGGTCAAATTGACAGGAGTAGTCTGACATCACAGAAATTGGCAAGAAGGTAGCCGCAGCTACAGCAAGAGTGGAAAGGCACCTGAAAGGTGGGAGGTGTTGAGTCGGCCTAGTGCCAAGGAGATAAAGGTGATGTTTCAGTCAAAGCCGAAGGGAACGTTCTGGCCAAATCTAAAGGTAATGTTTCGGTCAAATCTGACACCTTGATGGATGGAAATGTCCAGTGATGCACGGACCTATCAGATTTATGGGTGGCACCAGAAAAGGGGTATGTGAACCAATCAAGGTAAATTTGTACTCCAAAGGGGGCCGAGTCTGTAGGTCTGAGTAGGGTATAAAAGCAGGAGCCCGAGAGCCCACATTTTGTGCAGCCCTAGAGGGTGACGGTGAGTCCTGCCATCAGTTGAGCTGTTCCGTTGCATTGAGAATACGAATGCTCCCAACAGATCTGTTGAGATAGATTGTTTGCCATTGTGCTACATTGCCTAGCCTGGCATCTTCGTTTCTACAACGGTCCATGGTCGTGTTGGTTTCTTCGATCATGAGTGTTGCCTTAGTTTACTTCTTGCACACAGGGTATGCCCAGGCTTAAGGTCACTGAGCTAACTGAGTCCTCACAAGAGTCCTGAGCTAAAGGTAACCCAAAGCATTAACCAAAGGAACCCTTGGCTTAGGATCACCAGGCTAACTCAGTCCCTGCTTAAGATACAAGCCAGGCTCTAGACCACTGGGCTAACAGAGTCCCCACTTAAAGATCTGAGCCAGGGGTAATCTTGAGGGAACACGCATACAGAGACTCAGGTACACGGCCAAGCAGAAATCCGTGTTGGATGCATAACAACATCAATAAAAACACCTGCCACCCGGCACACCAGAACTTGTAAGCCTAAAAGAAAGTCAGAGCAGGTTTCAGTGCACGCAAAGCAAAGTACAGAGCATTGATACATATGATTTTGTGTCAGTGGGAATTAAAATAAACTACAAGTATCTGCACTCCAGGTGTGTATACTGCAATTTGCATTAACAAGTCCTTCAATAACTGGCCAGTATGGACCCAGCTGTTGCATATTAAAAGCTTCCTCGTGAGCATTAATGTAGGAGTGTTTGAAATGAGACTATACTAACCCACCTGAGGAGAGTGTTAGAGTATGTCTCCTCGGTCTTCATGGACCAGCTAGTGTATGAGATGGTAGTGTGCACTAGAATTTAAACAACCCCCTAGGGTGGATTAATGTACTGTAGACAAGTCGTACGGCAAATCTAGCCCCCTCCTTCATGATTTCACAGTACAAGAAAGGCTAGGAGATGAATGTTAGAGGCTGTGAGTAGAATGCAGCCACTCTGCACAGGCCAGAATCTGTTCCAGAAAGCAGTGCAGAGAGGATGGGAAGTGGCCATAGAAGAGGGTGGCATCCAGCAGATGCACCATTATATAGACTCTTTTGTCATTCCTCATGTTTAAAGGCACTATATGGAACAGAAGTAACCTTGTAGCAACTCCACACTGCAGTGTGGATGAATGGGAATGATTGCTTTCCTTCACTCTACTCCATACCTCATGTCTGCCCTGTGCCCAGCCCATCTGTTGCTGCTTCTTTGTCCTCCCTCTTAACCACTATCACAACGGCTGGTGTGCAGGCTCTCACTGGCAGCCTCCTGAAGCTTCCTCATTATTGGAGAGAATGGTGTGGAGCATGATGGCAGTTGTGACCCACTGTCAGGTGGGAAGGGGAGGTGACAGCAGACAAGGAGGGAAAGACCAGTCCATTTTAAAGCCCCAATAAGTGATCTCCAAAATAAAATCCTCAAACCCGCAACCCCCCATTCATAAAAATATAAAAGGCCTTAAAATAAATAAATAAAAAGGTCCAATAGACATCCTCATGGGAGAAGAATGAAGCTATGTCAATAGTAATTCTCAATAGATGACAGAGGGAATCATTAGAAGAACAGAAGTGATGATGGCTGTGCCTTGAATCTTAATATGATACACAAGGGTCTGGTGCACATTCTAAGTAACGTTCTTTCATTTATTTACTGTGGGCTGGATTATCCTTTGGACTGCAAGCCTGTGCAAGAGTTGAATGGTCAGTAAGGCTCTGCATGGAGTACTTGGGACTGATCCGGTGGGATCCGTGCAGCAGAGAAAAATGAGCTAGGAGAGGGGAAGTAGGTGGAGCCTTGTTTCTGCTCCACCAATATCTTGACTGGTCCAGCTGAGGTGGGATGGGGCAGGCCAGTAATTTACTGATGATTTGGACCTACAGCAAATTACTCCTCTCCTTGTGTGACATGAGCAGGGATCGAATTCTGCCTCTCTGAGGCATGATACCCTTGAGGGTTGGGGTGACATAGATGTGCACTGGCTTTTCCATCAGCCTGCTGGCAAAGCCAGAATCTAGACCAATCAACTCCCGCTGTACCTTGTTGGATGGGAAATACATCAATAACAACCTTAAACAACTCCAAGTTTCTATGATTTTAGTCCTAACTCCCCACCCGCCCATCCATACGTTCAATGAAAATATCCCTCTTTTCAGTTAACTTGAATAAATATGTGATTTGTTGAAACCAACCCAAAGAATAAACCCTGAAAAACAGGTTGTGAATCTTTTTTGTTGTTTTATTTACACATTTCAGTTTATGAAGAGTTATTCCAAGAGTTAGAGCATTGTCAATATGCACAGGGAAATGACACACCATCCATCCAACGAATTTACACTACTACTATTATTATTATGCGCCCTGGCCATTCAAGCCAATCTCTTTCCTAGGCAAAACTTCAGTCGGCCATCCCCCTCTCACCTTGTTAGAGGTTCATAGCAGACTTCTTGCAGCCACTTCCACTCCTGAACCTCATGCAGCTAGACTGGAAGCTCATGAGGCAGATCCCAGCCTGGGACTGCAGAGGCTGATGGTCCCTGGGGCCAGTCCAACACCGTGGCAGCAACAAGGAGCCCTGGTTAATAGTCTGCACGAAGCCTCCAAGTCTGACCCCCTCACACACAGAAGACAGCAGATGCCCTTGCACAGGATGGTGTGAAGGGTCTCTGCTTCCCGCCCAGCCCAGCCCTGCAACTCAGCTACCACAATCTGAGTCCATCCCAGTTTGCAACCCCCATTTGTCTCCCAACAACCGCCACACACATTTCCAGATGAGCAGAATGGTCAGTTGTGGCAGGAATTCTTTGGGACCCATGGTTATATTGACACCAGCTACAATCATGAAGAAATTGAATATCTTTTACCCTCAGGCTTTGCAGGAGTTGGAGGTCATCCTTCCAATCTCCTTCCAAGAGGAGCATTCAAAACTGTAAATCAGCTCCCACAGATTTTACTTCTGGAAAGGAGGAGATGGTTCTTGAAATCAAAAACGGAAAAATAAATGGAATTTAGCTGCATAGGTGCTTCAAATCTAAGACAATACTACCTGATTTGAAATGAAATTCCCCATATAGGTACATACATGGCCAAAAGCAGACACACAGCTGTCCCTTCAGTCCACTACTCATCCACAGAGCCCTGGAAATCTACAGATATCTGTATTATATGCATTGCAAATATTTGAGGACCATTTCTTGTGGATGCAGATCAGATGTGGATCCACATATTTGTATCCATGCACAGCTCTACAGCTCAGTAGATGGGCAGGGCTCCACTCATCCAGTCAAGTGGTTTCTATGATAGGGGGCAGTATAAAACTACTCTGTTGGAATGTGATCAAAAGCTCATTGGTCAATGGAAAGACTCGTAGGCTATGTCCACACTGACAAGTTAGTTCAAATTAAGGAAGCTTAATTTGAACTAACTAGAGCCATGGCTACACTAGGCTTTAATTAGTTCGAATTAAGGGCTTCCTTAATTCGAACGAATAACTTTGAATAGGGTATTAGAAGTAAGGGTTAATTCGAACTAGTTAGTTCGAATTGACCAATGTGGCCATGTTAGTTCGAACTAATTAGTTCGAACCGGCCCATTGAAATCAATAGAGATCGCTAATTCGAACTAAGCAAGTGTCATGAATGGCAGTTGCTTAGTTTGAACTAATTTTTTCTAGTTCGAATTAAGTTAATTTAAACTAACTAAAATTAGTTTGAATTAGTTAGTTCGAACTAACTAATTCAAACTAATTTTAGTAAGTGTAGACATAGCCCTATGGATTTGCTTTGGATAAGACCTGTGATGGGGAAATTGATCATGCTTGAAAATACTATTGTTGCGTGAACCTATCATATAGCAAACCAGTTTGCATAAAACAGGATCTCAGCTGTGACAATGTCTGATGGCTTTTTTTCTCCCTGTTATTTTCCATTTCTCTCAGTGTGGAGGACAACTGGGACAAGTAGTGATCGTTTAGAAACATTATGAGAAAGTTCCAAAGCGGTAGCTACATTAGTCAAGTTCAGCAAAACAAACCAGGTGTCTTGTGGCAGTTTTAAAGACTAACACATTTATTTATCGCATGAGCTTTTGTCGGAGAGATCCCACTTCGTCAGACGTTTTCTTCCATTTTTACGTGTCTGATGAAGTGAGATCTCTCCCAGAAAAGCTCATGCAATAAATAAATTTGTTAGTCCTTAATAGTGTCACAAGACTCCTAGATTGTTTTATTGTGAGAAAGATTGCTCTTGAAGTGTGGGGTTTTTTTTTTCCAATCTTGTTTTCCAAGACTGGAACTTTAAATCAGAGATGTTCAATTAAAACACGGAAAGAATGAGGCATGCAATAAAAACCTGGGTAGTTGGTTAAGTCTGGAAACTGGCCTTTGGAATAAGAGCTGATTGAAAAATGGTAACATTGTTTTGTGGGGAAAAAATGAAATTTTGAGATTTTGAAAAATCCCAATACATTTTTTTGAAAACTTCCCAGTTTTTTTGATGAGACAAACCCATATCAAAACTTCACAATTTCAACTGTTTCTGTTTGGAAACTGCAATTTATATAGACCGGAGGACAAGAGAAGGCTTGAGATATATCTGCAGTATGATTAAAACACGTACAATTGCCTGGGCCACCTGACTCGGGGTTGGTTAAGGGGTTGCTAAGGGGTTGGTTAATTGTGGTATAGACATTTGTGACCTTCCCACCTTGCAGCGTTCTAGATCCCAAGCTCCAACCAGAGCTCACATCTATACTAGAATTAAGCAACCCTTTAGTACAAATCCTGGAAAACTGAGTCACTGGCATAGGTCAGTGACAGGTTTTTAATTACAGTGAGTAGACATACCCTTGATTATCTGTGCATTATAAGGCTTTCATCAGCCTGAACCTAGGATGGCCACATTACTTATGTTGCAAAGCCATAGATAAACTATGCTGATCATTCCATGAGTGCCAATAAAACCATTTTACAACATCGCATCCTCATGTATTCTGTATATGTTACATATTAAAACAAAAATTTACTTCTGGAGTGTTTCTGAGAGTTGTAATATTTTGCTGGTACTATCTTCTGCACAAGCCCTGAGAGGCTGAAAGATTGGAGAAAACTAATAGAACTGGCCAAACTGGAAACCTATTTAAAAAAAATCAAAGTTCTTTTTGAAATTTGAAGTGTTCTGTGGCTAGAATCGGGCACTGCAGCTGACTAAAAAGCTGATAAATCATAGCTATACTTCAGGACCATCTTTAATTCTCAAGTAAACAAATTTTCAATGAATAAGTACTGCAAAGGTGTAAGACTTCGTTATTCCTAACGTGACTTTTGGCTTGGATTGTACCAGGCTGGATAAATTACAGCAATTTAAAAAAAAAACCTCCCACCTTTTTCTAGCTTTATTAAAATCTTTGTTCTCTATTATCCTCAGCATGCAATGACCTGCATAACATGTATTGGGGAGCTTTTGATGCACAAAGTGAAAAGATTTTTTTAGCTCAAAGAATAGTTGTGTTCCAATTTCCTTGAAAATAACTCATTGAGCCAAATCCTAGGCTTTTTGAAGTCATTGTCAAAATTCCCAATGACTTTGGTGGGGGCGGGAGTGGAGGGGCAGTGGGACCAGGATCTGCCCTGCTCAGTTCATTAGTGATGGTGTGAACCCCAAACAGTGCATCTAACATATAATGCTTCCTTTAAAGAAAGAGTCACTCTCCCTCACTGTTTATATACTAACATAATTTCTCACACATTTATTGTGTTACTCTCCTTAATTTGGTGCCGTGCTGTGTCCCTGTGGGATGCCACTCAAACACTATGTCAATGATCTCAAAATTGAACCCCAGTGCTTTATTTTACAAATGGCTCCTAGCAGATGTGTGGCACACTTTATTAACTTAAGTACCCATTAGTTGAAAATTTCATTAGTTTGGGGGAAAGGGATCAGTTTCATCAATAGACCTGGTATGGGTGGATTCTTTGTGTCAACCTGACCCATATCAAAATGGATTATTGTTGTAAGTGAGACAAGTGACCTAATGTTCTGCCTATTATGCACACATGATCTATAACCTTTTAAAATACTAGTGTGGGAAAAGAGCACACTTCAGTGAATCCCCAAACCATGGATTCTTAACAGGTGGCAGTCCTTCTCTTAGCAACATTTGTTATAGGCTGTCTGTGTGAGTGTATGAATTATCAGGGGGTACAGTTTCCAACCAGGTAACCAGGGGAAAATCAGTACAGAGAATGAAACCAGACTAATGAACAGAATAACACACATTTTACTGAGTGTGGAGTCTTGCTGGTGGAACTTTGTCGATAGTGCCATCATCTGACTGAGTAGCAGTGTTTCGGCTGAGCCTTTTTAAAACTCTGTTAGGACCGTTCACACTAAGGAAGTCATAGACATTGTTAGCTATCATTTTAGCAATAAACCTTTCATTCCGCTCTTCTGATACCATGTTTCTTGAAGGATGGCAGCTGTAATGTTTTCAGTCAAGGTAATTTGATTGTGCTTTGCAAACTGGTTCAAGGCCTGCTCACAAGCCCCCGTGCAAAGCTATTTGCTTGAACCACCCAATTAAAGATGTAACAGGCAAGCTGATTATTTTATACATGCTTAATACATATGTCTCAAACACCTACATCTGTTTGGAGAGGGAACAGGGAAAATACCTAGAACTGGTAAGTGTATGTGGAAGGAGTTAATAAAACAGTAGATGGATTCCTATTAAACATGAGCAGGGAATGTACAAGATACTTCTCCCATGGCTACTGTAAAGATCCTATATATGCAAGATAATACACCAATGGTCCCCATCAGCTTATACCCCATACTTTGTGAAAGCCAGTACTGGAAAATAAACAGTAAACACTAATATTTTAACTTGTTCTTGGGCAGGGGAGGATTTCGTTGCAGTTTTGGGCTTTTTAGCATTGTATGGACTGGCCCTGATCTCTTCCATAGATTGCCGAGCTCTGCTATGTTTACAGGGCTACATGCTGCTTTCTGCTGTGCATTACATGTTATGCTACAACCCTCTGATGATACAGGAATAAGCATAGATCTAGAGCAGACAGATAATTAGGGAGGTATAGAATGATGGCTGGCTGGGGTGATTTAGGGGGAGTGGACCTGCTTTTTAGCAGGGGGTTGGATTAGATGACCTCGTGAGGTCCCTTCCATCCCTATTATTCTATGATTCTATGATGTTGAGAAAGATTGGAGAAGAGGAGACGCTCTACTTCATACTCTCCCAGACCACGCAATAGTTGCTGCAGGGGCTATTTTGTTCACAAGTGAAGCAAGGCTAGGGAATGGGGAGCAGCATGTTCCTTGGTTTGGAAATCAGTCTTCACCTCAGTGTTACCTGAATCAGTGATAGCTCCTGCTGTGTTCTGTACAACAAACCTATGCGGTTTTGGTGCAGCTGCCAATGGCGACCACATGGTACCTAAAGATGAGCGAGCAGATGCCACAGGATAGTGAAGAACCTCCCAACTAACCATTAGTACTTCCTTGTGGCTGAAGATGGCATCACATCTCTCTTCCCATCAGCTACCTTCTGACCATTGATCCTGAAGTGGTCTGCTTCTTCCTGTGACTTGACCATCCAGTCAGGTCGCTTTAAAGTCTTTCTCCTTCAAGGATAGTCAGCAAATAAAACCAAAGGGCATTAACACAAATAAACTAAGAAGGGAGAAGGGAGCCACAGCCTGAACTCCCTTCTCTGGGACTGAGCAGTCTCAGCAAGAAGGGAGCCCTGGGCTCCCTTCTCCCCAGGACCCAAGAGGTCCCAGCCAGAAGGGAGCCCCGTTCTCTTCTCCCCGGACCTGCGGTGTCTGGGCAAGAAGGGAACATGCTCCAGCCGACAGGGATCCCCGGGGTTTCTCCTGTCAGCTGGAGTGCCGGGAAGAGCTGTTGAGGTGGTATACCTCGACTTTAGCAAGGCTTTTGATACGGTTTCTCACAGCATTCTCGTCGGCAAGTTAAGGAAGTATGGGTTGGACGGGTGGACTGTAAGGTGGATAGAAAACTGGCTATATCAACGGGCTCAGCAGGTAGGAATCAATGGCTCGATGTCTAGCTGGCAACCAGTAATGAGTGGAGTGCCCCAGGGGTCAGTCCTGGGGCCGGTTCTATTCAACATCTTCATTAATGATCTTGATGATGGAATAGATTGCGTGCTTAGTAAGTTCGCGGATGACACTAAGCTGGGGGGCATGGTAGATAATCTGGAGGGCAGGGACAGGATCCAGGGAGACTTGGACAAATTGGAACACTGGGCCGAAAGAAACCTCATGAGGTTCAACAAAGACAAGTGTAAAGTCCTGCACTTAGGATGGAAAAATCCCATGCACTGCTACAGGCTGAGGACTGATCGGCTAAGTAACAGCGCTGTAGAAAAGGACCTGGGGGTTATGGTGGACGGGAAGATGAATATGAGCCAACAGTGTGCCCTTGTTGCCAAAAAAGCCAATGGCATATTAGGCTGCATCAGTAGGAGTATTGCCAGCAGATCGAGGGATGTGATAATTCCCCTCTATTTGACACTGGTCAGTCCGCATCTGGAATACCGTGTCCTGTTTTGGGCTCCCCACTACCGAAAGGATGTGGTCAAATTAGAAAGAGTCCAGCGGAGGGCAACAAAAATAATTAGGGGGCTGGGGCACATGACTTATGAGGAGAGACTGAAGGAACTAGGCTTATTTAGTCTACAGAAGAGAAGACTGAGGGGAGACTTGATAGCAACCTTCAACTACTTGAAGGGGTGCTCCAAAGAGGAGGGAGCTAGGCTGTTCTCGATGGTAACAGAGGACAGAACAAGGAGTAATGGTTTCAAATTACAGCTGGGGAGGTCAAGGTTGGATATTAGGAAATCCTTTCTCACTAGGAGGGTGGTGAAGCATTGGAATGGGCTACCTAGGGAGGTGGTAGAATCTCCATTTTTGGAGATTTTTAAGGCTCGGTTAGACAAAACCCTGGCTGGGGTGATTTAGTGAGAGTGGTCCTGCTTTTTAGCAGGGGGTTGAACTAGATGATCTTGTGAGGTCCCTTCCATCTATGATTCTAATTGCCGGCACGGCCCTCCAGCTGATAGGGAAACCCCGGGGATCCCCTATCAGCTGGAGCATGGTCCCAGAGAAGGGACCACGAGGCTCCCTTCTCCATGGGACCCCATTGTCCTGGCCAGAAGGAAGCTGAGAGAGCTGGCAGCGGCTTGCCTGTCTCAGGGAGAGCCAGCCCCCTTTCCCCCCCCCCCATGGGGCTGGCTCTCTCCTGGACAAACCCCCCTAGCCTGGGGAGAGGAGGCCTCCAGTCCCCCTTGACCTAACCAGTTGACTTAGAGAGTCTAGTTTGGACTCTCTAGGTCGAGTTAATAAGGTAATTTTAAGTCAACTTAAGAGTCTTGTGTAGACTCTTTAAGTTGACTTAATGAGGTCGACTTAAAGTCGACTTAATAAAGTCGACTTAATAAAGTCAACCTAAGTTTCTAACTGTAGACATAGCCAATGAATTTAAATTTCCAGATAAATGTTTTTCCATGTAAAGGAAAATGTAAACTATAGTTTGTGCCTACCCCCTTTGATTTCTAGTGGTTAAGTTTCATGGCAGTGTAGTAGAGTCTGTTCTGTGTCTCAGACAATTAAGTCCTCAACATTAGATAGCATGTTGGTCTGAAATAGAGAAACAATATTGGACAAACTGGTGAAAGGAATCATGGTTTTGTAAAAAATGAAAAAATATTGGTTTCTCCCAATTTTTTGTGTCCTCAGTCTAATTAAACACTCCCCCCCCTTCCTGTTCAATTTGGCTGGTGAAAATTGATTTATATTCAATAAGAAGGATGTACATTTGGGAAATGAACATGCATTTCCCCTGGAATTATGGAATAGGGACAATTCTGTATTGGACCAAATCACTGAAATTATAACAACCAAAATCTGTGACAGACAGAGTTTGGATTACTACAAAGCTCTAGTCAATGAACTTTCCTCCATGTCATCATACTCACAGTTCCTACTCCTTGAGTAGTATAATTCATTATTCTGTGCAGAAGACTGAAAATAGGGAAAATTCTATGGTTCTTATATGAATTGATGACTAAAATCTGATTCTCTGAAAGATTCATTTTGGTCACTGGAAAACCAGTTCAAGTTCAGTGTATTATGTGGCGGTGTGACGGGGTGGCTCCACCCCGCACTGAAGAAGCCCAACAAACACTGTGGGCGGGGGAGGCCCCGCCCTTTGAGCCCTGCTGGGCATGCTCAGACTGCT